>CM032631.1:11835895-12467039 GCA_019097785.1 Fraxinus excelsior | reverse complement strand
TAACTTTTATCTCTGTGCCTTTCAGGTTAAGGCAGAACTTGATTCTGTACTGGAATTCAAAGCCAAAGCTGACAAGCTCTTTTCTGAGGTCGAAGCGGAGAGGTCTGCTTTTGTGGAGGAAAAGAGAAGTTACGAGAGTCGGTTGAATACGATGGGGGAAGAGCTCGACGCCTGCCTTACTAAGGAGCATAGGCTACTTGATGAGAACAAGGCGCTGCATTTGTGGGGGAAAAGGCGAACTCCCGAGCTGAGCTTGAGAAGAAACGAGCTGACGAAGCCGTAGCTCAGGCCATGGCTTTAAAGGCAGAGACCGATCTGAAGGTCTCTAAGGCTGTGGAGGAGTGGAGAGCTTCTCCAGCTTTTGACGCCATTGCCCAGGAAGCATATGTCCTGGCTATGGGTGAGATCGTCAAATTCATCAACCAAAAAAGGCCGGACTGGGATACTGCCTTTTTGGTGGAGGCTCAGGAGGAGCAGGACAAGGAGATGGATCAGATGCTGAAAGCAGTTGAGGCCCAACAAGCCGAAGCTCCTCCGACTGCACTTGATGAGCTCGCTCCCAATCCCCCCAATCCTTAGCTTTATGTATTTCTTCAAATTCTTCAGCTCCTGTGCCCTTTTATTTTATGAATGAAAACATTTTGTGTGATGTTTTACTTTTGCTTTTTCATAATTTGAATTCGTAACTCTCAAATGAACTAGTTAATAGAACTTTTCGCTTTTCGCCTGTTTGCGGTATAAGTCGTTTTGAGTTTTTACAGGAATCTTTTGTAGGAATTTCTCGTATATTTTAAGCTAAGTGTTGCGGCACTTACAACATTAGCTCGGCCTACGGCATGGGTAGGGCTTACAAGAGATTCTGCCCACTTCATGAGTAGGGCTTAGGAATCATGCTAAGTGTTGCAGCGCTTACAACATTAGCTCAGCCTACTGCATGGGTAGGGCTTACAAAAGATTCTGCCCAATTCATGAGTAGGGCTTAGGAATCATGCTAAGTGTTGCAGCGCTTACAACATTAACTCGGCCTACTGCATGGGTAGGGCTTACAAGAGATTCTGCCCACTTCATGAGTAGGGCTTAGGAATCATGCTAAGTGTTGCAGCACTTACAACATTAGCTCGGCCTACTGCATGGGTAGGGCTTACAAGAGATTCTGCCCACTTCATGAGTAGGGCTTAGGAATCATGCTAAGTGTTGCAGCACTTACAACATTAGCTCGGCCTACTGCATGGGTAGGGCTTACAAGAGATTCTGCCTACTTCATGAGTAGGGCTTAGGAATCATGCTAAGTGTTGCAGCACTTACAACATTAGCTCGGCCTACTGCATGGGTAGGGCTTACAAGAGATTTTGCCTACTTCATGAGTAGGGCTTACTGGAGATTCTGCCTACTTCGTGAGTAGGGCTTAGGAATCACCCGGCGTGGACGCCGTACTTCTTGGAGAGTCATTCTGATAACCATGCTTTTATTCATAGAGGCAGCATATTACAGCAATCTATTGGTAATACTTTTTGAGGTGCTCTGCGTTCCAGGGGTGCGGTAAAGTCCTGCCTTCCATATCTTCCAGTTCGTAAGCCCCTTTGAGCAGTACCTTGCTTACCCTGTAAGGACCCTCCCAGTTAGGTCCTAAAGATCCAGCATTTAGTTCTCTTGTTTCCAGGAAGACCTTCCTTAGGACAAGGTTGCCAACCTCGAACTCTCGTTTCTTTACCTTCTGGTTGTAGTATCTCGCATTGCGCTGTTTTTATACGGCATTTCTGACTTCAGCAACATCCCTTCTTTCTTCTATCAAATCCAATTCTTCTCGTAATGTTTGCTCGTTCCTGTCTTCTTGATACATCAGAGTTCTGATAGATGGAATTTCAACCTCAAGAGGAATCACGGCCTCTACCCCGAAGGCTAGGGAGAAAGGGGTTTCTCCAGTGCTGCTTCTAGCAGTAGTGCGATAAGACCATAATACGCTGGGGAGTTCTTCTGCCCATCCTCCCTTAAGAGTGTCGAGCTTCGTTTTCAACGTATGCTTGATAATCTTATTGATGGCCTCAACTTGTCCGTTAGCCTGGGGGTGATTCGGCGTGGAGAAATGTTTCTGTATTCCCAATTTCTCGCAGAAATTTGCAAAGCGAGTGTTGTCGAACTGTTTTCCGTTATCCGTCACTATGGAGTGAGGTATTCCAAACCTGCATATGATTGACTTCCATATGAACTCAGTGGTTTTGTGCTCGGTGATTTTCGCCATAGGTTCAGCCTCAGCCCACTTGGTGAAATAGTCAACAGCCACAATTGCAAACTTCGTCCCCCCTTTTCCCGTAGGCATGGGACCGATAAGATCGACTCCCCATTTTGCGAAAGGCCACGGCTCCATTACATAGTTCAGTTCTCCAGGGGGGAGTTTGATGTTAGGTGCGAACCGTTGGCATCTGTCGCACTTCATGGTGAATTCCAGCGTATCCTTTTTCATGGTCGGCCAGAAGTATCCTTGGCGCATGATTTTATGTGACAATGACTGTCCTCCTGCGTGATTTCCGCATATCCCCTCGTGTATTTCTTTCATAGCGCGAAGGGCTTCTTCCTCATCCAGGCACCTTAACAGTGGCACAGCATATCCTCGCTTATATAAGATGCCGTCGATCAATGTGTACCTTGCTGACCTTACCCTCAGCTTTCTTGCCAAGGCGGGATCCTCTGGGCATATACCCGTTTGGAGGTACGTAACGAGTTCTTCCATCCATGTGTGTCTGGGCTCCGTCGCCATGTGGATTTTCTCAGCTTCTTCAATCGCAGGGCGGTGGATTCTCCCAACAGGTATGCTATCAAACCTTTCAATCCCTTCACTGGTTGCCAACCGAGCTAGTGCATCAGCGTGCCCGTTCTGAGTTCGTGGGACCTGTCTGATACGGACATCTTTAAACTTCTGGAGTTCGTTTCTGACGATCTGGAGATATTTGCCCATTCTTTCCTCTTTGGCTTGATAGGTTTCGTTGACTTGGTTTACTATCAGTTGGGAGTCACTGTACGCCATCAGCCAATCAATTTTCATTTCGCTTGCCATCCGGAGGCCGGCTATCAGGGCCTCGTACTCAGCTTCGTTGTTAGAAGCGCTGAAGTCGAAAGGTAACGCTTCGCAGAACAGTTGTTGGTTTGGGCTTATTAGAACTATCCCAGCTCCTGCTCTTTCATCCGTGGAGGATCCGTCAACGAACAGTTTCCAAGGGGCATGGGGAGGTGATTGTCCCATAGGGTCTGAGCTGAACTCAAGAATGAAATCGGCTAGCGCCTGAGATTTTATTGAGGTGCGTGGTTTGTACCTTACATCGAACTGGCCGAGCTCAATTGACCATTTTACCAATCTCCCTGAAGTATCCGGTTTCTGCAGTACCTGCCTCAAAGGTTGATTCGTCAGGATCTCAATGGAATGTTCCAAGAAGTATGGCCTCAGTTTCCGAGCAGCGATTATCACAGCATAGGCCAACTTCTCCAGTGGGAGTAGCGAACTTCGGCGTCGTGCAGGGCCTTAGAAACATAGTAAACTGGGTGCTGTACTACGTCCTCCTCCCTGGCCAACACCGCGCTGACGGCATGCTCCGAGACTGCCAAGTATAGCATGAGTGTTTCTCCTTCTCTAGGTTTGGACAGCACAGGTGGTTGTGATAGGTGTGATTTTAGTTGGTTGAAAGCGACCTGACATTCCGGCGTCCATTCAAACTTCTTTCCTCCTCTCAGCACGTCAAAGAAGGGCTTACACTTGTCTGTTGATTTTGACATGAATCTGCTGAGGGCGGCTATCCGTCCCGTTAAGCTTTGAACTTCCTTAGGTCTGGATGGAGAACGCATCTCAATGATGGCCCTTATCTTATCTGGGTTAGCTTCAATTCCTCTGCGGTTTACTAGATATCCCAAAAATTTCCCTGAGCTTACTCCAAATGCGCATTTACGGGGGTTTAGCTTCATCCCGTATGTTCTTAGGATCTCGAACATTTCGGCGAGATGTTGCCGATGTTCCCAAGCCTCTGCACTCTTAACCAACATGTCATCCACGTAGACCTCCATGGTTTTCCCAATTTGTTTGGCAAACATGGAGTTAACCAGACGTTGGTAGGTCGCTCCTGCATTCTTGAGACCAAACGGCATAACTTTATAGCAGTACAGACCTCTGTCGGTGACGAATGCCGTGTGTTCTTGGTCCGGTTCATGCATGGGAATCTGATTGTAGCCTGAATATGCGTCCATGAAGCTGAGCAAATCGTGCCCAGCAGTGGCGTCCACCATTTGGTCAATCCTTGGCAGAGGGAATCCGTCTTTAGGGCATGCTTTATTCAGGTCGGTGAAATCTATGCATACCCTCCAATCCCCATTGCTCTTTTTCACTAGTACAGGATTAGCGATCCATTTTGGATATTTTGCTTCGCGAATGAATCCGTTCTTGAGCAGCTTTTGCACTTCCTTATTGAGGGCCTCATATCGTTCTGGGTTAAGAGGCCTCCTTCGTTGCTGTTTTGGCCGTGCTGAGGGATCAACTCCTAACTTGTGGCACATGACTTTTGGGTTGATTCCCTTCATGTCCGCGTGTTCCCAGGCAAATACATCGAGGTTTTCCTGGAGGAAACTGATAATTTGATCCCTCACTGGGGGCTGGAGGTCATGACCTATTTTCAGCTCCTTGGGCGGGACGCCTAGACCAACTTGGATGACGTCCAGCTCTTCCACAGGTTCTCCATCTCGTGTTTTTACTCTTGGATCCAACGTGTCTGGGAGGAACTCTCTTGTGCATGTCATACCGACCTCGTTTAGTTCGGTTATCATTGGATCCCCGTGTTCCGATGTCTCAGCTTGTTGGCAGCTCTGGTCATCCAGCATTCCAACCAGGGGCTTAGGTAAGTCTACGTTGCAGGCCCTCGCTTCAACTTGGTTCCCACGTATTACTCCTGGTCCGTTCGGAGTGGGGAACTTGAGACAGTAATGATACATTGAGGTTGCCGCCTGCAGTTCGTGCAATAAAGGTTTCCCCAATATGGCATTGTAGTTTGAAGGGATATCGACCACGACAAAATCCGCCAGGATTTTTCTGTTGCATGGGGGTTCGCCGAACTCAACACTGAGTACAATCTGTCCCCGAGCTTCGACCGGATTGCCGGAAAATCCTTGAAGTTTTCGGGGGTACGGTTGAAGGTATTGATCCTGTATGGCCATTTGCCTCAACGTTTGGTAGTAAAGCACATTGACCGAGCTCTCGTTGTCTACTAGAGTTCGGTGTATTCGGACTCCTGTCACATCCATTGCGATAACCAGCGCATCACTTTGGTCTTGCAGAACTCCTTGTGCATCTTTCTCTGAAAACCCGAACCACTCGGGGCCCGAATAAGCAGCGGGTTCCGATGCGGGGTATCTTACACTAAAGTTTTTGTGTACGTGAGCATCACGCGCCAGCTTGCGCCTAGTTCTTCTTGAACCCTCTAAATATTGGTTTCCGCTTACCAACATTCGAATTTCAGCACGGGGCTGGGGGTCGCGAGCTGGGGGTTCGGGCCGTGCTGGTTGGTTTTCTCCCCGCTGGTCAGGCTGTTGAAGCCCGGATGGACCTACTATTCTTGGCCTTGCTACGAACTCCCGTAAATGGCCTCTCTGAATGAGGGCTTCCACCTCTTCCTTTAGTTCTCGGCAGTTGTCAGTGTCATGTCCCATTGTCTTATGATATCGGCAGTACTTTGCTTGGTTCTTCCCAGCTGTTTCTTTGCCTCCAGGCGGAGGTCGGCGAAAAGACTTCTTTGCTTCAGTTTGAAGAAAGACCTCATTCAGACTAGCATCCAAAGGGTGGTAGCCGCGGAATTTATCGGGATACGGTCTAGAGCGGCTTTGATCCCTTCTATCTTTCCTTTTCTCCTGACCTCCGTCTCTTTCCGTTTGTTTCCCATTTGCTCGCCGCGGGGAACGGGGGTTCTGTTTAGCATCCTCATGATCCGAAGTGGTCTCTTCTGCACTGATGTACTTCTCAGCTCGGCCTAAGAGTCCATGGTACGTTTGCGGGCCATCTTCATGGACTGACCACCAGAATCGTGCCTTGGGTCTCAGTCCTGACAAAACTGCCATGAGCGCAGCGTCGTCAGAAATTTTCTCGACTTCCATGGATTGTTTGTTGAATCTGTCCAGGTAGCTTTTAAGGGATTCCGTTTTCCCTTGCTTTATGCTTACCAACCTTTCTTTGGGAGTGGTCCTTGCCTTTGAACCCATGAACTGGGCGAGGAATGCTGTGGCAAGATCGTCCCAGCATTTTATAGATCTTTGGTGTAATCTTCTGAACCATCTTTGAGCCTTGTCTCCCAATGTTAATGGGAAGGCACGGCACATGATGGCTTCTCCGGCTCCCTGAAGCTCCATCCAAGAAGAGTATTTGTCAAGGTGACTGAGGGGGTCTCCTTCCCCGTCATATCCGGCCAGCTGAGGCATTTTCATCTTTTCGGGTAATGGTTCTGCTAGGATATCCTCGGTAAATGGTGAGTGGCGTTTGGTGAAATATTCATCCGGGCTCCCCTTGCTTTTTGCCTCCAGATCCGTAATGCGCTTCTTTAGGGCGTTCACTTCGTTTTCTGGTCGTTCTCCAGGATGGTTTCTCTGGCGTTCAGCTTGCTTCCTGGCGGGAGTTGAGGGACGCTGAGGGCCCAACTTGTCGAATGCACTGTTCGCCCTCCTAGTTTTCGATTTAGTCGCCACAGGGGAGCTTCCAACTTCCTCAGTTTGGTCCCTGGAAGATCCTTCGTCCGAAAAATGCAGGGTCCGCCTAGTGGGGAGTCGTTCAGTCCTTTCCTGGCGAAGAGATTCCCCTCTGTTTTCCCGTGGCAGGTATTGGGCTTGGTTTTGTTCCAACCTACTGACAATATTCGTTAGTTTCTCAATGGCTTCCCTCATCGTCGCCATTTGTGGGTCAGCGGTTTCATCCCGACCCCCTTTTTCCGAGTTCATGGGATTACTGCTTCGCCCAGGGTGGGTATGGCCCGCGTGTGACTGGTTCCCTGATGCTGACAATTCGTCCATGGGGTTACTTTAATGAATCGTGTGTGGAGATGGGGCTGCTATCAAGTAGGGGGCCCTTCCTCTAGCGCCAAACTGTTGACGTTCAAAATTGTATGAACAAGATTAAAGCCAACTAAGAGTGCAGAAAGTAGTCTAAAGGATACAATGAAGAAGAATGCTAGATTGTCTTTGAAACAATTACTTCTTTTTTACAGATAGTCTGGAATATTCAAAGGGTTCACTGGGGTTTTTCTCCTTAGTGTATTCCTTTAGATTTTCTGTCTGCCTCCTGCCATCTTTGTTTTCTGAGCTTTTTATAGTAGAAACATAATAACGTCTAATCCTCATGTCTTGTCAACCCAGAGACTGAGCTGAGCTAATTGGTGCGTTGTCCTAACGGGATTGGCGCCCGACCTCAATGTTGTACTGTTGACTGAGGATGATGGGACTTGTTGATCCCGGTAGTAAATGCATTGTCTATTAAAGCAGGTTAAGGCTTCTGATTGGAGGAATAGGTGGGCGCTGACACAGGACCTTTCCACGTGTATCCCTTTGGTTTGATGCCCAAAGATCTTATCAGTGATCCGTAATCATTAGCCACTGTAGCGTCTTGGAAGACTACAATGGCTTGTTGGGAAAGCTATGCTCCTGCCGATCTGACCTCGCATAACCGAACTCCCATTTCTTTGTCCTCATTGGGATATGATAGTCCGAGCTCAACGACCTCGGAGGTCGGTGTCAACAATATATATAAAAATTCAAACAAAAAGAAATTATTTTAATAAATAAAAATAAAAATATTACTTAATAAAATTTGAAAAAAATTAAATATTTGTTTACTATGAATATTTAATTAAAGAATTTTAAATTAAAAATTAAAATGAAAAAAATAATTTGCTAATTTGCTAAAATAAAACAGAAACATCATCCATTGTCCATGGAAGTAAGCGTCGTGCAGTCTCTTCCCTCTTAAGAGTACCGGCATAAGTTGTATAAAATATTTTATTTTGGTAATTATCAATTTAAAATTATTTATTTCATTTGATATCAAAAAATTAAAACAATAGAAAATTATTAAAACAAAAATAATATAATATAATTTATTTATATTTGAAAAAAAATTTAAAAATTAATTTACAATGAATATTTAATTAAAATTTTTAAAATTAATTAAAATATTAAAAGGAAAAAATAAGAATTTGCTAATTTGTTTAAAAACAATATTTCATTTTCGTAATTATCAATTTAAAATTATTTATTTCATTTTATATTTAAAAAATAAAACAAAAGAAAATTATTAAAATAAAAAAGAATACAAATATTATTTAATTGCATTTGAAAAAAAAATATAAGATTAATTTACTAATAATATTTAATTAAAGAATTTTAAATTAATTATAATATTAAAAGGAAAAAAATAAAAACTTTTCTAATTTTTAAAAAAATAACATTTCATTTGCATAATTATCAATTTAAAATTATATGTTTCATTTGATATTTAAAAATTAAAACAAAAGAAAAATAAAAAAGAATACAAATATTATTTAATTACATCTAAAAATTAAAGATTAGTTTACAAATAATATTTAATTAAAGAATTTTAAATTAATTAAAATATTAAAAGGAAAAAGAAAATCAAAATTTGCTAATTTGTTAAAAAATAATATTTTATTTTCTTAATTATCAATTTAAAATTGTTTATTTCATTTTATATTTAAAAATTAAAAAAATGAATTTTTTAAAATTCAGTAAGGAATATATATTTATTTAATTACATTTGAAAAACGAAAGATTAGTTTACAAATTATATTTAATTAAAGAATTTTAAATTAACTAATGTATTAGAAGGAAAAAAAATAAGAATTTACTAACACATTAAAAAATAATATTTTGGTCTTTTAACGGGCCTTAACAAACCAAAAGGAAAATCCAACAGTAGGATTAATAATAAAATAATGGGGTACTCTGTTTTCTTGTGAAGAGATTGGGGGTATTTTTGGTTTTTACCTGTCTAAAGTTATACTTTTAAGTCTTTTTTTTAATAACATATTTATTGGTCAAAGGCCATATATGAAATATGGCCTTTTCTTTTGGCCATTTGCATGTATTTCCTTGATTGGTTTTATAAATTGAACAAACGGCAAAAATTGATATGGGTTTTGCACAAATTACACATTTATAAATTGTGAATCAAATTCGTTGTATTATTGAGAATATAATTGTTCTTTGACACTGTGAAAATTGAAATTTCTGGTTTCATTTCCAGAGAGAGAATGTGGATGTGTTTTTCTTTTTTGTTGAAGTAAAATTTGAAGGATTTTGTCGAAGAAATAGTGGTGGATATGGTGATGCCGGTGGGTTTGGTGGCAATCGACCACTTTCTTGTTATCGGCGTCGATGTAGGTTCTATTTCTTGGTTTCATTTGGTGGCGTGGGTGAGAGGTAAGGGTAAGGGTAGGGGTAGGGCGGGGTTGGGTTGGGTTGGGTGTGAGAGGAAGGGGGAAGAAGAAGATGATTTTCTTTTCTTTTTCGATTTTTTAATTTAATTTATTTGGAATTTATTTGTTTTTTTTTTTTTGAGAATTTTGAGAGAATGATTACAATTTTATTATTTCTTCTTCTTCTTCTTTTTTTTTTTTTAAAATTTAAATAGGATATTATATTTGTCATTTTATAATTTTTAATTGAGATATTGGATAAAAATTTATGAAAAATAACGTTTTCCACAATGAAACGTGAAATAGAGTTGAAAATGTAAAAAATTGAAATATTGGGACGTTTCACACATTAAAGACCAAATATAAGATCATTTTGTACTAATAAGCTTTTCAAATATTATTTGAGAAAAATATTACATTTCGCTCTAATTTTTAACTTATTATTTCAAAAATTAGATTTAACTTTATTTTTTAAAAAATCGAGTATATATTATACCCGTCCCACCAAACATCACCCCCACCAATTCTTTATACATTCCCCAAATCACAATTCGCACCCACACTAGCACAAATGTCGCCCACCAACATAGCTTGTCGTCACCACCACTTCACCACCATCGCCCTCCACCACAACTTTCACCATCGTTGCATCGCAGAATGTAAACCACTAAATGTTGATGGGCTAAGCCGGGCTACTATTCGCAACAGTGTGACGTTGCTACAGTTTGCAATGTCGCCAGACACGATGCAAGTATCGAGAGAAAAAATTAGGTTATGGGTAAGAAATTGGGGGAAGAGGGCCTCTACAATTTGTGAAATTGCAGGCCCATGTTTGCAATTTCAAATCAGGGTTAGCCCCTGTTTGTTTGCCATTTTAAACTCCATTTCTAGAATTTTTTTGACCGTTGATGGGCAAAGCTGGGGCCCACCTTAGAGATGAAAAGTAAAAAAAAAGGATTGAAAAGGGATTTTAACGGGCAAAATTTTCATTTTCTACTCCAATAATGCACAACAAACAGGGGGCTTAGTTTGGAAATGTTATTTGTTGGTACATGTAGATGTGAGGTGATGACGAGACAATGGTGGAGAGGTGACATAATGTTTAGGTGGTACCGATGGGATGGAGTATAGTGGGATGAAGGACGTTTGTGACCAATTATTTGACTATAACCAATAAAATATGTAATTTATGATTAATAAATAATACGTGACCAATAAAATGAATAATTTGTGATCAATAAATAATATGTGACATAAAGAAATGTGTGACTGTGAATAAAAAATTGTAATTGTGGGTGACAATTTGTATTTTTGTGATATGCGATTTGTGATTGTGACTATAAATTGTTTGTTGTGATCACTTGATTTTTGAAATATTTTTACAAGTTTCTTATTTTAAAAGTGTATCCTAAAACATTTGTAATTATGTATTTTTCCGTTACGTTATTGAGATATTATGTAACTGAAAAAATTAATTTAAGAAAAAATGAGTTTTAAAAAAAAAATTATATTTAATTTTTTTTTGTATAACAAATTCAACAACATTATTTGAACGAGTATAAAATTTATGCAAAAATATAGGTTTATTTTCGTTGAAAAAATAAACACGTGCTATTTGAAGAAATTTGACGAATTTGTTAATTGGAATTTGATATGTTACTCCCAATTGCTGTCGAATAAGGAATTTTATTTTCTCATCGTCTTGTTGAGAACTTATCCCAGCTGAAAAGGCCATAAACGCAACATTCGGCCAACGTTGTTACCATAGTTACCCCGTTTGGTCCCATTATTCCCCATTAAATTATAATTTATTTTTTCTTCTTATCAACCACACATTCTTCAATAAATAATATTACACGAAAATTAAAATTTTTTTTTTTTTTAACCATACATTATTCAAAAAGTTATTATTATTTTTATTATAATGTGGAATGATGGGGTCAAATGAGCGCACACAGTAAATATGATAAAATTTAGTAATTTAAATTTTTTATATTCATAGTTCAAACAGTAAATATGCACAAGCCCAAAAAAACTAGTACGCATTAAACCCTGATTTATCGCGGTAACCCACACTACGGGGACCCTCCGTTTAGGATTCTCATTTGAATGAAAAATTTAATTTTTTTCCCCAAAACTTTTAAACTTTTCTCATAAGAGAATGATGGACTAAAATATAAATTATTGAATAATGCTAATTGTACATAATAGAGTTAGATAATGGTTTACATACAAATGATGTATCAAAAAGAGAGTAACAATTGTTTTTTTTTTAAATTTGGTTGAAGATCATATCTCATTACACATGTAAGTAAATCGTTATATACATGTAGCATAAGCGTAAATTGTTATATGCTGGATTTTCTAAATTTTGAAAGGATTTTGTTATTTGTACAATCATCGAGGACAATTTTGTTGACAACGTTGCGTGTTGGAAAAAAGTTGGCTACAAAAATAACATTTTTGTTAACATTGTCCAATAATATAACGTCACGTGTCATTATGCAAACAAAGTTTGTACACTGAGTATGACTTATTTTGAAAACCATATTTTTTGAATGAAATAGTGCCATGTTCAGTGCTAGTTTGGTAAAGTTTTTAATTTGTTAAAAAATTGGTCGAACTTCATTTTTAATCACATATATTTCATAGTATCGATCAATTTTTAGCAACATCACCCCTCTCATCAATGATGGAATTAAATCAGACTTGAAAGTGGTATGTAAATTTTCTAATTGAATTTTCATACTTTGTTTTTGTGGCAGCAAAGGTGTTGATTCATTGATACATTTTATTATTATGAACAAAAAATGGACAAAGAATGTCTCATTACTCAATATTGTTTCTTACAAATGTTCTTTAGCTTCTTTATGTTTCCATTTCTGATAGCTCAAAAGAAAGTTCTTTTCTCTCATTTTTCTTGACCTTTTCTGCTATTGCAAGCAAATAGTTTTATTCCTTGCTTTAAAGTGTAGGTTAAACCGTGAAACATACTTTTCAAGTTACTTATTTTATCAATTAATTTCTAAAGTTACTATATATACTATCAAAACTTTATTTTTATTTTTTTAATCTTACTGAAAAAAAGTAATTTTAAGAACAATACCGAACATGAAATTACTAGATCAAATTCCAACTATTACAAAATCACTAGCTTATTTTACCGCAATCTGACAAGAAAATACTGTTCCTGAGAGGCAATTCATTCCCAGAACGAGCTTAATGGATCAACAAACAAAGAGCAAAAAAGTTATCAAGAAATTGCTTAAAGGAAAATTAGTCTTAGCTGGCTATAAGGCCATTGAATCGGACAGGACCCTTCTGTTTTAGTAGCAAATTTAGCTGAGCCTTCTGGCACTCCAACTTGGTGCCCATATGTTTACTTCTGCAACCAATTGCTCGAACCACTTTCGGAAACTCGACGAACCCTTTAATCCCTCTTTTGATATGAGGATTTTCGGGCTCTGGAGAAGCTCTTCTCTGAATTAGCATTGGTTGAAGTTTGCCATTGTTATCAGTATTATTACAACTCGGTTTATCTGTCAATACAAACCTTATTTTGTCCCTGTAAGAAACACAACAAAAAGGTTCAGTGAATAATTTGGAACAAAGAAAGTCGATTAGCAAGAACAAATGCGTTAATTTGGATGACTGACATTGTTTTTAACCCTCTATTAGTGACACCCGAAGCAGATGTAGTCTGATAATGATCAATATCATTTTCTTGATTCTTTTCTTCTTTCTTGAAACTTGATGATTCAATTTGAATCCTTTTAGCGTCTTCAAATTCTAACAGTTTTTCTTCGAGCAAGAGCTTTGCTTCTGAGAGCTTCATTTGCACGCGTTCTTCCCTTATCACCTCAGACACGCGTAGCATTTTCCTTTCTTCCTCCATTTCTTTCTTCATCCTGTCGAATTCAGCTTTATCAAAAGACACTTCTTTAGCAAGATCTTGACAAACTCTCTCTAATGCTTCTCTTCCTTTCCTCTCCTCACAAAGTTCCCTGGCCAGTTTTTTATTCAAAGACTCCATTTTTTTACGTGCTTTGCGTTCACATTCTAGCTCAGCCTTCAACCGAACAATCTGTCCTCGAGAAACTTCGTGTTCAGATTCCATAAGGGGCTTGATAAAGGTTAAGTCCCAGAAAGAAGCTGCAATTTTTCGTGCAGAAATAGGCAGGTGGAGATGATGAATTTGCTTGTGAGTAAGATTCTGTTGATGATTTTCTTGTTGATGAGAGATATAAAAGGGGTTATCGTACAGTTTCCAGGTAGGGCAAATGGAGGTGGTGATGGGGGCAGTGGGAACCATCTGATTCTGGGAATTTTCTTCGCTTCTGATCATCATCACCATCGTCATGATCTATACCATTGGGGGATGTTGCTTTCTTGGTTGTGCTTTGTAGATGAGATGAAACTTTTCTTGATTAGGACTGTCTTTTTGCTTTTGCTTTTGGGTTTTGTAATTGATGGTAGGTCCATTCTACCCCATCGATGAAGCTGCTAATAATGTGGATTATAAAGGTGAAGAGGTTGCATCACATGCACCTCTCTGTATTTTACAACTATGGTGGATGGTGGGGTTGACCCTTTGATCTCTCCCCACAGACGGAGAAATGTATGTCCATAGTTATAAAGCAATGTTGCTTTCATATGCAGTTGGGCAATGTCACTTTTATATGCTGGTGAGGTTTGTGAAAAGCTGATTATATAACTCTCACGTTAGGGTACTACGAGCACCCTCTACTCAACGCATCGACCAAGCCCTTAAAACATAGTTGTTAAATCTGACTCTGACAATACAGCGGGTCAGTGAGTCAATGGTTCGACTGGTGGTTTGACCGGCAGGTCAATTCTTGTTAAATATATTATTAAGTATTTATTGAATCATAAAATTTCTAATACTAACTAAATTAACCTTATGTAATTTAGGTGACTGAAGATCAATTTGTATGTCAAAATTTAACAAATTATATAATGAAATATGGATTTGATGCAATAAACAACAATTGATCAAAGACTAATTTATGCGGCAAAAATAAACAAGATAGCTTGATATACTATAAGAATATTCTTGCAAAAATAAAATCAACATTTAAAAAATAATCATGCATAAAGCACATGTTACAAAGTAAATTATTTGAAATAAATCAACACTTTCTCAATTAGAAGAATTAGAGAGCATCAATGTCGAGGTATCAAACATAAATTCTTCAATTCCTTCGCCTTGAACCAATGATGGAGTCTTAGACATACTAAAATCTTCATTTTCATTATTTGTATTGAATCTATTTTCACCATCACCATCACCATCACCATCACCATCAAGACCATCAAAATGCAATTCTTCTAGAAAAAGTATAAAATTTAATATTACATCATATGTATTTTAATAAGAAAAAACAATAGTATTAGTTGAACAATTACCATCATTTTTATCGTTTTCCATAGTACATGCACCATCTATCAGATTTGGTGGATCCTCCTCTAATACCCAATTGCCATAAATGCAAAACATTTCAAAGCTGATAGGATCATAGTTTGGACTCTTCAAGTGATTCCTAAACAATGTTTGTTATCTATCCAAGTAAAATAATAAAATATAATTCTAGTAAAAGAAAATCAAATCTAAAAATCAAATAAATCATAAAAGGATGAAAAGTTTTATTTAAATAACATTACCGAATCTTAAATTGTAGTGAACATAAACAAGATCATTAAATATTTGGTGCTCACTTTTTAGAATGGATATGTTTAAACATATTCCAATTCCTTTTGCAACATGAAGAACTGCTTGTTTGACTTAATACTCGAATTGCAAGTGTTTGTAGGTTTGGAACACTGTTACCATAACACAATCACCATTCATCTGTAAAAAAAATAATAACCAATTAAAATAAATGTATGTTATATACATTGAAATTTGAACTAAATAATGCAACAGATACATAATATAATATTTATTTTACCAGGAGCCATTCTATGGCAATTAGCTATAGTAGATAAACGTCCAAAGTCATCACGTGCTTGTCTAAATGGCTTCATTTTACTAGTCAATTTACTTCTTAAATCAGGTTGACCATAAACATATCTCTCAATTGCATCTAAAAGTTCCGAAATAGTTTGTTTATGATTTTTCACATTTGAATTATTAAATTGAAAAGAATGGTTTAACCAATATCCAGCAGCATGAAGATTTTTACGCAACTGACTATCCCCTCGATTCTGAATAATTTACAGATAAGAAGCAATTCTAGTCTTCCATCTTCGAAATCTACGTTCCCTTTCATTTTTTGCCACATGAATAGCTTCATACAAGCTTGAGAGGTAGGAGTGCCTAGACCTATACAGTATGTCGGTGGTCTTCGTTTATCCAACATGCCACTGGTTTGGCCGGCAATTACAGGTGCAAATTCTGGGCAATTTTTTGGACATATTTGCGATATGTTTTCTGCTTCATTTCAACCAGTTATCTGGTCGATTTTTGGTTAGCTATTCTAGGCAAATCCACCACCTTGAAGCTTTGGTACCAATTTTTGCGGAAGCTCACTCCAACGGTCATCAAAACAATTAATCCAAACGACTCCAACTCACAATCAATATATTCACCTCGATTGTTCCTCAATCTCACCCACAAAAGACAAGATAACAGTGATAATGATAACCCAAGAATAACTAACCAAGAGGGGGGTGAATTGATTTTTGAAATTTTTTCGACGCTAAGTCTCAAAACTATTCTATACACAAGATATAAATGCAAAGTGTAATATAATAAGTAATTATGCAAATATGATAACTTAAATCAAGTATGAATATGACACAATATACATCGAAATGTAAAGTAAAGTGCAATGAGTAAAGATAATAAGCCAATTAATGGGGTTCGATACACAATGTGTTATACGTCCCCATTACCAAGCTCTCCGTCACGAGCAATGCCAAATGCAATATTATGGTAACTTACAAACAAGGAATATCAATCCTTAAGTGACTTACAAACAATGAGCACTTATCTTTAAGTGATTTCCAACAAGAAGTACTTATCCTTAGGTGATTTACAACAAATAGCACATATTCTTAACAACAATCGAGTTTTCACAAGGGCTCTCGAAACCACAATGTATAAGTTGTAATTTTACAATTGAAAGAACTCTCTAAACAAATGATACAATCAAGTCAGGTATTTAGAGAGTTAGGATAACACTTTAATAGATAGCAAATATTTAAGCTCAAGTGTTTTAAGTTGAAAAACTTTGATGAACAATAAATGATGCAATAGTAAGGATCAATGTACCAAAACTTTCAACCAATAAATATCTCTAAACAAATAATACAAAGTTAAGTATATAGAGATATTTACACTTAAATAAGTGTTGACAAATAAATTTTTTATCAAGAATGAAAAATAGATGAAGTTTTATGAAAAGTTCTTTGTTAAGAAGGATTTCTTGATAAGATGAAAGAAATAAATTAAATCGATCAAGAAATTCTTTTATAATAAATGATATAGATTTTAAATTCAAGTAAACTCAATGATTTCTCAATAAATAGGCTCTCAAATATTTCTTATAAGTTGGTGAAATTAAATGCAAGAAGAGAGGTGTATTTATAGAGAAAAAATGGAGCTGCAGACGATTTCAAAAGCGAGTTTCGGTTGACCGAAACTAATAAAGCCGTTGAGGAATTAAACGGTAGGAATTTCGAATTATTGATTAAATTAATAATAAAATCGGCTGACCGAAATTTTGAATTGGAATTTCGGTTGACCGAAATTTGTTTTCAAATTTCGGATGAACCAAGTGAAAATTTCAGATGAACCAAAAAGTTTCAGACAGACCGAACAACCTTCAATATTTTGATCATATCTTTCTCTTTCGATATCCGATTAAGGCGATTCAAAGTGAGTTGGAAAGATAACTCAAAGGGCTACAACTTTTCTTCTGAAATCATCTTCAAATTAGATCATTATCCATGTCAAAAATCCGTCTCAATATGGGATTGAAAATTGGAGTATAACTTTTTGATTGAAAGTTGAAGTGTGATCTTTTGAGTGACGTTTGAAAATGATTTTTCAAGATTTTTGATATATTGCAAATGTTCATTTTTCAAAATCATTTTCATGTCAAAACAATTTATGCAATAGATAAATTTATGAGAAATACTTGAGCTTTATGCACTTGCTAAACATTGACGAGTTATACATTTACATATATAAATGAGGTTCGATAAATAACTCTATTTTCAATGTTCTTGATCTCTTCGAGCCTCTCTTTGATTGATTGTTATTCAATGGATGACGATTTGAATCTTTGAATACTTAAGAAAATATATTCATGAAAAACTCGAGAAACAAAAACTTGTTGGAAACAAAACTGTATTGTTTATTATAATCAAAACAAGTGGAGTTATATTAAACCACAGGTCAACGGATAATTTGTAAACACAATGGCAAGAAGAAAAGCAAAGAAAGAAAGCAAAAAAAAAAAAAAAAGAGGAGGCCAAAAACAAAGGAAGCTACATGTTTTTCTCTCCAATGTAGGCTGTTGAATTCTCTCTCTTTTAGCAAACGTCTTCTTCTTCTTTTCTCACACAAATCATACACTTTACTGCTAGGGTAAAGAATCCATATATATAAGTTAAGTTAGGCTTTAGTTGGATCAATAAAATGTTTAAATGGACCAAGAGTCAAAATCATCCAAGAGGTAATATATATGGGCCATGAACAACATTAATTCTTTAAACTATTTCCAATGGCCCATGTTTTCATGTCAAACAATTGGATTTGTTTGTTGGTAATAATGTAATACAACGTTTACATCATAGCCCGAGATTCATTGGGTATCAAAACCCAACAAAGCGGTAACTTTGAAATTAAAAATTGAATTTCGATTATCCAGTTGAAAATAAATTGAAGTTTGATGATCCATTGAGACAAATTAAAGTTTAGTGCAAACTAACTGAGATTTCCCTGAAAGTTAGGTGGTCGTATATAATATTTGCCCCATCCTAGTACATGTTTGGGTAAGCTTTAAAAAATTACTTATAGGTAAATATTCAAGTTTTGAAAAATATTTTTTTAATGATAAAAGTGTATGTAAGTACTTATTTGAAAAAAAAAAACTCTTTATTTTGCTGTTAATATAAGTCTTTCTATATATAAAAAGTGGCTATGAAACAGAATTTCTTGGTTTAACGGAAAAATTAACGAAATTTCTTGTTTTAACGGAAAAACTAACGGAATTTCTTGTTTTAATGGAAAACATAAAACTTTAGGGTCCAACTTGAATTTATTTAAAACCTTATGGACTAAAACTTAAAATTTAACCATAATCCTTAAATTGCAGTGAAGGACCTTAACATATCAAATTTACATAAGAAGTCTCCGCCTCCTCAACTCCTAAAAATCGAAAAAAAACCTTTAATCTTCCATGACTGAAAAACTCAATGTTGTCAAACCCGGCCTGGCCTAGCCGGTTCGACCGGAAAAATCGGGAACGGGGCCCAAAATTGGGCCAAATCATGTCCGATTTTTGATTATTTTCAAAACCGGTTAAAACCCGTCAAACCGGTCCCGATTTTCAAATTTTTTTTTTTGGTTTAAAAATTTTTAACTTCATAAATGGGCTTCAAAATTTATTTAGAATTCCAAGGCCCATGAAGAAGTAATGGATGTCATGCTCATTTTATAGATGCACTTTTCTACAAAGGTTTCATAAACTTCCAATGTGGGATTGTGCCTTTTATACATGCTCTTAACTCTAATAGTTTTATAAACTTCCAATGTAGGATAGTGATATATAACCAAAAAAATGTTAAAATACCCATCAAAATCATTTTCAAATGTATGTTTGGCTAATTTGATTTTTAATAACAACTAATTAAATTGTAATATTCACCTTCATTCTTTCATTTATTTAATTTTCAAATTTAACTTAAATTACACTTGATTATTAATATATTAATGTTACCTATCATTTTCAATAAGTTTAAATTATTTTAATTTAACAAAGTAAACTATGTTAACATATTGATTTTTAATTTTTAGTATTGAGATTAATTGTAGGATAATGAATCTAATTAGTAAAAATATATTTACTTTGAATTATTAATGTGAAAAATTTAAAAAATATATATTATTTTATTATTTTTGTATGTATTTATTGCATCCGATTCAACCTCGGTTGAACTTTTTGACCATTGACCCTTCACATTTTTCGGGTTGATGACCGGGTCGGTTTTCAAAACACTGGAAAAACCTTAATGGAGAAACTCTTCCCCCCTTTTCATGGCCGACGCCCCCAAGAAACCGTAGTGGCCGGGGGTTGGGGGCGGCTGTGCTTGCCCATCATCTTAGTTGAATTAATTATGGGCACAATAATCATCTTTTTCTCTCACACAAGCAATATATGGAGATATCCAATTTAATCCATTCAAATCCAGCAATCAATTCATGAGAAATGTTGGACTTACAGGCTACTGTTTAAAAAAAGCCTTACAGAAAATAAAAAAATAGTCCGGTTCGGGAGAAAAGAGATAGAAGTCGTTACAAAATAGGGCAAAGAGGAAGGAAATAGCATATTTCTCCCATTTCTCACTTGCAGTTCCCGCCCACCTCAAATTCCTCCATCTCGAGCACAATGTAATAGGTGAGCTTACTGAGAACGAAGATTACACCTCGCGATCCCACATACCCTCTGTAGACTATAGTTCTATGGCAAGCTGTACCGACTTCATATGTGTATTTGGAGGTGAAAAACTCAGAGAGAGGTACTTCCTCAATGTAAGTCGGGTGAAATAAATAATGATTGTGACTTTTTTGACATGTAGACACAAAAATAAGAATACGAAGCTAACTGAAGTTTGTCTGATAGATGTTAATGTTATTGGATGTTCAAAATGTATTTCCATTTGGGGACATCTTTTTCTTGTCATTTGTTTTTAGAATATAGTATAATATTATTGTGCATCATATGAACTTTGAGTTTTATGTTTGTGATTTTGGGTTGGAGACGACAGAGAGAAGCACTTTATTTAATTATTTATCAATTACATAAACATTACATCATTAATTATTTAATTAACAAAAAAAAAAATTGCATTTTTATTAATAACAAATTAATTCTTAAACAAAACTATTAAATATAAACTAAGTAAACGTGCATTGCACGTTGCTTGCACCTAGTATTTTTTAGAAATGAGTAAGAAAAACGGCAGTGTGACTGTGTGAGGTTAATGCATGAAGAACCTTGAAGAATAAACGTTTATATTGTGTCTTGCCAACTTGTATCGACAATTCTTTATTGGCTGGAAATTCAGGTCATTAGATTCGATTACTAGCTTACATGAGAATATATTTGTTAAGGATTTGACAGGTATAATCACAATGAGGTTCAGACTACTTCAGATAACACTGTATTGCTATTTGAAGTTAGTTTTAGGTATGTATGATAGATTACAATGAATAACTTATTCTTTGGACATTTGCCTTCTTTTCATTCGTAGCAAAAAATTAGGTGAAACCAAGCGCAGGTACTGAAATCCATCGTTGCAGTCAATGCGAGTCAGATGTGCATGTACAGATTAAAGAGACTAACGTTGATTAAGCCACAGCTATGGACAACAACTACATTTGGACAAATTTATGCAGCTATGGACGGCAACTACATTTGGACAAATCTATTATGGGATTTATATGGACGATTGTAATTATGGACATAATATATTTTTACCTTATGCATTATTTCTGTAAATATCTTTTATGTAACTAGTCACAAGCTTGATGTATAAATACAGGAAGCCATTATCAATACAAACACACCGGAATTATTCTTTTCCTTCATGGTATCAGAGCCATAACAGGCCAACGCCGAGCATTTTCGGACATCTTTCTCACCTCTTTTCTGAACAGCTTTCTTACCTCTCTTCAATGGCGCAAACACCACAGTCTGGAGAGTCCAGCAGTCTAGACTCGACAAAATTAATCACAGAAATGTCCAAACTCACCACCTCTTTATCCAACTCCTCTCTCCCTCTCAACTACAATATCTCATCCCAATTTCAGTTCTCATGGACAGGGATTTATTATCTCAGTTGGAAATCTCAATTTATAATTATTTTCGACATACATGGACTTGGAGACGTTATACAAAATACAGAGGATCCACCCAAAGTGATGTGAGATGGATCTATCCACCCGGATTTCGCTCGAGACAAGTTGGTTCTGAGTTGGATCGAGGCAACATCCTCACCTTCCACTAAAACACTCCTCGTCTCATGTTCTACTGCTTCTCAAGCATGGAGCCTATAGGCTAAACGTCTCTTGCCACTAGTGGACAGCTGTGTGCGGCTCCTCCGAGACGAAATTTGAACACTTAAATGGGACAATAATACTCCAATTTCTGACTATCTCAATCAAGCAAAATCACTTTTTGATTCATTGAAGCAGGCTGGTGGTTCTATGGATGAAGATGAACTCATCACCTACACTCTTGATGGACTTGGATTCGAATTCAGAAATATGGCAACAACACTTCATATGCACCTCAATCTGGAATTTGAACAATTTTATGATTTGGTTTTGAAAGATGAGCACTTACAGAAGAGACTCAATCTTACCATTACTTCTGGGGTTGCCATGGTTGCTGATCGAAGAGCCACTAATCGAAATCAAAATATTTTCTCCCATTATGGTGGCAGTAGGGGACATGGCAGAGGCAACCGTGGTTGTGGACGTCGTTTCTCTCCTTTCGGCTACCATCTATCGACGTGGAATCAAGGTCGCTTTCCTTATGATCAATCGCCGCCAATTCTCTCCGACGGACACCTTCCTCTTTTTCCCACACCGACGGCTGCTCCTTCACGCAGGAATCATGTTTGTTTCCGATGTGATAAAATGGGCCACATAGCTCGTTATTGTCCAGACCGTGGGCCTCAGGCATTTGTGGCCCAACATGCTTCCTCACCCACAACAGCCCAAAACTCCACTTGGTGCTTTGATTCTGGGGCAACACATCATATAACTCCCAACCCAAGTGGTATTTCAGATCCTCAACCTTATGCAGGTAACGACACTATAGTTGTTGGCAATGGAAATGAACTAAAAATTACTCATATTGGGAATGCAAAATTAACCGGACCCCATAAATTATTACATCTTAATGAGGTTTTATGTGTTCCTGCCATTCAAAAAAATTTAATATCTATTCGTCGTCTTTGCCGTGATAATGCCTGCTTGAATTTGATACTAATGAATTCCGTGTAAAGGACAACAAGGCGAGGACTATCCTTCTCACTGGGAATAGCTCGGATGGACTCTATCATATTCAACCGTCTCCACCCACAACCAATCAGATGGCTTTCTATGGTGCTCTCACGACTCCACATGTTTGGCATACCCGCCTTGGTCACCCCGCACAATCTATCCTTAATATTTTGTTGCTTACTTGCAAGATACCTGTTCATAGTACAACAAAATCTTTTAAGAATTGTCATATTTGTCCGTTAGGAAAATCTTGTCAATACCCTTTTAACTATCGTAATTTCCATGCACAATATCCATTGGATTTATTACATCTTGATCTATGAGGTCCCTCACATATTGCATCACATCACAAATTTCGTTACTATTTATCCATTGTTGACGATCACACCAGATTCACTTGGTTCTATCCGTTGGGACGAAAATCAGAGGCTTTCTCTACTTTCATTACATTTACTAAAATGGTCGAAAATCGGTTTCAATCTACTATTAAACAAATTCAAACTGATGGTGGGGGTGAATTGACGAGAAATCCTTTTAACTCATTTCTTCGCGTTCGTGGGATTTCTCAACAAATTTCTTGCCCTCACACTCCTCAACAAAAGGGAGTAGTAGAACGAAAACATCGCCATATTGTAAGTATGGGCCTTTGTCTCTTAGCCCAATTGGATGGATCCATTGATCGTTACAAAGCACATCTTGTGACCAAGGGATTTAATCAAAAGGAAGGTCTTGATTGTAATGAAACGTTTAGTCCTGTAGTCAAACCAACTACGATTCGTACCATCCTGACCCTTCGTACTTCCTATGGTTGGCCTCTCCAGCAACTTGATGTTCGTAATGCCTTTTTAAATGAGGTCCTACAAGAAGAGGTGTACATGAAACAACCCCCAGGTTACCATGATCCCTCTCAACCTCACCATGTTTGTTGTCTTCATAAGGCTCTCGATGGCCTTAAACAGGCCCCCATGCTTGGTTTCAGCGTCTCCGCTCTTTCTTATTGGACCATCATTTCACTCATAGTCATTCTGACCCTTCTCTATTTTACTTGCACTCCCCAGCTGGCTCTATTTTCATCCTTGTATACGTTGATGACATTATAGTCACTGGCTCTGCCGTTCAGGATATCGACATCTTTTTGAATCTTTTGTGTTCCACCTTTGATAGTCGTCAGATGGGCGATCTCTCATTCTTCCTTGGTATGGAAATATCCCGCACATCTTCCTCACTTTTTTTGGCTCAAACAAGCTATGCGGCTAATCTCCTCAAGCGATTTAATATAACAGAATGTAAACCATGTCCTACTCCACTTCCATCAGACACACGACTCTCTTGCACCGATGGTGAACCCCTTTCAGATCCTACTCTTTATCGAAGCATGGTTGGTGGTCTTCAATACCTCACTTTCTCTCGCCCTGATACTTCGTTTGCGGTCAACCAGGTTTACCAATTCATGCATAGTCCCGTACCACTCATTTACAAATAGTCAAACGCATTTTTCGTTACATGAAAGGCACTGTTGAACATGGCCTTGTGTTTCATCACTCTTTCGATCTCTCCCTACATGGGTTCTCTGACTCCGATTGGGCTGGCTCAGTTGATGATCGTCGGTCTACGGCTAAGAAACAGACAACTGTCTCTTGCTCTAGTACTGAAGCTGAATATCGGGCCCTTGCCTTTACAGCCGCGGAACTTCGTTGGTTCAGTTATTTATTTCGTGAACTTGGCATTTCACTCTCTTCCACTCCTTGCATATATGTCGATAATGTCTCGGCCATTCACTTGGCTGCCAATCCAGTGTTCCATGCTAGAACTCGCCACATTGAAATTGATTATCATTTTGTTCGAGAGCTCGTCACCAGCAAAGCTCTCTTCACGCGCTATGTCTCGTCTTCTCACCAACTTGCTGACTTCTTCACTAAAGGCCTCTCTCGTGCTCGGTTCGTGTTCCTACGGTCCAAGCTCAATCTCCGCAGCGCTCTGTTAAGCTTGAGGCAAACCAGGGGTATATTGAGCCTGGAAACTAAGGTGGTCTAGGAACTAGAGAGCAGAAATAGTTGTCTGAATACGATTTGAACAATTAAAATTCTTGAATACTGTTCTCTAAGAAGCCTTGTAAATGGATGGGAAAGGAAAATTAGAAACAGTTCTGTTAATTTAATTTTTAATAGCGGATATAACAAGTAAACAATATGACCTGAGAGAGTAGAACTTTGGTTCCAGCGCGCTTGTCATCCCAACTGAAGGAATGGTCATCTTTATCGGCCCCTAATGTTTGTCCCTTCGACTGAATGTAAGACAATATGAGGTGTTTCCAGAAGCTCTACGTAGCCACGATGCTCCTCATAAAAGCTCATCCCGAATCTAAATTTTTTGCTTGTTTAGGAAAATAATTTACAGTACTATACTGGACATGAGAGGCATAAATGGTTTGCCTTACTTGGAATCCTGAGTACGAGCAATAGAATGGACACACCACGGAATTGAGCAAGTCGCTGTATGAACCTCTATACCTGTCCGCAAAATCGAACACCTGCATAGTAGTTTGAACTTCACTACAATTTGCAGGAGGACTAGATTGTACTCAACAATTATAAATTTAAAAAATAATAAAATCTCGTTCATTTTTGGCGTCCAATTCTATTAAGCACCGCATACCAATATACACTAAATTCCTTGCTTTCGTGGAAGTGTGTGTGTGTAACAATTTAGCATAATAGGCTTCATCAGAATCTTTGAACACAATAGAACGGTTGCCAATGCTGCGCGACTGTCTTTGAAGCAACATCAGAACCTGGATTCTGAGACAACACCTCAGGCTTTTCCCAACAATGATGATCTATATTTGGATCTCCCACCCATTCCATTAAGGCCACAATGTAAGCAAAATGAAGTGTTTCAGAGCTCGAATTTAACTCAGCGTCATAAAATTAAGCACTTCTTTCTTTTCTGTGGTTGCTTTTAAAAGATAATATGCGCCCTAATGCATGGCAGCCTTGGCATTGTCAAGTTGATTCCTTATCGAGTTAACAAATTCAACGACTCCCCAAATGAGTAACGTGGTAGTAAATGCCATTGGCAAGCCGAACTTGACGTTGCCTCCTACATCATAGTATCCTCCTACAAGATCAACCTGGAAATCCAAAAAAGATAAAAATGAAAAAAGTAAATAAATAAGAAGGGTCTTTTGAGCACCATTTCTCATCAAACTTTACAATGGTAAGTGTATTAGACAGTTTCGAACAATATCTTCAACTTATCAACTATGTCATTATAGTTGGGAGTAATGAACAAGACTAATATTAAATGGTAACTAGAGCAATCCGATAAGTTGGAATTACCTTTCCATGTGAGACACTAGTTTGATAATGATATTTGTTACCTCTGTCTCGCAAAAAAGATAATACATTTTTCAAGATCACTTGAGTAATCATGAGTAAAAACATGGAATGAGCAAGATTAGAGATGGCACAAGAAGTGTATGCTGGTTTCACAAGCCATTATATTTCATGTTCTAGAAGAGAAAATTGGAAACAAAAAATCCCTTTTCCCGTTACTTTATTGACGTTTTACTTCTATTAATATCTAAAATAGAGAAATGAAGCACAAGGGGATGTAGCTCAGATGGTAGAGCGCTCGCTTAGCATGCGAGAGGTACGGGGATCGATACCCCGCATCTCCATTTTTAATTATGCTTCACTCTATATGGGCCAAGGCCCATTAATAGATTTTTGGACTTAAAGCAATTGTTTGCACATTGCAATGGCATGTTTGCGGTAACTTTGAAAATTGAAAGGATTAGCTCGGTGAAGACTTTCACATGCACGAGTGGTATATTTTGAATTATTTTATATATATATATATTATCTTTATATATATTCGCATTTTAAAAAAATTCTAGAGCATTGATTATATTATTTTAAAATGTTTTCAAAAAATAGTTTAAAATAGTTCCTGCATTTCAATGTTTGATTTAATTGCAGTTACAAAATATCCATTAGGGAAAAAATTGTTACATATTATTTCAACAAAAAAAGTATTTTATAAATGAGAGGATGCACTATATTATCAGTGTTTTAAAATGCGTGCATATCCTTGCATATGTTTGATACTTTTTCGAAATGCCTCGGAGTGTGTTTGATATTGTGGTCAACTCATTTCGTTGACTACATATACACCCTTAAACTCCAAAATGAACATGCAATTGTGTTGAAAAATTGTCAAAATTAGCCTAACAAAGTCGAGTTCATTTATATAATTTTTTTAAAAAAAAAATGTAAATTGAGTCCAACAAATATCAAATTAACTCAAATCATCCAAGCAGATGAATTATATATAACAATTTATAGGGTTTTGACGTTTAAAAAAAATCATAACAAGTTTTTTGTAGAGTTACAAAGTATCTACGTTGAATCCAACCTCTTTTTTCTTCATTTTTTTTCTCTAATTTTACTAGGAAGTGATGCTAGTATTGAATAATCTTAAATTATTGATGGTTGCGATGATAAAGGGGAAGTTAATAATGATATCCTATAATCTACAAAAGATATTAGAAATTTTTTATTTGAAATAAGAGAATCCGACGAAGATAATTTTACATACACAAAAGATGACTTAGATGAAGAGGAATTTGAATTGGAATCCGATAAAGAGTTTAAAAATATTTAAGATTTTTTAAGTCGGTGTTCGTATTTAATGATTCAAATATGTTTGTAGGAGTTGATTACCAAGTAATTGTTGTATTTATGATATTGATTATTATGTTTTTATTAAAAATCTAAATAATGTGTATAAAGTTTAAATAATTGTAGTATTTATGATTTTGAACAATATTTTTTTAAAAATTTAGAAGAATATGTATAAAATTTAAAAAAAGCATTATTTAATATATTTATAAGTTTAGAATATTAAAAATTGAAAAAAAATGCATAATTACGTATGTGCTTCACATAAGCACGCACATTCTTGTAATATTTGATATTCAATCGAAATGTATTGTCACACATTACGCATTTTAGAACTTTGAATATTATATTGTGTTCGCTTCTTGTTAACAGTTGTTCAATAAGATTTCTTTGTCATGACAAGAAGTCACCAAAATGCCTTGAAGAATCTAAGATTCTGAACAAAATATTATCTGTCAAAATGAAAAGGAAAATCCTTCATCTTTGCTATGGAAGATTATCTTTTTCCTTAAGTTGGGACGTGGGCATAGAGTACTTATAGCATGATAGTGCAAAAAATAACTCTATATAACTACTTTATGGATGATTAAAGTCGGAATTTGAACAAACACAATCAGTAGATCAATTGTCAAACACAATTTTTACTGATCAAAATTCAGGTTGGGCCAAGGTGGTTAAGTTTGATGAAGTCACAAATATTAGAGAATGTTTAAGAAAATTTAAGGGTTAAAAGTTTGAAGATCAAGAAGGAACAATTACTAGATACGATCTAGAGTTTGAAAGCTTGCATATTCACCAACCTCAATCAAGAAGATCGAGAAATTAATTACCTAAGAGTATTAGGCAACTAATTGAAATTACAACACATGGTGAAAAAAGTTACAACACGTAGTAAAGACTTGATATGCTAAACTTGTGTTATGGAAAGAACAAAAAAAAAAAAATTTAAATCGAGGGACCAGTTCCTACACCTTCCGTATATGGGCCGGGTCAAGTCCAAACCAATTCCTAAGTTGAAAGTTTAGTTCAAGCCATTTAAATAGGATCTTAGGACCAACCGTTCAACCCAATTCTCAACCTTAAAAGAGTAATAATTCCATGAGAATGTGGACTTTTTCTTGTTACGAAATACATTTTTAGATAGTTGAGTGGTGTGTTTAAGGATACAAAATGTTGTTTGTATATCATGGTATATATTAAATTTACGGAATGATTATGTGAATTATATTAATTGACTTCTTTTTTTTCTTCGTTTTTTTTTCTCTCTCTCTTCAATGTCAGCATTCTATACATCAATCTGTATCATGATATACAAATAGCATTGCTCTTACTCTAATTAATGAGAATTGATTTGAATCTCACCACTTTTGTGACTTTTAATTTAACTAACTACTACAATTTATCTACGAAAGATCTACAAGTTATTGTAAAAAGCGAGTGGACATCCTAGATTACACCCCATGTCAAATAATAAGAGGAGCCAAAGCACCACTCTACATATGTATACATGAACTTGCATTACCATGCATTCATCCTCACCTAGCCCTTGTTTGGTGCAATTAAATCAAATTTTTAGTGAGTTTTAATAAAAGTTGATAAAATGTGTAATTGAAAAGTTGTGAGCCTCATAAAATGCGCGGTTAAAAATTAATTGTTGACTTTGACTTAAATTAAATTCTAAATTTTAATTTGTATCAAACAGTGGCCTAAACTAACCTAACCCTAAGAACGGGTCCTCTAAGCTGATTTAACCCCCGTTCGATGAGGATTAAAATCAGATTATTAGTAGATTTTGATAGAAGTTGATGAAATATGTGGTTGAAAAGTTGTATGACCTATAAAATATGTGATTAAAATTAATTGTTGACTATAAATTAGATTAAAATTTAGAATTTAATTCTTAATTTTCAACTACACATTCTCTTCAAAATAATTATTTACAAAACTCTATTTTCTCCAAATAATGATTATTAAACAAAGTCTTTTTGAAGAATGCATAAATCATATTTGTGCAACATTATATAATAATTTACTAATATATGAAGTGACGAGATTTAATTGGATTAAAATATAATCAATCAAATAAAATTTTCACTTTGGTTTTAACATCTCATCATCACTACGCAAAACAAACCAGAAGTATTTTTCTATTCCAATAAGTCTGTTTGTACAAGGGAAATCATCATCATCGTGTACAAGGTCAGCATTGGAAACTGTTGGCGGTGTCCAATGCAGCGCTGTCAGCACTACATGTGGACCTTGTACAGGTTGGTTCGCCTGTACAAGTAACCATCTCTCATCACATTCAAACCCAACTACCAACCACTTCCTATATTCTATATAATTATTTCCTTTAGCAGGCAGAACATATGATACTGAACTATCTGCATAATTCTCAACTTCCTATTCCAAAGTGATTTTACGAAAAATGATTTTTTTATTAAAAGTTTACTAAATTTCCTTAAACCTTTTTATTTAAAATTTAAAAGAATTAGGGAACTTCATTTGAATTTTGAAACATTGTTAAGAGTGTTTGAAAATTTTCGGTCGATTTTTTTTTGTGCAACTTTGCGCTATTCCACCTCAAAACGACTCATGAGTTGCTCCATATATATTTTGCTACTTCAATAATTGACACAGACCATAGCTCGTTGGAGAGGGACACAAGTTCATACTCTTTTGTATTGGGATTTATATTTGATATTTCCGATGGTGTTGGTTGGATTACGATTTTTGATGGCTCTTGTATAATCACCTTTTAGTACGAATTATACTTCTATGAATCACTTAGCGCTCGCGTGGTACATTAGAATAAATAAAATTATAAAATTAAATAAGAGAGACAGGTGCAACTATTGTATACATATTATTCTAACGCTCCAAACATGCAATTAGTGCATAGGTTGGAACACGTGGGTGTAGGTCCAAATTTTGAAATTGTTAACTTTGAGCTAACATTCCCAATTCTCATTGGGATGCCGCGCGCTAGATCATCATCATCAGTGTGTGAGAGAGAGAGAGAGAGTTGACTTTCTTTGACATTAATATAAATGTAGATGCCGTTGCAGTGTTGACCTTCTGCAGTTGAAGAAAAAAGAGTGACAATTCCATTCTGTAATTCTTGGAGTTCAGCCTGAAGCTTTCTTTCTATTGGTCGTCTCGACTTATAGATGTCTGTTCATAGTATACACCAAATTAATATACCCTTCAAAATTGCTACATGTACACAATCTCTCACACAACCCTCTCATATGTGTGTGTGGCATGTGAGAGGGTTGTGTGGGGCCACCACTTGTCGATTCGGTAAAAGATTATTTAGAAAATTAGATACGTGTAGCTCGATCCTTTCTCTATACTCTTTTACCATTAGAAACATTTTCAAATCGTTAAGTTGGCTGAATGATAGTGATCAATTAAAATTTTTAGTGCAGAACGTCCAAGGAATCAAGAAACCGAGATTACGATATTTTTAGTGAGAGGTAGAGAAATGCTTTGAGTCGATGATGAATCAATGTATATTAGAGTATCGATGTAACCCACCCTATACTCTCACCTAATGAGCTCAAATATTAAGCATGAATACCCAAGAACTCAAAAGAATTGGCATAGATGAAAATATATAATAGTCAAATCTAACAACAAATGGATCCAAGGAAGGCAAAATAAACTCGTACATAAATAAAATTTACTAGCAATCAAGCGGAACAACTTCCTAGCAGGGCCGGCCCTGAGAATTCAGAGGTCCTAGGCGATAATTATTATGATACCCTTCAACATAATCATTTTTTCACAAGTATATCAATATTTAAATAATTAAATAATTAACACTTTTATATTAAAAAGAAGACTTTATATAATTCAAAAGATAGAGAAGCAAGCTAAAATTTCTATCACAACCCGAGAGATTAGGCTAATATAAGATTTAACATTCTCACATTTTGAGATGTAAAATAAGTAATCAAACTACTAAAATCAAGTTTTTCCAACATATTTTTTTTAATAGAAATCATAGCTAATACATTCAATCGATATTGTGACATAGTTGATTGAAGATAAGACTTAATCAACTTCATCTATGATGTAATAAGTAGTCCACCGCGCGATGATGGAATAACAAGTCAACCAATATGACCAACAGGCAAAAGAAAACTGAGAAGCATCAAGATGATTAGCTGATTGGATAGTATTCGGACATTTTACTATGGTCAAGTTTATTTAAATCATTTAATTACTAGCATAAGCTACAAAGTGGATTAAATGTTTTCCGATAAACAACAAATTAAAAGCTGCTTGTTATTTCATATAACAGAGAAATTGAACACCTATTTCCTGTTTTTCAGCACTTACTAATACAGATGAGAGTTCCGAAACAATTAATCAATAGTTTACAGTACCTCTTTCTTGCAAGCCATTAATTCCAGTTCCACTAGATTTACAAGCAGAGTGAACCATAGGCAATGTGTCACCTGCATCGGCACCCTTCTTTAGACTCTTTTCATTTCCAAAATGCTCTAAATCATGATTTTCAAAATCATCATTCCCTCCACTCCATTGACCACCATTCCCTGAACTCTATATTAGTTGCCAGATACGATAGATCATTTACCCCCACTTTGAAAATCTTGGCGAGAATCTGCTCTGTGTTGCCAAACCTCACACTAAGATCTTCAAACTTCTTCTTATACACTTCCAAGGTCTGATCAGCCTCCAATTTTTTGCACCTCAACTCCTCCACAATCTGATCAGCTTCTGAATTTTCACGCTTCAACCTCTCCACCTCCCAGTTCATTTGTGAAACCCTCAAGTCCAGAGATTTAATTTTCTCCTTGTACATCTCTACAGACTGCTGGCTTCCCAATTTTTGATTCTTCAATTCTTCAATCATCTCATTCAAGTGAAGAATCATCTTATGTTTTTCATTTTCTGCCTTAGAGTACTCATCATAAAATTTAGCATACCGCTCATGGGTTCTCCTCTTTCTGTCACTCGACACTGTTTGATCCTCAAGCAACCTTGTGTTTTTTTCCTTTAACTCGTCGAGTTCTTTTTGACACCTTTTCAACTCATCACACGCCTTAGCATACTGCTCTTCGGTCCTTTTCTCTCTATCACTTGACACTTTCTTATCCTCAACGAACCTTGTGACTATTTCCTTTAACTCGTCACATTTGGTTTGACTCCTTTTCAACTCATCACAAACCTTAGCATACCGCTCCTCAATTCTTTTCTCTCTCTCAATTGAAACTCTCTCGTCCTCACTCAAGCTTGTGATTTTCTCCTTCAACAATGCACTATACACTAATAGGCTAAAACTAATTAACAAATCTAGGGTAGGACGACAGATGGAAGTAAATCAACAGAAATCGCATTCTCTAATGAGCTGCATACTGACCCTTCCATTCCAAGCAACAACAGCAAGTGATTAATACACACACAATCACTCTCCTAGTCTACTGTTAAGGACATTCCTGAAGCAAAGCAAAAATACTTTCACAGAGGGAATCTAAAAAATAATCAGAAATTCAATGCTAGTACCTTTTGCTCTTCTTTCTCCACCATGTTCTTTGATGTTTTTCAGCTTCAGAGTGCCCTAGCATATGTACTTTTCCTTTGCTTCCTTAGTTCCTTTAACCGAACTTCATAGATTTGAATGAACTGAAGAGACCGATAGGCGAGAGTTAAAATCTTGAAGAATGAAGATGATGGTAAGGATATTTGAGGGTTTTTATTGGGTTTTTTTGGGCTGGGGCTTTCTTGTTAGGGTCAATTAATATTTTTGGCCCAATGGAGTGTATTGGTTTTTTTTTTTTTTTTTTTTTGTGGCCCCTAAAAATTTGTGGCCCAAGGCCACTGCCTTAGTAGCCTTGGGCCAGGGCCGACCCTGCTTCCTAGATATAGCATTTTCAACAGGAAGCTCAAATTCATCACCTATGGCTTGGCTTGATGCTAAAGAGGATGTTTGAGCTTGCTTGTAGTTGGGATTCATGCATCTCGTGCAGCCCCGTATCTTCTACTAGTGTCTCACTAGTAGGGTCAAACATGATGGTACTGGTAACTAACATCTTCTTCAGGCAGTCGAGAACTTCGAAAACATGCGCACGGATTTCATCTTTAACGCTTCAGGCACAAATGGTAATTAATGTAGCGTTACCATCAAATCCTAATCCCATCTCATTCAACCGGTGGTGCAATGCGTCAAACTTCAAATCTAGAAGTCCGTTCAAATCACTGCATTGTTCCTCGACCTGTTTCTCCATCCTATCCAACCGTTCATAATTGAGTTGGTTGACTGTTCGAGTTGGCCTTCAAACAATCTTCTTTGATCGTTTGACATCGTGCACATCTCTTCACGTGTTGGGAAAGTATTGGAACTCAAAGGAAATATGACGTTGGCTACATGAATCTTTATGCGTCATTTAGCTATGTTCGTTATTCTACTAAGAGAACTAACAATTAGATCATTAATAACTATACCCTCCATTTTAACTTTGCTCTACCCCTCACTCTAGTATTTTTTTATAACAGGATTATATGAACTTTTTAGGTTGTCACAAAACATAACCCAATCATGTTAGAAAATTATTATTGTTCAAAACAAATAAATGTTGGAACAAAGAAACGGGATTAAAATAAAATAAAATTATACCTTGCGGCTGCATGGTACAAAATTTTAACCGTTTGGAAGTTGATTTTTGCCCGTTTGAAATTCAAATTTGGTGGCTTTTGGAGAGTTTTTTGCACCACTTCGTGTAGCATTGTTTCTAGGCTATAAATAAATGGTTTGTGATCAACTTAAAAATTAAGAAAACATACTAAAAACTATAGCCCCATTTTGAGAGAAAATTTTCATTCCAAGTTTAAATTTTCTTCTTCATATTCATAGTTCTTGAGTGTTCTTGATTTTAAAGGATTTTGCTTGATTGTTTGAGCATTAATCATTTTCAAGGCTTGTTTTAAATTCTGCAAACCATTTACCATCATCCCTTCAAACAATTTTCAATTCTAAAGGAGAAAAATATTGTTTGAGGACAATAGTATCGTGATCAAGTCTTTTGGTGGATATTTCAATTTTGATTTCTTGTCTTCAAGTTAGTATTCGATTGATGCAACATTATTTCATTCTCAGTGTATTCTCCATTCATTTTTCAAAAATCTCAAACAATATTTTATGCATGGAGAACGAAAGCACGATGGCTACTATCAAGTTGATGAATCAAGACCTTGTGCGGTTGGATCGCTTCGATAGAACGAATTTCACAAGGTGGCAAGACAAACTGAAGTTTCTACTTACAACCTTGAAGATCTTCTACATACTTGATCCGGAATTGGCACCATTACCGGAACCTACAAATGAAGAAACTGATGCGGTAAGGGCTGAAAGATAAAAACGCCAAGACGATGAACTTATATGCCGTGGTCACATCCTAAATGCTCTATCGGACCGGCTATATGATCTCTACACTAACACTTCATCGGCAAAGGAAATCTGGAACTCATTGAAAAATAAATACAAAGTCGAAGAAGAGGGAACAAAGAAATTTCTAATTTCAAGGTATTTTGATTTCAAGTTTCTTGAAAATATTCCACTACTTCCCTAAATACATGAATTGCAAGTACTTGTGAATAAGTTGAATGCGGTAAAGATTGAAATTCCGGAAACTTTCCAAGTGGGGGCAGTCATTGCCAAACTTCCCGGATCTTGGAAAGGATACCGAAAGAAAATCATGCATAGTTCCGAAGATTACTCTTTGGAACAATTGCAAAAACATTTTCAAATTGAAGAGGAATCAAGGGCAAGAGATAAGAATGATAATTCTTATGAATGCACATCTAAAGCCAATGCCATGGAAAAGCATGAACCGTCTAGTAAAACCAACAAGAGAAAGCTTTTAAGGAACTTCAACAATTCTAAGAAGAAGACAGAATGTAGTTGTTTTGTATGTGAAAAATATGGACATTATGCAAAGGAATGTCAATACCGGAAAAAGAACAACACCGAAGGAAAATTGAACTCCATCAAAGAATACAATATTGTGGCCACCGTTAGTGAAATAAATGCAATCAAGGGAAAGGTTCCCGGGTGGTAATATGATACATGTGCAAATGTACATGTATCATATGATAAGTCATTATTCAAGACTTATTTCGAAACTGATGGAGAACAAGATATTCAAATGGGTAACGAGGTCAGATCCAAAGTGTATGGAAAAGGAAACGTACATATTATTTTCACTTCCGGCAAGACGGTTACCTTAACAAATGTACTACATGTTCCCGATATGAATAGGAACTTAGTTAGTGGAAATCTCTTAGGAAAACCGGGCATAAAATGTGTTTATGAATCCGGTAAACTTGTATTATCCTTAAATGAGAAATTTGTTGGTAAATGTTATTCTAGTGAAGGAATGGTCAAACTTTGTACTATTAACAAATCTTTAAATAATAAAGTTGACTTTGCTTATATTGTTGTTGATTCTTTTTCGTTATGTCATGATAGATTAGGTCATATAGGTAAAAGTTCTATGAAACGTATGGTAAAATGTGACGTGATTTCATATAATGAAAATGATGTTTATAAATGTAAGACGTGTTGAATCTAAAATGATTAAGAAGCCTTATCAAAATGTTAATAGGACTTCTAATATTTTAGAATTAATTCATACTGATATATGTGAATTAAATGGAATGTTGACTAGAGGTGGTAATAGATACTTTATTACTTTTATTGATGACTACTCTAGGTATACATATGTTTATTTAATTAAGCATAAACATGAAAGTTTTGATATGTTTAAGACATATAAAAATGAAGTAAAAAATCACCTAAATAAGAAAATAAAAACTCTAAGAAGTAATATAGGAGGTGAATATTTTTCTAGTGATTTTAATTCATTTTGTGAACAACATGGTATAGTACATCAATGTTCTGCACCTAGGACACCCGAACAAAATGGATTGACTTAAAGGAAAAATAGAACTTTAGTTGATATGATAAATGCTATGTTAATGTATATTAAGTTGCCATTTAATTTATGGGGTGAAGCATTATTAAGTGCATGTAAGATTTTAAATAGGATTTCTTCTAAAAATATTAAGGTTTCTCCTTATGAATTGTGGAAATGAAGAAAATCGAACATTGATTATTTTAAAGTGTGGGGGTGTCTTACTTATTGTAAGAACACAAATCCTAATCGGACCAAGTTGGGTCCAAGAGGCATAAAATGTGCTTTTGTAGGATATGCTAACAATAGCAAGTCTTACAGATTATTGAATTTAGAAACCAATGTGATTATCGAATCAAATGGTGTGGAGTTCTTTGAGAATTCATTATCTTTGAATAATGAATTGAGGAAAATTCATAATGATATCCCTAGCTCAAGTGGAACACGAGATGAAACATCTTCTAAAGATGTTAATGAATCTAGTGAACCACGAAGAAGTAAAAGAACTCGAATTGCGAAGTCCTTGGGATCGAATGAGATTGACTTTCAACTCATTTCCTTTTACTTGGTAGAGGGAAATAGTGTGAATATTGTAAGAACAATTCCTTTTGTACTACAAGTGGAAACCGACCCTAAAACTTATAAAGAAGCTGTAACTTCACGTGATATCATCTTTTGGAAAGATGCTATTAATGACGAAATGGATTCGATAATGTCAAATAATACTTGAGAGCTTGTCGATTTGCCATCTGAATCTAAACATATAGGATGTAAATGGGTATTTAGGAGAAAGTTTAACACTGATGGTTTTCTTAATACCTTTAAAGCTAGACCAGTAGCCAAAGGTTATCGACAAAAGGAATGAATCGATTATTTTGACACATATGCACTGATAGCTAGAATTACATCTATTAGAATATTATTTGCTTTAGCTTCGATATATAACTTGCATGTTCATCAAATGGATGTCAAGACGGCATTCTTGAATGGAGATCTCGATGAGGAGGTCTATATGGAACAACATGAAGGGTTCGTTCTACCTGGAAATGAACAAAAGGTGTGCAAATTAGTAAAATCATTATACGGTTTGAAGCAAGCACCTAAGAAATGGAATGAAAAGTTTGACTTAGCGATAATATCATTTGGCTTTAAACATAATAGTGTAGATAAATGCTTATATTGTAAAATATGTGATATTTATTTGCTTGTATGTTGATGACATGTTGATTATGAGTAATCACATGGATGGGATCAAAGAAACAAAAAGGTTTCTATCTTCCATTTTTAAGATGAAGGATCTTGAAAAAGTGGATACTATTTTAGGTATCAAGGTTACCAAAAATAGTGTGGGTTATTATTTGAGTCAATCACACTATATAGAGAGTGTGATAAATAAATTCAAACATTTGAACATGAAAGATTGTAGTACCCCACTTGATCCAAATTCAAAGTTTGTAAAAAATGATGGAAGAAAAATTGCTCAATTAGAATATGCAAGTGCTATTGGAAGTCTTATATATGCCGTTCAATGTACGAGACCGGATATAGCATTCGCAATTAGTAAACTTAGTAGGTTTACTAGTAACCCGAGCAATGACCATTGGAAGGTCATTGAAAGAGTTATTGGATATTTAAAGAAAACCAAGAATTTAGGTCTACAATATACTAAATTCCGGGCTGTATTGGAAGGTTTTACAGATGCTAGTTGGATATCTAGCATAGGTGAAAATAAATCCACTTCAGGTTGGGTGTTTACACTTGGTGGTGGAGCTGTTTCTTGGAAATCAAAGAAACAGACATGTATAACACACTCAACTATGAATCCGAGTTTGTTGCACTATCGGAAACTGGGAAAGAGATCGAGTAGCTTAAGGAACTCTTATACGAGATACCTTTGGGACCGAAGATAATATCTTTTATACCTATCATGTGTAGTAGTCAAACCACGTTAGCAAAAACATACAATGAAGTATATAATGGAAAGTCTAGACATATGAGTCTAAGACATGATTACATAAGGAAATTAATCAAAAGTGGAACAATTTCCCTAAATTATGTAAAATCAATTGAGAATTTAGCGGATCCTTTAATTAAACCTCTAAATAGAGATTTAGTAAATTCTACTACAAGTAGGAAGGAATTGAAACTCTTAAATTAAAAAAGGTCCACCAATGATGGCAACCCTACCCATCATTACTCAAAAAGTAATTTATGGGTTCAAAGAGTAATAACAAGTCATTCGACATGTGGATAGTTTCAGCATTATTGATATCCGCAATATCCCTATCTTAGTTATAATGCTGATTGTTACTGAAGTGATGGATGAATTTAAAATTCTTAATGAAGTTCAGTATTAATAACAAGTATCTTAAAAAGTAACAAAGATACTGGAAAAACTTCACCTAAATAAATTCGAGGTAGTGCCGCCTCAATAGAGAGTTAGAGTTTCTCTCTTAAAAGTTTATTGAAAAAGGATTAGCGCAATACTATAATAGCGCTAAGCGAGTTTGAGAAATTTGAGAACACGTGATACTCATGTGTGTGTTCGAACCGGTATTATCATTTAGAACAAATGGTTCAAAGTTTCATGCCACCTTTGATTCCGACTTTGCTTTGTTTGAATTACACTATGGTTAGATTCAAATCGAAAGATATGTAATCCTTATGCATAAGTATCGTATAACTTTAATTATGAAAGTTTATTTGATTTTGAACAAGTAGGGGATTGTTAGAAAATGATTATTGTTCAAAACAAATAAATGTTGGAATGAAGAAACGAGATTAAAAAAAAAAAAGAATTATACCTTGCGGCCGCATGGTACAAAATTTTAACCGTTTGGAGGTTGATTTTTGCCCGTTTGGAATTCAAATTTGGTGACTTTTGAAGAGTTTTTTGTACCACTTCGTGTAGCATTGTTTCTAGGCTATAAATAAGTGGTTTGTGATCAACTTAAAAATTAAGAAAACATACTAAAAACTATAGCCCCATTTTGAGAGAAAATTTTCATTCCAAGTTTAATTTTTCTTCTTCATATTCATAGTTCTTGAGTGTTCTTGATTTTAAAGAATTTTGCTTGATTGTTTGAGCATTAATTATTTTCAAGGCTTGTTTTAAATCCTGCAAATCATTTGCCATCATCCCTTCAAACAATTTTCAATCTTAAAGGGGGCAAATATTGTTTGAGGACAACGGTATCGTGATCAAGTCTTTTGGTGGATATTTCAATTTTGATTTCTTGTCTTTAAGTTAGTATTTGATTGCTGCAATATTATTTCATTTTCGATGTATTCTCCATTCATTTTTCAACAAATCATTCACGTCGTGCTTTCTTAATTATCCTCAAGTCATCTCGACCTTCACTTATTGGTGTATAGTCTCAATTTTTTTTATCTTATCCACTTATAATACATAACCAGTAGCAATATAAACCAACATATGAAGTCAAAACAAGAATTATCTAGAGCTGATAATCTATGATCAGGAGCTCGATAAAGCCAAAAGTAAAATAAGAACAACATTTATGGCGAAGAAGTAAATGTCACAAACTAATATCAACAGGCTCAAATTATGAGTGTTGAGAAATTCAGTAAGCATGGTTGAGAATTATAGATTTTCTTGACAGATGTTCCGTCTATACTTTAAAGAAACTTTCCAAATGCAAACATGAATCAGATGCTTCAATCCACAATGACCATAGAATGATGCACACTGCACTAAATTGAATTAACCATATAATGAAACACATTACCAGGGACTAAATTGATAGCCATTGCAGACGCGATGTGATGGATTCCTCGAAGATATTTTTTCTCTTATGAAGAAACTTGTATTTCAATATTGTTTCTATATCGTTTATAAATTTTGTGATGAACAAAATTATTTGCGTCACATCATTTTTCGTCTTGTGCGTTGCAATTATTTTGCAGAATTATATTGAAATACATCTACAATATCTGACGGGGGAGCTATGTTTGATCGAGATTACAAGACGAAAACGATTGAAGCTTGTGCTCATGGAGATTGGTCCGACATATCTCTGACTCTTCTCGGTGTTTTGGATAAATTAGTTTCTGCAGCAAAACACCGTGTCATGCGTATAGATAGGTGTTTGATATCCTATAGAGCACAATGTCCTATTAATTCTCAAGGAATCGTGAGAGTCCAGGTGCATGACACCCGTGTTCAGCAAGCTGAATTCGTGTTTCCAGTAACTTGCAATTGTAACATTACCTATTACGAAAGTAGTTGGAGTTCGAGACACGAGAAGCAATTTCCTTGAAAATTGTGTTATAGACTGGAGGATTCTAACATTAAATCCAGAGTTAAATATTGCAATATGAAAGGCGAACTTAAGATGTGTTCCTGCCGTAAGGCAGATGAAATTGAAGTTAGGGCTCCTACAATATTGCTATTGTCAAATGGTTTCAGTGATAACGACGTTGATGTCTATCACGTTGGACCTACAAATATGAATCCTACGTTGAATCGTTGTTTGAGTTATATGGATCATCGCCGGATATCTGTGGATGCTATATCCACTATTCCTGGATTGAGTTATCATAATTCCCGACGATCTATTTCCGGTGTTGGCAACATTTTCGATATGCCTAATCTGTTGCCTTCCGATGTTAAACCTGAAGATAGTGTTAGTTAGACGAGTTCTCGAAAAGACGAGTCGTTATTTGGTTCTTTGTCCGGAGGACAGTTGGCCGATGCTGTTCAGCATGCGTACGAGAAGGGGAAGAGTCACGGTAGAATACTTAGTGAATTAGATACAAAGAAATGATTGTAATTACATTCATGTAATGAAAGCTTAAATATATTGAGACTTCAATATTATTACATTATGTTAATATACTGGTTCTTCACATTGTAATATCATATGTAGATATGGAAAATATTTCCCTACGAGATATTTGAAATGAAATATTAATGCACCGTCCCTAATTGGATATCTGATGAACTGTATGTTATACAACTCATGTTCTATGAAATCGAGTAACTTAGCTTCAATTCCAGCATAGTATGGAATTGGATCGTCGTTGACATCGTAAATTTGATCAGCTTCCAAGTGTTGTACGGTCTTCTTATCGTTAAGTGAGTATATTTCACTTACGCCATGATCGATAATTTCTTTCACTGTGTGAGGCATGTTTGTCTTCATGTCGTCTTCGTCAAATGCAAAACAAGAATTGTCTGAACACCAAAATGGATATACGAGTCTCGTTAGAGACATTGCTCGATTAAATTGTGTTTCGTTCCTTATGTAATCTTCCCAGTATAGTTGTTTTACATGATACTTCATGTCGCTGGGAAGATTGTTGAATATAGTTTCGAAATTTAGTGCCATCGAATGTATTACTTACGATTTTTTGTAGACAGATATATATTGTATGTAAATTGGGAATCAATTTATAGTGTAATTCATATTCGAATTAAAGATATGAGAATCTCTTTATGTCTAATCGTTTCAGATTATTGTGTTGTGTTTGAATCAATTATGGAATATTGCGCTACTGTACATGTGGTTTTATCGAAGCACAGTTAATTTGAATTCAAACTTTAAATTTCCAATAACGAATGAAATGACGTAAAGTACATTCCATGTACTTCTCATAAATTTAGTACAGTGCAAAAACATCTACTGTGGAAATTGAATAGCAAAGACATCGGACGGAGCTTGTTCTTCAATTACTTGAAGGTATGCGAACTAGTGATCAGGCCCGTCCACATATTGTACAGTTTCATAACCCATTATCTTGGAAATTGCGGACGATGTGCATCTGCCTTCTCCGAATATGCCGTCGTAATATCCCCATGCGTTAAGACAGTTTATAAACTCAGCGAATGAGTAGTTCGATCCTAATCGTCGTAAATTATATGAAATTGTTTCTGAGCGGTTTTTCGCTGCCTCCACGTGTCATCATCTGATTGGACCACTTGTTAACATCCCATTACTGAGGTCGATCCGGCCGTTAAAATTCAAATTAAAGGCAGACGCAGAAATCTAACGGCCAATTTTGAATTGGACGTACTTTCTGACGCTTCCCCTCTATAAATTTTGATTGATAGCCATCGCAGACGCGATGTGATGGATTCCTCGAGGAAGAGGAAGTGGACTGGACGCTGGTCAAGGACTGTAGGTAAGAGACAAGCCCGGAGGGTTCTTCAATTCAACTCTACATAGAGACTTAACTTCCTTATGGTTTCCGGCGATCGAGGTCGTCGGGTTTAAAAGTCCCGACTCAACACATGACGTCGGAGGTTACGATAAGCAATATAGGACCTAGTGGTGATATTCATTTTTTGAATCCTTGTCCTGTTGGACTTTTGTTGGATACTAGACATACCCAAAAAGTCAAATGGACTGGTATTCACATTTCTGTACATATTAGTTTGTATAACGAAGCTAATTCACATAACATGTATCATTGGATATATATGTGGATCGTTTATGATCGTCGACCTGGTAATGCTAATCCAGAAAGATGTGATGTCTTTGTGGGGGACTCCAATTCACCAGAGAATTGGATGAAAAACCTATCCAACGGTGATAGGTTTGTGATATGTCGTAAAAAGATGTATTATTTGATCGGACGAGGTGTTGACGAGGCCGTTGCTACCACTACAATGTTACAGCGGATACGACTACATGTAGAGAATCCAGTTATTTTCCTTATATGAAATCTAGACCGTTTGATATTTATCTGAAGTTGTTCGGTACTTCTAAGTTCAAGGACGTTACGTCCGGTAATGTTGACGACGTGCAGCGAGGAGCGTATTACTTGATAGCGACGACTTATCATCCACATTGTTGTAAATTATCGTTTCAGAAACGCTTGTACTTTAAAAGTATTTGAATGAAAATGAAAATTAAATAAAATTGATCCATTCATTTAATTTACTCCATGACTCAATTACATTGGACCATTCGTCCATAACTTGGACAAATGCCTTGCAGAAATTAGAAACTGAAATTACATCATAAGAATTTAAAATTTGAAATAATTTAAAATGTAGTCTTCGGCCTAGTGACGCTGCCGAAGTCCTTTCCCAGATTTCTCGGTTGGACGTCATGTATTTCAATGTCGTCCAGACCCGGATAGTCCACCAAGCTCTGCGTAAGCCCAGGGCTTTCCTGATGTTGTAGTTGAAACACATCTCTATGTCGTACATTGTGTACGATGGATTGCTCATCATTTATCCACAGTGTTGAACTCTTATCCAAATCGGGTTCTTCAGGTTCCAGATGTATTCCCCGGTTTGGAATTTGATCATCCACGCCTTTCAGTCGTCCATGTTGCTGCATGTGTAGGAAGTGGGCATGTTTGCAGTTTACCCTTTGCAAAATAACGCAGCCACAATATAATGATATGCGTCTAACTTTGTCGGTTAGACGTTTCTTCTTCTTGCACGACGGTGCTTGAATTCTATACAGGGAGGTGTCGACAAAGTAGAATTCTGCATTTTGTAAAGTCCAAGTTTTCCAATATGAATTGGACTCCATATTCAAGAATGTTTTATAGGATAAATCAGGTCCAAGATTGCAAAGTACGATACTTGGAATTCCGCCTTTAATCTGAACAGGTTTTCCGTACTTTGTATTGGCCTACCATTGTGCTGTGCGCCTACGAACTGTTGATAATGCTTCTTAATTAAATAATTTGAAGGGACGTCGTTGATGACGTTATACCATGCATAATTGAGTACGTTTTGGAATTAAAATTCATAAATCCCATTATGTAGTTGTGTGAGCCTAATCAACGAGTCCATGCTGTTTTCCATATTCTTGATGGGCCTTCAATAATAATGCTCATGGCCCGTTCAGGTCTTGTGGCTGGATCACATATATTTGCTTTGGCCCATAACAAGAATGCATCAGACACTTCAAATGAATTTGGATCTTTGTCACAACTGTAGACCTCCACTTTCTGAGGAAATGCCCGATTCATGTATGAATGAACGTTGTTGCTCTGCATAACCCATCTTAAAGGATTGTTCCTTTTAATAAGAGATTTTGCTTCATCCCTCGATATTGCATCGATAACTTTAAAGTATAATTCCTTCTCTAGATCATCTAATTTACGTTTTCAGCCATCTGGTCGGAATTCACCATCGTCTATGAAGTCGCCGTCTTTTGCAATATATTCGGCGACGTCTTTTGCCGATCTAGCTGCTTGTATGTTAGGATGATAGCTAATATCGGACGATTCGTCTAATATATCAAAGAATTTGTTATTCCGACAATTATATTTCCCATTGAACTATATCAGACAATGTAAATGGCTTTCGCCGTTTTCATAAATTTCTTTCGAAACCCTAATGAAAGAACAAGAAATCGGGAAATGAAAATGTTTAATTTTGTGTAAGACTAGTTCTTTGGGAATCGGACACTTGGGATACGTTAAAAAAAATGCTTCTGGCATTCAATCTAAAATTGGTAGACGAATTTGAAGAAGACATAGTTTCGTGTTGGTTTCAATACGAAATTGGAAGTACAGTGACAATACAGTGGAATTCACAATGGGGCATTCGCAATGTCGCCAATTCAAACTTAGCTATAGGCAATGGGGAATGAGACATCATATATAGAGAGTGATTTATTGATGTCACGTCATAATAACTTTAATTCTATGAAATCAATAATTCCCACAATTCCCAGGTGTACGATTTTTTTATCTATAATACATACACAAAAATGATTATTGATTACATTTTTATGTTACGTACTTATTATTTGATCTATTTTTTAGAGTTTTTTTTTTCCTGTTTTCTATTTTTTCTTTTTAATGTCTACATAATATAATTTCTAACATTGCTATTGATGTATGTCCCAATTAATACCATTATTTGCCAATTAGATGAAGTGACCCTATTGTAGCACGTGCTAAAGTTCAGCGAGCCATTTATATATTTAAATTTCTTGACTTAATTAAATTTTGACTAATAATTCATTGAATCCGTATCTTTTACCCCATAATAATTTATATATAATTGAGAAGGAGATCGACTTACAAGGACATCGAATCAAAATTAGATTTACAAAATTACAAGGTTATCATGTCTTTCCTTTGATTAAATAATATACGAGCCAAGTATAAATCTTTCATTTTGTAAGAAAATAACCACTATGGTTTGTCAATTTCCAAGATATTATTTGTAACTGTAGAAGAAAATTCAAGACTATAACATGTTTGGCTAAGCTTTTAAGCGCTTAGCAAAACAAGCTATAAGTCTACAGCAAATTAAATGAAGATAGCAATAATATGGAATATTCAAAAACTATCAAATTTCGCCTTTTGAGAAGTAAAGTTGTACGTGTCTAGCTGGTAACTATATAGGGTTTTTTTCTTTAGCTTAGATTTCTGTTGAATTTATTATTTTAAAACAAAAAGTATAAGAAATCGGCTGCAGGATTTTTTATTCCCTCGATATATTTTTGACATCTCGACGCATTATTACTTCTCAGAAAAATCGAAAACGTCAAGATGAAATGTGTCGAAATGTCAAAAAATGAGTTGATGTCTTTTCATTTACTAAAAAAATAATTATGTGTAGTGTTTTGGGAGACTATATCTGAGCTCAAGCAAAAAAAAAAAAAAAAAAAAGCTGGCTTTCTTTTTCTTGACCTATAAATAGATTTTAATAAGAGTAATGCTATTCACTTAAATGATATATTCGTATGAGTTAATCCATTTGTACATAATGGATTACCTCATCTCAAATAATGTGTGGGACCCGCGCGTATTTAAAAGTTTCGACAATGTGGTCTTCATCTCCATTATGAGTAGTATGTAAAAAATTCGGTACATGTAGCATAATCTGATTCATATAATTGAATCTATACCTGCTAAACTGGTTGTAGCTAACATTATTAGTTAATAATGGAGCGTTTGGTAATATGCCAACTCATATAGTTAAGGAAATAAATGAGTTTTATTACTTAATAAATATATGTGGGAACCTGGGTACTTGGGTTGGGTCTCTATGACCCCTTCTACAATTGAAATCTTTAAAATAAAAATAAAAATGATGGTACCATAATAACTAATGAGATTTCTTGCACTACAACCGAGTTTTTTTTTTTTTTTTTTCACGCGATAAAAAGTTCTTTACTCGTACATGTAAATGTCTTATAAAGTCATGTCATATATATGTACGTTTATTTACGACATACAATTCACTCCGTAAAAAAGGGAATTGACGCCTTTAATTTACATATATTTTCTTTATCAATATATATTGCGTACTTGAGAATTATGCCATAAAATTTGACATGCTAGAAACGTATGCTGTAAATATTTTAAGTAATTGAATTATTATAACACACATTTAAGGCATGTAGTAAAAACTCCATTTTTACAACATGCTTTATGTGCACACCGTAAACGAATGCTGTAAAAAGTTACTTTTGTTATAGTGTTTTACCTAATGTTGGCAAATAATATCTTGCAATTCTTTTGAAAAATATTAAGCTTGCGGAATACTAAATGCAAAAGAAAGAAAAACGGCGATGGGAAAATTTACAAGGTTCAATAAATATTATTTGTTCTGAAATACAATATAATCAATCAACTACTCCAAATCTCCAAGATCTCTTGTAGAAATATCAGTCGGAAAATGAAAATTAAGTTGTGCTTCTATGTTGGATTTTTTATTTTATTTTTATTTTTTACAGAGCCAATTTTCTAACATCTGAATTTAAATTCAACTATTGAAATAAGATATAGTATGAAAAGTAAATAAAAAATCTTACGATCAAGCATCCATAAAGATGAATTCCAAACACACAAACCAACATTCCTACTCTTTCTACAGAGGAGCACAAGTGGTACGCTTAATGTCATATCAATTTTCAAAACCTTTCTCGTCAATTTTCTTTGATTTATAACTAAAACTCAATGTTTATATATAGTCATCAAATCATATTAAAGAAGGAAAACACAAACACTGCATTACATGTATATTCTTGAAAATTCAATAATATCAACGATGGATAAACTTCAACAATTAATTACATTTACAGGAATTCAACTTTTGTAGAAGCCAATGCATGTCGAGGAAGACTAAAATCCTATTTGACAGTCATTTTTTTTTTTTGTAGAATGAATTTATGAATAGTAAATTTTTGAAGAATGTGTGGTTAAAAAGTAAGAAAAAGTTTTAAATTTACGTGAATAATATTGCATTGTGAGAATATATGATTGAAAATGATTATGTGAACAAAAAGAGTTTTGAAATAATGGTGGTCAAACAGAGACTAAATAATTATAAATAAATATATTATACCTCGTCCTACAAGGCAAACCACGTGACCACCAGCTAAACGAAAATAAAATAAGAAGCCACACAAGGTCTACACTCGATATTGCATTGCTCTTCCCATGCTATCTCCGAAGCGATTCGTCAGCTGAGCGAGGTGATTGTGATGCCCCGTCCAAAGTATGTCACCTTACTCGAAGTTTCACTTCAAGGACGAGATGTAACCTCTTGTGGCATCCAACTTACAAAGTGATTGGCCTCTCATATGAAAGGAGGCTTCTATAAATATCAATGTTTTGAAAACTAATTCAGATATCGATATGAAAAAGGCAAAATGTCAAGGGTCAAAAAACCGAACCAATTTGAAGCGAGGTCGAACTAATTATAATAAATAAATATACCACAAAATTTTGAGAGAAAATAAGTTGTTTTTTAATATTAATTGATAAATATAGATAAAAGACTTTAAACATGGCTACATTCTAGGCCCTGTTTGGCCCCATTATTCCACATTATAATGAGATGAATAGTAATATTTTGGAGAATGTTTGGTTAAAAAAGAATGATTTTTGTTTGTTTTTGTTTTACGTGTAATATTATTATATTGGATAATGTGTAATTGATAAGAAAAGAGAGAAAAATGAATTATAATTTAATGGTGGCTGATATGGTCATAATTGTTCATTTCGAGCTCTGAAGTCCCGATGATCGATATTCACTAGTATGAGACCCCTTATCCTCGGGCTTGAAGTAGTCCTCAAGGTCTCGAGGACTAGCATTGTAGTTCCTACAATATTTCGGTGATGACCGTCCTCAGAGTGAGTCATTGAGATATTTTGACCAAAGTACGTTATGTTATCGAGCGCTTCCTTTACCAAACTCAAAGACATTCATGCTTAAACACAGACTGATCTTACTTTTCAAGGAATCTAAACATATCCAAACATCTCAATTCAAGATTCATATGTCTAAAAGAAGTCTATCTCTATAAATATTATAGTTGAATTATGACTAGACTCACAATTGTAACCCAATACTTATCTCAAGTAAGACTTCTAAGGATATAGATATGTAGCTAACCAAGTCCTACCAGGAATGATTACCTACCTTCATAAATTCAAACTTCTATTCATTATTGATGAGTGATATTTCACTCATGATATCAATGCCATTAAACTTGTTATTTGATTAATTCTTATAAGTTGTTGATGTTTTAATGCGTGATTTTGATGTTGTGATGTAGGTTGATGAGATTGAAGAAAATAAGCTAAAGTTGACAAAAATTGGAGAAATGAGTTAAATTGTAAGAGATCCAAAATTCGGGGACTAAAGTTCAAATATTCAAAATTTACGTTGAACCTCATGACGAAGATTTGAGAATGTTAATGGTCAATTGGACGAAAAAATATGTCAAAGGGATCAAATATAACCAAAGAGTGATCACACATCAAATTCTAACCGAAAAAGTTTTGCTCTGGATTTTTAGTCTCATATTGAGACTCATTTTTTTTATATGGTAAACGATCGAATTGAGAATGATGTCTGAAGCAAATTTGTGGCCCTTTGAGTTATCTTTCCAACGCATCTTGAATCATCTCAATCGGATATCGAGAGAAGAAGTTATGATAAAAACACTGAAGGACGCGCAGTACAGTTATTTCTCACCTGAAGGTTCAAGCGCCCCCGCGCCCAAAAGTGGCGCCCCTGCGCCAGTCCAAAGGAGGTTGGGCGCCCCTGCGCTGCGACGATACCAGTTGCCAAATAAGCCCTAAAACTAACGAGTTTAAATGGGGGACTATAAATACGGCTGATAGGGTTCGAAAAAAGGATTTTTGGAAGACGAAAAATAGCAGCCACACCAAGAAGAAGACCCTTGGAGATTGAGGAATCCACAAATCAAAACGTTTTTCTTATTCTCTATTAATCTTCTCTATTTTATCACCGTTTAAAAATATAGATTGTATTTTCTTTTATATATTCATGGAGTAATCTAATTTTTTAGAGATACAATGTAGTCAACACTAGAGATTATGCTTTAATCATTTAATTATCTATTTCAAGGGTTATTCAATTGGTTTATTTGTGTTTATCTATTTTTAATGCGAATGTTTGATCACCATTTGAATAATATGGAATTTGAAATTTACTATCGAGAGAATGAATTCTAAATAGTGACCATTGATAAACACAACATAGGAAATCATAGAGTTTGAGAGGCCTATGAAATCCTTTATAGTCATTAAGAGAACCAAAGATCTAAATGTACTTTATCATTTTAATTTTAGATGGAGACTCAAAATTAAGATTTTAAGAGTAATTCTCAATTCACCATCGAGAGAGGGGATTAAGATAATTTCGGGTTATTGACTAATAAATCATAAGAGTAAATTAAGGAATAGTTAGATGATCGAAGCATAATTGATAGTTAGGTGAAATTGGATATCTAGAGTTTAATCCCGTTGGTATTAATCTTGTGTAATTGCGTTATTAATTTATTAAATTAGTTTATTTAGTTAATTCACTCGAATATTTTTGTTTTCTAGATAAAATTAAGGTTATTTTAATTACAGGAATTATTAGGATTTGATTTCAATCTTTGTGGAAAACGATACTCTACTTTCATTATATTAAAACTTGACATCATACAGTTGCGATTGGAAAATTCATGCATCAAGTTTTTGGCGCCGTTGCCGGGGATTGATTTGTCTTTTCTTATTAATAATGTTACCAAGTAGCATTAATCTTAATCTAGATTAATTTTGTTTTATTTTGTTTTAATTCGAATTATTCTTTTTGTTTTTCAGGTGTTTTGATAGTTGATGCGACAATCCAAAAGCTGTAATTTAATTCATATTGATTTAGAAATTGAAAAAATTCTTCGGACAATAAGAGCAAAGAAGAAAGCTAAGGAGATCGAAATGGTTGAGCAAACAACTAAAATCAACAAGAAGGTGTTGATCAACGGGAAAAACCTATTCGAGACTACTTCAATCCGGTAGTCCAAGAGCGTTATTCTGGGATAAGACGCCAAGCAATCAATGCCAACAATTTTGAACTGAAAGCATCACTCATCAGTATGGTGCAACAGAATCAGTTTTGGGGATTGCCTAATGAAGACCTGAACATTCATCTTTCTATGTTCTTACAAGTGGCTGATTCCATAAAACGGTTAATGGAGTGAGTGATAACAACATCAAATTGAAATTGTTTCCGTTTTCCATTAGAGACAAGGTGAGAAGCTGGTTGTTATCATTATCATTGGGAAGCATTAACAATTGGGAAGAACTAACTGCAAAATTCCTTGCAAAAATTTTCCCTCCATCAAAAGTATCTCAATTAAGGGATGAGATTGGCTCAATTCGTCAGATGGATTTTGAACCCTTATATGAGGCGTGGGAAAGATTTAAGGAGATGCAAAGAAAGTGCCCGCAACATGGGTTTGATGATTGGATGCTCCTTGATCATTTTTACAACGAATTGAATGGTCAAACAAGAGTTATTATTGACAGCACAGCTTGAGGTTCTTTAATGAGCAAATCGGTTGATGAGGCATATGAACTTTTAGAGGAAATTGCCAACAACAGTTATCAATGGCCAAATGAGCGTGCATTGACAAATAAGCCAGCTGGAATGTATGAAATTGATGCCTTCACAAATATGTCAGCAAATGTTGATGCCCTTTGTCATCAATTGAACTCCTTAACCACTCAAAAAGCTTCTCAAGGAACAGAATCTGTAGCTGCAACAAATATGGTTTTTCCAACCATAGTTAATAATGAAGAGCGAGTACAATATGTGAACAATCGCAACTTCAACAATTGGAACAATTTCATGCCTAACCAATATTATCCGGGGCTCTGTAATCATGAGAATGTTTCTTATGGTAATACAAAGAACGTTTTACAACCCCCTGCGGGGTTTGAAAACAAGGCTCCAGAGAGAAAGATGTCATTGGAATATATTCTGGGACAATTTATGATGGAATCAAGGGAGAGCTTCAACAGGAATGAGGCAAGGTTGCAAGGAATTGAGACTCATCTCAAGTCAATCGACACCCAAATTGGCCAAATAGCATCCTATTCTAATGTTCATCAAAAAGGAAATTCCCTAGTGATCCAGAAGTGAACCTGAAGGAACATTGTAAGGCTATTATGCTTAGGAGCGGTAAAGAGCTTGAAGATCCACAACACTAAAGCACAAAAGCATACACTTCTTCAAGGATGACAACATCAAGTGATTAAGAGGATGAAGAAAACAAAGAAAGCACAACTGAACTAGAAGCATCAAAGGAGGCTGAAGAGCCCAAATCCAATCTATTTCTGGATAATCTTTCAATTCTTAAACCTTATCTTCCTTTTCCTCAAAGATTTCAAAAGAAAAGACTTGATTCTCAATTAGCTAAATTCTTAGAATTTTTCAAGAAAATTCACCTTAATATTCCTTTTGCAGATGCCTTGGAGCAAATGGCAAATTATGTCAAATTCATGAAAGACATCATGGCTAAGAGGAGGAGACTTGAAGAATTTGAGACAATCAAGTTAACAGATGAATGTAGTGCTATTATTCAAAGGAAGTTGCCACAAAAGTTGAAGGATCCTGGAAGCTTTACCATTCCTTGCAATATCGGTGGTATCACGTTTGATAAAGCACTGTGTGACCTTGGAGCTAGCATCAACTTGATGCCCCTATCAGTGTTTAAGAAGTTGGGACTTGGAGAGGTAAAGCCGACAACCATATAATTGCAACTGGCAGACAGATCCATCACCTTTCCACGGGGGATTATAGAAGATGTATTGGTAAAGTTAGGTAACTTCATCTTTCCGGTAGATTTTGTGGTCCTGCATATAGAAGATGATGAGAGCGCACCACTAATTTTTGGTCGACCTTTCCTAGCTACTAGAAGATCATTAATTGATGTACAAGAAGGGAAGTTGACACTGCGGGTTAACGAAGAGCAAGTGAACTTCAACATTCATCAAGAAAAGAAAACCCCAGAAAAAGTAAATGCATGCCATATGATCCAATCCATCAATGCAGTGAGGGATGAGAAAGGCAAGACAAAAATGTTCTATGATCCTCTAGAACAACATATGACTCTCAACTACTCAAGGCTTGATACATGTGCAGATGAAAAAGGGACCAATGAAATGATGGATTATATCTTAGAGCATGAAGCAGGTCTACCTGAAAAGAAGGAGAGCTATGTGGAAAAACCTTCAAAACCTCCAAACATTGCCAAACCAAAAGAGGTTTTGAAGGCCATACTAGAGTTAAAACCGTTCAATTTTATGGGCCATGCTATAGTGAAGAAAAAGACTAGGCCAAGGGTGAAGTTTAGAAATAAAAGAGATGTGCCACCTGAAGATCCAACATAGACACTGCGGTTGAGTCAAGCTAATGCCGTTAAAGAAACGTTTCTTGGGAGGTAATCCAAGCTTTCTTCATTTTTACTTATTCAATTTTTTAGTTATAGGATAGTTTAGTTTATTTTACAATTTATTTAGGATTCATCACCCTTATCTCATCTTCCCTTAGGTCTCAAAATAATTAAGTTGGTCATTAAATTTTAAGCTAAGTAACATTTGTTCCATGTTTTTAACATCTAAAATATGATTTTTTTTAGGAACTTGACGTTGTGAAACATTCAAACCAGCATTGACATGGAGAAATGGGATACGTCTCAAGTTTGGGAAGAAAAAGATAGAAGAAACATCTACCAACACCAGTATCATCAACACCACAACGTTCCGGGCAATACAGACAATTTAGGGAAGTCTCATCCTTTTTCTTTAATTTTACATTGAGGACAATATTTAATTTAAGTTTGGGAGTGTATTATAAATTGTGTTTAATTGCCTTGCCTTGTTTTATTTATTTTTATGTTTTGTGTGCATGAAAAAAAATTGTTTTTATTATACATTTACACATGCTTGTGTGAGCTGGATAGTCTTGCCGACATTGATGTATATATTTGGTAACATGTTTTGGTTGATGAGTTGTGGATAAGTTATGTGTTTGAGTTAAATTCTTGTTTATTCATGTGAAACGGAAAATATTTATGCACGTGAGTTGATTGTGATATTGTACATGAGTAAGTTGATCCATTATTTATAGGTTGTAATAGAGAACTTAAATGCTATACCCAAACAACCATTAAACATTATTATACCCTTAAACCAAACTTAGGATGTTTGGTTGGTTAAACGGTTGTAAGTTGACATGAAGATAGATATGGATTCCGTGTGTGCAAAATGTTGTGTGGATTGTCTGAGACCAATGTGATGAGAATTGGGTGATAAACCTTAAATTAGAGGTCAATTTTCGAGAATGAGTGTTTAATAAAGGCATTGCACTAATCATTGCATAAAAGGGAAAAAACTGTATTTTTGTGAAGTATCCTAAAAAGATCTCAATGAGGACAACTATGATAATCTCATTGTGAAATGTCCATTCGTAGCCTTTATGATTCGAGTGATTAAGCTTGCAAGGGTTTAAAACCTGGTGCCCTAAAGTGATCTGATTTGGGAGTCATCGGCCTAAAGCTTGCTACAGGGGTCATTTAGAAAACTTAATGAAGAGACGTCTGCACATAATAAGGTGCATAAAACAGAAGAAGCAATACATGCCTTGATTAAGCCCCGAACACTTATTTTAGGCGATTAGACTCTTGATAAGGGGTTAGTAACTTGGTTGAGTTTTGGAGGTTGAAGCAGTCAAAATAAGGAGAATCCATATTTGTTGACATGTTGAACTACAATTAGTGAAATCTAACTAAACTTGAGTGGTGTAAGAGATTAGTATTGAAAATCAACTTTAGAATACACCATGGGGAGTGAAAAGAAAACAAGTTTGGGGGTGTATGAATCCTACGAGCGAAGTAAGGAAAAATTTGACTTTTAAAGTCGGGAATTGGATCAATTGATTATTGTATAGCGTTGCACTTAACTCTTCACACACACACACACACACACACACACACACGTTTTTGCATTGAAATGTGGGAAGTTAGCTTTTGCATTATAATTTTGAAATGATTCATGAAATTATTGCATGTTGCCATTCCTGAGCTACGAAGGCAAGATATCTAATGCAATTTATTTTTATTGATTTTTTTGTTTTGTTTGTGTGGTTGTTATTCATTTTATTTGGTTTGATATTTGTTCGAGGACTAGCAAAATATTAAGTTTGGGGGTATTTGATGAGTAATATTTCACTTATAATATCAATGCCATTAAACTTGTTATTTGGTTAATTCTTATGAGTTGTTGATGTTTTAATGTGTGATTTTGATGTTGTGATGTAGGTTGATGAGATTGAAAAAAATAAGCTAAAGTTGACAAAAATTGGAGAAATGAGCTAAATTGTAAGAGATCCAAAGTTCGGGGACTAAAGTGCAAATATTTAAAAGTTGTGCTGAACCTCATAATGAATATTTGAGAATGTTAATAGTCAATTGGATGAAGAAATATGTCAAAGGGATCAAATATAACCAAAGAATGATCACACATCAAATTCCAACCGAAAACGTTTTGCTCCAGATTTTTAGTCTCATATTGAAATTCACTTTTGATATAGTAAATGATCGAATTGAGGATGATGTCTGAAGCAAAATTGTATCCCTTTGAGTTATCTTTCCAATGTTTCTTGAATCATCTCAATCGGATATCGAGAGAAGAAGTTATGATAAAAACACTGAAGGACGAGCAATACAGTTGTTTCTCACCTAAAGGTTCAGGCGCCCCCCGCACCCAAAAGTGGCGCCCCTGTGCTACTGGAAGCTTCAGAACTGATTTTCACCCGAAACAACAGGCGTCCCCGCGCCCAAAACAGGCGCCCCTACGCTGCAACGACACCAGTTGCCAAATAAGCCCTAAAACTGACGAGTTAAAAGGGAGGACTATAAATACAGCTGGTAGGGTTCGAAAAAAGGACTTTTGTGAGACGAAAAACAACAGTTACATCAAGAAGAAGACCCTTGGAGATTGAGGAATCCACAAATCAAAAAGTACTATAATGCTTTTGAATGCTTGATCACCATTTGAATGATATAGAATTTGGAATTTATTATCGAGAGAAGGAAATCTATATAGTGACCATTAATAAACACAACCTAGGAAATTATAGAGTTTGAGAGGCCTATGAAATCCTTTTGTAGTCATTAAGAGAACCAAAGATCTAAATGTACTTTATCATCTTAATTTTAGATGGAGACTCAAAATTAAGATTTTAAAAGTAATTCTCAATTCACCATCGAGAGAGGGGATTAAGATAATTTCGGGTTATTGACTAATAAACCATAAGAGTAAATTAAGGAATAGTTAAATGATCGAAACATAATTGATAGTTAGGTGAAATTGGATTTCTAGAGTTTAATCCCATTGGTATTAATCTCGTGTAATTGTGTTATTAATTTATTAAATTAGTTTAGTTAGTTAATTCACTCAAATTTTTGTTTTCTAGATAAAATTAAGGTTATTTTAATTATATGAATTATTAGGATCTGATTTCAATCCCTGTGGAAAACGATACTCTACTCTCACTAAATTAAAACTTGACATTGTACACTTGCGGTTGAAAAATTCACGCATTAATTATTCATGTATACTTTTACATAATTTTCAGTTTATAGCCTCACGCATAAATTCTCTCTATAACTTAAGTATTAGAAGGGCCATGAGGATACTCTTTGGCGCATTTGTTTCAGGTACCGAAAGATTTCGTTCATACTCATTCTCAATCGTCAAACTCGAAAATCAACAGGTAAAATTTTAGGTGGTATCAGTGGCCAAATAGGGGCTCAGTTTTCATTATATCCACTTTTAATCTCAAAGAAAATGAGATGATAGATATAGTTAAAGTTTCAACATATAATTTTAGCCTTAGGTTTCGTTTTTTTTACTAAAAACATAAAAAAATATTTTAGAACGTCAAATTTTAATACTAAACACACATTTGAAGAAAATAAATAATTAATTTTGGGAACAAATTTTTTATTCACTTTTTCAAATAAAAATATTAATTCATTTCTTAAAGTGTCCATAAGTTGTTAAAAGGATTGAAGGCGTTCCATTTGTAATGTTAAATAATCCCACATCGAAACCAGGAAGGAAGAAAGGTGAAAGCAAGAAGCTATAAAATGGCCAGCAAATGGTAGAAAAACTGATAAATTTTAGACCATCAACTTTTTTAACACTGAGCCTAAGGAGTTTTCTTTTTTAATAAAAAATTAACATGTTAAATCGGAGAAACTGTTGCCGGGTCATTAAGTCATAAATGAACCGATTTATTGGCAGGTTCACGAGTTTTTTGGTTGCATGGATAAATATCACTTCGATCAAGAGATATTTGATACGAAGATAATGTGACGGCATGATATATTTGATAGCCCGGTAGAAGATGCACTTATTCAAGTTTTCATGCTACTTTTTAAATTGCAGGCCTTTGACATAGGGTGGCTGCCTTTCAGCCCATTTAAGACACGGTCCACTGATAAGGTAATACGTGTCGAGCATCCAATAGACATTAATGCAACATTAGTTACTCTCTCTTAAGAATCAGCATTCATATTCTCGTCCATTGTGTCTCTACCATACCCAAATATATCATCTTCACCGTTTGATTTCAGCATAGAAGTTGTTGCGACCATTGCGCCCCATCGGAGCTAGGTCATGAATAGTTTAACATGACTATCAAAGTGTACATGTAACATACATGTGGACACGAGATGAGCTGTGATCTATTGGCCACACGATCCCGCAAAATTTCGAGGTCAGCAAAATTTATTTCTTCATTAACTATTTAGATTTTTAGATAATTAAATAAAATAGTTTTTAACTTGACAAAAACATGTAAGTTAAAATCTCACTCCTGCCTAGTTATGGAAAATTGTACATGTGAGACCTTAGACAAAAAAATGGATCCAGCATGAACATGTAGTCATGTTCAAGATCAAGTAAAAATAAAATAAATGTGTTTCGTTTTTTTTTTTTTTTTTTTTTTTTTTTTGATTTTTTAGATGAGATCACACCATACACATGCCACACGTGTATGTGCATGTATTGAGTATGTATATTAAAGAAGATATATATTTGGGAAAACAAATATTCCGAAATAAATTGGCAACAAGAGATTAAACTAATTCATGTTTGAGTATCAATTCTACCTATAACAATGGCATTGAATAACAAAATAAATTAAAGAGTGGCCCGATTGATATTGACAAAGTCGATTAAGACTGCATTCCATGATCAATACATCACCTAAAAATTAGGCTTTTAAATAAGGGTTTGGTCTGCAAGTGTATTGTCTTCTGCATATGCAAATCAAATCAAATTAAATTTAAAGGAAGAAAAAGATCAGCATAGTGGTCGCCAATCAAATATTTTGTGCCACGCTTTCTTCCATATGACCATTCATACAACCAAGTAAAAAAATTAGGCTGCCGATTAATTTGGTTCCATGCATAAATTTTTCTTTACCATCAACATGTCAAAGTCATTGCAAAGTAGGTTGATAAGTGCGTTTTATACACTTATTTAGGGCACAAAACATAGATAATTGTTGGTAAATATATTGTAATATTTCTTGGTTCTATATAAATTATGTTTTGTAGGATAACATTGACGGACATGGTGGAATTTAGGAGAAACAAGCGAAAAAATAGACTAAAATGGGAAAAAATCAAAGTTCAAGGACCAAAGTGCAAATAGTCAATAGATGACCCATAAGAAGAAATGAAGGTGTGAAAGAGTCAAAACTCAATTAAACAAATGAATGAAGTGTTAGAAGAAGAAGAAGAAGTGGGAAAAGAGATCAAGAAATGAGAAAACGGAGTTCGCGAACCAAAACGCAAAGGATGAAATTTTATTTGAACTATGCTATAGCATAGTTCTTTGAGCCATGCGGTTGCACGGAGTGTTTCGGGGTTTTTGGGGGCTGAAATTGGTTGAACTATGCTATAACATATGTTTGTACTATGTTATAGCATAGTACATTTTCGAAAGAAAATTCTGATTCTCTTATTTGAATAAAATTCTTATGGAAACAAGGTTGTGAACGTTTTAAGATCTAGGGTCGTCCATAATGAAGGGAGAACGCATTACAACACATTTTAAGAGATTTTGGAGCATAGAAGGAGGCAAGAAACACGAAAATTGATTCCAAAACTCAAAGATTCAATTCAAACTTTATTTGAGTGATGTCAATTCTTCAAAATTCGTTTATTTTGTTTTTCATAACATGTTAGACTAGATTTATTTGTATTAGGAGAATGATAAACTTTTTAATATGAATTTTTAATTTGAACTTTGCTACACGAACAGGGAAATTTGACAGAATTTAAAAAATAGATACACAATTTAAATAATAAAAATAAAACACCCAATCCATTTCTGCCAACTCAAGGTGTCACTGACACCCTGTTTATAATCCCTGTTTGAGCAGAATTATTCTTTTAATTTTCAGTTTTACATACTTGACATTAAAAAACATGTTTTTAGATATGAATGATTTATATGAATTTCTTTTTTCCACAATTATTCTGCACGGTAGTTATGTGAATATGGTGGCCTTTTATGTATTCGAAAGAAGAAAAATATGTTCGACATATATAAATTGTCATAGGGTCATATAGGTGATAGAAATATACCGCTTTGCTCTATGTGAATTTTTTCATAAAAATTCATGCACTCTTATATATTTGCATCCATCATAAAAATATAGTCGAATCATATATGAAAGTAAGTTTAACATTACCCAAAAGAAATTGTTAAATAAAATAGGAACATTGATTCGTCAAAATTCAACCGTATTGTTAAAGTGTATAACTAAGGTTAAAATGATTATTGCATGAGAATTCGAGATTCCAGTGCGTTTGTCATCTATTAAGTACATCAATTGCATTTAGTATATTTTGCATTTAATTTAGTTAATTTAATCATAACTGCATAAGTAGATTATTTTAGTCGTAATTTTGTAACAAACAAACACACTATATTATTCATATTTTGGTTAACTCGCGATAGTTAAAATTGAACTACTCAATCTCCATGGAATGATACTTGGACTCAAAATTGTTAATGAACTGTATATTTGCAATGATTTTAATTCGAAATATATTTTCGTGAACACGTGTCAATTAACATGATAATGTCCTTTCCTAAGACACGACTTAAGTAAATGGTTAACGTTGTATTTAATGAAAATCTCGGTCTCCATCAAGATTCAATATTCATCAACTGAAAGGAGCATGGTCCCAAATCTTTTAAATAATTAACTTCTTGAAGGAATTGTATTCAAAGTGCGTGTTAGACTGAGTCCCTGTTTGGTAAAAATTAAAATTAAAAATTTAATGTAAGCCAAATGTAGTAATTAATGTAAACTATATATTTCATGGAGGCCACAACTTTTCAACCACACATTTCATTAATTTTTATCAAAATATACTAAAAATCTAATTTTAATTCGTACCAAACATGGGCTGAATGATGTTACAAATTAAACCCTAATTCATACTTTAGAGAGCAATAATAATTAGAAAGAAATCAAAAAACGTGTAAAGCAAGCATGCTTTTGATTAATCTCCAATAAGTACTTTTGCGAGCAATAATAAATATAATAGAAATTAAAAAAAAAAAAAAAAAAAACGAGTACACATAATAATGGCTCGCCCTAAATATGAGAATTATGTTCACCCACGACTAAAAGTTTGTTTATGCTTTCCGTCTCGCATATAATTTTTAAAGAAAATTTTCTTTAAAATTTATTTATAAATATCTAATAACACCCCGAATAGAACTTGGCCTCGCGGGCTACTGGGTAACTAGCCCCCCCTTAATAAATGACGCTCTACATAATGCATCAAATAAAACTAGAATAACAATCAATAAATTTATTATGTACTTCTCTATTTGATCTAGCTTATCAAATATAAGTGATTAATGATTTCATCTATGTGATCTGCCAGCAACACGGTCCAGTTTCGATAAATTTTCTTACCCAGAAGTCTATCTGAGCGGGAACGGACCTAAAGAAAATTGCCTTTAAAATCAACAGAATGAAAGGCATGAATCTGCATTTATAAGTGCTTAAGACGGTGGTGAAAGGTTTGGTATATGAGAGGGGATGGGAGTCATGTGGCTTAGACAACCTGCAATTAATGCAAGAGCTTTGGGGGCCTCTTCTCTTTGAAATATTTACACTCATTAATTATGGTTTGGCCAACCTTGAAGTTCTAACTTTTTAATGTTATGCAAGTAATTAAAAGCAAAAAAAATTGAAAGAAGTTAAGATATTAGATGGTAACCAAATGTATTTATTCATATCTACGGATTAGCCGACACAGTTTTCTTTTCTACAGATTGCAAGCAACCACATTGTCTTAAACTTGAGGAAAGGTTTGGAAAAAACTTGTTGTTTATAACAATATGATAATATATATGGGAACGTGTTGAGGAAAAAGCAAATAGCTCATTTCTTGAGAGAAAATTGTATTGTATCTGTTCAACTACCACCAAACTTTTTTCCCTTGACCAGCAAACGATTTTAATGTAACAATAAATTCATTTATCAGTTACCCGTAGGTAAGTGTCCAAATCCACCATTTCTAGTCTTTTTTCCCGTCTCTTTACAGAATTTCAAGAGGAGAGGCTTTTTTTTAATCCCAATTAACCAGGGTTGATAAGGGTCCTCCATCGGTTGATTATATTTCCATGCCCCATTAGCAGAAAACCCAGAAAAAAAAAAAAGGGAGGGTCTAAGACCCCATTCTCCATTATTGTCTGCTCTTTGATGGTTTTGTTGAATCTACATTTTCACAGCTGAAGAAGAACCCATTCTTGAAAGAAAAAAAAAATGGCTGCAGTGGTTCAAAAAACCAAAGTAGTTCTTACAACGAGTGGAAAATTTCTGAACGATGTCTTGAGTTTCATTGTTTTCACTCTTCTAGACGTTCTTGATTTTGTCTTATGTTATGTGTACAAAATCATAGATTTCTTCATTGAAGCAGACTGGAAACCTTGTTATTGTTCCTCAGCAAAAGAAGCCATTACAAGCAGTGGCAAGATCTTACTATCTGAACAAGGAGAGTCTAAAATTGTGCGTTTAACTTCAAGCAAATTGCAGCTTGAAGAAATCTCAGACACACTCTACACACGCCCTTCATTGGTGTACGAGGTTTCAAAATCTACTGTCAAAAGGCTTAAAGTGGAGGGCACCAGCAGTGGTTCTGGTTCTTCCATGATACAATCTTGTGAGAAAATCAAGAAAAGAAGAACCGGTCGATCAAGATTCACTATTAATTCGACCATTGTTGAAATGCTTCAAGGAAGGATCGGAGGGCAGCAATCACTTCCAATTCCTAGATGGTCGGATTGTGATTGTAAAACCTGCACTTCATGGACCTCCTCTGGCAAAGAAACATTATATGTCAAATCTGACGGAGCTAAAGGTATAAAGAAAACACACTTCAACAAATATTCAATTAATGCATCAAACCTGTTTTTATCTTGCTGTGCGTGTATGGTACGTAGTGCTCGGCCGGAGAGGCGAACAAGATGTTTAATGTATAGATTAATGTTGCGCTCTTTCTGACGTTTTCCATACAGATAATGTGCAAGAAGATGTTCTGTTCATTCATGGATTCATATCAACATCAGCCTTTTGGACTGAAACATTGTATCCAAATTTTTCAAAATCGGCCAAGTCGAAATACAGGTTATTTGCAGTGGATCTGCTTGGTTTTGGAAGGAGTCCTAAACCAACTGATTCACTTTACACACTAAGAGAACATTTAGACATGATTGAAAGGTCAGTTCTCGAGCCATACAAAGTGAAGGGCTTCCACATAGTGGCACATTCATTAGGCTGTATTTTGGCTCTTGCACTTGCAGTCAAGCATCCTGGCTCTGTCAAGTCCCTAACTCTACTTGCACCGGTGAGTTCTAATTTGTCTTCTTTGATCAACGTCCCTCCCTAACTATTTAAACTTATGACAAGATGCTTTGATCTTAGAGCTGTGCATATGTCACGCATAATAAATATATGAAATCATGTCTAAATGGACTCCAAAATTACCTTACTCGGGCAACAAAGCATGCATGGCAATATTCTTTACAATTCATTTTTCCTCAAACTCGTTTTCAACTACAAGTTCTTTTAGAAAAATAATTTTTTGTGTAAATTAATAAATTTTTCTTATTTTTTAACCATACACTCTTTAATAATATCACTTTTCATAAAACTTTTCTCGAAAAATTTACGTCAAACATGCGGCATCTCAATAAATAAAACTCGTCCTTAGAAATTGCCATTTATTGCATGCATTTATTTAAGTACTTATTTCCATGTAAGCATTATTTTATTAATAATTAAATCATATATGTATGAATAAATTAAATTAATAATACATATATGGTAGCCATATTTTCCACTACCGAAAGGTGAACAAGCCACACAATATATGATGAGAAGAGTGGCCCCACGGCGTGTGTGGCCGTTTATAGCTTTTGGCGCGTCGATTGCTTGCTGGTATGAGCACATAAGCCGGACGATCTGCCTTCTAATTTGCAAGAACCACCGTCTCTGGGAATTTCTCACCAAACTGGTCACCAGAAACAGGTATGTACAAGTTTCCTACTATCAGACAACACATTTCCTAGGTTGATCTTACACCAGCCTATTCGAAGGATCAATAACTCGAGTCAGAACAGTATTTATAAGTTACTTATTTTAAAAATAATATTTATTGTTACTGTCAAAATAAATAAATTTTACGTGCATGTTCCAATATGGAAAGTATAAAAAACAAGAATTTTAATTTCTTTTTCTTTCATACTACTTACTGCCTAGAGCTATTACTAAACATGTCGAAATTATTTAATATGCCATACTAAACATGTTTAACGCTAAAAATATGGTAGAGCTAAAGGCAAATACTAAGCTCTTATTTAGTGGGAATTAAAATTATATTTTTAGTAAATTTTAATAAAAGTTGATGAAATGTGTTTTTGAAAAGTTATGAATCTCATGAAATATTTGATTAAAATTAACTTTTGGCTTTAACTTAAATTATAATTATAATTTTAATTTTTACCAAACAGGACTAAACGAAGTCTTCAACGTGGGAGTGTCACCCAATAATAATATAAAAAATACAATGTAAACGTCCTGTCATGACTTGTACACTGCTGTAATTAATGTTCTGTATTTAATTGGTTTATCTCCACCGATAATTATGGTCCACAACCTTTAAGATTTTATTTTATTTTATTTTTGATAAAAAAAAATTTAATATATGATTGTATTTTTTTGGTTTATATAATGTAAATTAATAACATTTTAAAAAGCTTAGCTAAAACAGGTCAAATGTCGTTGAGACTTATATTTGAAAAGGACAGAAGCTGACTTAGGTTTAACGTTCGTAATAAGTAATGTTTGTTACTATTTCTCGTTTTCAAAGTAACTTATAATCTGCTAACAATTAATAGGGTTATTAAAAATTGTCTTACAGGATCAGAACATACTTAATGGAGGGATTTTTCTTACACACACATAATGCAGCATGGCATACACTACACAACATTATTTGTGGTACTGCTGGAAAAATGGAAGGGTATTTGGACGAGGTTAAGAACCGGTTAAAGTGCGATATCACTATATTCCACGGCAAGGACGACGAACTTATTCCAGTGGAGTGCAGTTACAATGTAAAATCGAGAATTCCCCGAGCCCACCTTAAGGTGGTCGAAAAAAAAGATCACATCACTATAGTCGTTGGAAGACAGAAGGCATTCGCTATGGAACTCGAGGAAATATGGAGAAACGCAAGTGGTTGAGATCGATCTGAGTCCTCTCTTGGTAAAATGAAGAATGTGCATTCATCCCTATATAATCACCATTAAAGTAAAGCTCGACTAGATTATATAAAGATTAAAGAAAATTAATCCCTTTTTCATCTACAATGAAATGTTTATGCCTTGTGAAATGTATTATGTAGCTGTGGAATGCTTCTAAATCTTGTTGATGAGTTGGTAAATTTTAAGGACTGCAAAACAAGAGCCAGCCATAAAAATTATATATATATATTTCTGGCTCAATTTATTACGAGCCTTTTTCTTTATCCTATTGAACGTTCGACACAAGATTCTAGATGATATGATTAATATGATATCAATACCAAGCAAGATATTCGAATTCAAATCTCAATGTCACATATTTGTGAAGTTTGTGCAGTTATACCTTTAATCGAAAGATGAATCTGAATCCCTTTGGGGGTGGTCGAGTTAGTGAAGCAAATGAACTCGAAAATCGAAAGTTATGAGTTCGAATTCCCTACCAACATTTTCTCGATTAAGTCCGTCGCACCGGGTTTGCTTAGTGCGATTTACCTCTTCTGTGTAGTTTACTCAGTGTGCACTCACAGTGGTCGACCCTTCGGAGTGGTCGGGGCTCTACTGACGGGTAGCAACTTCGAATTTCTACATAAAAAAAATAAAATAAAATAAAATAAAATGAATCCGAATGTAAATGGGAGATACCCATCCTTAACGGCTTAAATTTTCAGATTTAACGTTGTATGTCTGTCTATCCATCCGCACATTGGCATAATAACTATGATCTGACTTCTGAGATTGAATGATCTTCATCGGACAAAAAATATCAAATCTATCCGCATTTCTTGGCTTTGACCACTTTTTCTTTGTTATCTGAACTAACTTAAACGCCGCTTCTCAAGGGCTTTGCAGTCCATCAGATTTGCAGGGTTTCTGTCAACAATGTAGGTCCCCTGAACCAATTGGGATTGTTTCTTGTATATCATTCATGGTACATCGGCTATATATTAGTCACTCTTTCTTGGTAGAGTATGTACTATACAAATTAATGGATTGGAAAATTCAACTTCTTTGACAAATTTCTTTATAAAAATATTGAAATAATGAAATATGAAATTGAAAAGTTAATAAAGATTCTGGATCTCATGAAATGTGAATTAAGGGTGTGTTTGAGCCACGTTATTTTAGAAAAATGTATTCTGAAATAGTAGATTGATGCAAAATGTGTAGTTGAAAAAAAAATTTTATTAGTGTAATTGAAAATGAGTAGAAAAATGAAAATGAAAATTTTAATGTGTACCAAACATGAACTAAATTTGAGGTTTAACAAATTGAAAAGTTAATACAATTTTCAATAATGCTAAATGTACATTCATTCCCTTGCATTGATTATGACATTCCTTTCGTTTAATAAATAAATAAATTGTCCAATGGTGTACTTCCATGTGACACAATGATTTACATGTGGCGTGATTGTAATATTTTATCGAAGTTTTATTAAACAAGCCATAATAGAATCATGTTGAACTAGAAAACTCGAGTTACTAAAAATGCAGTGGACTTGGTGATATATTGGAACAGGGCAATTTAATTTTAATTGAATAAAAATATTGTAGTAAATTCAATTTCAAATATGATTGATAAATAAATAATTCATCATATGTAAACAAATGCATTAAAAGAAATTAATAAAGCTAGTTGAAATTTTTAATACCATTATAATATTGTTATAAAGTTATTGAATATGATTATTTTTCACGTACGACTCACAAGAAATTAAAAAAAAAAAACATAGATAAATATTTTAGAATAACTAAATAAAGCTAGTTGAAAATTCATTAAATATTAATATTGTCCGATTTAGTAGCATTTTCTCTACATTTTTTTAAAATATTTTTATACAATTATAGTATGAAGAGTTTAGAGAATTAAATTGATATCATAATCATAATAATAAAAATGCAAAAAAGTTGGCATCAAGTTTTCAATTTTAGATTTTTTTTTGTTTTATTAATTACCTAAAATTAATTTCAGTTTGTTCATTTGAATGAGAAATTAATATTCACAAAAATATGATTAAGACAAAATAAATTTATAAAAAAGATTAAAAAAGATTAAAACTTTTAAAATTTAAAATAATTTATTTTTGTTTAAATTAATATTAAGAAAAAAAAAAGGATATATAAGAATAAAATAAGAAAGAAGGACGAAATGGACCTCATGGGAAGTTTCTAATATAATTAATTATTACATTTTAAGGATTTGCATTAAATATAAGTATAGTTTTCTTAAGGCTAATTAGCACAAAACGTCCCTACCTTTGAGGCCAATTGTGGAAAACATCCAAAATTTCATTTTGTGGTGCAAAACGTCCCTACCTTTCACTTTTGTAGCGCTCAACGTCCTTTTAGTCTATTTTTGACTATTTTACCCCTCATTCAAATAAAACAAAAAGAAAAGAAAAGAAAAACAATCTAACAAATTGCAACGATAGACCCAAACTTTTTAAAAAGTGAAAATGGGGATTCCATCAACAATTGAAATTCCCCCATCGAATTAAGCAATTGGAGGAATCATCAAAATTGACAAACCCTAATTTTTCGCACAAACCTCCAATGGCAGTTAGCAATCGAACGTCATTTTGATGCAATTGATGATGACCCAATATTGGAATAGAGGCGCCATGTGATGTTGAGCTAAGTCCAAGTGGTACCCCTCTATGAATGCACCGGACAGCACCGGAAATTGCATTTTCCGTTGGCTGACTCGCAAGCTCCGCGATAGAATTATTTTCGATCTGAAATTTAGCACGTTTGACATGTGATATGGGTGAATTGCCACCATGTTTAGGTACGTCTGGATGTAGGGAAGCTGCCAGTAGGGGTTCGCGATCGTGAGTGTGAGCACCGGCACCGAAGTTCGTGTTCTTCTCAGACGAGTTCACTACAGTCGCGACTCTTGTTGATTTTTTTGCAAAATTAGTTTGCTGTGAAGCTGTAAGTAGTGAATTGATGGCTTGGATAGCTTCATCCACGGTAGCGCAGTTTTCCAGGGGTAAGTTTCGGCCATGGTTGATCGGATTCGTGGAGATTTCGGCAGAATTTTAGTTCGATTTTGGTCGGATTTTTGGCCGAATTTTAGTTCGATTTTGTTGTTTTTTTGGGCTGAAATTTGAATGGAATGTTAGGGGTTAATGAGAAGATGTCATTGGTGCAAAAATCTGGTGGCCACTGTGACCTGAAAATGGCCAGTAGGCGACGATAGGGTGGGGTGAGTTTTGGGAAGAATGTGAAGTTTGGTGGGTTATTTGCACTTTTTAAAAAGTTTGGGTCTATCGTTGCAATTTGTTAGATTGTTTTTCTTTTCTTTTCTTTTTGTTTTATTTGAATGAGGGGTAAAATAGTCAAAAATAGACTAAAAGGACGTTGAGCGCTACAAAAGTGAAAGGTAGGGACGTTTTGCACCACAAAATGAAATTTTGGATGTTTTCCACAATAGGCCTCAAAGGTAGGGACGTTTTGTGCTAATTAGCCGTTTTCTTAATAAAAAATATAGGGAAAATTGCATCAACGGTATCAAATCTTTCAATTTTTTGTAAACTTTATCTAAACTTTTAATTTGTACTACCGTGAGTACCAAACTTTCAAAATATTAGCAGCTCAAGTCCGAGTAGATGGAAACAATTACTTTACATGTTAGTTGACTCCAAAAAATTATTTGACCAAATCAACAAAAGGCAAAATGGTAACTTCATAATTTTAATATTAAAAAAAAAAAGTTAAACACTATTCATCTTCTTCTACTCCACCCACCTCACCCCCCAACCCAAAACTGTCGGCACCACCCAACCCACCTCTGAACTGTCGGCACCACCCAACCCACCTCTGCCCCCCAAAACGTTCTCCCCGGAACCATTATTCTCCCCTTCTCTTTCCTCCGCAACCTTCCAGCCTCCTCATCAGGCTGCTGAGCCTTCTTTTGTGCTTCTTTCACCTTGAGTGCCTGCAACTTCGCGTGATTATAATAAGCAACACCCAAGAAGGCCAACGCGTAACCAAACAAATTGATCGGCGTCACAGTATCCTTAATCACAGACCATGAGAACGCAATTAAGAGCTAATCTTTAACTACACCAGCCACATTCATGGTCAATGCAGAGGTCTTTCCCCCTAGCAAGAACGCCGCAAGATTCAGGGCAAATGCGCAGAGAGAATTGGTGCCAAAAATCAAATAATGCAAATGGAAGCTGGAGGTCTCCTTCAATAGGGGATACTCAACAAAAACCCAAGGGAGAAACAAGAAAATCAAGCAGTAGGGTGCCACGTAATAGAGAGAAGTTATAAGGTTAAGTTATTCCCTAGGAAGTGAGCAAGATCTGGATTGACAACTGGAGAGAGCCGGTGCAAGGAGGGTGATAACAGTAAGAATTTGCGCCAAATTGGAGTTGGAGTTGGCAAGAATTTACTCAAGTTAGTGGAATTGGAGTTGCCCCTGAAACCCCGAAAACGATCTTTGGGCAAAGTCTGAGAATTAGAGTTCAAATTTAGGATGATACTTAGTGGAATTGGAGTTGCCTCCGGTAGATTCTTTACGCCGGAGATTGTTGCCCTTGGACGGTGGTGGAGGCGGGTTAAGTGGTGCCGACAGTTTTGGGTTGGGGGGTGAGGTGGGGTGGAGTGGAAGAAGATGAATAATGTGAACTTTTTTATTTTTCCTTTTTTATGTTGAAATAGTAAGTTACTATTTTGTCTTTTGTTGATTTGGTCAAAATAATTTTTTGAAGTCAACTAACAATCAAAGTAACGGTTTCCATCCACTCGGATTTGAGCTACTAATTTTTTGAAGGTTTGGTACTCACCCACTCGGATTTGAGCTACTAATTTTTTGAAGGTTTGGTACTCACGATAGTACAAATTAAATATTAGGGCAAAGTCTGAAAAAAAAAAAAAAAAAAACTGAAATGTTTTAAAACCGTGTAATTAATAAAGGATTGACTAAGAATTTGAATTATTCCGGTGGGCCACAGCTCATTTATTTTTATTTTTCTTGGCTACAGCTTGAAATAGTTAGATTGTTTCTTTCAATAACTGGCGAAACATGGAAGCGTGAACAAAACAGACTATAATGTCGTCATTTCCTTAAGTTAGCCGACACCCCACTGTTGAGTGTTGTGTAATTTAAATTTCGACATATTCGGTATATTATATAATATTGAAAATTACTAAATAATGCAAAGCAATTCATATACAGTTTAAGATAATTAAATAAGAAAGTTCAATAATAAAGAAAGTTTCAAGTTTGTAGCTTCCCAATCGAGATCTTATGACACATTTTCGAAGCATTAACCTTGTAGTTTTATATGCATTTAATTACATTATTGTCAAGTCCAGCGTATAGAACCGTCAATCTATCGTCCAGCAAAATCTGATTAACAATGGCCCTTTTAAAAAGTGGGTGTGGGACTGGTTCTATCAAGTGGTCTTTGAGAATGAACTATAACCATGATGGGCAATACTACTAAAAATTAGTTTTTTAATAAGTTGATAAAAATTATGGTCCCTAAAATATATTGTTAAAATTAATTGTTGATTTTGATTTGAATTTTTATTGATTTTTTTTTAGCTACTTTCAATAGGAACTTAATAACCACTGAGAAAATCATGAATCATAAAATGATTGCCCCGAAGCTGCAATTTCTGCCCAAACCTTTCTAGTTTGCAAGATTTAATTGGTTCGGAACTGTTTAGTAGAAATTAAAATTTTAATCTAAGTCATAGTCAACAACTAATTTTTTGTCACATATTTTATGGGGTCCATAATTTTTTTAACCATACATTTCGTCAACTTTTATCAAAATTTACTAAAAAATCAATTTTAATCTCCAACAAACATGGGATAAAATGAGAAGGTTGTTGATATAGTACTCTATCCACCATATACTATTTACACCAATCATTTTAGTGGAATTGTATATGATGAATTTTACGGATGCTTAATGTTGACCTCTTTTTTGTAAGGATGACGTGGACAATAGATGTCCGGCCTACTCGCGTCCATGCAAACAAATTTCAACACGTTTTTTGATCAGAGACTTGGATGGAGAATGTTGCTATTTATGGACATGAAAAATTCTTTATAATGCGAGACAAAAGTGTTTAGACACTGACGGTATGATTAAAGATGATTGTATACTCGTGTCACGGGCCGAGCCGAGCCGAGCCAAAAGGCCTGTGATACGAGCCCACGGACTGGCTCGGGCTCGAGCTGATGCCCCAAAATGGGGCTCGACTCAGGGGTCTTGAGCCATGAGCCAGCTCGGCTCGGGCTTTTTCGGGCCAAGCCGTGGGCCGCCTCAATTGCAAGCCATTTTGACATTTTTAAACTCAAGCAAACAAGTACGAAATAAGCGAGAGAAAAGATCAAGTGTGGCTTCAAGTGTAAAGAGTTGATTAGATTCAAATATTACAAGAGTTGCTATTTACAGAATTCTGGTTGAATTGGTAACAGTTGGATAAGAATCACGTGGCATCATCTCACAAGTCGAATTCTCACATAAATAGCCTGCTACGCATTTAATATATTGACAATGGGTCGGCCATCCTACATCCTAGGCTGACAATCCTAACATCTAATATTACAAATATTACATCAATCATTTCTAAAGATTGTCTGTAGACTGATAGCAGCCAGGGCTTCGGCTAAAGGGAGTTTAAGAGTGGAGGTATTTGGCATAGAGAACTTTGTGATGGAAAGCTTCAGTATCTTCTTTGATTTCTTTACTTTGACCAATTGTGGTCAACTTTGACTCATATCTCAACGTAGGCCATCATGTGATATTAACTCGGAGCCTTGGTGGTCCTCCAAGTCTAAATATAAATATTTATATTAGAATTAGAATTTGAAAGTAGAACTTTATAACTTGCATGAAGTACTTATCGATGGTGTTGTCTGGAACTTTGAAAAAGGAAAAACCTTCACCTTGTGATCATTGAAATTTTAAATATGGAGTTGAAGTTGTTTTTGTCCAAAGTTGTGTATTTCGAAGCTTTTAGTTTTTTGGAAAAGGTTGGGGAGGATAAATCAAGGTCCATTTATCCGAGGTTGTTTTCTCCGAAGTGATTTGGTACAGTTGAGGTGTTGCCAAAGCTATTCATGTTGAAGTTGAAGAAGTGTACCTCAGCTATTTGTTGAGGCTGTAATGTATTAATTCCAAAAATGTATGTTTTTTGAGGCGTTAGAAAAATGAGGCGTCCTTAATTGTGCCCAAATGATTAGTTGTCATGTATGTTTTCAAGAAAAAATAGCTGAAACAGTTCAACTTTCCATACATGCAACCATTGCCACATTTAATGAGTATTGATGATTGCTGCAGACGTATTTCTCGGGGAGGCAGAAGTGTGTGTGCACGTAATTCAGATGCTCTGAACTGGACCGTAAAATACAAAACGACAGACGTTATGGATGACACAAATTGAATCTTAAATGAGCGGTTGGATGATTCGGATTTGAATCCAACGATTGAGGTTGATGACCTTCAGCTATAAAAGACAAATCCTTGAATTCTTTAGTTCTTAACTTTTTAAAAAGAAATTTCCATACTCTCATCTTTGAGTTCTTAGAACTTGTTGAGACATTTTCCGACAACTTCTAAGAAATCCTACGATCTTCTCTGTTTGTCCCTTGATTTTGCAAGTATTCCTTTATATTTCATTTCTCTTTAATTTTTTTTATTCAAATCACGAGTTCTTCAAATTCTAGTTGGAGACTAGAGTGTTGTAGCCCCTGAGATGGGTGTGGCCATCATAAACACTACTGACCTGGTCCAGGCCATTAGGGCAGGCCAGAACGTGCTAACCACTAGAGAGGCTCACTTAGATTAAGAAGCCAAATGGGGACTGCCAAGGTTCTGTCGAGTGTCACCACCGTCGACCTCATAGAAATTAGGGAAAAGTATTGCATGCCTTATACAATAGAGTTGTTAGCACCATCTCCAGATGAGTGGGCTTGTTTTCCTAGGCAGAGGTGTGTGGCAATTAGCAAATATCTTCTGAAGGGAGATTTTATCTACCCCTTCGTCCATTCTTTAGATCTGTCTTTAGGTCGTACCGGCTGCCACCTACCTATATCGTACCCAAAGCTTGGGCTCAGCTAGTAGGGGACCTACTTCCTGGGGAAAAAGACCTACCTTGGGAGGATATTCCTCTCCAAGTCTTCTAATCCATTTTTCAGCCTAGAGTCTTAGGTAGAGGGGTCTCCAAGGAATGGAACTCCCTATGTTTGTGGGGGATACACTCACTGTTTGTCATAGGCCTTCTCTCCTCCATCAAATGATGGAAGGAGACATAGTTTTGGGTGAGGGGACAATGTCAGACGCGTGAGGACGACACGACCCCTCTCACGTGATAGTTCCAACAATCTACTCTGAAGCTCATGAGTGTACCACCTTTAGTTGTCTTTCTATTGTAATTGGTTCGATTTTGGCCCTTTTTTATATTTTGTGGGATTAGTAGATCACTTCGTGTTGACCTAGGCAGAGTTGGGTGCTGTAGAGGACATCACCTTCGTCCTTTATCCTCTCAAGAATTTGAACGGCTAATCGTTGGTCGTCGATTTCTTGAGGAGTTCGGAATAATGTCTTGAATAGGTAACATTAAAATTTTCCCTATTGCTAATAGAGTAGCATCCGTACTGATCATGTTTTTCTTTCGTTTTGCAGAAAATTTTGACAAGAGGAAGTACCCAACCCGTACATGACTTCCATCCTAGCCGCGACCTCCACAGCTGGGAAGAAAGGATTGAAGCCCTCATTAGCTGCTAAGCAGGTGAGAGACAAAGTGGAGAGGGTCAGCAAAGAAGGTGATGTAAGACCTCCTCCTAAAGACAATGGTAAGAGCAAAGTAGAAGAGGTTCCTAAGAAAAAAATTTACATTCTCTTCTATCGGGGAAGGAAAGTTAACCTTCACTCTGCCCCTTCGATCTGAAGACCTAGCAGGGGAGAAGCTGATGGCAGCATCAATTGCTGTGGCGAGGGAGAATAAAAAAGACCATCTTTATGGAGTCTCCGAGGAAGGAGTCTTCAACTAAAGGAAAGGTGTCAAGTGACACTTCAACTGCTTCAAACATGGCACCTCCTCAGACGAAGCTCTCCTTGTCAATGAAGAGCGATGACCTGGCTCCAGAGGCACTGTCCATGCTTCCTCCAAAAGTCCAAATAGCTACCACCACATTCCACAAGCGCTGGACAGATAGATGGAAGACCTTTGTCGAGTCCAGTGACTCGGCTGATAAAAACTTTCAAAAGAAAAATAAAGAGTTTTCGAATAAAGCCTCCCAGGTCGAGGAAAAGACAAAGAAAGCAACAGTCGATGCTGAGGCCATTAAAAAGTAGCAAGTTGAGGAGTCTATGAAGCTCACATATGCCTTAGCAGAGACTCGGAGTGAATTTAAAGAAGAAAGTCCACTTGTCCTAGAGTGAAGTGACTTATATGACTAAGTGAGTGGAGACTTCTGATGCACATCAGAAATTGGCTGTCGAAACTTTGGAAAGGTCGAATAAAGAGAACGATGTATTGAAGCAGCGAGTGGGGGAGCTCAACTCCAAAGTTGCTAGCCTTACTAGAGAAGTGGAATATGTCATAGGAGAAGCCCAATATGCTAGCAAAGATCATGTGAAGTAATATAAAACAACCTTTCACTTAAATGAGAAGTATCAGAGTTTCGCCACATATTGGATGAGGTTTGCTTACACCGAGTTGGTGGAATGGGTTTAGGTGCACTCAACTTTCAACACCATTGAGTTGAGGTCAGAATTCTTGAAGGAGGGAGAACAAGAAAAACCTCAGGCTTACACTACAACAAAAACTGCCTACGGCAACGTTTGGACGTGTGTTGTAAATCAAGGTGTTGTCGTAGAGTGGAGAGATACGGCAACGTTTTTTTAGCGTTGCCAAAAGTCTACGACAACGTTTGGCAAACGTTGCGAAAGACGGTTTTTCGCAACGTTTGCCAAACGTTGCCGTTTTTTTTTTTTTTTTTCTCTCAACAACAACAATTTATGCAAATAGATTGACAAAATTGAAAATGAAACTTACGAACAAATTTTAGAATTGCATAAAAATTGATAATTTCAATACAAATTTTTGAATCCATACATTTGAACATTAGAATGTGATACAACACCACTTAAATAAAAATGAGCTTTAAAATGAAATAAAAAGGTAAAGAAAAAACTCGATCATAAACTACTCTATTTCTTCGGCAGCTTCTCTTCCTTAAGCAAGAACATTAAAAATTGAGCCGGACTTATTCCCTCACGACATTATCTTTGAGTTCATCCCAATATAAAGCACTACAGAAGCACACAATGTTATCAGGCGGGCTGTTATCATTAATGAGAAATACCAAAATTAGCAAAATATGTTCAATAAAAAACTGCAGTTACCTAATATGATATGGTCTTCCTCGTAGATGGTCATTCCAGAAACCCTGTTACAGAATGTTAATTTTTTTTTGTTACTTTTGCATAAATGGGATAATTGTTAAATTAGTCTAATTGAGGTGTATCTACTTGTTTCCAAAATCTGTAGCCGTCCATTTCTTTGTTGTTGTCGCAGAATGGAGTATAAGCAAGAGGCCGGCCTCTTAAATCCATGTCATAGAGTTCTCCCATGTCTGTCCTCACAATCTGGTCTGCATCAACAAATATAACCTGCAGGTGTCAAACTTATTACATTAGACATTCCATATAATCCAATATTAAGACAAAATGCTGATCAAGTGGCATAGTGTTTTTATGCTAGAACAAAGTAAAATACCTTTTCCAAGGCAAGAGGAAAAATGACAAGCACTTTTCCTAACAACAGCAGAAATTTGAACCTACAATTTATAAAATACATAAATAATAACTGAATTTTTTGCAAGAAAAAATATATATTTTACATCTAATTTGTACACTAACAATTCAGATGATTCCCAGTAATGCACCCCAAAACAGAAAAGAATATGGACAGAATCGACAAAAGAATAATGAAAAATAAACAAAGGCAACAATTTAATATGGTCAATAAATGAAGCTCCAATAAATGAAAAATAAAGCGAAGCAACTTATCAAGTCTTCCTCAAAGCAACATTGAAAATGCTAGTTACCATTGCACATCAACTTCAGTCAGCTTTGCAACTAGGACAGCAATCAAATGAAAGAATCAACATCGTATCATTGTATTGGCCCTTCTGTAATCTCTGCACTACCTGACAATATGAAGAAAATTATCAGTCATCTTATATTTAAGGTGGCGTGAGTTCTCTAGAATTGATACTATAATATTTGATGTACCGACCTGTTGTGATTAAACTACTATGAGTCATCATCAGAACTAGAACTATCCATCCGCCTATCTGTGATAGCTGGAAACAACCGTTGACAAGGATCAATGGGAGGATTCTATCGGGCATCAGCAGAAGTCGTTGCCAACTCTTCTTTCCGAGGTGTTCTATTTGGTTTTATCTGTGCATTTTTCACTTCTCTACATACCTTATCTAAAATCATTAGAAAATCCCGAACAATAACAAATAACCGTAACCCCTCTTCCTTCCTGGCATTTCCATGGAAGTAATCTGATGTGCTCTTCACTACAGCCATTATTCTTCTCTCTTCCTCAAGTAACCATGCAACATCAACCTCAGCATTCCGCACATAAAATAACCTACTTATTGATTCTGCTTGTGCGCGCCATTAACAAGAAGAATCTTAGGAATATGTAAGTGGCTCAAGTTACCTTAACTCTATTTAGCCCCCGTTTGTTAGGGACCAAATGTTTTAATCTTAGTCTTTGGTAACAAGCACTAACATAAATTCAAATGATAATACTAATCAATTTCAAAGTGAATGCACATCCAACTTACATCAATTCCGAGGACTTCGTTAACACCATACATATAATCAAGGCTGTGTACAATCTCCCTGTATTTAACACCATAATAGAATCATATCTGTAGCATTTAAGTTGCTCATATGCATGAAAAAGTATATAATACCTTGCTGAAATCTGGGTAATCAATATAGCCCAATTGGGTATCATCACAGAGCGATCCTTCTCGAGCTCCCCACTGGAATCTGTCCACAGTACATTACTCAATATTGGAGGCAGAAATCAATCATGAAGAGAACCAAAATTTGTAAATTACATTACCCCTGAACAATAGAATCTTTGACAGCATTCAGCAAGCTCTTATCAACTTTACTTGAGAGAGTGTCATCTAATAGAATATTAGGTCCCTAAAAAATTGTGTCAATTTTAAACAGAAAGGTTAATCTTGATAAGTGAAATCAAAGCCCTTAAATGAGGGGAAAACATAGGAATCGAATCCATTCATCCTAAAGATATTTGATGAAGACTGAAATCTTAAATAACATTACAGGTAGAGCCAGCAATCAAATCACCTTCTTATTAGGCCCAAAAGCCCGAATGGACCTTGCAGCAAGCAGATCCCAATCATATTTTGTCTGGAATAAGTCTCCAAGTTTCTTCCGAAGCCAGTCAATGCTTACAACACCATTCTCAATGTCCTCTCTCCAGCGGCTCAGCAATCAAGGAATTCACATTAAGGTATCATCATTATAAGAAGTCTGATTAATGTACTTAGGCGCGGGGATAACGACTTTGACTGTAGTAGAAACTCAGGCGCGATCGCGCGGGGATGAGGGAACTGGGAAGTCCTAGACTCGCAGGGAAGGGGCCGAAGAGAAAGGGCTAAATTGAAGGTCGAGGAGTGGACTGTGGAGGCGGACTGGCGGTCGCGGACGGCGGAGCAGTGACGTACCGTAGCTGTAGTATGTAGAATGAAGGAAAGTCATGTGACTCGTGTTTAGGTTAAATTTTAAAAAAATAATAAATAAAAAAAAAACCTCAAAAAATGGGCCTCAAAACGGGTCGGATTGGGATTTAGGGCAAGAGAGAATGAAGGATTCGTTTAGACGTTTTATCATTTTTTTAATCAAAATGGGTCGGGTAGGCGGGTTATTTGGATTGGATATTTGTTGGGTTGGAATTGAAATGGGCCAAAAAATTATACATACTCATTTTTTGCAACGTTTGAAAAATGTTGCTATATGTACTTTTAGCAACATTTGTTAAACGTTGCGAAAAGTTAAGCTATTGAGACTTTTAGCAACGTTTGTCAAATGTTGCGAAAAGTAAGAGTTTTCGCAACACTCAATAAACGTTGCTGAAAGTACTTTTCGCAACGTTTGTCAAACGTTGCGAAAAGCCTAACTTTTCGCAACAGTCCATAAACGTTGCTAAAAGTATAACTTTTTGCAACACTTAATAAACGTTGCTAAAGGTGCCAACCGCAACATTTTTCTCAAAAACGTTGCCAAAACTCATTTATTAATAGCAATGACAACATTCATTTACTAAAATGTTGCCAAAAGTCCCTTTTAGCAACATTTATCACCAAATGTTGCATTTTATGTGTTGCGAAAGACCCTTTTTGTTGTGGTGTTAGGCAGAGGGTAGCCATGTAATTGAAATTGAAGATGAGGTTGGCGGGGATAATGAAACCTCTGAAGCGATGGGCTCTAATACCATCATCCCCTTTACTGGCACTCATTGCCCTCTCCCGCCCGCTTAGATCGTTAAGCTTTGTGTTTTCTTATTTTCTTCAATGTAAATGGCTTCAACCCACATGTAATGAATTTCAATGAATGAAATTCCTTTCCTATGTTTGTGTTCATTGAATTCCATTTATATTATTGCTTTTCGATGTGCTTCAACTTTTGTTAAGACTCGTTCTAATCAAAATTTACTTTTCCTGCTTTTTTATTCCCAAAATATTGTTTTTACTTATCAATTTCTGAAATCAAAACCCTAAAAGCCGAAAACATATCCACCAACACCTCCACACTTGTCGCCTTCATCAAAAGTCTACCACCACCATCTTCTAAACCGAATATCTCTCATCAACTCACCGTTTCTTAATACCATGCACCACTAAATTATATTATAATTTAAATTAAACAAGCACATACGCAACATGGCTACTAGTAGATTGTATTGTAATATGCTTCTAATTTCCATAAAAATTCAACTGATTGAGGGAATCTTGGAAAATTAAAATAAATATTGTGCTATCACAACTTACATATTACTTTACCAACAGATGATGTGGTGATATATAATAGGGTCAAAATTGTCATCAACCAAATAAAAGAAAAAGAAAAAAAAAATTCTTATACTCTCTTTTTGACACTTCTATAAAAATTATGTAAAAGGTGATGTACCACGAACATTTTCTTTAAAACAAATCCTTATTTCTCAATGAATTTAGAGTCATTTACGTAAATTCTTTTGATCATACATTAAATCCGTCACTACGTGGCGAGCATGCCAGCATTTGAACAGCAGATGAAATATAATCTTAGAATTTTCTCTCTAAGAAGATGTTTAGAGATGTAATAGAACTAATTGAGCACGTAAATTTCTTTTAATATAAAACCGAGGACTCAATAATTTCGCTTAAGCATACATCATTAAAATAGCCTGTTGACATCGGTAACTATTAATTCCACTATACAAATTGTTCCAATTTTCAGGTAGATTCATCCTTCCTTTCTTTTCTTGGCTACAGATTGTATCCTCCGTCTCTAAATGTGACTTCGACATGGAGGACTTCGTTTTTCTCCTTAGTAATTTGTTGTCGCTTGATGCGTCCTTTATATCCAAGAACCTTACTTGTTTTTGAACTTTGCCTGTAAAGTTTGAACTTCAATGCAAGCAGCTGAAAATTATGGTGAAATCGATTTCATAGCTTCGATTTTAATGAATTACAACAAATGATTGAACCAAGTCCTATAAGATTTATGTTGGCAAAATTATGAAATGCTAACCTCTGTGACGTGCATCAATAAATAGTCATCTAGGCCTACTCACTACACTCCCCATACATGAACACCCAAGACATATACACACGAAAGTGTTAGGAAAAATATCAAATGAAATTAGGAATACTGCTGGAATTATAAAACGATGAAAATAAACGTTACAATAAATAGAGTAACAATAAAATAGGGAAGGAAAATTGAAAAGGCTCAATCTAATATTGTTATCTTGGTATAGGGGTACCTGTTGCTGAGCATTCATTTTTGATAGAGGAAACATGTCTCTCTCTGTCTGCAGTTGTGGTCGACTTTCCACGAGAGCGGTCGGGACAGAACCGGAGAATTTTCTGCCTGAGAAACGACACCAAGAGTAAGCTGCATCCTGATATTGCTACTGCTGCTATTATATGCCTTCTTGAAACTTCCATTAAACAATATAACTCGGTCTATGTATTTATTCTTCACTGGCAATTCAATGGAGTGGAATGAATATCTGATGCACTTTTCTTTTTTACTTTTTGATGTTATTGTTGACACTGACTCTCCGGGCCAACTTGGTTGATGACTATCCATGGTGCAAAGCATATGCCATATCAGATTCTTTTTGTGCACTTCTTTAACTCTAAGAGGGCCAAAGTATGCTGTCTTTTCTATATGACTTTGAGTTGGTTGTGTTTCTCGATTTTTCATATGAGATGAGCTTAATCACTAGTTGGTTGAACAATGCAAAAAAGAGAAGAATTAAAGGCAAAAGAATATATCTATTTATTCATATAATAAAAGGTTGAATGTTACAATAAACAAGTCACTTATGTATAGAACAAAAGAAACTAAAATAAAATAAAATCAAACGAACTTCTACTGAATTAGAATATTATCGAAATACTTCAATTACTAAATATATATATTTTGAATAAAATTCTAATTAAATTGTAACTATTTTTTGTCTGTATCATATCTTTATCTCTATAAGTGAGTCTCTCTCTTAATATTCATATTGGATTATGATGTTACCAAAAATCGTAATCGGATAATTCTCGAGCTTGATGATTGATGATGATCACGAATGAAATCTTTGGTACCTGAAACAGAGGTATCGAGATATGTCATCATCGCCCTTCCGGTTCTTATAAGTGTAAGGCTTTAAATCAAACGTAATAATATACATGAATAATGAATTAGAACATATATTTATAAAGGTAAGTAGCACTCTCTTGATAGGATTATGATACTTGAAGTCTTATTTGTTTAAGAGATGTAAAAGACTTGGGTATTTCAATATGAGTAGGTGTTGTAAGTTAGTTAAAATTCAATCTTATTAGAGTTTGATAAGTTTAAAGATGGAAGTATGGTCCTACTAGAGTAAGGGGACAAGGGCCAAGACCCTAGGTGACGTGAAATCGTCACGTGCGGCAATTAAGCTCTACGAGGACACTTAGGGAAAACTTCCAAAATGACTGAAAACAACACCGAGCATTGTTGTTCGGGATTGATAAAAAAAGGACCATATCAGATTCAATTTCCCTCTTTCTAGTTATACTTGGGGAACCACTTAATAGTATCCTCCTGCATTTTATGTACAAAAAGAAAGGAAAAATGGGCTCACGATAGTCAGAGTTGCTCTGTAAAAAGTTGGACAGAATGGAGAGTAGGGTAATTTACACATTTAGCACTAAATGCTGGCACAAAACAGTTGGGAGAATTTTTTCCCATTTTAGGTTTTTGCCACTTAGCATATTACGCTACCCTTAAAGACTTTAAAGAATAACCATATGAACAGAAGTTAACCATGGCTAATATCTCTCGATAGATCTATGAGGCGACAATTAATCACATAATATGTACATATCTATCATCTAAGCCTCGGTCCAAATTGAAATCTAGTGTAGGGAGGGACTGCCTGTGAGGTTGGGATTTATTTTTCTTTACACTTCTATTTTTGTTTATTTAAATTTGAGAGGAAAATGATATTTTCCAATTGTATATATCAATTAACAATTATATTGTATTTATTTTTATTTAGCCCCTATTTGGTTGGAAGTAAAATAATTTTTTTAGTATATTTTGATTAAAGTTGATGAAATATATGAGTCCTATAAAATGTGCGATTAAAATTAATTTTTGACTTTGATTTAAATTTAAATTTTGATTTTAACTGTTGACGCATAAAAATGTGGCCCAATTAAATGACCCAAGAAAGGAAGCCCCAAATAGGAGATTTGAAGGATATGCCTAAAAAATCCATGTAAAAGGCCCAAGACAGAGTTGTACAATTGAGGCTCATCATCGCCCAAATCTACAAGATGTCCAAACTCTGGGCGAGTACATCAGTTTATTAATACTCAGGGCGACAGCGTTATTATCGGTCAAGCTTACGGAACGCCCAAAATTCGAACACATTGCTATTTCAAGTAACGGTTACCAAAACAGTTAAAGGGCAATCTCATCATGCCCCACGATCCAGGAAGTCCCGGTTATCAGCAGTTCAATGGTGGAGATAATGACGGTAGTTAGAAACGGAAGTTCCATGACAAGTCAGCCATGGTGAAGAACGTGAGTGGTTACATGACGATTAGCAATTTCAGATGATTCTACAACAACTATCCAAGGAGTATAAGAAAGAAGAGAAGGCATAGAAAAAAGACCCTGAATCAAACACTCTTGAACAAAGAATATGTAATCTTTATTTTCTTTACTCTTATCGAATTTAATTTTCAATTGTTCTGTGTGCTTGTGTCCCTTGGAGGCATTTCGTCCTTCGCTTATTGTAAATCTTCGTTAATAAAGCACCACTTTTTGAGACTTTGTCTCAAGAGATCTATTCCTTACACAATCGTCCGAACCTTCTTTTAATTGTTAGCGATGACGAAATGCCTCCAAAGGGCACAAGCACACAAAACAATTGAAAGTTAAATTCAATAAAAGTAAAGAAAATAAAGATTACATATTCTCTGTTCGAGAGTGTTTGATTCAAGGTCTTTCTACTATGTCTTCTCTTCTTTCTTATACCTCTTGGATAGTTGTTGTAGAATCGTCTGAAACTGCTAGCCGTCCTGTAATCACCCACGTTCTTCATCATGGCTTACTTGTCATGGAATTTCCGTTTCTAACCGCTATCATTAACTCCACCATTGAATTGCTGATAACTGGGGCTTCCGGGATCATGGGGCATGATGAGATTGCCCTTTAACTGCTTTGGTAACCGTTACTTCAAATAGCAACGTGTCCGAATTTTGGACGTTCCGTAAGCTTGGCTGATAATAATGTTGTCGCCCTGAATATTAATAAAATGATGTACTCACCCAGAGCTTGGGCGTCTTGTAGACTTGGGCGATGATGAGCCTTCATTGTACACTCTGTCTTGGGCCTTTTACATGATTTTCTTTAGGCCTATCCTTCGATCTCCTATTTGGGGCTTCCCTTCTTGGGCCATTTAATTGGCCCACATTTTTATGCGTCAACAATTACCCCCCAATATGGTAAAATTAATATCAATTATTAATCTTATGCCATATTCATTCTTTGTAATTTCTACAATACTTGAACTCCTAAGAAGGGGGGAGAATCCCGGTCATAATTTTTGTTCAGCGGTATCCTTATACATTCCAACAAGTGGAATATAATGTCATTCTTATAAATCAAGGACATGTCACTTCTTCACGCCATTACACCCACATTCTGCATTGTTGCACCTTCGTGAGATTACTGTTCATCTTCTTGCTCCTTCCTTCAAGCACTTGCACTCTAATATCTTTGAGAAACTTGTAATAAATGGCGACATCATGGAACTCTCTTAGTTTCGAAGATTATCAAGAACTTATCTCCAAACCCTACATATCTCCAACTTTCATGTCATCAACAAACTCTGACCTCAATGAGTTTTATCTTAGCCCACCATTCAATGATGCTGATTCTGTGGGGCAAACCGTGGTGGGCCAGTTGTTTCCCTACACTCAAGACCCCCATTTTCTAAATCCTTTTCCATTAAAGCTAATCCAGGATAAATGTATTTGCACTTAGCCCAAATCTGATGCTACTTTTCGTTTTTGGCATGCACGTATGATAAAGGATGGTCTTACCAAAGTAATTTTTTATCGCGCTAAAATTTCTGATTTATTAGAAATCCCACTTTGCCCTCCAACTTTTGACTATGTGATTTTTCCAATTGCTTTGAGTTTCTGGTCCTCTGAGTACAATACTTTCATTTTTCCTCTTGGCCCAATGTATATTACTTTAAGAGATGTTGGGGCTTTAGTTAACCTTCCTCTCTGGGCGATACCATCTTCCCTAATATTATGGTCACTGGTACTGTCCTGATTAAAGACTCGATGACTCTTATTCGGGCATGCAAGAGATTTATAGGAATACTACCACTAAACCCACCCATGCTACGCATGTAGCCTTCCTTCAGATTTGGCTATGTAAATATGTCCTGTGTGTGCCTAGCATGAAGCCTTCCTTGTCTTACTTGCCCATAGCACACGAGTTAGTACATGGTAGGCCCCTGAACCTTTGTTCGCTTTTCCTAGCTGCCTTTTATAGAGGCATGGCTTCCCTTCAGTCTCAGCTCCGAAATAGTGTATCTCATACTGGTGGTGGGCCTCTTTGGCTTGCCCAATTGTGGTTGAGAGCGTATTTTCTACAGCTTGGTGTCTTCCAAACTCCTCCTAGACCAGCTAGCTGCTATGGGCTATTTGTCAATCAATCGAGCCATGAGAGAATGTTCAGTAAGGAGGTTTTCACACTCTTTTATACCTTAAATTCCATTCCTTCTTTCTTTCCTTTCTCTGTTCATCAAATTCCTATTTATGTACAGCCTCCCTCCACCATGACTAATGTGAGTGCTATTTTTTCTGTTTGGGTTCAATTTCTGATTGGAAGGGAACTTTTCCATGATATCTTGACTGGCACCAATGCCAAAACTGGGGTTGAGATATATGCTCCCCATTTTTTTGTTCGTCAGTTGGATTTTGTCCAAACTTGGTCAGTTCCTTTATGTTTCTCTAAGAGTTTAGTAGACCGTTTTCACACCATCACCAAAACGGAAGCAGAGGCCATTGATACTCGCAATGCTGTTTTGACCCAATGTTTTTCTATGACTCCTTTTAATCCTATTTCTACTACTCATCCTTTATTTGCTCGACTCTGGCCGGCTGTGAAGTGTATGTTGTTTACAATCGATGTTAACCGCGCCTTCCACTTGCTGGAGAATCCTGGAGCCTCTTCTGCTTCTCATGTTCTTGCTATTCCTCCACCTTCCAAGAATCCTATCTCTCCTTCAAGGTCTTCCCATGTTCGCGTTAAACATTTTGCAACCAATCCTGCTCCATTTGGTTCTTTCTATGTTCCAACTACGCCACCAAAGATGCCTCCAGCCGTAAAAGGCCAGCTTCTGCTTTGCCAAGTTTGCCTGATGATGATGATGATGTTCTCCTTGTAGTCAAAAGAAAGTATTTGACTTTGTTCTTTCATGTAAAGCTTGTTTACTTGTAGAAATCCTTCGTAAGTTGATGTGTTGCCTTGACTTTTCAGAAAGGTACTGCTTCTCCTTTGAAGGCCCTACCTTCACCTAATTTTGCTCCTCCAACTTATACTAAGGTTTCTTCATCCAAGTCATTTGGAGAAGGGACTTTAGCTTCCAGTCAAGTTGGAAAACCTTCACTTCCCCGGGATGTCGACCCCCCACGCGTTGAACCAGAAGAGTATAGAGTATATGGTCTTTTCCTTTGTTTGTATTGTTGAATCATGACTCATCATAGCTTGATTTTTGCAGAAAGCCCTGTAGATTTTCTGGTTGAGGGAGAAACTGCTAGTTCAGATAAAGGGAAGTCTCCTCAAGTGATTAGAGCGTCTAATGATGTGCCCCAAGTTACCCAAGTTGTCGATGTGGTATCCTTTACTTTACCTTTCATCTTTACTTTGTGCACGGTAATGGGAGTACTGGCTGCTTGCCTTTTTTTTTGCAGGAGGTTGACTATATTTTATGCTCTATCCAAGACATGCTTACCTCTTGGGAACAGGCGAAAACAAGCGTTACTTTTTGCTCATCTTTAGCTAGCCGTCTTTTTGCTCCATCTGATACCTCCTCAGAGGAAAACATGGAGGCTCTCAGTCAATTCTTACTTGAATATGTTGCCTTCATGGACATAGATGTCCACAGAGCAAGTGCTTCTGGTCAAAAGGATAAATTTGAGCAGTTGAGTGCCAAAATGGCTCAAACGCTTGAGCTTCCTTCGCTCACTATTTCGGCTGATTTCAGACTGGTATTGAAGATTACTCATTCAGAAATCAGCTCTTTGATGGCCAGAAAGGTCGAATTGAAAGCTGAACAAGTTTAGTATCTTCGCACTTCCAATGAAAATGCATCTGTATTCCAAGAGCTTGAGAAGGCTAAGGTCCATTTAAACGAACTCTCTTCTGAGGTTATTGTTGAAGATTCCTTGATGATAAAGTTGGCTGCAGAGATGAAGGAGCTTCAAGCCAGAATGGATGACTGGAGGGCTAGGCTGGCCGCGAAGAAGCGTGTTGCCACTCAAGAGATTGAGCGACACAAACCATTGCTTGAGCGTTACACCAAGCTGAAGGTTGATGAATGTGATTGCGCTGTCCAACGCCTCCAATAAATAGGGCGATGAGTGGGGAAGCTTAGAGAGCAGATGCACTCCATATGGGAAAAGCTGTAATTGAGGACACTTGATTTTTTAATATTCTTTTATAGGACGATGTCATCCTGAAATTTGTCCTTATAATTCGTGGCTGGCAGTGTTAATGAAGTAGCTTTTTATTCATTTGCATGCCATATTTTGCATAAATCTTGTAACAACACAATCAATGTGTTCCATAATCGTTAATGTTCCCCACATTTTAATTACTAACCTCGTACTCGTGCATTTCTTTTAGTATAACTTCTCATAGGAAAAGACTCTTGACTTTCTGGCATCTCTTCAGAATTCGAGCTTTCAACTTCGGTTACTACATATCTGGCCATTCGCATTTTGTCCATTCGCCTTCAAACTCTATAAATAGGCGTGTATGTTACATATTCACCATCACTTTTTGCTATCATTTGCAACACATGATTGATGTATCTTCTATATCCAAGAAATCCTTTGTTCCATTTTGAAATAGCTCTTTCTTTTTCCGGGTTTGCTATCTATTGTTGATATGCCATTTGGTATGGGAATAATAGGAAATGGTCTTTGGCTAATAAGGGTCTTTTCAGCGTCCTTGCTAAGAGTGCTTCTCTACCAGTGAAGGTCTTCCCTGCCCATTACTACAACGATACACTTAGGAAGGCGCTGAAGGCTAATTGCTTGTTGAGAGTACTTCTCAGCCTCTCCATCTATCATTGTAGCGATGCATTTAGGAAGGCAATGAAGACCGATCTACCCTCTTCTTGTTGTAGTTGATATAGAAACAACTTATAGCATGCTCCAAATTGCGGCTAATTGTATTTTGACTATTTTGTCTCTCTTGATTGGCACTGAAAGACTAGTTTTCTCTTTTTCCTTTAGTATTCGATAGGAGCGATCAATACAGTAGCATGCTTCCAATTGTGGCTTGTATGCCGTTTGTATTTTGGTATTCCTCAATTTGTAACGAATCTTTGATAATGAAAGTTTACTCTTTTCCTTATATGAACGTGATTGTCCAATTTATTTTATTCGCGCTGATGAAATGGTGTGTGCCTATATTTGTTTGCTTTCCCATATAGAAGAAACATACATTTTTAAGTACTTACCATTAATGAATCGTACATGCTTTGTACCGTCTAAGTCCTCCAAGTGGTAATCTCCATTAGGCAATACGATTTTCACCCTATATGGTCCCTCCCAATTGGGCGACCACTTGTCATACTTCGGATCTTTATTATTTAAATGGAGTATTGTTTTCCACACCAAATCGTTCAAGATAAAGGACGGTTATGACTTATTTGTTATCAAACTTAGCCATCTTTCGTTTTTGAACATGCAATCTATCTAGGACGTCCAACTTCAATTCGTCCAATTCTAACAAACTTTGGGCTAAAGATTCTGCATAATCACCGTCACTTAGATTATTTTGCAAGTTTACTCTAATCGACTGCACATTGATTTCCATGGGTAGCACTGCTTCTTGTCCATAAATAAACTGAAAATGGGTTACTTTGGTACTTAAGCGTGGTGATGTCCTATAAGCCCACTAAGCTTTATTTAAACATTCATGCCAATTTCTAGCATTTCCATCTATCATTTTTCTTATGATATTTTTCAAAATCTTATTAGAAGATTCCGCTTGCCCAATAGATTGAGCGTAATAAGGCGTGGAATTCACTAGCCGAATTCCAAACTCGTTCAAAAATTCCTTCACTTGATCTCCAATTAAAGAAGTTCTATGGTCCATCATCAAAGTTTGTGGTATTCCAAACCTATAGATGATATGATCATGAATAAAGTCTATAATGCTTTTCTGAGAGATTTCCCTTAAGGGTACAGCTTCCATATATTTAGTGAAGAAATCTATTGCAACTATTATGAATGTATGTTGCTTGGACGTAGGGATGGCAAAAAAACCCGCCCCGCCCCGAATGGGGCGAAAAAACCCGCCCCGATGGGTTGGCGGGGCGGGGATTATAAAATTTTGAATTGTATTTACTTGGAAATTTTTGGTTTAAAAAAAAAAAAAAAAAACTAAATGGGGCATTAAACGGGGCAAAAATCCGCCCCGCCCCGCCCCGCCCCGTCAAAGGCGGGGCGGGGCGCGGGGCAGGGATTGGCGGGGCGGGGCGGGGCGAGGGTGCCCCGCCCCGAACCCGCCCCGTTGCCATCACTACTTGGACGATGAGGGATAAATCTTCCCTATCAAATCTATCGTCCAACCTTTAAACGGCCAATGCTTGACAATAGGTGCCATTTCTCTTGTTGGTGCTCTTTGTATTGGGCCATACTTTTGGCAAGATAAACAACTCTTTGCATATTGAACGCAGGATTCTCCCATCTTGGGCCAAAAGTTTCCACTCCTAATAATCAACCACCTCATTCTTTGGCTAGCCTGATGGGCTCCACATATCCCTTTATGTACTTCAGTCATGATTATTTTGACTTCTTGCAAACTTACACATTTTAATAACACACCATCCGGACGTTTCTTGAATAACTCCCCGTCTATTAGTGTGTAATTCAACGAGCGTACTTTCATTTTCTTACTTTTCTCTTTGTTGGGCTCTTTTAGAAATTTTCTTATTTCTTGTCTCCAATTTATTCCATCCACATCTTCTATGTAATAAACATTGATCTTCTTCGCCCTCCGTTGTACTGCGGGCAAGATTACTCCATATTCGCAAATGGATTCTACGTTCATCATTCTTGAGTAGCCTGAAGCCATTTGGACTAATTCATTTGCTAAATCGTTAAACATCATGTTAACGTATTGAAGCTTCATTTGATCAAATTCTTTTAACAACTCTTGGGCGATTTCATACTGATTTATGACAGATTCACTTTGGCATTTCAAGTCACCAATTAACTGGTGAATTACTAATTGGGAATCGCCCTTAATGACTACACTCTTCACCTTCAATTCTAATAACAGCTCGAGTCCTACAATCAAAGCCTCATATTCAGCCTGATTGTTGGTACACGTGCTGTTCAAAGTGAATGCAAATTTGTAATAAACCCCTAGAGGATTTATTAAGACTATTCCTATCCCCGCCCCTCCAGAAGTTTTCGATCCATCAAAGTATAAAACCCAAGATTTCAACTCGAATGAATCCACTTCCAGTTCAACTTCTTTAGGCGTATCCAGGCATGTGTGATCGGCCAAAAAGTTAGCCAATGCTTGATTCTTAACTGCCTTTTGGGATATATGTTGTATTTCAAATTCATATAAGGCCAAAGTCCAAAGGCTTATTCTTTGGTATAGGACAAGACGAGAAAACATATACTTAACTAAATTAACATTAGAAATTAAGTAAACATTTACAGGCCTTAAATAGGCCCTTAATTTTGTGCATGTGAAATACAAAGTTAAACATAGTTTCTCAATAGTAGAGTAATTACATTCATACTTTGTTAACTGTCTACTCAAATAATAAATCGTCATTTCTTTGCCCAATTGGTCTTCTTACGCGACCATCCCGACTATTGATCCTTGCTCAGTTGATATGTACACTTTCATTGGCCATCCTTGAATAGGTGACACTAACACTGACGGACTTAAAAAATATGTCTTTAAGCTATCAAAAGTGTTTTGATGTTCTTCCTTCTAGACGAACTCGTCCTGTTTTTTCAACTTTAAGAGAGGTGAAAAAGCTTTCGTTTGCCCTACACAGTTGGAGATAAAACGCCTTAAAAAGTCTACTTGGCCTAAAAACATTTGCAGTTCTTTCTTATTACTAGGTAGTTTGGTATCTAGAATGTCATTTGCCTTATTTTTATCAAGTTCAATCCCTCTTTTGTGCACCAAGAATCCAAGGAAATTTCCTGCAGTAACACCAAATTCACACTTTAAAGGATTAAATTTCAGCTTGTATTGCCTCATTCGCTCAAATGATCGTCTCAATTGTTCAAATTGGTCTTCTTCTTTAACAGATTTGACAACTACATCATCTACATATACTTCGACAAATTAGTCTATCATATCATGAAAAATTAAGTTCATTACTCTTTGATAAGCTGCCCCTGCATTCTTCAGGCCAAAGGGCATAACTACCCATTCAAAGCATCCAAAAGATCCAGAACACCTAAAAGTAGTTTTATGTATGTCTTTTTCAATTGTGTAGATTTTATTATAACCTGAGTATCCATCCATGAAAGAATATATTACATGTCCGACAGTTGAATCTACTAAAGAATCCATCGTAGGCATTGGATACTCATCTTTGGGCGTTGTTAAATTTAAGTTCTTGAAATCTATGCACACCCTAATATTACCATTCTTTTTTAACACAGGTACAATATTAGACACCCACTCAACATACATGGCTATTCTAATAAAGCCTACTTTTAGCAATCGTTCTATCTCTTTCTTTACTTCGGACAATACATTAGGGGCAAAATGCCTAGGAGGTTGTTTATGAGGCTTAAATTTTGGCTTAGTTGGTAACCTATGTTCAACCAAACTTCTATCTAAACTAGGCATGTGTTCATATTCCCAAGCAAAGCAATCTTTATACTCATTTAATAAAGCTATTAATTTGGTACTTACCTCATAATTGAGCATCTAGCTGACAAACGTTGGATGATCCTCGCTTTCGTCGCCAATGTTCACCCTCATCAAAGGGTCCTGTGCTTGAGCATGCTCAGGTTTCGCAATTCCAATCACCTCTCCGCCTGAGTTCTTTGGAAATGATTCTTCCTCCAAGCATTCTACATTGTTGACTTCTCGACCAATGTTTTGCTCCAACTCAAATACTGTTATTTTGTTCCTTAATGTCTCCATTGCAGTTTCTTCTTTCATTTTTTCTTCACATTCTTTACTAAAAGCCATTAATTTGGCTTTGAAGGCCTGAATGATGGCCATATTTTCCTGCCACTGACTATTCATTTGGCTTCCCCGATTATCTTTTTGCTAATCACTGGCTCCTCAAGGGCCACTATGTTTGGCCTCATTTGATTGAAGATTTCGGTAAGTGCATCTACTGAAAATGGTTCTTCGCTCTGTGCGACGATCTGAGTCTCTTCTCCATCTTGAACTACTCAGACAGGTCCATAATTTCCTTCGTACATGAACCTTTCTACTGAATTTGCTTCTACAACAAAAGTTCTGTGGTCTGCTTGTACTATTTCTGCTTGGCCTTTATCGTTCCATAAAACCAGGCATTGATAGGGTGAGGAAGGTATGCAACGACTTCCATGAATCCAATCTCTTCCTAGCAGCACATTGTAACTGGTTGGGCTATCGATTACAAAGAAGGCTGTAATCCTAGTAGTTGCTCCCACAGTTATATCTAATGGTATAACCCCTTTGGCTGAAGTTACTCATCCATTGAAGCAGGTAAGAATAATCTCTATTGGGATCATGTCATTGTCTGCTTTTGCGAATTTCCTCATCATTCTGGATGGAATGGTATTGATGGCTGCTCCATTATCAATGAGTACTTTCGCTACAGGAATGCCATTAATCAAGGCCTTCACGTACAATGGCCTCAAATGCTTGTCAACTTCATAGTTGGTCTCTTGAAAATAAATTTCTCAGCTACATCTATTTCCACTTCCTATTTATCGTCTACTAATTTGTTTATGTGCGACAGGTCCACATGCAATACTTAGTCCTGATTTTCTGTTTCACTGACTCCTTCCTTACTTTCTTCCAACGCTTTTACTTCATTTATCCAACCAGTAGGAAGAGGCAGTATTCTTGGAGGTGACCCATATTTCTTAGCACGAGGCACCCTCACCTTCCTTTTTGGTATTCTATATAGTACATAGAAGTCAAAGGAACGTCCAGATGGTTCGCCTAGTAGATCCACCTCGCGAACACCTTCTTGATGCAACTAATTCAACAATGTGTTGCGCGATACTCCTCTTTTTCTTCTTTCTGCTTCCAAGTCAATTTCCTCTTCCATATCTATCATGCCATCATCCTCTTCTTCACTATGTGATGCCCGAGACGTTTGACCTTCTTTACACTCCAGCACACATGTTTTTTCCTCATTTGTTTCCATTTCATCCTCTTCGTTCTGCTTGCTTTTGAACTCGTTGGTTAATAAATAATTGTTAGCCACAACAGGAGGTAAGGTACCAAATTGGATGATGAGGGATTGACCTGGATCCTCTTCATCTTCAGGCTTCTTTCCTCGTTCAAACTTTGATCTTCCAAATGAGATTTCTGGCAGTTCTTCCACTTATTCGCCCATACTAGCCTCTTAATCACTCTTGAGTGTTTTTTGGTTAGCTACTTTAAACAATTTAGACCCCTTAGGATGTGAGGATCCCTGATATTACCTCATCATTCGTCCATAGTTACGTTGGAAACGCCTTTACTGGATTCTGGTTATCTCGTTAAAGGGTACAACTTTTCTTGCATTGTACTGGAATGAATGCCATACATTTGGTTGGCGAGGATGCGGCTTGAATATTCTCCCACTGTTTATCGGCTTGAATTGCCTTTCAAATGGCTGTTTCTCGTAGAATGGTATGTTTTGTCCTCCATGAAGTTGGACATCTGAGGAAACATTGGGATGGTAGAGATATGGCCGTCTTCCTGGTATATCTACATTCTCCCTTATTTCTCTATTGCATCTGTCACATAACACACCCTCATCTTTTCTAGATTCTCTTGTTGTGATTCATTCAAAGACACTGGAATATGATCCATAATCTTTTTCTCCGTCGTCTATAACTAACTTGAATTTTGGCAACTTATCTTTGATGTCGACGTCGCCATATTCACCCCAAGTGGCCGTGGGAAAGGATTTTCCTCCACTCCATATTCTTCTTAGCTTCGAACGTAATTCGTCCTGATTCAATGGCATCCTGTAATATATGACGAAAAACTAAACAATTATTAGTCATGTGCGACCATGCATTGTGCCATTTACAATATTTTTTACCCTTTATTTGTTCAGGGTCTGGCAACTTGTGTTTCTCGCTTAGCTTTATTTGCTCATCCTTATACAACTTGTCAAATATAAGGTCAGCTTTGGTTACGTCAAATGAGAACACCATAGCCTTTTTATTTTCACCCTTTACAGGCTCATTCTTTTCTAATATTTTCGATTTGGCCATCATAGGATGAACATATGCATCTTCTTTAACCAATTCGGCCAGACATATTTTAGTCTGATCATAATGTTCATCATTGACAACATGTACATCAAAGTTTGTATCTCTGTAATAAGTCTCTTTACTAGAGTTTTTCATTTGTTCATCTTCTCTTACCAGACATTCATACCTAATCACGTTAGCACTTAACTGAAAGACATCAGGAAATTCCCTATCTTGGAATTTCTTTTTCAAGTCAAAGCTTAAACAACTTTGAGCGATTCTCACGAACTCTTTCTCGGGCAAAGGTACAAAACACTTACTCCTAACTATTTTAAACCTCTGGAGGAAGTTTTTTGCCCATTCATTTGGCAATTGACATAGATTCGCCAAGTCGGCCAAAGTAACTTCGGATTCAGTTTTGTAAAACTGAGCGTGGAACAATTGTTCCAATTGTTGCCTGTCTGTACATTTTGCTAGCAGGTTAATGAACCATGAAAATGCTACTCCTGTTAGTGAACTAGGAAATAGTCTCATCTTATGGTAATCAGTTACTTCGCCACATTGTAGTGTAAATCGCCCTATATGTTCTAAGGTAGAAACCTCTCCTAGACCTATAAATAATGAGAATTCTGGTACCTTGTACCCTTTAGGCAACGGATACGCTTGGTCTACCCAATTAAGATATGGCTTTGTGTAAGTCGGCCTGGTAAAAGGACGCATTCCAAAAGCCATTTGATCTTGTATTATTTCTGTAATTTGATTCCTCAACATAACGTTGGGATCATATGAGACTCCTACGGGCTGATTCATTGGTACAATCACTTGAGGCATAATGTTTGGTACTTGGTTTATAGCAGGAATGCCGTTATTTAAACCATTATTACCATTAGCCTGGATGTTACCACCATCATTAATACGTAGAGTATTCTGTCCCTTGGTTTGGACATTATCTCTTGCATTTGGGTTACCTCCCAAGTTCGATGTTTCGTTACCCATATTCAAGTTAACTATTCCACCACCCCCTGGTTTGAAGTACATGGTCCAAATGGTGGTTCTAATCCTTGATTTGGACTTAGTACTGGGGAATTCTGACCTGTAATCATTCTAGCTTAATAGTGATTCCCTATACTTGCCATAACATGTTGACAAATTTGGTCTCCTAACTTATTCATGATTTCGTTCAAATTGTTTAGTTGTTTGGCCATGCTGTCATAGTGCGCATTCCCATTTTGAATAAACATTTCCATGTTATGAACACTTCGTAAATTTACTTGTTCAACGACGTTTTGTGTGAGTTCACTTAGCAATACGCGCATGGTCCGAAGACTCAACTTCGTCATTGGCTCGTAACGACTTTGACTTCGTCCATCTGTTCTTGGAGTGTCCTATTGCTCCTCATATCGATTCGATCACAGACTGGACAAGTTCCTGGCTTGCTGGCTCTTTATCAGAACTTTTATGAGACATATTGCCTTCACTTTTGTATCCTCTAACACTAAACTGTCCCACCGGGTGTGCCAAATTGTTTAGGCATCACTGAATGATGGACCTAGATAAAACTCATTGAGGTCGGAGTTTGCTGATAACAGAAAGTTGGAGACACGTAGGGTTTGGAGAAAAGTTCTTGATAATCTTCGAAACTAAGAGAATTCCCTGATGTCGCCATTTATTACAAGTTTCTCAAAGATATTAGAGTGCAAGTGCTTGAGGGAAGAAGCGAGAAGATGAACAGTAATCTCACGAAGGTGCAACAATGCAGAATGTGGGTATAATGGCGCAAAGAAGTGGCGTGTCCTTGATTTATAAGAATGACGTTATATTCCACTTGTTGGAATGTATAAGGACACCGCCGAACAAAAATTATGACTGAGATTCTCCCCCTTCTTAGGAGTTCAATTATTGTGGAAATGTACAAAGAATGAATATGGTATAAGATTAATAATCGATATTAATTTTGCCATATTGGGAGGTAATTGTTGATGCATAAAAATGTAACCCAATTAAATGGCCCAAGAAGGAAGTCCCAAGTAGAAGATTCGAAGGATAGGCCTAAAGAAAACCATGTAAAAGGCCCAAGATAGAGTTGTACAATGGATGCCAACATCGCCTAAGTCTACAAAACGCCCAGGCTCTGGGCGAGTACAACATTTTATTAATACTCAGGGCGACAGCATTATTATCGGCCAAGCTTACGGAACGCCCATAATTCGGACACATTGCTATTTCAAGTAACGGTTACCAAAATAGTTAGAGGGCAATCTCATCATGCCCCACAATTCAGGAAGGTCCGATTATCAGCAGTTCAATGGTGGAGGTAATGACGAGAGTTAGAAACGAAAGTTCCATGACAAGTCAGCCATGATGAAGAACATTGGTAGTTACAAGACGACTAGCAGTTTCAAACGATTCTACAACAGCTATCTAAGGAGTATAAGAAAGAAGAAAAGGCATAGAAGAAAGACTCATAATCAAACACTCTCTAACAGATAATATATAATCTTTATTTTCTTTACTTTTATCGAATTTAAGTTTCAATTGTTCTGTGTGATTGCGCCTCTTGGAAACATTTCGCCCTTCTCTCATTGTAAATCTTCGTCAATAAAGCACCCATTTTTGGTACTTTGTCTCAAGGGGTCTGTTCCTTATACAATCGTCTGAACCTTCTTTTAATTGTTAGCGAGGCCCGGCTTTCCGCGCGAAACATTAACACAGGTTTGGGAGAGATTCTTGGCAAATTTTTAGAATTTGTTTTTACGATTACACAGTAAAAATCAACCGCCATTATTGACCAAGAAATACAAAATTATAAAAGTACATTTATAAAAATTCAACTAATTTCAAGTCAGACTTAGACTCTGGAAGGGGCTCACCTTCCATCCAACGGTCCAATTTTTCATTAAAGATTGGCAAGAATTCCCTCCAAACAAGGGCTTAATTTCCATCAAGCAAGAGCCTAGTATAGTGATAACTATTATCTCCAAAAGTTGGGCGGGGGGCCCTCAAGGTTGGGGTTCAACATTTTTATCTCCAAAAGTTGTAGTTTAGTTAAATATATTTTATTGTAATGAGTTAAGGCCTATTGATTGTACTCCTATATATAGTGCGAGTCACTAGTGGAATAACTGATTTGAAATGAGTACACTTTCATCATATATATATGGTGTGTTTGATAGCCTAGAAAATTAGGTGGAAAAAGAAAATGTTTTCCAACTTCACCCAATTAATGGTGTTTCATTGCAAAAGTTTTCTTGGCTTTTGTTTTTCCTACCTTTTCTAGGTACAATCATTTTATGCACATTTTCTTGATTTTGAAAGAAATTTCCATCCTTTTTTTTTTTTTTTTAGCAATGGCAACAAATTCTATCAACTATTGCAAAAAGACTTTTCACTTTTGTTGATAATTTTTATGTAAAACAAAGTCAAACGAATATGATAATTTTTTTTAATTGTTAAAATTTTTTTTTTTACTTTTTGGTAATTGGAACAAATTCTAGACGCAATGGTAGAAACAATTATCACTTTAATGGACAATTTCCATAAAAAAATGAAGTCAAACGGATACCAAACTTTCAACATTTTTCAGATGAAAAATTATACTAATCAAACACAATTAATTACAATTCCCAGTAAAACAAATTCTAGGCAATTCAATTTCCAGCAAAACATTTTCTTTCCACCAATTTTTCACATTTGCAATCAAGCAGACCCATAGTATTTTGACAGTGACAATAAGTAGGAACTTACATTTAAAAATGAAACGAGTTAAATATCAAGAAAAAAAAGATAGAGACCAAGAAGTGCGAAAATAATGAAATGTTAAAAACCACATATACTACCTAACCTAAAATTTGAAAACATATTGTAAACTCGACCCTAAATCAATATTTGATATGTTGTCGAAAATTCAACTATCTCAATTGAAAAAATAAATAAAATGAACAGTAGATGAAGCTAGGTATTTCGCCCCTCAATAAAGTGAAAACGGGATTATGGACATCTGTCTTCCATGATACAACGCTCCTTCCAAAGTCGATACTGCACAATACCAATCTTGTCGGTCAAACAAGTCTTTTTTATTGTAAACTTTCAATGTATGATTCCTAACCATATATAAGACACTCAAAATGGGCTTACCAACATATATAGAATTTTCCAATTCACCCAAACAAATTACAATGACCCATATTATTAATTATCACATTTAATTATTTAACCCAATTAAATTCAATTAATTCCAAATGATACTTCTCTTTAATGTTAAATTCAATTACAATAAACAGAGTAATAATAAAATAGGGAAGGAAAATTGAAAATGCTCAATCTAATATTGTTATCTTGGTATGAGGGTACCTGTTGCTGAGCATTCATTTTTGGTAGAGGAAACATGTCTCTCTCTGTCTGCAATTGTGGTCGACTTTCCATGAGAGCAGTCGGGACAGAACCAAAGAATTTTCTACCAGAGATACGACACCAAGAGTAAGCTGCATCCTGATATTGCAACTGCTGCTATAATATGCCTTCTTGAAACTTCCATTAAACAATAAAACTCGGTCTATGTATTTATTCTTCATTGGCAATTCAATGGAGTGGAATAACTCGGTCTATGACACCATATCAGACTCTTTTTGTGCACTTCTCTAACTCTAAGAAGGCCAAATTATGATGTCTTTTCTATATGACTTTGAGTTGGTTGTGTTTCTCGATTTTTCATATTAGATGAGCTTAATCACTAGTCGGTCGAACAATGCAAAAAGAGAAGAATTGAGGGCAAAAGAATATATCTATTTATTCATATAATAAATGGTTGAATGTTACAATGAACAAGTCATTTATTTATAGAACAAAAGAAACTAAAAGAATATAAAATCAAACGAACTTCTATTGAATATATATATATACACACACACACACACACACACACACACACATATTTTGAATAAAATTCTAATTAAATTGTCACTATTTTTTGTCTGTATCATATCTTTATCTCTATAAGTGAGTCTTTCTCTTAAAATTCACATTGGATTATGATGTTACCAAAAATCATAATTGGAAAATTCTCGAGCTTGACGATTGATAATTACCACGAATGAAATCTTTGGTACCTGAAACAAAGTGTAAGAATCTAATTCCTTAAAACTCAGTTTTTTGATACCTCAGCCACTGGATATAATTGGTTGCAAGAGGAGCTGTTTTGTTGCTATTTTGTTGCTAGTTTGATCAACTGATTTTGGTTGGAATCTTCAACAATAAGGAGCCTTGATTAGTTAGCTAGTTAATAACTGAAATGACTCCTTGTTTGTGTATATAAAAGGGCTGCATTAGGAGTGTAAAAAGGGGCAATTCGAGGGAGAAAGTGAGATGAGATAGAGTAGTGAAATCTTGTAAATCTGTAGAAATTCTTTCTGATGATTTCTGATTGTAAATCATGTAAAGTCTTGTGAATAAAAGAAAGCCGAGGAAGACATTCTTCATGTTACAAAATATGTTCTTCAGTTCTTCTCTCTGCTTGTTATCATCTGTTAACGCTGTATTTTCTGCTATTTTCTGAATCTGTCTTCTTCTCCACATCAATTCCACTGGTACATTCTGTGCTCCCTAAAATTCTGTATTAATTTCAGACTTAAAGGAAGTCTTTCAGCCCCAAAAACTAGTATCAAAGCTGGACCTTGACAACCTGAAAAAAGGACTAAAAATCAAGTCTGAAATTTTTTTTCCTTCTTCTTCTTAACTGGCTGTACACATCATTTGATCGCAAGAATGATTTCACCCTATGGAGGGAGAAGATGATGGCACACCTTGACAATCTTGGGTTGAAAGAAGCTTTGAAAGAGCAATCTAAAACTGATGTATCAACCAAGGCTGACACTTTGAAGAATGCAAGAAATATCATCATTTTTAGCCTCTCTGATACGGTTTTAAGGAAGGTTATTAAGGAGAAGACATCTTTTGAAATGTGGAGTAAACTAGAAGACCTTTACTTGACTAAAGCTTTGCCAAACCGAATCTATTTGAAGCATAAGTTCTATAGCTTCAAGATGGATGAATCAAAGTCAATTGATGACAACATTGATGAGTTTACAAAGTTGGTTTCAAATTTGGAAAATCTTAAAATCGAGATTAAGGAAGAAAATCAAGCCATTTTCTTGTTAAATTCATTGCCACCAGCATATGATCATCTAAGAGACACCATCAAGTATAGCAAGGAGTCCTTGACCCTAAAGGAAGTTACTGCAGCAGTCTACTCAAAGGAATTGGACCTGAAATTGAATGGTAAGATGACTGGAGATGTGTTGAGTGTGCAAGTAAGGAAAGAAAAGAAAGTGTGTTGAATTTGTCATAAAAAAGGATACTTTAGGAAGCATTGTCCACAAATAAACAAGAGGGGGATGAAGCAAGGAAACAACAAGCAAGATGGAGATTGTTCTAATGCGTTTGGAGATTGTGAGGAGGTCGAAGTCCTTGCTACAACAAGAGCAAGCCATAGCAATGTTTGGATAATGGACTCAGGTTGTCCATTTCATATGACACCAAAGAAGGAACTTTTCATTGATTACAAACCGATTGATGAAAGCAAAGTACTATTGGCAAATGACAACACGTGTGAAGTGATTGGTGTTGGTTCTATCAAGCAGAAAATGGGGGATGGATCTTCAAGAGTTTTAGGTAGAGTGAGGCATGTATCGGGACTGAAAAGAAATCTGATCTCACTTGGAGCACTTTACAAATCCGATTGTGTGTACCAAGCTCAAGGTGGAGTGTTAAATATAATGGAAAATTCTGTGGTGATCATGAAGGGAGTCCTACAACAAGGTGTCTATTTCTTGCAAGGTAGTGAAGTTGAGGTTGGAACTTCAATGAATCAAGGTGGAGATGGTAAGAATTTGATTCCTTAAAATTCAGTTTTTGGATACATATGCCACTAGATAAAATTGGTTGCAAGAAGAGCTATTTTGTTGCTGGTTTGATCAATTGATTTCGATTGGAATCTTCAACAATATGGAGCCTTAATTAGTTAGTTAGTTAATAACTGAAATGATTCCTTATTTGTGTCTATAAAAGGGCTGCATTAGGAGTGTAAAAAGGGGTAATTCGAGATAGAAAGTGAGATAGAGTAGTGAACTCTTGTAAATCTGTAGAAATTCTTTCTGATGATTTCTGATTGTAAATCATGTAAAGTCTTATGAATAAAAGAAGGCTGAGGAAGACATTATTCCTATTACAAAATCTATTCTTCAATTCTTCTCTCTGTTAGTTTAATTCTTCTGTTGGTTATCATATGTTTCTGCAGCATTTTTTTACTATTTTTTGAATTTGTCTTCTTGTCCACATCAATTCTGCTAGTGCATTCTGTGCTCTTTGAAATTCTGTATTAATTTCAGACTTAAAGGAAGTCTTTCAGCCCCAACACAAAGGTATCGAGGTATGCCCAACACAAAGGTATCGATACTTAAGTTAGAAATATAAGTGTAAGGCTTTAAATCAAACGTAATAATATACTTGAATAATGAATTAGAACCTATATTTATAAAGGTAAGTACTCTCTTGATATGATTATGATACATGAAGCACTATTTGTTTAAGAGATGTAAAAGACTTAAGTATTTCAATATGAGTAGGAGTTGTGACCTAGTTAAAAGTCAATCTTATCGGAGTTGCATAAGTTTGAAGACGGAAGTAGAGTCCTACTAGAGTAAGAGGACAAAGGCAAAGACCCGAGGTAACGTGGAATCGTCATATATGGAAATTAAGCCCTACGAGGACACCTGGGGAAAACTCCCAAGATGACTGGAAACGACATCGAGCATTATTGTTCGGGATCGATAAAAAAATGACCATATCAGATTCAATTCCCCTCTTTCCAGTTATACCGGGTGAACCACTTTATAGTATCCTCCTGCATTTTATGTATAAAAAGAAAGGAAAAATGGGCTCACGATAATCAGAGTTGCTCTGTAAAAAGTTGGACAGAATGGAGAATAGGGTAATTTACACATTTAGCACTAAATGCTGGCACAAAACAGTTGGGAATTTTTTTTTTCCATTTTAGGTTTTTGCCACTTAGCAAAAGAGACTTGCGCTACCCTTAAAGACTTTAAAGAATAACCATATGAACAGAAGTTAACCATGGCTAATATATCTCGATAGATCTATGAGGCGACAATTAATCACATAATATGTACATATCTATCATCTAAGCCTCGGTCCAAATTGAAATCTAGTGTAGGGAGGGACTGCCTGTGAGGTTGCGAGTTATTCTTCTTTACACTTCTATTTTTGTTTATTTAATTTTGACAGGAAAATGATATTTTCCAATTGTATATATCAATTAACAATTATATTGTATTTATCTTTATTTAGCCCCTATTTGGTTGGAATTAAAATAAAAATTTTAGTATATTTTGATAAAAGTTGATGAAATATATGGGTCCTATAAAATGTGCGATTAAAATTAAATGTTGACTTTGATTTATATTAAAATTTTGATTTTAACTCACATTTGGGAGAGATTCTCGGCAAATTTTTAGAATTTTTTTTACCGTTACACAGTAAAAAATCAACCACCATTATTGACCAAGAAGTACAAAATTATAAAAGTATGAAAATTCAACTAAATGCAAGTCAGACTTGGACTGTTGGAAGGGGCTTACCTTCCGTCCAACGGTCCAATTTTTCATTAAAAATTGGCAAGAATTCCCTCCAAACAAGGGCTTAATTTCCATCAAGCAAGAGCCTAGTATAGTGATAGCTATTATCTCCAAAAGTTAGTCTCAACTGAGCTGACAGTCGCAGTGTGAGGGTTCAATTCCTGCCTCTAACAAAGTTTGGAATTGGACTCCTTGGGGGCACCAGTATGACAGCTCTTATAATCTAGTTTGTCGAGGCACATCCTGCGATTTACCTCCCCCACGATGCTTTAGGGACGGGGTGGGACGGTGGGGGACCCTTAAGGTTGGGGTTCAACCTTTTATTATCTCCAAAAGTTGTAGTTTAGTTAAATATATTTTATTGTAATGAGTTAAGGTCTATTTATTGTACTCCTATATACAGTTCGAGTCACTAGTGGAATAACTGATTTTAATGAATACACTTTCATCATATATATAGTATTTTGACAGTGACAATAAGTAGGAACTTACATTTAAAAACGAAACGAGTTAAATATCAAGAAAAAATGATAGATACCAATTTATGAAAATTCAACTAATTTCAAGTCAGACTTGGATTGTTGGGAGGGGCTCACCTTCCGTCCAACGGTCCAATTTTTCATTAAAAATTGACAAGAATTCCCTCCAAACAAGGGCTTAATTTCCATCAAGTAAGAGCCTAGCTAGTATAGTGATAGCTATTATCTCCAAAAGTTAGTCTCAATTGAGTTGACGTCGCAGTGTGAGGGTTCGATTTCTGTCTCTAACAAAGTTTGAAATTGGACTCTTTGTGGGCACCAGTATGACAGCTCTTATACTCTAGTCTGCTAAGGCATATCCCGTAATTTACCCTCCTCCACGATACTCTAGGGGCGGGGCCCTCAAGGTTGGGGTTCAACCTTTTATTATCTCCAAAAGTTGTAGTTTAGTTTAATTTAGTTAAATATATATTTATTGTACTCATATATAAGTGCGAGTCACTTGTGGAATAATTGATTTTAATGAGTACACTTTCATCATATATATATAGTATTTGGACAGTGACAATAAATAAGAACTTACATTTAAAAACAAAACGAGTTAAATATCAAGAAAAAATTGATAGAGACCAATTTATGAAAATTCAACTAATTTCAAGTCAGACTTAGACTGTTGGAAGGGGCTTACCTTCCGTCCAACGGTCCAATTTTTCATTAAAAATTGGCAAGAACTCTCTCCAAACAAGAGCTTAATTATCATCAAGCAAGAGCCTAGTATAGTGATAGCTACTATCTCCAAAAGTTAGTCTCAGCTGAACTGGCAGTCACAGTGTGAGGGTTCGATTCCTGTCTCTAACAAAGTTTGGAATTGGACTCTTTGTAGGCACCAGTATGACAGCTTTTATACTCTAGCCTGTCGAGGCACATCCTGCGATTTACCTCATTCACGATACTCTAGGAACGGGGCGGTGGGGGCCCTCAAAGTTGGGGTTCAACCTTTTATTATCTCCAAAAGTTGTAGTTTAGTTATATATATTTTATTGCAATGAGTTAAGGTCTATTTATTGTACTCCTATATATAGTGTGAGTCGCTAGTGGAATAACTGATTTTAATGAGTACACTTTCATAATATATATAGTATTTTGACAGTGACAATAAGTAGGAACTTACATTTAAAAACGAAACGAGTTAAATATCAAGAAAAAAATGATAGAGACCAAGAAGTGCGAAAATAATGAAATGTTAAAAAATCACATACCTAACCTAAAATTTGAAAACATATTGTAAGCTCGGCCCTAAATCAATATTTGATATGTTGTCGGAAATTCAAGTATCTCAATCGAAAAATAAATAAAATGAACAATAGATGAAGCTATGTAAGTCAAAGCAAATTTTCTTAAAACAGGTTTCGCCCATCAATTAAGTGCAAACAGGATAATGGACGTTTGTCTCCCAAGATACAACGCTCCTTCCAAAGTCACAATACCAATCTTGTCGATCGAACCAAAGAATAATCGTATTCGAATGGAATAACGACGAATATATTTGAAAGAATTTACTAAACAGAATATGGATAGAGAAGAATTTAGAAATCAATCAAATTTTAATTGATTTGGTGTGTCTAAAAAATGAATTTGGAGGTCTTTATTTATAGAGATTGAAGTGCCTCATTGAATGGGTGTGTAACATTTCATGAACCGGTGCACCACTTGGTCTGATTTGTCTTAGCCATTGGATCGCACAATTTCATGATTTGACGGCCCAAATTAAACCGTAAAGTATAGTGTCCACTCATCGTACCTATTCATCAATTTTTTAATAGTCACCAGCCATGCAGATGCCACGTGTACATCCAGCTGAACCAACTGCCATACAGGACGAAGTGATGTCACATGTTACGTGTGTGCCACCTAGGATGACAACGTACCGAGCCCCCCGTTGCCATTTCATTGAACCATAAGTTCATTTCCGAAAACTATAAGGTTCCCCAACTCCTCACGACGATGCGTACGTACGCCTCTAAAGCGTCTAACGCAAACTTTGCGATGTGCGCTAGCCGGGACCGGTGCCGAGGCGCGAGTGGTGCTTCACACCACTATAGTGGTGGCTAGTTCACTAGCCTTTGGCTACCCAAGTTATAGGTCACTTATTAAATTATAGTTTTATAGTTTGTCCACACATTCCACTATATAAAAAAGTCTTTTTTTTCTTGTAAACTTTCGATGTGTAATTCCTAATTATATATAAGACATTTAAAATGGGCTTATCAACATATGTAGACTTTCCAATTCATTCAAATTAATTGTGATGGCCCACATTATTAATTATCACATTTAATGATTTAACCCAATTAAATTCAATTAATTCCAACATGATACTTCTCTTTAATGTTAAATTCAATTTATCCTAGTTATGTAAAAACTCCTCCATCCAACATTTCTTGAGAAGAATCTCTACAAAATGATCTTGAACATCAACTTGTTCTTACACTGATTTCTTAACCATTATTGTCGCTTCAAATTTTCGGGGTTTCCCAAGTGACCTTGTACATCAAATATCTTAACTCGTTCATATACTAATTTTGTTCAGTATTATTCAATCATTCTTATCACTACAAATTCATGCATCCCCACACCCAACAAACCCCACAACACCCACACGCCAGCCACCACCCCAACTTTCTCAATTCTTAGAAAAAACAAAGAGAAAAAGTGTGTTGTCCATCAGACAAACGAGTTATAGCTGACCACAAAGCTAGCGTAGGAGTCAAATACATTGAGAAGTGACAACACCTACGTCGCGAATTCCAATGATAACAAGGAGAATTCAGCAGAGCTATTAGTACAAGAATGTTTCAATACGGGGCTTAATTTGCTCCACAATTAATGGTATATCTATAAATACAACATTCATGTTATGCCAATAAAAACATTAACTTTTGCTACAGATTTCTCTAGATCTTGTTACCATGTTCAATGTTTCAATTCAAAAGGTCCATTTTTTTAAAATAGTAGGTGTAGCATAAATTTTTATCATGATTTTTTTCGTGTATTTTATGGGATTTAGCCTAACATGCATGTAAGAGGTGGATTATTTGAGAACTTCAATTTTAAATTTGATTGTTCGAAAGGTTCATCGTGTTAAAAATAGTAGATACAGGGTAATTATATCCTGATTATTGTTCTTATATTTTATGAGTGTTATACCCTAAGATGCATGACTCGAAAGGTGGATAATTTAAGAGTACCAATCTTAAACGGACTGAATTCGATCAGGTGTAGCAATCCTAAATTTCATTCATATTAGATATGAATAAAGTTGAGAGGTTGTTCGAGTACCATCCCTACATTAGAATGTGACGAGAAGGAACTATTGTAGTTCCTATTTAGTACCATCGTACAGGGTTTGGACATAATCAAAATCACTAGAGTAACGAACAATAACATTGGCAAAAATCTGACTGGAATGCCTTGAGGTTTCAGAAATTGTGGGAGTAAAAGGGAAGAAGAAGAAGAAGAAGAAGAAGAAGAAGACTTGCAGAAAATAAGCTGACATTTCTGTGCAGAAAAAAAATAGAAAAATCATTGTCCAATTAACAATGCACACAGTTCAGGGGCTCAAAAGAAGACCATGGAATAGATTGGTGATGGTGACTCCACTGTGAGAGAAGAAGGGGGGTCAGCTCATTCAATTCCAAGGCCATTTAATGTTCCCTATGATGCATCAGCTTCAGGAATTGATGACAGAAATTATCAGAGGCAGGCCTGTCAGCCTTCTTGTCTAGAGATGGCTTCTATTCACCTTTCTACAACATGATTTCTTCATTTCTTGTGCAGTGTCCCTCTGCACCAGTTTCATCTCTTAGCTGCTTCAATTATCTTTATTTTGGTTACAAGCAATATCTTTCAATGGTCCTGATTGATTCCCATGTTGTTCAGATCGATGGTCAGGCCAGGGTGTGGAGAATTAAGGCCCGCTCACCCTCATATAGAATAGAAGTATTGCACATGCTGCCTCCGATATTGAAAGCTTAAAATGTTGCGGCGTGTTACTTTAGGTCATCTATCGTGGAATTAGATCATTGTGAAACGAGGGACAAATTGAAATGAACTTGATCGTGTTCGTGTTCCATATAAGTGTTGGTCTCTCTTTACATTCCAGTTTTCAAGGGTGAGTTGTTACGAATGGGTTCATTCATTGCATGAGCGTTTATAAACTGGAATAACATAATCGAATTTTGGACCATAGACTAAAGATAAAAAAGTTTGGAATATTGCAGGAAAATTCTGAGAATTTTAATGCTAGAACATATTTGAAGTGAATACATAATTTTCTCTTTTAGTAGCTAATTTTAAATTGCATACATTTTCTTATTAGTATTTTGACGATGTATTTCATCTGATATATACTATTTTCTCGGCCGCTGCATGTCACACTATGAAGAGAATGCAATTACTTAGGGTCCATATTTTCCTCGGCAAACGGAATGGTTTATTCCTTCACCTTTCTCCTTTCTTCAAGCAACATAAAAACCATACGCCAGCTTCACAAAAGATTAAATGATAACTTTCATTTCTCGGGTAACTAAAAAGAATTCCCAGTATGCAACAAGTAATGCAACAGAAATGGAAAAGGAATTTTCTTTTATGCACAAGAAACTATACAAGGATTTACCTCATTCAGTTCTGGGGATTTGATGAAACATGAAAGCGTAATCTGATACTGAAAATCTTGGAGGGATATTCACTTTTCAAGTTAATCATCAAGAGAACCAAACATTCGTGACTTGTTTAACAGTGTGCACTTTGGTGCTACAGAATCGAGTTCCATCCAATACTGTATTAAACATGCCTAATTCAAATATGTATAGACTACAGATCTGGTGCCAATAATTACAAATTTCTTTGTAGCTGATATTTCTGAAGCTAATGAGGTTGTTCCACCGAAGTTCAAATCAGAAAAAAAGGCAATTCGTATATATAAATATTTATCCTGTCATGGAGATCCATAGATAAAGCTTGTTGATTCATTGTGGAAGAGTTTCACTCTCATGGATGAAAACCCCTTTGGAAGATGAAACCCTAAGGAAGAAAATCCCATGAAAATATGAACACGATGATGGTAATGATAACCTTTAAGGAAGTCACAAATCTAAAGCAAAAAGCAGATCAGATAAACACATTAAAGACGGAACAGATTCTTGAAATCATTATGAGAAAAATCAGCATAATGATAGACTGACAAAAGAGTAAAACACCCACAAACCCACAAAATAGAATCTGCATATAAAAACATGAGTTATGATGATAATATGAATCTATTACCCTATTCTGTTGTATATATATATATTTTTGGCAGAAAAAGCAGGTCAAAATCTTTAATCATTACACCAATCTGCTCCTGCATGGCTAACAGTCCACAATTCACCTGAGCATTCAAAAATCCACATATAAAACAGCCCAAAACTCATCTAAAATCAACCAGATCAACAAATTAGACTTAACTATTAACCAACCTCATCTAAAGCTGTTAGACCATTTTAGAGGCATTTCTGTATACTAGGAATTTCCCAGAGACGAGATCTTGGGCGAGAGAAAGCAAGAATTGGGGGGAATGAAGCCTGGTCCGACGACACTAACATAAGGCCGTTGATCCGATGATCTTGTTGGTGGCCTCGAGCCAGACAACATTCCCCTCAAAAAAAGAAAGCTTTTCTTCATCATATTCATGGCTTGAAATCTAGATTGAGAGAGAGGGAGGGAGGGAGGGAGGGAGGGAGGGGGGGAGAAGTGTGAAACTGTGAATCAGAGGGTGAATATGAGGGAGATGTGTTTGTGTGAGAAAAGAGAGTGGGTGAGGGGATGATAAATAAAGGATGGAGAAAGAAGAGGGGTGTGTAAAAAGGGCAAACCAAGTCATAAAGGCACCATGACCCTACAAATTAACAACTGGAAATTGGTTCCCGAAATTACCATGACCCATAGTTATGGCATGAACTACACCATCCACACACCCCATCTCCGCCATCACGTCCTATCCGTCTTGTTAAACTGTGTAGAGCTTCATAATATAATACACTTGTCGTCTCCGCAGAAATTGTGTCTAATATTCTTAAGATATTTAAGGATATTTAGAGACCGTTTTCTGTGAGAGGAGTGGCATGAAAATCACCGTTATAGTCATTTTCATAGTGAAAACTTGCAACGTGGTGTGGACTTAATTATCATAATGAAGTTTAACCACTTTAAATTTGTGCATATGCATTTTGCTTATTTTTGTTTCCTTTAAGCACAATCGATAACATGTCTCTTGTTATCGTCATGCAATGCATCTGTTAGGGAGGGCGAAATACCCCACCTCGTTAGGTAATCAAGGAGAAGATGAGAAACATGGTCCTCACCCGTTTTACTATTTTTTTTTAGTTTTATGTTTTTAATTTTAAATCAGATTTAAAAATAAAGATATTATAATATTTGCTCCGCGAAATCCTGACGGAACAGGAATGGGAAGAGTTGCCCCCACCTCATTGACATCCTTAATATAACCCCTATGAGGTACGCGTTGTATTATATCGAACCTTTTTCTCTTCTTTCTCGTGAGAATATGATGGGATATGGTGACTTGACCAAAACCATCAACTAAGAAAATTTAGTAAAATCACAATTGACTAAGTATTTGTTTGAGAGAGATTATTTGAAGTGAAAATAATTTTTTTGCAGAATATGTGATTGAAAAATATAAAAATCTTATGGGTCCACGTACAAAATAATATTAATGGGAAAATGTGTGATTGAAATACAATTGATGAAAAATGATTTTCAAATAAGAAATTAACAAACTTCAACTCTAGATATCAAAATTCATTTTTTTGTAAATTATTTTCTTATCTATAATATATTATCATATTAAGTGAGAATAATTTTTTAGACGATTATAGCCCTATTACAATTCAATTATTTCATTACACTACAACAAAAATAGCATACGGCAACGTTTGGACGTGTATTGCAAATAGAGATATTGTCGTAGAGTGGAGAGATACGACAACGTTTTTTGAACGTTCCTGAAAGTCTTCGGCAACGTTTTTTAAACGTTGCCGTAGAGATCTACAGCAACATTTGACAAACGTTGCGAAAGACAGTTTTTCACAACATTTGTCAAACGTTGTCATATATAGATACGGCAACGTTTGACAAACGTTGCAAAAGACAGTCTTTCGCAACGTTTGTCAAACGTTGCCGTAGACGGTTTTTTTTTTTTTTTTTAACACAGTATTTTCCGCAAATTGATTGGCAAATTTAAAAATGACTCCTTACAAACAAATTTTGAAATTATATAAAAATTTATAATTTCATTACAAATTTTTGAATCCATACACTTGAACATTACAAATTCCAAACACATCCTAGACTAAATAAAAAGTTGCATTTCAAATCCACTGAATCGCATGTTGTGTATCCAAGGCCTTCACAGTATGGACACTTTGATCCTTCAATCTACCCATTCCAGAAACTGCATCACATAAATTGAAGTTACCACTTGTACAAAATACTAGTCCTTGCCCGTGCAATACACGGGCTGAATTTTCTTTAAGGTAATGTTAGCGTATTAAAAGTGTTGAATTTTTGTGAATTAAATATGTAATGCGAATTGTGTTAAATTTTCATGCATGAGGCTAAGCTCAACTCAATGATGGGTCGAAGGAGAAGCAAAGGCTGTGATTTTCAATGAAAGCACCCCCTGATCCTCCCCCCCCCCCCCCGGAAGCTCTTGCATAAAAGAAGACCAAAACCAAAACCAAAACCAAAACCAATATTAAAATCAATAATATGAATCTCTTCAGCATTATCAATGACTTCGAGAATAACCTGGTTGGCCTTGAAATTCATGAACTGGACAAGGGGTGAAACTTCGGAGAACGTCTTATAAGCACCCATTTTAAACATACCATCAAATGGGGTGGGAATCCTCGGTAGAGGGGTACCCAGGTTGGGCATTGAGAGGACTAAGTGCAAAGCCTCCTTTAAATAAAAAGTAGTCCTTTGAGAAGGCTTCCTTCAAAATAATGAAACGGTAACAAGCAAGAGACTAAGAACCATCCCAGAAGAGAAAACTTTCAATAGGCATTTTCATTCTCGTAAGATGAACTGATAATACATTGACCAAAAAAATGATTACAATGTTTAAACTGACTATTGGTAGAAGTCTAAATATAGGTCAATTGCACCGATCATAAATCATAACAAACTCAGAGATAAACATCAACACATAAACTAACTAATCAAGCAATTTTTCATCACTCACATAGATTAGTTAATAAAAACAGCTAATGAAAACAAACTGTAGTTTAATGAAATTAACAAAACTGAAGATAAACTATGTCAAATTCTGATCTATTGGCACTGTAGTTGTACTATTTTTATAACCTACCCATTATCACACCCTAAAAGACAACAAAAAGGAAATTCTCTCCTCTCTCTCTCGATCTTCAAAAACAAAACAAATGTACTAAACATGCTACGCTGGCTGGAGGCTAATTGTAACATTCTAACTAATGAGCAGCAAGTCAAGATTGTGATTTATTCCTTCCATAACTTTTAGGAACATAGTTGACTAAACTGGACTAAAAACTGAACAAGAACCGCAGAATTACAACATAACAAATTAAAAACATATTAGAATATTAGGAAGAACCGACCCTTAATAATTTGAATCGAAGCCTGGTTCATAGACGTTCGATGTCTCCAGCTTGGACCGGACCTCTTCGATTCACTTCTTATGAATCAGAACTCTTCTCTCTGCAAAATTAAAATCCTCGAACTTTTTGAGCCCCAGCAATATGCGCAGTCACATTAATCCCAGGCAACAATGAACTGTTAGGAAACTTCAAGGAAGCATAATTATTCTCATTATTTCCAACACCTGATGTCAAAGTAGTTTGCATAGTAGCCATATCTGGAAGCACAATTAGGAGATTTCAAACAATAATATGAAAAAATAACAGTTAGGAGATTTCAAACAATAATATGAAAAACAAAAGCAACCAGAAATGAAATAGTTTTAATCATATAGTGTAGATGAAATATCTTGTATGTCATTTTAACTGTGTTTGATGCATATAATATATCAACCATTAATCAAAGTCTAGCCACACTTTACACTTTTACAACTTTTAACATAACCAAGCATTTCACTTCCTCTTCTTTAAAACACTCTCAACTGGCAGCTAAGAAATCTCCAAATTTCTCTGTTTAAGATCCTAAAGCTACCCAAATTGTTGCCATTTATATCTATCACCTTCGGTGGAGTTTCAGGTGGACTGCAAAGCACCAGAAACAAATTCATCATTCCTCAATTCTAATATAATATAATTTTTTTACTTCTGAGCTCATGGCATGAAGCCTTTTGTGTTGAATTTACTTCTAAATGATATATTTATCAATCCTAATTCAAGCTGGTTACTGGTGTCTAATTCAATGAAATAGGCTGACACCAAAATCCTTAAATCAAATATCATCAAAATCCCTAAATCAAGTCTATAGTCAATACAATAAATTACCTACTTACCTCGGAGCAGCGCTGCAGCGAAGCTTGGAAGTTGTACTTGAAGACTGGAGTTGGGTGGAGCTCGAAATAGGTCTGCGGTGTGACTGTGTGTGGTGTGGGAGAGTCGAGAGAGGAAGGGCGGATGCGGAACGGGAGATAGGGTGTCCATTCCGTGCCAGGTGTGACTCACGGCGGGGCCGATTCTGCTGCCGGGAGACTGGGGAGTGGGAGACGGGAGAGACGAGTAGAGACGAGAGTGGAGACGAAGACATTAGGATGGAGAAGGGATTTGAAGAGTGAAGGTGGTGACTGATTGTAAAAGTCTTATTTTCGCAACATTTGGCAAATGTTGCGAAAAGTGCCAAACGTTGCCAAAAATAAAATTTTTAGCAACACTCAATAAACGTTGCAAAAAAAGGTCTATTACAATATTTTCTAATAAACGTTGCCAAAACTTATTTATATTAATCAATGGTAATATTCACTTACTAAAATGTTGCTAAAATGATCTTTTGGCAACATTTATCATCAAATGTTGCATTTTATGTGTTGCGAAAGACTTTTTTGTTGTATTGTTAATACCTTATTTTTCGTTTTTCAATATGTATTTAAATTATAAACTGTAATAAATACTACAAATTATTTGTTGACGCATGTATTCTCTATTTTCATTTAATTAATATTAATTATAATTTCACGTTCACATTCACGTCTATATCCCAATTATTAATTCTCAATTAATTAACATTTACATTCATTTAATTATTATTAATTAAAATCTCAAATTTAAGAATTCAGTTTTTACTAATCAGAATTGAATCTGAAATACTTTATAAATGTCATGAAAGTAATGTTCGACTATTCATTTACCCTTATGAGAAGTGCAAACCTTTGAAAAAAAATGTTAATTATTATACATTTACGTAAATAGTGAAATGCATATTTGAATGTGAGTATTAGAATTACAACTAAATGCATAAACAAAAACGAATGCCAAATACGATATATGAGTTAACGTAAATGTTAATTAATTTAGAATTAATACAAAAAAATATATACGTGGCAATAATTTTTAAATCACTTATACTAAATAAATATAATTTAATTTTTCATTATGTGAAACTGTAATAAATAAGTGCCATGAACAAGTCCTTGGAGTGAGTTAAAATAAGAAAAAATGAATAAATTTAGCCAAAAATAAGTTGACTGTTTAATTGCAATAAATGTTGGCATGGAAATGGGGTCCCTCGTTCAATGTGTGACTTCGTTTTCTAGGGTCGTGGGGGATAGCATCCAACACACCAAAAGACAGCAGGACACAGACAATCCAGTCTTCATCACTCACCAAATTCAAATATTCAGATGCTCGCCCACACCACCATTTCAAACTGAGAATAATACTAAGTGTACATTTCATGGTTTACATTTTTTATTTTGACATCCTTTGTGTTTTCAAAAGAAATGGACGGGAAAACAGTTTTTTTTCTTTTTAAAGTAGCGAATGATGTCTTGTCACATGGTACAATGTAAACAATGATATCAAATATGATGTACATGTAACATGACTGTTTCAACTAATAAGCCCTTCCCTTAATTTCTATTGCATTGGGCCATAAGTTCATATATTTTTAACCCGAATCTTATGTTGTGAAGCAAAACTGTTTCATAAAATTACACATACGAGGATCACATGACAATACAATAGCGATTGAACAACTTTTCTCATTAAAATTGATTGTGCAACTGTAATAAAATGTTGTTAATAACCTTTATATTTTGAAGTTGAACAATATTCTCAAGTCTTATTGTTTGGACAAAACAAATAAGGAATATTACTTTTTTGCGTGTGTATCAACTTTTCGGGAAAGGCATTGAGTTAGTGGGTGACTTTTCTTAAAAAAGTTACCTATCATGGAAAACAATTAATGGATCCTATCCTAATTCAAATGGTCCCATGTCTACTCTAGAATTAGGAGAGCTGTGAGTCATTAAGTTGCAATAATTCTTGTCATCCAAACAATCTATTCATCTTACATTTGGAAAATGATTTCCTTGCAAGATATGAGATTTTGGAAAAGAAAATTGTAAGAACTATGTTCGACTTTGAGGGTATTTAAACAAGATCTGTACGATCACAAGAACAAATCAAAAACGCTACTAAATCAAAAAAGAACTTAATAAATGCAAATTCTTTGAATATTCCAAACTGATTTGATGACGTAAAACATTTTGCTCGATAACTTCTCTAGTTCGACATGAATCACATCTAATCTTAAATGTATTTGTATTAATTGGACGAGCTAGACACAACAAACAATACAAATTGTATCGAAATCAGAGACAATGTAACTTGCTCAAAATTGATTTAGGAAAGATTATGGGACCAAGACAAAATTAATTTTTGACCTGATACAGGAATTTACGAGTGCTGTTTGACCTCTTGTCGAAGACCCACAATATTTGACCTGTCCACTCCAAACCCAAGTTACCAACTCTGCGTTGATTTTTGGTCCTCCTTTGGCTTCTTCGATCTCCAAATTGGCTAAAAGCTAGCACTTGTTATGCTAAGGATATACTATATGTACATCATGATTGACAATAAATTTGACATTTTTTCCATGTGGCAGCATTCCACACCATTAATTTTAAATATGAGTAATATTATTTAGCCCTACTAAAGTTGTAACCATAGCCTAGGTAGCCGTAGCGCAACCTTAAATGATTAGTAAAATTAAATGATAAGTGAAATTAAATTTGTTATTTAATTTCACATTTCATTTAACTGTTATCTAACATTACCTAAATTGGGATTGCAACCCTAACGAGACTACATATCGTTACTCTTTAAATGCATTCATCACATCACTGTGCATATTCCCTCCACTTAGGAAATGTCGTTCCTTGATATCAACCAAAGATATACATCTAGCTTAATTCTTACTATTTCCACACATTTATTTGGTCAAAGCAAGTTCAACGGTCTACAAGTCTACCTTGTCACGAAAATATATGGGCATTCAGACAACAGTTGTATTAAATCTGTATTACATTGTCACTGTGACCTCTCCATGTTTAAGCTTATAAAGTTAAATTTTGATTTTAAACTTATCTTAGAGGTATCTAAAAATAAGAAGTGAAACACATTTCTATATCAACATAGGAAAGATTCGTACACAGTTTGTTAATGAAAACTTATTGTCCAATTATTATATAATAAAAGATTGTTGATTAACTTGCGATTTGAAATTAAGTTAGGAAACACCTAGTATTCATCGTTTATGGCTAATACTACTGACTATCTAATTCCAATCGCTCCCTTAGCTATCATCTTCCAGTGTCAATTTTGATCCAAAAGAGCGCTTTTGTCATTGATATTCTTTACAGTCTCTATGCATTTCACTACTCCACCGGAAGAATATTTACCAAAAATATAGGTCTTAGCAAAGTCATAAAACTATGTATGGGGAGTGACGCCTGCCAAATGTTGGAGGGTCAAGAAAGTTGATGACCCAATGAAATGAGAGTCGACAACAAACAAGGGTCGTCTTAAAGCAAGGTTAAAGACAAACATCAATTAAAGCCATGAACTATACCCTGGAGGGCGCTCTCTAATTTACCGGAATAAACCCTTTTCAGGACTTCTTTAAAGGGATCCTTTACCGTTTCTTATTTTCAAATAATTTTAAACGCTTCTAACGAAGACGTGATAACTAAGTAGAAGTGTGCATAACAATATTGAATGAGTGCACTTCATGTGCGTCCAATCCCATCTATTCTATATACTAATCATCCACTTCGTGTTGCCCTTAAACAACTGGAATTATTAAATAATTTTCCTGTGTAATGTCTTTAATTTATTCAAATTGCAAATGAGTTCAGGAAAAGTTGAATGGAGGAGTTGAAAAGTGAAAAAAAATTTAAGTACCTTTTTCATATTCCAAAGCACAGAACTTAATTAATTTCTTAGGGAGCAAAGATTCTTCCGTACAAAAACGAAGCAGATAATATTATAAGCAAATTCCAACAAGAAAACGTTGGATTTAATTGCTGTTAGAAAACACATAAACGCAGACAAAATCTTGAAATGTATTTTAATTTCTTGACTATTGAAATAAGTGGTTTTGGGAACCTCGAGGTCTATTCAATGTTAATCCTCGTCCAGAACTTCAACATTGGATTATCATACATTTTTTTATTAACGTTGTTGTTCTTATATTCGTGTCGGGGTACTTGCGAATATTTGAGACATTTTAGAATTTAGAAGCGTTAAAGTAAAGGGAAATTACAAAAAATCAAGTGTATAATTTACACCAATTCAAAAATTAGGTTAGAAGTTTAATTATTTAAAAATCATGTATTTTATTTTAAATATTAAATCCAAATCATTTCAAACCATAATTCATCTCTCAACTCTCTCTCTCCCCCCATTCCACTCCACCGACCGCCGCCTCCACAGCAGGGTGAGGGTGGTCAAAAGTGATAGGGCCCGTGGTATGTGACCAAATATTTAATTGTGACCTACAAATTTCACAATATGTAACTGAAAAATAATATGTGACCAACAAATGTGACTTTAAAATAATCTGTGACGTACAAATTTTTTCATCTGTGATCTCGAAATAGTCTGTGATCAAAAAATTTGACGATATGTGACCAGTAAATAAATTTGTAACTTATAATTATGAATATGTGACAATTAATCATAAAATGTGACTTTATTATCTTTATTTAATAAATATTTTTAATTAATTAAATCCATACCTGATTTTTGAATTTTCAAACTATTTACCTTATTTTTAAATTGAGGTAAAGAATACACCTCATGTATGAATTTTTACCGTGAAGGGAAATTAGATTGTTTGGATTAGAGGGTCCAAGCCCAACACGCAATATGGACCAAGATACAACCTGCGTATATGCTGTCAATCAAGTTCTTTGGGCTAAGCAGAAGGTGGAGATTAGTGTTGAATAGTTAGTATTTTGGAATTTGACGAAAATAGTCCTTAACGTTTGTTTCTTTGTGCAGACGTCCTAATCAATGTATTTTTGTGCGCAATTGGTCCTTGTTTTTGAAAAAGAATGCCGTTAATTTTAATTAAAAAAGATAATTGTAGTTGGATCCCTAACCTTTGTAAAATGTGAAAATGGGTACTAAAACCGAGTTTTTCTTTTTTTTTTTTTTCTTTCAAAGAAGACTTTCTTGACCAACTTAATAATATATGTAAACTGTTTTTCATATTTTACGAACTATTATGAAATAACTTAAATTTGAGCTCGAAATTTATTAACTAACATGATAAATATTATATTTTATTATTAAGTAATTACAATATTTAAATAAAAGTTTTATTTCTTGGTTATAAAAACAAAGAAGAAGAAAAACAACTCTGTGTTATAAAATTATATATGTGATTATATTAATTATTTATCTTAAATTTTAATCAATTTTTTACACATACACTTAAAAAAGACAATTTAAAATTTTGTTCCTACTGGAAAATTTAATTGGCATGGCTGGAATGATATACTTAGTGATGTAAATTAAATATTATTAAATATAAGTTCAGGACCCATTTTTATTTTTATTTTTTCAAATGTTGGGGATCCATTGCAACTTTTTAATAAAATTAAGGGAATATTGATCTTCTTAATAAAATTGACCAATTGCGCACCAAAACACATAGCTTAGGGACGTTTAGTGCAAAGAAAGAGACTTTAGGGACCAAATTTTTCCCTATGGCAAACGCTAAGGATCATCTCAGGCAATCGTCAACGTATTTCCAATTCCATACGTTTTGTAGATGCCAAACTTCATGGAATCAAGTCCAATTAGAAAGAAGTTTTTATAATCTTTATTTCTTTGGTGCCTGTTTGGAATATAAGAAAAAATGGTATTACATAAGAAGTTAAGATCTTGTAAATAATATTGTGCAATTTTGTGCAATACAATACTTTCCAAACATGATATTAGATTAAAAAGACCATCAAATTCATATTTCACTCAACTTTTTCGAATAACACGGGAAGTCAATCCAAATTTCTTTGGAGCAGACAAGCGTGTCTTGGCCACCAAAGAAACCCCATACGGTCTAAAATAAGAGCATGTGGCCTAATCTTTAGTTTCTGTGATCATCGGCTTGTACAGTTATCTTATTTCGAGGTCATGTTGAGTTGTGTGACGAAATAGATAATATAAACGAACGAAATAAGTCACTAAGTGGTTTAAGTTATATTATAATGAACTCACTTGTCATTCACTTTTTTGTATCTATGTTGATTAGATATTTACTGTCAATCCATGACAATTTGCTTGCCATCCTTCATTTATCTCTCATATCTTGTTCCTAACTAGCTTTTCACGTCTCAAAGCCAAACTTGATTATTCTCTATTTTGCATCTAACTTCTTGATTGATTTCACTCCCAGCACGATACGGCCACTTAAACTTGTAAGATTGGGTTTATACGAATGAAAGAAATTGCGACTCTTGATGCTAACTTCAAAATTACCCAATCGGCCTCCTAACTTCCTTATCATAGAGGAAAGTGACTTACTTTCAAAAATGTAAATTGACAAAAAGTATAGCAAATCTACTTTTATTATGAAAAGACTAAAGTGCATTTTTACCTACAAGTCCATAAAGACTTCGACTATTGTTCGCTCCAATCAATAAGAACTAAATACTTGTCTTCAAGGCAGGTAGTGCACGAAAGGAGTCAAGGTCCTCATAAGCTTTCTATTCATAAGGGTAAAATACGATAAAGCCCCCAACCTTTGAGGTCATTGGCACTTTAGTCTCCAGCTTTTTCTTCTGGGCCACTGAGTCCCTAACCTTTGGAAACCCACTTGATCAGCAAAGTAAAAAATTTAAAAGGACAGAATCGACATTTTAATATTGTTAACTATTAAAAAAGGAAAATGAAAGATTCAGAGAACAAAAGAAATAATTAAAAAAACACACAACAACAAAGAAAATGTAATAATCTTCCCCACCCCTCCAAAAGACACCACCCATGTCCCCAGACACCACCACTTCGTCACCATGTAAAAGTAAACAAAAATAGTGCAAGCAATCAAATTTAATCAAAATCGTGATTTTTAAATCGTTGGTTCGAGTCCACGTGGACCAACCAATGTTTCGATTCAAATCCTAACCAAATGGTTCAGAAAATAGTTCAATTTAAATTTCAATAGTTAAGAATTTATTTATTTTACATTACATATACGATTTATTAGTTCATCGTAACAAATTTACTTGTTAGTCTGTTTCTATTGGCTCTTTATGAAAATCATAATTTATTATAATATTTTTGAAAAAATGAATTTTGGAAGCTTAAATTTTGTTGTTGAACTTTGTGTAATTTTATTGATTTAAGCTTGTATTAATACAAACATATTTACATGGTAACATTTATATTTAAAACTTTCAATTGAAGTGTTATATTAAAATTTTAGACTACTATATTTATTTTTTATTTGTTTAGAAAATGTTTTTTGTGGTTCAAACTTGATTTAAAATCAAATCAAACTTCAAAAATCAGTTTGATTTAAAGAATAAATTGTAAACGTAAGAGAAGAGGAATGGCTCACATGCAGTGTTCTAAAAGGCGTAATGTGTGACAATGTGTGGAGGCCAAGCTAAAGGTTAGGCGAGATTAGACGAGGCTTATGCGTAAAAAAACTTTTTCTTATTTTAATTTTTAATTAATCAAAAAATCATTTAATAATTAAAAATAATACTTACTAAACATTTAAAACAGATTTATAGAAACTTTATAAATTTTTTCAAAGTTTCCAAAAAAAAAAAGATAAGTTTTAAATTTAAATACAAAATAGTATATAAATAGCATAAGAACTTAAATATTACCTAACTCTTTATTGGAGGAGAGATTTTTTTTTTATTTCAGTGGTTGTTTTAAATTATGACAAATTGAAAAAATTAGCCTTTAATAAATTTTAACTTCAAAGAATTGAAAAAAAAAAATTTTAAAAAGCACGCATACGCGCTCATAAATTGAGTCTGGCGCATATTAGTTGGCTGTCAACGCTAAATAAAGCGCATTGACCGTCAAATAAGGCGTCAAGCCAAGTGGCGCAAGTGGCTTGGCGCCAAGGCGCGCTATTTAGAACACTACTCACACGAAAACAAGCGTTTTGAAAACTAAATAGCCAAATTGACATATATGAAACCTTTTAACTTATTTAAGTTAAATTCAGGGACTAAAATGCAAATAAATCCCCCTAAAAGTATACTACCACGTTCTCATACCATATTATTACGCGTAAACAAAATTATTTTTTTAATATAAGTTGGTAAAATAATGTGTAACTTAATTTTTTTATCAAAAAGTTAAATTCACAAAAGCTCAACACGCTTAGATAGGGTTAGGTGTCTCCCAAGATACGTGCCTCGACAACATTGGATCAAACCGGACAGCAAAGCTTGGCATTGTCATGGGCTGGAAATTGCTTAACAAATGACTAATTAAAACGCGTCAATCTATGTGTCCAAATGACATCTTCTAATGTTCACACGACCTTATCACTAATCTAATTTCTGCCCCGGTCAACTTATTCCCACCCTCATTATGATGAAATATTAGATTGTACTCGTTTTTTAAATGATTTATTTTTTAATTAAGTACTATTGTACATGTAAGATTTTAAAAATAGTCAAAGTCCTTATGATTCTCAACCCGATCAATCCAAGGTACTTAGTCAACAAGAGCGCGAAATGTATTCGCTTGCTACATAGTGGGAGTGGATGTAGATGAGTTACATTCTAGTGGTAAATCCAGTGGTAAAGAAATTTGTATGATATTGATTTATAGTATTTATCTCGACCATTCTAAAAGGGGACAGATGTATGGCACTTGCAGAGCCGACGTGCTCCGGTACATGTAGCACTGTTCGTTCTGAAAATACCTCAAGAAAAAGGTCTTGTACAATATGATATGCCGAGTGACATGAAAATAACTAAATCAATGCCAGCAGGAAGAACATTTTTATCAGTCAGCCCGGAATCTTGGACATCAGTACCATCTTAAGGCCCACCAGTATTTGGAAACACACACGTCCTCAATTACTGTACCATACACTTCTTTAAAGCTGCAATCAACTAACTAAAGCAGCAAAAACAAACATCTTTAAAGAATTTGGGAGGGCACTGAAGACAGAGCTTTCAATTGATGTCTCATACTAACAAGACGAACAAAAACACCAGCAGACAAAGATTTAGCGATGAACAGATCAAGTCACTGGAGACCACTTTCGAGATGGATTCTAGGCCAGAGCTACACATGAAACAGCGCCTGGCCAACAAACTCGGGCTGCAGCCACGACAGGTTGCGATATGGTTCCAGAATAGAAGGGCTCGATCAAAACCGAAGGAGCTTGAACGGGATTATAACATGCTTAAAGCGGATTACGACAATTTGGCTTCCCAGTTTGAATCCATGAAGAAAGAGAAGCAAGCCCTGCTCATCCAGGTATTATACTAGCATGGCATGTTTGGTAAGGTTATTGAACAGTATTGGATAGTATTAAAGATAAAAACGATGTTAAAATCTTGTCACGTCATGTCCAGTACCAAGTATCAAACACGCCCATTATGTTTTCTGGAAATTCAAGTGTCTTTTATATTTCTACATAGCAGTTCACAAGATTCTATGATCACCAGCTGCAGAAACTGAAACAGGCTGAAGGAACGAGTGATGAGCAATGTGAAAACAAAAACATAAAGATTGAAACTTCAGAACTGCCAAGATTTCTTCCAGAAAACAATTGCCCTGAGCTTGGCATGCCCTTGTGCAATGATTGTACTAGAAAGGTTGACTACTTGTGGGAAGAAGCTGATGATCCGGAATTGGCACAAATGGCTGATGGTTACTTAGCATCGACAGAAAATGTATACAGTTTTGAATCCAGTAGCCTTTTCGATAATTCCAGTTACAGTGGACATGGTGGTCAGGCTTTCAAGTTTTGATCTCAAGATCAAGGTCATGTAAATGACTCGGATATTCCTGCCAATATAATTGGTCGGTGAAATTTTATTGCCTCAGCTGAGCAGAAACTTCCAAAGTGTGTTTGATACACAAGATTATAGTTTTTTTTTTTTTTTTTCTTTTTTGGGGGTTTCTTGATACTATCCATTGCCTTCCAATCCAATTTACCAATCCTGCCGCAAATTTCTTACCATAAGCTGTGATCATGAGGGCAGAATCCAGGATCAACAACAGATTGCTTCTGTAGATCCCCCACTTTCCTGCTGTTGGCCTATCTCATGTCCCACCAAAGTGATCAAGTACCAAAATAGACACGACAGAAACAGAAAATTGAACGTCACAACTTCTTATGCGCACAATTTAGTATTTTCTTTTACAAAATTTTCATATATTAGAGAATTAGCCAATACAGAGGGTATTCACAGTTGCATCATTGTAGTATTACATTTTCTTCGTGTTTATCATCTATCGAACGTTCAGTGTGGAATTTTAGCATTTCAATTAACATGTGTTGAGTATGCCTTCTCCATCGAAGTAGCAAGTATGAGGGAAAATGCTTGCTCGAAAATCTAACAACAGTGAGAAACGGTGTATGCATTTATGAATGTAAAGTTGTAGATGTGGAATCAAGTAAATTCGAATTTATGTAATGTGTATGAATGTAAAGCCATATACCCCCAGAAATACTGTAACTTGTGGCCCGCTCTTTCAATCTTTCTAGTTTAATGAAAAATAAATTAGATTACATGAATCATATGCTGCCTGCTAAAAAACTTATATCAATTTTCAGAAAAATAAGATCATGTTGAGACTCCAACATGTGACTTACTTAAAGTGTGCTTTCAACAATTATGATAAAAACGTGTTTCCGGAATTAACACTTCTCTTAATTGGAGACTAAGGCTGGATTGTTGACACTTGGTACTTTTCTCACCGTTGGATGGGATTCTAAATGCTTCTGACTTTATATCTCAAGAGACGTTTGTTTGGTCTCATTTAGTTTTCATTCTGGCTTTAGGGTTTTCACGTCCGTTCTTCTTCCTTTAGAGAGAACAACTTATTCTAACTTAGGGTTTTATATTCTTGAGTATTTAGAGTGTGTAAATGATAATATCTCTTAAATCTACTTCTGATTGTTGAGGAGTAATGGTTTTCCGAGTGATTTGTATACTGAATCTTTGTGGTTCGAGTAGTTTGTGAGGTGGTTGATAGAACTTTGTGATCTGTCCTTATTCGTGTCTTAAGGGTGTGTTCGATCCAAAGCTTGTTGTAAAGATAAGTCTCTCTGGTTTTGATTTTGTATTCTTGAACTGATTGTAATTGTTGGCTGCCATATTTTTGGTGATTAGTGCAACCAAGCGAATATCCATTATTTGGATGCTCAACGGGGGATATAGGCGTTAGATCCGATCATCGAACCTCCGGGGTCGAGGTCGAAAGAAATCTTGTGTTCAATCTTTTAATTTTCTGCAATTTTACTTTCTGTTCGTGATTGATTCTTTTGGTTCTTATTTTAATATCGTGTGACTTGGGCCTTTTCAGTGGTATCAGAGCCCTGGATTGAAAAGCAAGATACGTGGATCTTTGCAGAAAGTGTTCGATCTATTGCAGATCTTGAAATTATTGGAACTGCTGTTAAGCACACCTTAAAGATTCTGGGTTCTTTGTAAACTCGCCGAGTAAGATCTTTTATATTTTTCTGTAAAAGTTTTATAACTAGGGTTTCTTGATTTTACCCTTGATCTACCATACACATAAACCCCTGGAGACTAATCTTTGTCCAAAGACTCCTACGAGGTCTTGGGAATCTGAGATAAATCCAGTACCGGGGTGTATTTGGAGGATCATGCTGGAGAAGTCTATGAAATATAGACATTTTGATCTCTATTGTGTTCTTTAATTGAATATTGCTCTGCATGTTCCATTGATTGTGATTGAAACTTGGAAATATTGTATTACTAAGTGTGTTACTGTGATTTCTTGAGCTGCTGTAATTGTTGTAAGTCTCTGATTGTGATTATTATTATCTTGAATCCCAACTTGTGCATCATACTTGCTTTCAAACATGGCTTCTGCTAAGTTTGAAGTTCCACAATTTGATGGTAAATGTGATTTTAATATTTGGTGTCAAAAGATGAAAGCAATATTAATGCAAATGAAAGTTGCTAGGGCTCTTTATAATAGTTGGCCTACAGACTTACTTCCTGCTAAGAAAAGTGAACTTGAAGAGGTTGCATGGAGTACTATTTTCTTGTACTTATCTGATAATGTTGTAAGAGAAATTGGTGAAACCAAAACTGCTGCTAAACTGTGGGCTAAACTGCAAGCCAAATATGTGACTAAAACTATGCCTAACAAATGTTTTTTGTTGAAACAATTCTTTTCTTTTAAAATGGACCTTTCTGTTGATTTGGATGATAACTTGAATAGGTTTACTAAGTTGACCCTTGACTTAGCCAACTGTGAAGAAAAAACTTTCAAAAGATCAGTTGGTTGTAGTCCTGTTAAACTCTATTAATGATAAGTATAGAGACATTAAGGTTGCTCTTGAATATGGTAAGGCTTAGATTACTATTGATGAAATCATTACTGCTTTAAGAAATAAGGCTCTTGAAATTAATTATGATACTAGAAGTCAAAATGGAGATAACCTGCTTGCTAAAGGTAAAGGGTTTAGTAAACCTAATTTTCATTCTAAGTCTCTGAATGAGAATAGGACTCTAAATGGAATGACAAGAATAAATCCAAGAATAAGGTAAAAGGTAAAAAATGCTATCATTGTGGTAAAATGAGTCATTTTATGAAAGATTGTTACAAGAAGAAGAATGAAGCAAAAGATAAAGGTTTCAGTGATAGGAATGCTACCTTGGTTTGCAATAATAACAATCATGAAGATAGTTTAGTGCTTGTTCATAATGAGAAGAAGCTGAGTGAAGAGTGGATTCTGGACTCTGGGTGTTCATTTCATGTGTCCCAATAAAAACTATTTTCTTGAATTTGAAATCACTTCTGGGGGACATGTAATAATGGAGAACAATATGACTTATAAAGTGAAAGGAATAAGAACTATTAAATTGCTTCTTGAAAATGGAAATGCACTATTCTTAAAGGGAACCAGATATGTGCCTGAATTAGAGAGAAACCTAGTGTCTCTAGGCATGTTGGATGACATGGAGTTTGACATAAAATTGGGTCAAGGACATATCAAAATTCTTAGGGGCAATGATTTGATCATTAGTACCCCTAAGAGACATTATCTTTACTTTTAAATGCAAAGCCTTTACTTGGTTTTAACTGCTGCTGCTTTACCTGACAACTTTACTTTAACAGAATTATGGTATGAAAGACTTCGCCACGTTGACAAGAAAAGTTTAAAGTCTTTACAAAATAAAAGAGTTTTTTGGAAAACAAAACATTGGTGATTTTGGTTTGTGTAAACAGTGTGTTATTGGCAAGCAAGTTAAATTACGTTTCTTACCTAGAACTTATAAATCCAAACAAATACTTGAATATCTATCTGCATGTTGATCTGTTGGGGTCCTGCCTTTGTGTCTACATTAACTAATTTTAGATATTACATTTTAATCACTGATGATTTTTCTAGAAAATTCTGGATTTTCTTATTAAATTCAAAAAATAAAACTTTTTCTGTTTTTAAAGATTGGAAAACACAAATTGAAAACCAAAATGATCATAAGATAAAGATTTTAAGAACATATAATAGTTTGGAGTTTTGCAATTATGAGTTTGGCAATTTCTGTAAAGAACGTGGCATTTTAAGGCATAAAACAGTTGTTTATACACCTCAGCAAAATGGCATAGCTGAAAGAATGAATATGATTTTATTAAATAAAGTGAGATGCATGCTTTTGAGTTCTGGTTTGCCTAAACTATTTTGGGGTGAGACTGTAAAAACTGATGCATATCTTGTGAATAGAACCCCTACTAGTTCTTTGAACTTTCAATTACCTGAATCTGTTTGGTCTAAAAATTATGTTAACTATTCACACTTGAAAATACTTGGCTATGCTGCACATACTCATCAAAATATTGGTAAATTGGAACATAGATCATTGAAATGTGTTTTATTGGGTCATGATGAAAATGTTAAGGGTTATAGACTATGGGTTAAAAATGAAAAAGGTTATATGGTGATTGTTAGAAGAGATGTTATATTCAATAAGTCTATTATGCCATGTTTAGAAGGAAAAGAAAATAATTTGAATGAAAAGAATGTTCAAATTGAGGTGGAGTCTTCCTTAATTGATAATGGAACATTTGTACTTGCTGTTGATGATTATAATCTTGATGATAATAATCTGTCTGTTGAAATTGATAATATTCTTGAGTCTGAAGACCAATTTGATTCACCTACTCTACCTCTTAATGAATATCAACTCACAAGAGATAGAGAAATGAGGCAGATTAGACCACCTGCAAGATTTGATAATGATGATTTTGTTTCATTATTTACTTATCAATATCAATTTGAGAATGAACCTAACTCTTATGCTAATGCCATAAACTGTAAAGAGACTTTACTTTGGAAAGCTATTGTGGATGATGAAATGAGTTCACTCCTTAAAAATAAAACCTAAGAATTGGTTAAGAGGCCTAAAAACCAAAAGCTAATTGATTGTAAGTGGATATATAAGATAAAAGAAGGGGAAGGGGGAATAAAAATTTATGATATAAAGCTAGATTGGTAGCTAAAGGGTTTACGCAAAAGAAAGGTGTTGACTATACTAAAAAAATTTATCATCTTAAATATACCACCATAAGATGTATTCTTACACTTATTGTTCAATTTAGATGGGAACTTGATTAATTAAATGTTAAAACTGCTTTTCTTTGTGGTGATTTAGATGAAAATATATACATGAGACAGCATGTTGGTTTTGTTAAAGGGAAACCTGAAAATGTTTTTTGCTTGTTAAAGAAATCTCTCTATGGGCTTAAATAAGCCTCAATGCAGTGGTATAAAATGTTTGATTCCTTTGTTTTGAAACATGGCTTTCAAAAAAGCAACTATGATGTTTGTCTCTACTATAAAGGTAAAGGAGGTAAAAGCTTCTTGTATTTAGTACTTTATGTTGATAACATATTACTTGCTAGTTGTGATAAATCTAAAATTGATGATATCAAAGAAAAGTTAAAATCTAAATTTGACATGAAGGAGCTTGACTCAGCCAAAAAGATTCTTGGAATGCAGATTTTAAGAAATAGAAAAATGACATTATTTTTGCATCAACGTGATTACATTATTAAACTTTTGAAAAGATTTAATATGTTTGATTGTAAACATGTTCCATTGCCTCTTTCAAATCAATTTAAACTGTCATCTGAATGTTGTCCTAAAACTGATGAAGAACTTGCTAGAATGTTAAAAATCCCATATGCAAATGTTATTGGTTCAGTGATGTATCTTATGGTTTATACCAGGCCTGACCTAGCACATAGTATTAGCATACTTAGTAGGTTTATGAGTAATCTTGGGGAAGAACAATGGGAAACTTTGAAATGGCTTTTAAGATACATTAAAGGTACTTTAAATTTGGGTCTTGTGTTTAAAATGGATAAATGAGGAATCTTGTTGAAGGGGTTTACTGATTTAGACTTTGCTGGGGATAGAAACAATAGAAAATCCACATTTTCTTATTTCTTTACTTTGTGTGATATTGCAATAAGCTGGAAATCTCAATTACAAAAGGTAGTTGCTCTATCCTCAACTGAAGCAGAATATATTGTTGTTTAAGATGTTGTAAAAGAAGGGATTTGGCTAAGTAAGTTGCTGAATGAACTTGGGTTTGTTGATGAAAATGCAATTATGTATTCTGATAACCAAAGGGTCATACACTTAAGTAAAAATCTCATGTTTCATGATAGGACTAAGTATATAGACTTAAATATCATTTCATTAGAGATATCATATCAACAGGGATTATGAAGATTGGTAAAATCCCTACTCAATTTTATCCCTCAGATATGGAAACAAAAATAATACATTTAAAAAAGTTTCTTAACTGTTTGAAGTTGTTGTCTATTGATACTATGTAATGTTTTACAGGTACTTGGGGCAAATGAAAAATGATCTATGATGTTTGCTCTTGGCTGCACTATAACAAAATTGCTGAAAGCAAGGAAGAGATTGTTGAGACTCAAACATGTGACTTACTTAATGTGTGCTTCCAACAATTATGATAAAAACGTGTTTCTGGAATTAACACTTCTCTTAATTGGAGACTAAGGCTGAATTGTTGACACTTGACACTTTTCTCACCATTGGATGGGATTCTAGATACTTCTGATTTTTCATCTCAAGAGATGTTTGTTTGGTCTCGTTTAGTTTTCATTCTGGCTTTAGGGTTTTTACGTATGTTCTTCTTCCTTCAGAGAGAACACATCATTCTTACTTAGGGTTTCACATTCTTGAGTGTTTAGAGTGTGTAAATGATAGAATCTCTTAGATCTACTTCTGATTGTTGAGGAGTAATCGTTTTCTGAGTGATTTGTATATTGAATCTTTATGGTTCGAGTGGTTTGTGAGGTGGATGACAGAACTTTGTGATATGTCCTGATTCGTGCCTTAAGGGTGTGTTCGATGCAAAGCCTGTTGTAAAGATAAGTCTTTGTGGTTTTGATTTTGTATTCTTGAATTAATTGTAATTATTGGCTGCTATATTTTTGGCAATTAGTGCAACCGAGCGAATATCCATTATTTGGATGCTCAACGGGGGATGCAGGCATTAGATCCGGCCGCTGAACCTCTAGGGCTTAGGCCGAAAGAAATATTGTGTTCAATCTTTTAATTTTCTGCAATTTTACTTTCTGTTCGTGATTGATTCTTTTGGTTCTTGTTTTAATATCGTGTGACTTGGGCATTTTCAGATCAGCTTCATAGAAGCAACTGTCAATAGTAGCAGATCCAGAAAAATAGCATTTTGATGCAATAAACAGAGAAAAAGTAATATATTAAATGGAGTTTCAAAAATGTCTTGGATCAACAGAAAAATCAAGATAACCATCTATACAGCTTATTAAGAATCAACTGTCCAACTTAAATGCACCATAACTGTAGAATATTACATGTATTGAGGAATCACATAGAAAATGCAGATACTATAAAACATTATTATTTATCTTTCATGGTGTTTTTTTATTCAGTTTCCAGAGAAAAAGAAAGAAAATGTTAACTTGTATTTAGTTGAGTTCATTAAGCACAATGTGAATTATGAACGTTGGACAATATATTAATTGAATTAACCTAGTTTGTCGAGACCATGGGTCTCAAATCTCAGTCTTCACCTTCAGGACTTCATTTGGGCTTGAGAGGATGTTATGAATTTCGAATCACAAGATAATGACGATAATGAAATAAAGATGAAAAAAATAAGAACACGAGAAGTTTAGAGAAAAAGAATCCACTATAATCAATAGTTTTGTATTTACAATATCAAGATTTCAATAATGTCAATTGAAATTTAAGCTCTCAAGAATGTTGTCTCACTTTTCTCTCTGTTATATTACATTACAAGTCGTGACACACACACACACACATATATAAACCCTAGCGAAAATGTGACTACTTTTTCCTCTAGCCCTTAACTTTGATCTCTTCAAAACCACTTCAATTTACACTTCAATACCCACTAGAATTTAGGTCAAATCACAACAATCTCCACCTTGAACCTGTTGATTTTTTGCTCCAAATCTCTCTATAAACCAGGCTCAATTAAACCGATCAAAACAGCACCAACAAGGCGGCTCAACCCACAACTCTCACACTTCGGTTGCCACTAGTTTTCTCACCCACAAATGGTACACTTGATGGTGGTGATTTTCAGCCACAAAAGCAAGGGAAATGGGCACCACAAAGGAGACAAGGAAAATACCAATACACGAAGTATATCACCGATTTTTGGAGGACCAAGTTGGCCGGATTTTTTCCTCAAGGCTGCCTATTTTTTTCCACCAAAGAGCAGCCGATTTTTCCCTGTCAAACCCTCTCAAATCACCCACACAAAGTTAACCAAGAGAATAGATATATATAGGATGAATATTAGGTCACACCAATTGAGCCAAGACATTAATTGGGCCACCAATAAAGACCACAACTAACCAACCATAAATGGGCCAATAAATCACTATCCAACCTAATAAATTGGACCATTCATGAGTGTTGGGCAACGAGCAACATTAACTCAATTAAGTTGCTTCCAGTGGCCCCAAGTTGTTTCTGGGTCAAGCCATCACTAAGATGTCAATATAATTTATCCAATATCGATTTTACATCACCGCCTGAATTTATTGGGTATCAAAAAACTCAACAAATCTCCACCTTAATTCTCAATAAAACTGCAAGCAATCAAAACACACAGTTTATACTTGCATAATCAAGGTAACCAATAAAATTGGTATCATAAACCTTACCTCGTGTTTCGAACCCAAAACATATATCATACGTGCTCCATGTACTCACCATGGCTAAGATCAAGAACACCCAAGTAGAAGCAGATAATCACAACAATCAATCAAGAGCAAATAAATATGCGATGAAGATATCATATAAGATAACACAGATCTTTTCAAACATGTTCACACACAAAACAACATATTAACACCAAATCAATTACATGTCAATACATACACAACAAATGTATAAATGACCTCATGAAGAAGATCTCACTAGACTTATTCTATCTCATTCCGTGTTACTCACACCTCGAGAACACATATCTCACCTTATCGCCCACCATACTCACTAGACTAATCACTCAACCCATGTCTAATTGGTAAAACTCTATAGATCCTAATTTCTTAAGATAATCCTCTATCACCACATTACTTCTCCAACTTAAGTGGATAATAGGTCTCCACCTAACACAAGTGATAGAAGTGTCTCTCTCACACTCCACCTGATCAGGGTATCTTCCAGATAAAGGATTCTAACATTTGATCACATCTCCACTCGTGATCCAAATGCCACACTCCACATCCTCGGTACAACCACCAATGTACTTCACTACACTCATAAAAGAGGCTCACATGGAGAACGAAGATAACTCTCACAAGCTGCCTCACATAATCTCACAAACCGTACATGCTTACAAAGATGAAGGAGAAAATGGCTACCTCTCTTACTTCACACTACCACACTCTCTCAACACCACTCACAGAGCAAAATGGAGTACGACGTATATCTCAATCCACTATGCATGCAAAACAATTACACCAAGTAATAAGATCACTCCAATTCATGACAATGCACATATCAAACACATTGAAAAATACATATATAATCATACAGCCGAATTGAGCAATCACACACATGCAATAAGGATTACACGTAGATACATATGCAGTAACAAGGTTTACCATCAATAAACCTCACACAGGTCATCGCTCAACCCAAAGACAGAATTTGCCTCACCACTCTCCTCATCTTTATCATTTCTAGGATAAGTCTATTCCACCACGTCCAAATTTTACCACAGTTAAAAACACGTCTTGTTTCTCTCACTTGCCTTAGACCTACATATGCCATCAATACCAAATAATGATCACAAGCAAAGTAAGACGTGATTCACACAGAATAGTCAAAACAAACTTTCTTAAGATCACATGCAATTCTAACAATGTATAAAATTGACAACAAATTCACAAAAAATTTAAGGCATATAATTAACAAGTAATTCTTAAGTCTAGCAACAGGCAATTGTTACCCCTTCACGGTAACTCCAAACCTAACATCACCCCACATGATGACTTCTAATGCAAAAAATAAATTATCCTACACAATAGTTTTAACTGCAATAATAAAAGGTAAAGAACACGATACCAAACGGACCACGTCGAAGGTCCGTAAATATTGAGAGCTACGAATCACCACTTTAGGAACGTCACCATTTGTCCAAAAATCTCTGGCAACCACGGCAACACAAAATGACAACTGGCACCGTAATGCCCGAAACCGATATCCGACAACACTGTAGGGTTCATATCGTCTCTAGGAACATTCTGTATGAAGACCACATCGCCCGAAGAAGGCCCATGCGCCCGCACGTGGGCCTCAAGTTCAAGCAACATGCGCCGGCCTCCCAGCTGCTCCTCCTGCTAAGTCCACCAGTGGTGTTCGTTTCTCCAACATATATGTGGTTTGGCACAAAAACTCATTTACATGTCCGACCCATTTTGAAAAAATCTGCCCAGATTTCTTCCAACTTTTTGCTTGTTTCCCAGCCTCAATTTCTACCTCTTCCAATCATTTTTCTATCAAAAAAATCACAGATTTCTCAACAACACAAGCTCTGATACCATTTTTTGATTTTTGGCTCCAAATCTCTCTATAAATCGGGCTCAATTAATCCAACCAAAATAGCACCAACAAGGTGGCTCGACCCACAACTCTCACACTCCAATTACCACTAGTTTTCTCACCCACAAATGGTACACTTGATGGTGTTGATTTGTAGCCACAAAGGCAAGGGAAATGGACACCACAAAGGAGGCAAGGAAAAGACCAATACACAAAGTATATCACCTGTTTTTGGAGCACCAAGCTAGCCGAATTTTCTCCTCAAGGCTGCCTATTTTTCTCCACCAAGTAGCAGTCGACTTTTTCCTCTCAAACCCTCTCAAATCACCCATGCAAGGTTAACCAAGAGATAGATATATATAGGATGAATATTAGGTTACACCAATTGGGCCAAAACATTAATTGGGCCACCAATAAAGACCACAACTAACTAACAATAAATGGGCCAATAAATCACCATCCAACCCAATAACTTGGACCATCCACGAGTGTTGGGTCCCGAGCAACATTAACTCAATTAAGTTACTTCTAGTGCCCTCAAATTGTTTTCGGGTCGAGTCATCACTAAAGTGTCGATATAATTTATCAAACATCGATTTTACATCATCGCCCGAATTTATTGGGTATCAAACAAATCCAACAGAACCAAATTCCAACACAAAGAATTCCAAGTCACAACTCCAATAATAAACACCACTCATCCTCTTCAAACAATCCCAATGGACTAAATCAATGACAAACACCCACTAAGTTCAAACAATGTTCAAATTTAGCAATAGGAAGTGGTTTGTCATCATATCAGCAAGATTGTCACTGGTATCAACCTTGCTACAATATCACCATGAGAAATCACATCACGTACAAAATGATACCTCATATCAATATGATTAGTCCTCTCGTGAAACATCTGATCCTTAGTCAAGAAAATTGCACTCTGACTATCACTGAATAATGTAGACATTTGCAAATCTTCACTGATTTCACCAATCAATCTTCTCAGTCATATAGCCTCCTTACATGTCTCTATAATGGCCATGTATTCTGCTTCTGTTGTAGACAAAGCTACTGTATTTTGTAAAGTAGCTTTCCAGCTAATAGCACAGCCATCAAAGATAAACACATACCCTGTAAGCGATCTCTTCTTATTAAGATCCCCTGCATAATCTGAATCCACGTAACCGATGACTCCATCTGAATTTTTACCAAAATGAAAACAAACATTTGAAGAGCCCATCAAGTATCTGAAGATCCACTACAGTGCTTTCCAATGTTCATTGTCAGGATTAGCCATGTATCTGCTAATTGCACTAACTGCATTGGCCAAATCATGTCTTGTACAAATCATAGTATTCATGAGCGAACCAACTGTACTGGAGTAAGAAACTCGAGACATATAATCAATATCTTCATCTGACTATAGACACAAGTTAGATGATAGCTTGAAGTGGGCAACCAAGGGAGTACGACAGCCTTAACTTTCACCGTATTTAATCTTTCAAGCACCTTATCAATGTACCCCTTCTATCTCAAATATAATATGACAGTCTTTCTATCCTTCAAGATCTCCATTCTAAGAATCTACTTTGTTGTACCCAAGTTCATCATGTCAAACTCCTTGATGAGTTTTAATTTTATTATTTTGACCTCTGCTTTATCATTGGCTGCTGTGAGCATATCATCAACATATAATAACAAATATGTAGTTGATCTGCCATTTCCCTTTCTGAAGTACACACAACTATCATAATTACATCTATCAAAATCATGAGTAGTCATGAATGAATCAAACATTTTATACCACTAACTCGGTGACTGCTTTGATCCATACAAGGATTTCTTCAATAAGCACATATAGTCTTCATTCTCTGAAGCTATGAAATCTTCTAGTTGTTGCATGTAGATGCTCTCCTCAAGTTCTCCATGTAAGAATGTTGTCTTGACATCAATTTGCTCAAACTCCAAATCATTCTTAACCACCACTCCAAGTAAAGCCCGAATAGAACTATGTTTCACAACTGGTGAGAACACATTTGTAAAATCAACACCCGAAATCTAACTGTAGCATTTTGCCACCAATCTAGCCTTGTATCTAGCATCTTCAATCCCTGATGATCCTTCCTTTCTTTTGAACACTCATTAACAATGAACCGTCTTTTTACCTTTAGGTAATTTTACCAAGTCCCAAGTGTTATTTTTATTCAATGACTCCATCTCCTCCTGCATAGAAATCATACATCTGCTAGAATCACTATAACTGACTGCCTTTGAATATGTAGCAAGCTCCTTAGTAGAGTCAATATTTTCAGCAACACTCATTGCATAAGTAGCCAAATCTGCTTCCCCATACTTCTGTGGATGTCTAATATTTCTGTGAGGTCTGTCCTTAGCTATTGAATACGGTGGTGCTGGTGGTATAGGCAAGGTATTATTTTCTGTCAACCCTGGACTGGACTGATTTGTAGTAGAATGTTCTACAACCTTTGATTATTTCTCTAAACCAATTTCCAACTCCATCTGAGTTAAATAATTCCGTTCCTCAATTTTATCAGAATCCCCAAGAGATTAACCACGAACCATAGCAAGTTCATCAAATACTACATTGCTACTAACCACCACATTTCTTGTCTCTAGACAACACAATTTATACTCATTCACACTTGATTTATACCTAAGAAAGATGCACTTTCTAGACATAAGCTCCAACTTCCCATTATCCACATGAGCATGAGCCGGACATCCAAAAATTTCCAAATCAAAATAGCAATGAGGTTTACCATACCATACATCTTCTAACATCTTTTTATCAATGGCAACTAAGAATGAAAGATTAATTAGAATTTGAAAGCATACAACGAGCATTTTCTATCAAAGTTCTGTTTATCCATTCTACCACACCATTATGTTAAGGAGTTCCAAGTACTATCAAGTGTCTCAAGATGCCTTCAGCCATGTAGAAGCTATTGAATTCATCATAGCAAAACTTCAATCTATTATCAATGCGTAGACATTTCACTTGGTTACCGGTCTACTTCTCTACCAATGTTTTCCACTCCTTGAAGAACTCGTGTGATGTTGTAGACACCCAAAAATAGTCATTAAACCTCTAAAACTAATGTAGTAGTGGAAGTAAGGATCGATCCCACGAAAAGTGTGCAATTCAACAATTTATGCTTCGTATAATGATGGGGGGTTGTTTATAACGAAATCAATCTTATAACAAATAACAATGTAAATTAACTAGTTGTATTAAATCAATGAAATGAGTCTTGATCAAAGTCAACTTCCACCATTGGAGACTTGTAACTATTCATCAATCCACAAAGAATAATCAATTCACATTCACAATATTTATCATTGGAATAAATTCATATTTCTCCTTAATTTTAGTTAATCAGAAACCAACGTTCTAATTAACCATAATTATCAAATAATCTCAGACCATCGCTAAAAATACAATTTAATAACAGTTTTAAATAATAGAGAAATCGATGAGCTAGATAATACAAACATCAGAGGTTGTATTCAATCTATTTAAACATTTTTCTTAAGATTCAATAACCTCTATCGCAGAAAATTATCAAATCCTAGTACGTCACAAGTTAAATGATTTACACAATTACGGATTTGAGATTTAACTGAGCTATAAATTGCAATATATGAAAAACTAATAGATCTCTTAGCAATCAAACGACAATCATAAAATTATGCATAGAAGAATATTTAATATTGAAATTATAAATTAAACAATGAAAATATGTGGATCTCACAATTATAATGTTTTCCAAGGCTTTGGTATCCTTCAATCAAGTATCAAGAGTTAGTTACACATGATAGATCTAAGAAAAATAAAGAGAAAATAGGTTGGAGGCGTTATGGTACGTTTTGGAGCTTAAATATGGAGGAGAATTAGGTTCCATACGTGTTTCAATCTAACAAGGAAACGGAAAAAAAATTGTGTTTTTGGCTTGAGGTGCGTGCCTCTCTTGCAGGCGAGGGCGCGCGCCTCACCTGATTTTCGGCAGCAGTATTTTTGGCATAACTTTCTTTTCCGATATCTAATTGAGGCGATTCAAAATGTTTTAGAAAGATAACTCAAATGACTACAACTTTACTTTAGAAACTATCTTCGAAATTGGAACACCCTGATTTTTTTTTTTTTTTAATTTTCCTATGGGCTAAATTTAAGATTTGACATTTGGCAAATGAATAGTTCATGTCTAATTTGGTCATCACACTAAAAGTCCAAAAAGTTTTAAGGGCAAACTCGACCCACTTATTCACATAAATGATTTGTTTTGCTTATGTATAATTTTAGATTTTATCGTAAGTTATTTAAGTTGTATATCTAAGTATTTCAGATTTTGAAAAAACAAATATATCGAGGTTATACCCATTTTAAAGCTCATGCTAAATAACATAATTTGGCGTAAGCAGAAATAATTTTGGACAAGTCATATTCGAGTTATTTTGATAGAAAGAAAGGTAATTTAAATCTTAAATTTAAATCCTATATTTGAATCCTATATTTTATTAAAAATAATATATATGCGTGAGTGTGTCCGTGTATATAGAATCATGAAAATTGAAAAGTCACTTCAACTATATTTCTTAGAAAGTTTGGGAAGCCAAATCATTCATTTTTCATTTAATTAAATTCTTATTTCTAACACTTCAACTTCCCATGATTGATTTGACATAAATAATACATTAAGTAATCTATTTAACTCTCAAACTTAACGTGCGGATGCCTGAAATTCTAAACTGGTACTAGGGGCTATATATATAGTGTGTGAATTGTGTTTGTTTCTCATTACCAAACTTTGACACGTTAACACACTTATTAATTTTACTCCATCAATCACATTCAAAATTTCACAAACATTCAGGTTGGTTCTAATTATTGTCTCGAAGAATATTTTCAGAAATTTTTTGATATCAATTGAGGTAAGAATACTTTGTGTAAGTGGTAAATTCTTATTTTCTTGATATTATATATATATATATATATATATATATATATATATATATATATATTGGCATGAAATACTCTTAAGGCCTTCATGTCGATATCTATGTTAAATCCTTCGAGATGGACAGTTAGGTCAATATGTTAAATCCTACGGGATATAGGAATTCTTAAGAAATTCCTTGAGCTATTGGATATCGCAACCAATTTGCTCTAAATTTAAGAATATTGGTATGTTATGTCATTTTTATATTTATATCATGTTAATAAGAATATGAACATATTTTTACTGGGTATTTTTCGGAATACTCACTCTTATAATAACTTTCATATTAGAATGGGCCGTGTGGATGCGTGGAAAATTGACCGAGTGATGCATATGGGATCGCCAAGTAAAAGTTTAGAATAATAAATTGCAAAATCTTATTTTGGATAACACTTTTATGTTAAATGTGATACTCGTTATTTTAATAGTTTTTTTTTTATGATTAAGTACTTGATGTTTTATGTTAAATCTTAGATTTATGATTTAAAATTTGTAGTACGTATCTTGTTATTTTAATAATTTTGATTTATCTGTCAGTCATAAAATTTGAATAAAAGTGTATTTTAGCTTAAATTAGATAAAGAAGATTTTTGGTAACACTTGAAGTCTATATAAAAAAAAATGAAATAGATTTCGGGGAGTTACAGAATTCGATCGTTTTCTATGTCAAAAATCGGTCTCAATATGAGGTTGAAAACCGATGTAAAACTTTTCAACTTGAAAGCTGATATGTGATAATGTTTTGGCTATATTTCATCCATTTGACTCATTTCTTCATCCAATTGACCTCTAACACTCTCGAATCTTTATCCCAAGGTTAGAAACAAGTTTATAGTATTTGCTATTTAGTCTCTGAACTTCATTTCCTTTCATTTTGGTCTCTTTTCACTTATTTCTTTCAAATTACACCATATCCACAGAATTGCCACATAAATCAAAATATGAGCGTAATGAGTACATTTTGGTACAAAATAAATATACGAGCGCATAAAATGAGAATGGAAAAATATACATTTTACATTTTTATCAAATTCCCCCACACTTAGCTTTTGCTCATCCCCGGACAAAACTCAAATTTAATTCCCTAAAAATACCAGGTCATAATGTCTAGAAGAAAGAACCATCAAACTTTCTCAAAACACATAAAATATCACGAATAAATGTTCCACACAACTTATAATCAATTAGCAAGCATTTTCATATAAAGATAGAGTAAACTAAACATGTAAACCCTCACAGATATAAACACTCAACTCTCATATGTTTAAAAGGGTAAGTGTTTCGCTCAAATTCATTCCAATAGAGATTTTCTACCATATGATTGCATATCTTCTCATTTGTCATCACTTAGATCACATACTTTATAAGAATCATAAGAATTTTTCAAATGTTGTAATGTGGTTTATGGTCAAGGTATGAAATATTTGGGTATGTGACTCAAGAGTCATCGAAATTAGTGGAGTAAAGATAAATAGACTTAGCTCAAACATATACATAAGACATGTAAACCAACCGCTCCACATGATAGTTTCATCATTTTTGCATCTATCCTACATAAATCAAACTCTTTCTTGAGATGTAGGAATCTATACGAATATAGATCGTTTTCACATTAATATTACTTTCATTCATCACTTTTTTTTTTTAATCATTCATTTTTTTTTTCCTTCTTCTTCTTGTTTTTTTCTTACACAATGTAAACTCCAAATTATACACCAATAATGGAACTCCCTGAATTGACATAGAAAATTTATTCCAATTTACCAATAACAGCACTACCATAAATCTTGATACCCCACACTTATTTTCTTGCATACCCACACATATCATAATACTCCACTAGCTCTAAAGTTTGGGTAAATATTGTTTTCCGGATTTAGAGCTTGCAACGTGGGTTTATACAAAGAAAATGCATAAATGCTCAAATGGGCTCAACAATGAAAAATTCAATTACAGGGTCGGCTATTTGGCTAATGAACCTCATTTATGTAACAAAGATGACCTTAGTCATGTTCGTGCATGCATGTGCCAATGTGATCTTGAAGAGAATCAAGGCAAGTTCTAGAGAAACAAAATCATGGAAGAATATCACACATGAAAAAGAATAATGAGACTGTTATGGATGTATCAGTCTAAAGACTCAAAAATCTCACTGCTTTTGTCTACAGAATTTAGTTACTACAATCCTCAAAAAAAAAATTCACTAATCAACTCTAAGTTAGAGGATTATTCATTCAATCATGTTATGAGTTCTTCAAAAGCCTAATTAATTCTAGCAAATAGCATACACAACCAAAAATCTTTTAACCTCAACTCCTATTCTTGAAAAATCATGCAAAAAGTATTGAAATTAAACTCACTCAAAATTGAAATGCAATAAGTCTAAATCCCCTCCCACACGCTTAAAACTTACATTGTCCCCAATATAAGGTCCAATGCAAAGAAAATGGCAAATATAACTAAAATAAAAAAATGGAATGCAAAAAATAAAAAGATAAAGGAACGAACTCCCCTTGGGTTGCCTTCCAAGCATCGCCTTTGTTTATTGTCTTTGGCTCAACTCAACGTTTCCTTATTTAGCCCGGGTCCATCAGGTTAGCTTCGATCTTTCTTGCGGTGTACCAAGTCTAATGGGAATGATAACTAGAAATGTTCATTCACCTGCATGGAATACATATTTGTGGTGACTGGGGTAAGGCTTCAAATCTGGAATGGAAGTCTGAAAAAACAGAAAGTAGAGGCCTTTCATTAGAAACTGGTAATATAAAACAAGAACTGTTACCTAACTTTGGAAGAGCATTTAATGTTAGGGTTGGGCAAAATGTCCGAACCGAACCGGAACCGAACCGAACCGAACGGGTTTTCTTAAATTAAAAACCCGAACGGGTATCCGAATCGAGAACCGACGGGTTTGGTTCGGTTCTCGGTTCTAGACCAAGAACCGAATAAGAACCGATTTTTTTTTTACAATTGAGCATTTGGGCTTTAAGTATATTGAATATAACCCAAACCGACCAACATAAAAAAATTGCAAAAAAAAGCCACTAAATATAAAAGGGAAAGAGCCCTAGAATTTTCGGTCTTCTCTTCTTCTTCTCTCTCCAGTCCATTCCTGCCGCACAACATGTTTCTCGTCTAGTCATGAGTCATTTTCTCTCAACTTGAAGAAGTCCTCCTCCTTCTAGTTCCCACACTAAGCTGGAGTACTCTCGTAATTATTCTTTTCATATTTAAGAGACGTGAGATTTTACCCTTTTAACGCTAACAGTGCTTTCGTTCTTTTATCGTGTTTACAATGACAAATTTTTTAAGCCTTCCAAGAGCTTTACACAGAGATTTCCAGCTCTAGTTACTGGATTCTTTTTCTTTACATGGTACTCAAGAAATTGTTAACATTTTAATGGTACATGGCAAGTCAAGCAATCGATGATTACATTACATAGTTGGTAAGTATTTTTAATACTTTAAAATATTACGTTCATTTGTAAAAGCTAAGATTGAACCTGGTCAATATTCACATGCAGATTCACTCGGTGAAAGTACTGAGCACGTTGGGATTGCCTCACTTCTCACAATGTTTTCAGAAAATATGAATGATTTTGGTACCACTTCTCAAAATGGAGAACATAGTTAGATGTTTTTATATGTTACCTTTTGGTAGGTAAGCAGTGGAGTAGTAACTGTTTGAGGGAAGCAACAAAAAAAAATTGTGATCTATATTGTCTAGTACTAAAGTGTTAGCATTTTGTGAAAACTTTCTAATATATTATGGATTAATTATTCAAGACGCACTGACAAAGTTTTCTAAATATATTTATATAGTGTTATTATAAATGTTAAAAAAATTAATTATAGTAGGAACCGAACAGAACCGAATGGAACCGAACCGAACCGAACCCGAACCCGAACGGTTCCAGAGTTATATCTGGAACCGACGGTTCCATTTACTAAATACCCGAAAATTTCTGGAACCGAAAAAACCGAACCGAACCGAACCGAACCAAACCGACCCGCGCCAACCCCTATTTAATGCTGCCCAGATCTTTGTAACTCGGTGTTTAAGGCCAACTCTTCTTTTTCCTTCTCACGATGCTCAATAATGACAGCTTCTCATTCTTTTTAGCAACAAATTAAAAAAAATTATGTGCTAAATGATCGATCACATCAATAAAATAAACATGATTATTATTACACAGATATTGCATGGAATCATAGATATTGAGTTTAATGATCTTATCATCAAATTTCATGGTCAATGTGTCATTATTAAAATCCATTTTAGTTTTGGATGTCCTTAAGAACGGTCTTCCTAACAAGATAAGGGTAATATGATTACTATTACCCATGTCAGGCACATAAAAATCAGCAAGAAAAACCAACTCATTAACTTTCATGAGAACATCATCAACTACCCCCTTATAATAAGTATTAGATTTATCAGCTAATTGAATTACTACACTAATTTTATTTAAAGATCCAAGTTTCAAGGAAGTGTATACAAAATATGGCACGACATTAATAGATGCTCTTGAATCCATCATGACCTTCTCAAACTTAGTGTCGCCTATCATGCAAGGGATAGTAAACATACCTGAATCCGTGTACTTCGCAGGAAGTTTCTCTTGAATTATTGCAGATACCTGTTCTCCAACTTTTACCCTTTCAATTTCCTTCAATTTCTGTTTCCTTTTACTTGTACACAATTGTTTCAAAATTTAGCATAACGAAGCACTTGTTTAAAAATATATAAAAGTGGAATATTTACCTCACATTTACTAAAAATTTCATACAGTTTATCATGATCTCGTTTATATTTTCTAGATCCTACTAAAACTTGAGAAAAAGGTAGTATTGGTTTATAATCAGAGAGGGGTAAAAACTTAGGATCAGTCACCTCAGTATCATTGGTGATAGTCTTGTTTGCAACATCTTTTTCTTCCTCTTCTTGCTCCAACGGCCTAGGGGATGCCTTTACCGGAATCTCAACCTCTTTACCACTTATTAGGATGATCCCGCTCACATTTTCTTTTGAATTCACCATTGTTTAAGAGGATAGTTTCCCCGAACTTTGCGACTCTAGCTGACTAACCGCATTAGCTACTTGACCCATTTGATTCTCCAAACATTGAATGCTAGCCTTGGTCTCCTGTTGAAATTGCAAATTGTTAGTGGCAAGGGATTTAACAATATCTTCTAAAGACTCACCAGAGTTAGAAGTTTGGTCATGTTGTTGTCTATGAGGGTATAGTTGATTATATTGCTGGAAATTCTATCTATTCTAATTCATAGGTTGATTCACTTGTCGATTCTCATAGCTAAGATTTAGATGATCCCTCCATCCTTGGTTGTACGTGTTTGAATAGGGATCATAATTCCTCCGTGGTTGTCCAGAAAAACTACTGGCTGCATTTACATGTTCAACGGATTCTTCTTGAAGTGTTGTGCACATATCAGTTGGATGGCCTACCAATGAACAAATTCCACATGTCTTCGTTGTTTGCATAGTACATGCAGCCATTTGACGAACAATAGGTGTTAGACTCGCTATTTGTTGTTCAATGGATGAGACATTTACCTCGTTAACTTGTCTAGAAGGGGGATCAAATCTAGCGCCAAATTGTTGAGAGTTGGCTGCCATGTTTGCAATTAAATCCCTCGTTCATTCGGGGAGTTTTATCCACCAAAGCTTCTCCACTTGCAGCGTCAATCATGCTCATTTCTGTAGGTTGAAGACCTTCATAGAAGTATTGGATGAGAAATTGCACACTGATCTGATGATGGGGGCAACTTGCACACAATTTCTTGAACAACTCCCAATACTCATGTAGGGATTCCCTGTGATCTTATCTGACGCCACAAATTTCTTTCCTATTATTTGCTGCCCTTGAAACTGGAAAATATTTCTCTATGAATAATTTCTTTATTCCATCCCATGTGGTAATGATGGTAGATAATAGAGTCAATCCTTAGTCTAATCCTTCAAAGAAAATAGGAAGGCTCTTAGTTTGATTTGTTCTTCGATGAATCTCGTAGGTTTCATACTTGTGCAAATCACATGGAATTCCTTTAGATGTTTGTGTGGATCCTCACCTGCAAGACCATGAAAAGTGGGCAGAAGATGAATTAGCCCAGATTTTAATTCGAAAGTAGTAGCAGCATCTAAATCAGGAAAAGTAATGCATAAATGTTGTTGATTCAATGTAGGGGCTGCAAGCTCCTTCAAAGTCCGATTGTCCTCAGCCATGGTTCTTTCTCCTGCAAACTCAAAATCACTAGCAAATGGATTATTGGGGTTGAGATTGCTTTCTTCAAGATTTTGTTAGATGTTATTCCTTAACCTGCGCAAAATTCTCTCAATTTTTGGATCGTACTGCGAATCATTTTGATTAGAAGATCGAGTTGTGGGCATAAACAAACTGAACAAATGAAAAAAAAATTTTAAAAAAAAAGCTAGATTAAGCAAGACAAATAAAATTCTATACTAAAATTTCTAAAAACAATAAAATACCTAAAAAGCTAGAAAATTATGATTTCTTTTTCAAAAATAAAATTATCAATTAAGAAACACAAAAATAAATCAACACCACTCCCCGACAACGGCGCCAAAATTTGGTGTGCTGTTGTAGGCACCCAAAAATAGTCCTTAAACCTCTAAAACTAATGTAGTAGTGGAAGTAAGGGTCGATCCCACGAATAGTGTGCAATTCAACAATTTATGTTTCGTATAATGATTGGAGTTTTTGTTTACAACGAAATCAATCTAATAACAAATAACAATATAAATTAACGAATTGTATTAAATCAGTGAAATGAGTCTTGATCAAAGTCAACTTCCACCATTGGAGATTTATAACTATTCATCAATCCACAAAGAATAATCAATTCACATTCACAATATTCATCATTGGAATAAATTATTATTTCTCCTTAATTTTAGTTAATCAGAAATCAGCGTTCTAATTAACCCTAATTATCAAACAATCTCAGACTAGCGTTAAATATTCAATTTAATAACAGTTTTAAACAATAGAGAAATCGATGAACTAGATAATACAAACATCAAAGGTTGTATTCAATCTATTTAAACATTTTTCTTAAGATTCAATAACCTCTATCGCAGAAAATTATCAAATCCTAGTACGTCACAAGTTAAATGATTTACACAATTACGGATTTGAGATTTAACTGAGCTATAGATTGCAATATATGAAAAACTAATAGATCTCTTAGCAATCAAACATGGCAATCATAAAATTATGCATAGAAGAATATTCAATACTGAAAATATAAATTAAATAATGAAAATAGGTGGATCTCACAGTTATAATATTTTTCAAGGTTTCGGTATCCTTCAATCAAGTACCAAGAGTTAGTTACACATGATAGATCTAAGAAAAATAGATAGAAAATAGGTTGTAGGCATGCTGGTACGTTTTGGAGCTTAAATATGGTGGAGAATTAGGTTTTCATACGTATTTCAATCCAAAAAGGAAATATGAAAAAATTCGTGTTTTGGCTTAAGGCATGTGCCTAGTAGAAACTAGGACGCGAGCTTTAGCCTTTTGCCAAGTCTCAGGTGAGGCTTTTTATGTTTGGGGCGCACTCCTCACATGATTTCCGACAGCCAAACAGCTCTCAATATTTGTGTCATAACTTTCTCTTCGAATACTCAATTGGGGTGATTCAAGATGAATTAGAAAGATAACTCAAAGGGATACAACTTTGATTCAGAAAATATTTTCTAATTCGATCATTTTCCATGTCAAAAATCAGTCTCAATATGAGGTTGAAAATCGATGCAAGACTTTTCAGCTTGAAAGCTGATATATGATAATGTCTTAGCTATATTTTATCCCTTTGACTCCTTTCTTCATCCAATTGACCTCTAACACTCTCGAGTCTCCATCCCAAGGTTAGAAAAAAGTTTATAGTATTTGTTCTTTAGTTCCTGAACTTTCATTTCCTTTCACCTTGGTCCTTTTTCATCTATTTCTTTCAAATTACGTCATATCCACCGAATTGCCACATAAATCAAAATATGAGCGTAATGAATACATTTTGGCACAAAATAAACATACGAGCGCATAAAATAAAAAAGAAAAAATATGCATTTTACATTCTTATCAAGAACTCAAACGCATTACTCTTCTGCTTCAAGAAGAATACCCAAACTTTCCTGACTAAGTCATCAATTACTGTCAACAAGTAATAATAGTCACTTTCAGATGGTACCATGGCTGGTCCCCAAAGATCTGAATGGATATATTTAAGTGTTCCCTTTGTATTATATCTTCCTTTAGTAAATCCGACTCTCTTATGTTTCTAAAAAACACAATGCTCATAAAACTCTATTTTGCTGGTTTTCTGCCCATCAAGGAGTCGCCTTTTACTCAGCTCTGTCATCCCATTCTCACTCATAGGCCCGAGTCTCATATGTCAAGGTTTTGTGACTTCATCATCTGTCAAAGAAAAAATAGAAACTGTTGCATTCTCAATCACTATGAAACCGTGCTAAATGTATAGCTGTGTAGAGTGTTTCATTTCGGGTCCTTTTCTTCTGTGCTTCTCTTCTCTTTTATACTCTTTCAATAGTTATTGTAGAACCGTCTAGAACTGCTGATCGTCATGTAACTGTCACGTCCTTCATCATGGCTTGTTCATCCTGAAACTGCTGTCTTAACCGTCATCATTAGTGGTATCATTTAACTACTTGTAACTAGGATCCTGGATCGTGGGACATGATAGAATTATCCCTTAACTGCTTTTGGTAATCATTGCTTAAAATGAAAGGTGTCTAAACTCTGAGCGTCCCCAAAGCTTGGGCGATAAACAATATCGTCGCCTTGAACATTAATAAAACACTGGACTCGCTCAAGGTTTGGACGTCTTGCAAACTTAGGCGATGATGGACCTCCATTGCACAACTCTGCTTTGGGTCTTTTGTATGATTTTCCTTAGACCTATTCTTCAAATCTCTTATTTGAGGTTTCACTTCTTGGATCATCTAACTGGCCGTATATTTTTATGTGTCAACAATATTATACGTACCTTTTTGGTATTAATTAATTGATATGCTTAGTTTTACCGTAATAATCGGTGCAACATAATTGTATGGACCGGTACGTATTGTTACCTAAAGAGCATGTGGACTTTAATTGACGCTATTAATCTTTTAAGTAAAATTGGAATTGCAGAAAATGACTTCCAAGTGTAAAACCGACAAGAGAATTATTTGTGACTAAGAAAAATTTTCCAATCATGTGTTTTAGAATTCTAAATCCTAATAACCGTAATAATAATCTCTTGATTGTATTCCAAAAGTAGGTAAAAAAATGGACATTAGCCAATCATATTTAAGATCATAAGAAGCCCAAATTCAGAAATGTCACTCGATTGTTTGGTTAATTTTATTATGTTTTTTTAGTAAACTTAAAAGAGGAACGAACACACTGCCAAGTGCCTGTCTTTGTTTGTTGCTAACTGTCTTCGGGATCTTCTGCTGGTTTTCAGAATTCTTCATTCATTTTTTATTTGAGATTTTGATTCAAAGGAACAATTAAAGTCTGCATTTTGACTAGCATGCTTATTATTGTCTCTACGGATATTTACAATAGATAGTCGTTCATAAAATAAAACTAATAAAAACAGTCGAGTCGACTCACACATTTAACTGTTAACACATCACGCCTAACTCTTCTGGAATAAACCTGAATCATTGAGTCGGGAAAGTGCCTTTTCGAGCTGGCTCCATTTCTGCTCCAAGGTGCCACTATACCCAATTGACATCCTCACTAACCCAGGCGAAATGCCTGCCAATGCCTTCTCTTCAGCGTTCAATTCACTGCTCGTGCTACTCCCGGAGCAAGACATTAATGTCTCGTAGTACCCCAAGCTAACAGCCATAAACCCAAATTGAGTGCAATTTTGTAACAAATTCATCAAACGGTTAGCCCTTTCCTCAGTTTCCATATCCACGCACAGAATTCCCCCATAGCCATATTCTTTATTTGCCAAAGACTTGAGAATGATATGATCTGGATGGTCTTCTAGGCCTGGATATATAACTTTTAGGCCCATTTTCTTCATTCTTGTGGCATACACCATGGCCCGATTGCAGTGCTCTTTCATTCTCAGGCTCAAGTGAGGAATCCTTTCCGAAAGTTCAAAAGCAACTTTTGGATTCATAGTTGGGCCCAATAGCATAAGAGCTCCTTGATGAAGATCCATCATGGCATTCACCAGGCTGGCCGGCCCACATATAGCACCTGTAGAATTCCGGGTCTTAAGCGAAAAAATCTATGATGAAGACATGTTTTCTTTCTTTTTCCCGTCGTCCACATGATTATCCACATTACTAAAGATAGTATAAAACTTTCTGCCTTCTATGAAGACTTGAACTTATAAAGAAAGAAGTTCAAGATGTGCATATCTTCAATCTAAAGCTAAGTGACGTCACCGTGTTTGTTATTCTGGACTAAAAGAAGTAGAATATGAACGTAGTTAAAGTATGATATCTATTTGGAGAAAATAAAAAATCCCATCGCATGATGTTGACTCACATACATGCACATTTTATTTTGGACCCACTCGTGTAACAAATCCAATAAAATATTATATTGAATTATTCTGCCAAGTACAGGAAAAAATAGACAAAAACTGTACAGGTGCCATCTTCTGCCAAGCGTCCATCTATATGATTTATGTGGAAAAAAAATTGTACCTATAGCATTATCATAGTATATTTGTACCCATTACACTGGCCACGCTAGGAGGTGGCATGTGATCAAACTATACTTTAGTCTGAAAATCACATGCATGCTTTTAGGACATACATTTGGATCCATCTGCCGAGGCCGAGGGTAATGTTTATGTCTCAGAAAAAAAAACATATTTCTTACCGAAAATATTAGTGTTATGAATGTGACAACCGATTTCAAAAGTTAATAAGTAGATTCCAAACTAGTGGGAAGAGGAGCTCGAGAATCAGTTAATTTAAAATTGAAGATGAATAGTTAAAATTGAGTTCAAACTCTCCCTTGTTTTCATGTTAAATCAGTTAATTTAAAATTTTAATCATAAAGTTTAATATATTTGTTTCAATTGAACAATGTTATTCATCCCCAGTGTATTTACAAATACAGTCTAAATAACTCTGAATGAGGATGAATAACATTACTCATTTCAATTTAATTACAGATATTTTATCATCGAGATAAAAACAAGGCACATAGTTATATCGCCTAGTGCCACCGCCACGTTCAAAGACACGCGTACTATACCCGAAAAGGACCTAACAACGTAGGATAAAAACAGCAAAGTACGAACGAACCTGCAATTATGTCGGCCCCACCGCTAATATACTTGGAAATGCTGTGAACCACCACGTCAGCACCCAACCTAGCCGGCGACATCACCATCGGTGCAAAAGTGTTGTCCACCACCACCAAAACCCCCTTGTCGTGCGCTATCCTGCATAGCTCCGGCACGTTAGCCACTGTCAGAGTTGGATTCGACATGGATTCGAAGTACAACACCTTAGTTTTGCCCTCTGTGATGGCTTCCCTAACCATTTCGTTATCCCTAATGTCCACAAACGACGTCGTTATGTTGCATGCCCTAGGCAAAAAATGTGTCAATAGAGCGTGGGTGCCGCCGTACAGTGTACGAGAGGCGACCACGTGTCCGCCGGAGCTGCAGAGTTGGAGGAGCACGGAGGAGATGGCAGACATGCCGGATGCCGTGCAGTACGCCGCCTCGGTGCCCTCAAGGGAAGCCATGAGACGGGCGAGATTCAGAACGGTAGGGTTAAAATGGCGGCTGTAAATAAAAAAGTCGCGATCGGGGCCAAGCTCGCCAGAGAACATACGGCGCATGGTCTCCGGCTCCATGACGGTGAAGGTGGCGGAAGCCTCAATTGACATGTTGACACCGCCGTGCTCTCCGAATTCATGGCGGGCATTGGATAGCGCCGCCGCTGGGTCCTCCCATATCATTGGTTTCATCGCCTTCTTGGCTGCGATGAAATCTTCTCGATCCCATTGATCATCGGATCCTGATCTTTTCTTGCTCGAGACATTGAAACCATTGTTATCAATTCCTGTATCTGCCATTGCCAGAATAACTAAAATATTTGTTGGTGGGGTGGGGGCGTAAGGTTTGAGTTTATAGAAGATCTTAGGAGAGGTGTGTACTTATAGCCAGCCAGCAATGAATGGTCAAGAGAAAAAGGTTTAAAATTAATTACTGTATTTAAATTTTTTAATGGTATTACCATAAACACACAAAAATGTATTTGTGTTAATTTAATTTTCCAATAAAAATAAAAAATAAAAACTATATTAATGACGTCAAAATTCAACGTGTGAATACTCTTAGATAACAGTAGACATCATTTTTGCTTCAATTACGTCCAGGTTCAAACATTCACCGGAAACCATTGGTAATAGTCGGTGGCAGTTGAAGTCAAAGCTGTGCACTGGTAGACAATAAATGTGAAAAAGGTTGTTCCTAATTAATGAGATTTATTTTATTTTTTTATGCTTTTATGATAATGATAAAGAGGTATTTAATTCCTAGTCATCTAAACTAAAATCAGGTAAACTTTTTTTAATGATATAAATAAATATTTTTTTAATTATTTATTATCTAAATTCATTCATTCTAATTCGTACCTGTTTTTGGTGAGGATTAAAATTAATTTTTTAATAAATTTTGATAAAAGTTTTTGAAATGCGTACACAAAGAAGTTTGGGACTAAATACAAATTATGAAAAAAACATTCAGGATTAAATTGAGATAAAAGTATAAGATTAGTGCCTTACACGGCAATGCTTTCAGTAAGAAGCCCTCTTATGGTAATTGCCACGTGGAATCTGCTAATATGTGGATGGTGGAGTCTTTCAAACATGGAATAACAACGATCTTTCTAGTAGAATCGAATAGCCCTTACTCATTCGTCTGCATTTGGATTTTATCTGTATCTTTATTTTGTTAATATTGTTTGACCAATTGGATAACTCTATGGTCTTTTTTTTTTTTTTTTTAATTATCAGTAGTAAATAGAACTAATAAAATGTATTATTAGAAGAAATTTTAAATAATTGACTCACAAATTGAAATAAAATTCTGGCCATCAGAAATCTTTGATTTGATCGGATCATAGTAAATAAACGCCTAATAAAAAATTAGTATCAAATTTAGATAAATAAAATGACACGACGAATCTTAGTCATGACACAAAAGTAAAATTTAAAAAACTTTGAAGAAAAATAAATAGTCAATTTTTGCCTTTTTTATCCTTTAAAAATGGCTGACGAGCCAGCCTGACTCATCGAGCCTAACTTTTAGGGTACGAACCAAGTCGATTTGACTCGCTTTGCTCATTCTCACCCTTAGTTGAGGAAGAGCAACCGAGGTAAAGGTGGACTTTGCCCTTTTTTATATATATTTTAAACAATGTAATGTTTCGTGACAATATGAAATAAATAAATAAATACTTTGACAATAAAATTAGACCAATTACACTATAGTTGGTATAATACTACAAGATTGAGACAAATAAATCTCGAGACTAATGTCACATTAAAATATACATGTAATATCTTAAGTTATAATATTTTAATTTGATTGCATGTGATAGTATGTATGTGATTTTTTAGTTTATCGTACGTTTTCGTGACATCGACATGATCGGTAGGTGGGTATATCCATCAACTTCATATAATTTTCAAATTGGACCAGACCCTAAAAGAAAAATTGCAACAAAAAAATTTGTTTGAGTGTTTGGCACCACAAATTTGTAATCAAGAATGTGATGGCCACTAGAAAAAGGGATAAATCAATTAACATCCTTCCAAATGTGAAGGACGTCTAATCCAAATGTAAGCAATATTATATGTTGTTGGAATCTAAAAGGAATAACAAATAATTTAAAGTGATGGTAACGTGAACCTGCCTGAACTTGCCTCATTTATGGGGCCAAATGCCATGAAAATGTTCAATTTTGCTTTTGCTAGCAGGATAAGGCAGAAGCCAGCATGGCAAAATAATAAAAGAAAACCATATTTTTCTACGAGGTGGGCATGATTTTTTAGAACCACATAAACAAATTTTTAAAAAAATGAACATGATTTTTATTTCGATTTCAACATTTTGATTGTTTAAAACTGAAAGAATATAGATCAAGATTTTTTTTGTCCAAGATGATCAGTGATGCTACTTTCGCATCTGAAGTGAATGATCGATGGAACGGTTTTCCTAAATATTTAGGAGTTAGGAAAATCAACGATTTTTCTATTTAATAGCAACATATTTAATTCAATTATATTAGCTATTTAATAAATATAGGCTAATCTAGTAGATACCAATATTGTTATAATTAGGGGATTATGGAAACTCTAATTAAACAGTATATAAAGACATTTTTGGTTATGGTCCCCAATATATCAAATTATAAGTAATTTCCCTTCTCCCCATCTAGAAGAGAGACGATGGTCCCATTAAGGAAATAATATGATTTGGTTGAGGAAGATCACAAACCACACCTCTTCGTTTGTGTTCATATGTACATGATCGATTGTCATAGTAATTCCACAATAGTAAACAATCGTTTATAATGTATTCATGTATATAACCAGAATCTATGAATCCTAATATTCCGGCATGATGTAGATCCTAGCTTTTGATTATTTTAATCTAAGATGTTTGCCTTTAGATTTGGTTTCGATTTTATATATGATTTATATTTATAACAAGTTGTATCAGAGAGGTCATCATTGTTGGATTATTAGGGTTTGTGCATATTCTATTCATATGGTGTTTTGATTATTTTTCTCGAATAGAATGTTTGAATTTTGTGAAATTCTTAAAGTTTAAGAGTAATTGAGGTTATTTTTTTCCTTATCAATTTAAGATTCAAGAATATCTAAATTAGATTTTGATTCATAATATAATGGCTGTTGGTTGTCCTTGATGCATTCCTGAATCAAGTTTCAATTTTGTGAAAGAATTTAAAAAAAAAAAAAAAAGGAGAAAATTACGGTATTTTTTTAATGAATTTAGTTTGTTGAATTGTTGGACACTAAACGTGGCCGAAAGTGATGGCCACATTTGTTTGGATTTGAGTTGCCTACAATCATATTTTGTTGGTAAGCCCATTTGGACTTGAAAAAGTTGCATAAAACTCGATTTTGACCAGTTATAGTTGATTGTTAATTTAGGCCAGAATTTTGATTATTGACTTTTGACTTTGATTGTTGAATTTTATTTATAAAAAAAATGTTAAACTTTAAAATAAATTTAAACTTTGGTTTTGATTATATCTTTTTAATATCTAATATTTTTAGTTAAATTGATTGAAGTAACGAGTTGCCAAAGTAACACCTGTTGTGTAGATTAGTTTGACTGAAAATACATAGTCTTTGTGCGGAGTTATCTATGCGAACTATGCTCGGCCCAAAGGAAGACATAGTTTGGCCAAATATCAACGCACCTACGATGATAAATGTGTGTAAATTATAAAGACTTTTCATGTGAACAACAGTCGGTCCATAGAAAGGCTGTTGTTTAATAGGACTGATTGTCAGTATTTGATCATTGTATTGAGAATACCACTTACAGTTGATTTCCCTGTCCAAAGACTATGAATTAATGTTATGCTAGACATCTTGAGATGGATCTCCGATTTAGATTATTTGTGCATGTCTTATTTTTCTTTATTTGTTCTCTATCCAATTTCTGTTACTACTGCTACGAACGTTTCCACCCAAGTCAATAACATCTCGATGCTGAGCGGGACGAACTTTAAGGTCTGGAAAGAAACTGTGGAGATTGTCCTCGGTTGTATGGATTTGGATCTTGCACTTCGTACAAATCGCCACACTTTTACTCTAAAAAACCCCCCAATGAGGTTAACATTGAGAGGTGGAATCGCTCTAACCGAATGTGCTTGATGATCATGAAAAGGTTCCATTCCGGAAGCGTTTCGGGGCTCTATCATTGAGAGCGAGAGCGCCAAAAGTTCCTTGAGGAAATTGAGCAATATTTTGTTAAGAATGAAAAATTGGAGACAAGTAACCTTTTGGCTAAACTCGTCGCAATGAAGTATAAGGGCAAAGGAACATTAAGGAAATACATCATGGAGATGTCTCATTTTCGCATCGAAACTCAAGTCACTTAAGTTGGAGTTGTCTGAGGACTTGCTCATACACTTGATTTTGATGTCTCTTCATGCACACTTTGGGCAATTCAAAGTGAGTTATAACACTTAGAAAGACAAATGATCCATTAATGAGCTTATATCTCACTGAGAGTGCTCACTTGGCGTCAATCTCTCCAAACAAGAAAAGGAAGAGAGCTAAGGATACTACGGAAAGACCTTCTAAGCAAAAGAAACAAAATAAGCAGGATGATGAATTTTCTTGCTACTTTGCAAAAAGGCGGGACACATGAAGAAGAAATGTTCCATGTACGCTGCCGACATGTAAAGAATGGTATGCTTCTAGATTTAGTTTGTTCTGAAATTAATTTAGCTTTATACCTAAGGATACTTGATGGGTAGATTTTGGTGCTACTATTCACATAAATATATCTATGCTGGGTTGCCTGTGGAGCCAACCGCTAAGTGATACTGAAAGATTCATCTTTGTGGGCAACGACAATAAAGTTGCAGTAGAGGCTATAGGGACTTTCATATTACAATTAAAAACTGGGTTTTATTTAGATTTGCTTGAGACTTTTGTTGCACCGTCCTTTAGACGAAATTTAATTTCTATTTTTAGTTTGGACAAATCAGGATATTCTTTTTCATTTGAAAATAATAAAGTTAGTCTATATTAAAATTCAAAATTTGTTTGTTCTGGTTATTTGATTGATAATTTGTATATGCTTGATGTTGTTAGTTTCTATAACGAAATACTGCAAACCAGTTCTCGTGGTACAAAGCAAAAATTAGAATTCCGACACCTCATGGCACAAGCGCTTAGGTCACATCTCTAATTAGAAAATTCAGAGGCTTGTGTTAGATGGAATTCTTGAACACCTAGATTTAACAAACTTCCAAGTTTGTGTTGAGTGCATCGAAGGGAAACGAACAAATATTAGAAAATTAGGTGTTGAGAGAGCTACAGACGTCTTAGAACTAATACATACTGATATCTGCGGTTCATTCCCTACGGCTTCTTGGACTAGACAACAATACTTTATTACATTCATAGACGATTACTCTAGATTCTGTCACCTATATTTGATACGCGAGAAGTCACAATCCTTGGACATTTTCAAGTCTTTCAAAGCTGAACTTCAACTTGGAAAGAAAATAAATGTTGTCGATTTAACCGTGGTTGTGAATACTATGGAAAGTATGATCGATTAGGAGAACAACGTCCAAGACCCTCGTTATTTTTCTCAATGAGTGTGGAATAGTTCCGCAATACACCATGTCGGGCAAAGCCAGCATAAATGGTGTTGCAGAACGACTAAACTGAACTCTTAAAGATATGATAAGGAGTATGATTAGCTATTTTTCCTTGCCAGAGTCACTTTGGGAAGAAGCTTTGAAGACCGCTGTGTACATCTTTAACAGGGTAACAAGCAAAGCAGTTGCCAAAACCCCCTATAAGCTTTGGACAAGCAAGAAGCATAGAATTAGGCACTTGTACATTTAGGGTTGTCCAGCTGAGGTACGGCATTATAGGCCACATGAAAGAAAACTGGACTCAAAGACGGTTAGCTACTATTTCGTTGGTTACAATGAACACTCTCGAGGATATAAGTTTTACAATCCCACATCAAGATCCTTTTTTGAAACGGGAAATGCGAGATTCCTTGAGAATATTAAGTTTTGGGGGGGGGAAGAAAACATAATGAGTGTTGTCTTTGAAGAAGAATTTGTTATTGAGGGCGATCAGGTCTCTATACCTATTGTTGTAGAAAGTACAGCTCCGAAACTAGACGACAATGTTCAGGCTACTATCCCTGACATTGTTTCAGACCAAGACAACAATGAGATTCTTCCTCAAGCACCACCTATAGGAAAAACTCAACAACCTCAAGAAATGTCATTGAGGAGATCCACTAGGAAAAGAAGAAATGCAATTCCAAATAATTATATCGTCTTTCTCCAAGAACATGAGGATGGCATTGGTTTAACGGAGGATGACTCGATCAACTTCCATCAAGCCATGCGCAGTGCAATTCTAACTCTCAGAAGTGGATTGATGCTACGAAGGATGAGATGAAGTCTATAGAAGACAATGATATTTGGGAACTTAACGAGTTGCTTAAATGAGTGAAGCCCATTGGTTGTAAATGGATATTTAAAATCAAAAGGGATTCAAAGGGTAATGTCGAGAGATATAAGGCTCGTCTAGTTGCTAAAGGCTTTACTCAAAAGAAAGGCATAGACTACAAATAGACTTTCTCTCCGGTATTTTCGAAAGACTCTTTTAGAACAATAATGGCACTAGTGGCTCATTTTGATCTAGAGCTACATCAAATGGATGTCGAGACTGTGTTTCTCAATGGAGACATTGACGATACGATTTGCATAGTACAACCAAAAAACTTTGTATCGGGAGATCCAAAGTCTATGGTATGCAAGTTGATGAAATACATCTATGGTCTCAAATAGGCTTCCTGTCAATGGTATCACAAGTTCCATCAAGTCATCATCTCATACAGTTTTGAGACGAATGTTGTTGATGACTGTGTATATCACAAGTTCAGTGGGAGTAAATATATCTTCTTGTTATTATATGTCGATAACATTCTGCTCGCTGTAGCGATATAGGCTTACTGCATGAAACCAAGAGATTTCTAACAAAGAAATTCGAAATGAAAGCTCTTGGGAACGCTTCTTTGTATTAGGTATTCAGCTACTAAGAGATCCTTCTCGAGGTATCCTTGGGTTGTTACAAAAGAGCTATATCGATAAGGTTTTGAGTAGATTCGGCATAAAGGATTGTAAACCAGGAGATACGCCCATCGCTAAATGAGATAAGTTTAGTCTCAAACAGTGCCTAATAATGATATGAAAGAAAAAAGATGCAAAAGATTACATATGCGTCAGTAGTAGGGAGTCTAATATACGCTTTAGTGTGTACTCGTCCCGACATAGCATTAATAGTGGGAGTTTTGGACAGATATTTGAGTGATCCAGGCATGCAGCATTGGAAGGCAGCCAAACGCGTGATGTGTTATGTGAGGAGAACAAAAGACTACATGCTCACTTATCAGGGATCGGACAGTTTAGAGGTCATCGGGTTCTCTGACTCCGATTTGCGGGATGCCAAAATAGCAAAAGCTCCACATCAGGCTACATCTTTATGTTGGCTGGAGGAGCTATCTCATAGAAGTCTGCTAAGTAGACTCTCGTTGCTTCTTCAATCATGACTGCGGAGTTCATTGCTTGTTATGAGGCATCCAACCATGGGATATGGCTACGGAACTTTGTCGGCAGCACTTTACTCCAACAATAACATGAGCTCGACAAAGTTGAAGTTTATCGACATCAAGTTTCTAGTTGTTAAAGAGAGAGTTCAGGATAGACAGATTTCCATTGAACATATAAGTACAGATTCCATGCTAGCAGACCTATTAACCAAGGGATTAACGTCTAAAGTCTTTCATGAGCACACTACGCACATGTGTGTTATTTCTGAGGATGCATTGGTCTAGTGGGAGTCATTTTTTATGTAATATATGTTTGCTCTAGACATTTGATTGTTTGATTTTCTGCAGAATAAAATTGATGGTTTATGATTCTGTTTCTGAGCTTATTTGTGTTTTCTATGTACAATGTTCGCGTTGCATTAAGGACTTTGGAATGATCTTACTAAAGAATAAAGAAGGACCAGTTGGAAATAGGCATGTCTGAGATCACATTTCATGTAATTTCCATGCTACTCATCCATATTTGATCTATGTCATTAAGTATATTAGTATGGTGATCATCGTAGTTTAATCACGACTGTATTGTGATAAAAGTCGCGATGGTTCCATTATTAATATATAAGATGGACTAGATTGTTTAAAGAAAAGTCTAAAGATAAATAGCATAGAGATGCGCGCTTGAGACATTTGTAATATAAATGTTTTAGGAATGATATATGGCCAAGTGGGAGATTGTTTCCTAAATATTTAGGAGGTTAGGAAAACAAACCGTTTTTCTATTTAATGGCAACATATTTAATTCAATTATATTAGTTATTCAATAAATATGGGATAATTGAGTATATACCAATATTGTTATAATTAGGGAATTATGGAAATTCTAATTTGGAAATTCTAATTGAGCAGTTTATAAAGACCTTTTTGGTTATGGTCCTCAATATACCAAATTGTTCATAGTTTCTCCTCCCTATCTAGAAGAGAGACGAATGTCCCATTGAGGAAATAAGGCAATTTGGCTGAGGAAGATCACAAACCACCCCATTTCGTTCGTGTTCATATGTACGTGATCGATTGTCTTAATAATTCCGCAACAGTAAACATTCATTCATAATAGATTAAGGTATATAATCTGAATCTATGAATCCTAATACTCTGGCATGATATAGATCCCAGGCTTTTGGTTATTTTAATCTAGGATGTTTGCATCTAGATTTGGTTTCGATTTTAGATATGATTTATATTTATAAAATTGATATCTTCTTCCAATAAAAAGAACAAAATATGATCGGACCAGAATTAATTAGGACTTGTTTGATTCAATTCATTTCCATCAACGTACTCAGTGCTATTTAATTCTATTATTATTGAATTATTCTGCTTTACCAGAACTATTCACTTAACAGAACCCAAAATACCCTTCATACATAATTTGCAACTAAAAACCACTACAAAGAAATGAAAGTTTCAATTTAGTCCACAAAATCTTTAAAAATTTAACTCCAGAACTTTTGGTATTAAATGAAAAGTCCTAAAACTCATAGAATTAGCAAAATTTATAAAGAATTAAGATATAAATTAACTCTAAGATTTTATATATCTATAATTAACAAGAGATTAAAACAATTTGAGTTAAGAAATTACATAGAATATACAACTACTTAAAATTAAATTCCGCCGCCTATGCGCACTCAGGTAAAAATGGTATCAGAGCCATGTTACGAACTTAAAATAATGATGAACATAATGGATGAAAAAAATATAATTGAAGAATTTTTGGAAAAAGTAGGAAAACATAAAAAACCAAGTTATCCTTATTTATCTAATAATAGTACAAATGAAAGTTTTGAAGATGTAAACAAAAGATTGAAAAATTTAGAATATAATTTACAAATAGGAAATGCTCTTTTAAATAAAAATCTTAAAGGAAAAGATAAGATTATAAATAATCCACCTTTGGACTTTAGGATAACACAAAAAGATGAAAATAAAGGAAAAAATTAAGAGATAAATCAATATATGATTACAGAAGTTGAAGAAATAGAACAAAAATTCTTAGAATCTACTGGCGAAGAATACAATGAATATAAAAGACAATTAGAAAAATTAACTAAAAAATGGAAAATATAAAAATGAATACTAATCTAACATCTAGTTATAATATAAAATCAGAAGACTTTAGTAGTGATAAAGAATATGAAAAATGGCTTCCTCATCACCAAATACCTAATAAGGATGGTCTTAATCAATATAGGAAAACACAAAAAAAAGATATACTGGAAATATAAGAAAACAATCTGTAAAAGAAATAAATCATATGAAATCTTACAATGAACCAATCCATACAACGGAAATATGGTTAGATCTTGACTGTGTAGATAAACACAAAGCTATTGAAACATGGATAAAAAGTACAGAGTTAGCTACAAATTTAATAAATGGGAAATATATACAGCCTTTGGATTTGTAGAACATACATTCAGAGGAATTACATCTGAATGGTGGAGAAAATTTCCTGAAGATGTAAAAAGGAGAATAAAATATGGAATAGATATGACTAAAGCATTAGATAATATGAATGCTTTAAATGAACAAAATATACAAGAAATATTAAAAAGACTTAAAAGAGTCTTAAGAACAGAATTCTTAGGACATAGATTCGGTTCTGATGAAGAAACTAGAAAACAAGAAAAATATAATGTAGGAGCAATAGCAATGGAAAATTTAAGAATATGTGATATGTGTGAATTAGACAGATATACGTGTAGATTTGAAGAAATATATTACATACTAAACCAATGAGATTACCAAGAAAATAAACCAATGTTAAGATCTTATTTTACAAAGTTGTCATTCCCCTGGGGAATTAAGTTAGTAAAAGAATAAAAAAAATATTACCAATTGAAGAAGAAGAGAGTATAAAAATAGATAGTTTTGGAACTAGGATTGAATTTACAAAGCGAATGATAAGTACTTGGTGTAGAGAAGCTTTAGAAAATAAGAAAGCATATAAGATAAGAAAAAATTCTTTGTGTTGTTACAAAGATTTAGGTCAAATTGAACAATTTGGATGTTACAAAAAGAAATATAAGCCATACAAAAAGTATAAAAGGTTCAAGAAAAGAAATTTTAAACCAAATAAGAAATATTTTAAGAAAAGAAATTGGACTGCAAAGCCCAAACCAAAATATATTAAAAATGTAGATGTTTCATCTGTAATGAAGAATGACACATTGCCCCTCAATGTCCAAAAAAGAAAGATAAACAGAATGTAAAAACTCTTAGAATTTATGAGGAATTCAAAGATGATAGCGATATAAAACTAATTGAATATTTTGGAGATTTAAATAGTGAATGCAATAGCATTTATGAATTAGATACATCTTCATCAGAAGAAGATTCTGAAGAGATTGTATATATGAATCAAGAAATATAAGAAATAGAAGTAGAAACAATTGATGAAGTTGAAAACTCAGTAGAATGTATAAATCAGGAAATTACCTTTGATATTAAAAAATATAAAAGAATAATAAAAAAGATACTAGATTTACAAGAAAAAGATGTATTCCATCAAGGATTCTTATGAATACTACCAAAAATAAGTAAAACAATTATAAGTATGAATTATAGAAAAATACCTATTTATATTGAAGATATAATGGGAAAAACAAGAATTCCTATAATCACAAAAGAATGGGTAAAACAAAAGTTATCCAAAATACTAGAAAATGTAAGGAGCAAACTGAAATGTATTGAGATAAGAGGAATACAAGTTATGGTTAAAGGATACTTTAGAGAAAGTATGAATATACTAGTAGAAATATATTGTATGGATAATAGAATCTTACAAGATCATATAGATGCTCTATTAGGAACTATTGTAGAAAATATAGTTTATCAAAAGATAATGTTCACAATAAAACCAAACTATGCTATTTCAATAATTGATGAGAATATAGATCAAAGTTTCAATCTATACTATAGAATTGGACACTTAAAAATGCAACAAAAAAGTAAAGCTATGTATTAGCATAAAATCAATTTTTGCTTTTAGTACTAGCCATCATAACAAGTTAAGGAAAATAACCGACAACATTATCATACATAAAAATTTAGAGAATTGGCTGAATATATACCTCCTAGAAAATATCAAGAATATGAAGTAACCATACCAGAACAGATAAAGCTTGATTTTCACAAACAAGGAAGAGAAATCAATTCTGAAGGAAAATTGATAAGAACAAATAGTATTAGTCTAGAAGGAGATAATCTTATTGCAAGATTCCCCTTCAGACAAAGCCCTAGGATAAGTCATCATAGAAAATTAAGTATTGAACCAACAAGTTCACAATACTATATCAAAACTAGATATGTTAACCAAGAAGGATACAAGAAGAATCTTCTTGTCCTTATAGATACTGGAGCAGATAAAAGTCACGTAAATGCTAAATTTGTTAGCCATTTAATAATTACCATAACCATATATATTTAAAAATTATTCGGGAAATAATCTTGAAATAAGAAAATATGTAAAATTCCCTCTTATATTTATAGGAGAAGATTAAAAAGAATTTATTAAAGAAATAATTCTATATAAAGATGAATTCTATGGAGTCAATCGTTCGCCTATAATGTTAGGAATGAATTTCCTTGAAAAATTTAGTCCTTACAAAATTTGTCAATGATATTTAAAAATAACAGTTGATGATAATCCAATTATCATATCAAGAATAGATGAAAATATGAAATCATTGTTATCATGAAAAGAGTAATAAGTACCAATTCCATGAGTCCATATATTGAAGTTACACTCAATATAAGAAATTACTGTAGAATTAAATTTCATACTTATCTAGATATTGAAAGTACAATAAGCTTATGCTTACCAAATGTACTACCATCTGAGTATTGAAAATATGATTCAAAAAAGGTTGCCACTGCTACAACATCAAGTGAAAATAAGGTAATATATAGCAAATATGCTACACAAGTACATTTTCTAATATCCTTTAGAGAAGTATTTGTTGATACAATATATATGTCAACCACAATTGGATGTGATAGTTTATTAGGACAAAACTTTCTACTAAAATATGCATCATTTACACAATATATTGATAGATATATGTTCACAACTCCTTGTGCACATAAGATATTTACACCAAAAATCATTAAAGCTATTAGTATAGCATACAAAGAAATTAAACATCAGAGCTCTTCAACTCAACGTGATGGATGTTGGTGTATAGAAAAATTCAAACCAATTACAGTTTTGAAAATGACAACAGAAAATAAGTTAGAAAAATTGAAAAATGAAATTTCTGAAACTTATTCTGAAAATCCATTAGAAAAATGGAACACGGATAAGATAAAAGCAAAGATATAATTAATTAATCCAGATACTATAGTAAGGGTCAAACTAATGAAATATAGTGTAGAAGACCAAAACGAATTTAAGATCCAGATAAAAGAATTGCTAGAAGCTAAACTAATCAGGCATAGTAAAAGTCCACAAGCAGCCCAGTCATTATGGTTAGAAAACATAGTGAAATAAAAAGAGAAAAAGGCAGGATGGTGATTAACTATAAAAAACTTAATGAAGTAACTAAGTTTGATGGATATTATTTGCCTAATAAAGACACTCTTATTAAACAAGTACGGAATAAAAAGATATTTTCAAAATTTGATTGTAAGTCGGAGTTTTGGCAAATTGTACTTACAGAAGAAAGTAAACCACTAACTGCATTTAGTACCCCTAGTCCTTTAGGACAATATGAATGGAATGTAATGCCATTTGGGTTGAAAAATGCATCACAGATATTTCAAAGAAGAATTGATGAGGTAATCAAACAAATCGCTCATTTTTGTATTGCTTATGTTGATGATTTACTTATTCATTCAAATGATATAAATGAACATATTTAACATCTTGAGAAATTTTGTTATATTATGAAAAAAAATATGGTATTACACTTTCTCAAAAGAAAGTTGAGATAGCCAAAATAGAAATAGAATTTCTTGGGTTATCCATAAAAGAAGGAGAATTGCAACAGCAATCTCATATTAGGGAAAAACTTCAAGAATTTTATGAAGAAATCAAAGATAAAAAACAGTTACAAATCTTCCTTGGTATATTAAATTATGCTGAAAGATTCATTGAAAATTGTGCTAAGTTAAAAAACTATTTTCTACCAAAATTTAAAAAAAAATGTAATGTGGTATTGGGAAGAACAAGATTGTAAGAATATAAGGAAGATAAAAGAAGAATTAAAAGTTTTGCCCAAATTTGTAATTCCACAAGAAGATGATTTTTTTATCCTTGAAACTGATGCCTCAGATAATTACTGGGGTGCAGTATTAAAGGTTAAAAAGAATCATAAAGAATATAAGTGTGAAAAGAATTGTTTTTGTCCTGAAATACTTGCAGGATATACATCAGGAACGTTCAAAGAAGTCGAAACAAGGTATGAGACAAACAGAAAAGAACTCATTGTTGTCAAGCGATAAGTACAAAAATATGAAGATTATTTATTGCCAAAGAAGTTCTTGATTAGGACTGATAATACTCACGTTAAAGCTTTTTTGAAAAATAATGTCGATCCATCTATTGCTAACAGATATATTATCAGAATTCAAATTTGGTTTTCTTATTTCAAATTTGATATTGAATATATAAAAGGAAAAGCTAACTTTCTTCCTAATTATCTTAGCAGGGATGGAGCTAGAACAACTAAGGACGAAAGTCCAAATTCTTGAAATAAAGGTTTCCTACTTGGAAGCACAAATGCAAAATATCCAAGATAGTCTTCGAGGCAAAAATATAACCCTTGAGGCAGGAGTAACTTGTACCAAATTAGCGATGATGGCTCTTCATCAAGCCAAAAATTACCAAAGCTAACTATTGAAATTATTGATCTAAAGGATGTTGTCAAGTTATGCCATGGAATGAAAATACCCAAAAAGAATAACTATGAAGAAGTGATATTCTTCCTTGTTATTTTTAATATTTTATCTGATTGGTATCGTGAAATAGAAAAGTGGATGAAAGCTCTCCACTATGGAAAATACAACAAGATAAACTTTTATCCAGAAACACCAGCCAACTCGGTAAGAAGTTGTTTTGAAATAGGAAATATACTATGTATATATCCTAGCAAGGACCTCAGAAAGATAGCTCAACTCCCGACAGACGTCAGGAAAGCAATTAAGAGATATACAGAGGTTTTCAAAAGTATATATATATCAGGTTCCACTCAGCACCAACGGAATGGAATCCTGTTCTTGAATATATGCAGTCATCGTTCCATGTTATAAAATTGGGACTCACAAATCAACATTTTTTACCAGCCAATCAAAAAGTTGTTAAAAATGGATACCAAGATATCATTAATATGATGCCCTACAAAAGAGCAAAAGGATACAAAGAGATATTTGAGCATGTAACTCAATTAATTCTTGAGAAAGAAAAAATATGGATTTATCCATCTGAAAAATATGTAATTTATTCTAATGCAAGAATTCCTATAAAGGACGAAGATGTGTATCTTCTCGACAATCTACCATCCACCATAATCTCAAACCAAGTTAGTGGATGAGAAGATATGTCAAAAGAACTATGCAATATACTTTGAGATCACAGTGACCATCATTGTGAACACTGTGTTGTAGAAGATATGAGTCAAGGAGCATCCCTCAACAATGATGAATTCCCCGTGGAATTCTTTGATTCGAGGATGGAAAAGTAACGGAGCCAAAAAAGTAACATTTTATCACTACTTTAATAAATCACTTTATTAAAGAAAAGCTGTGGTCACTAAGAGACAGAAGATAATTGAGATATATCACAATTCAACTCAAAAGATAAGGCCACCTAACACTATCCAACAAATAAAGGTGGGACACAAGAAATAATGGAGGACACCCGTGAAGATAAGATTTCTTTTCACTAGCTAACAAAGGATAGTGGGATGATTGCTGTAAAGATAAGATTCCTTATCACTTAAGGACTGAAGACCTCTATAAAAGAGATGAGGTATCCTAAAAGAGGCATTGAATTCCAGAGGGACATCTCTTGAAGAAAATACATCTTAAGTTCTTTATAATCTGTTTACACTACTTATATTCAGAAATATTATTAGATAGCTTGAAAATAGCAGAGCTTGTAATAAGGTAATCACTTATGGAGTTCTAAACTTCATAAGGTGGGTACCAAATGTATGTAAATATAGTGTGTAAGCATGTACTATTTCAGTTTATGAATATAAAGATGAAGTTTGTTATGTTCAACATAACTTTTATAAAAGGATTTCGTTAAGTTTTTCATGATTCCTCGACAGTACAGATAGAGATTTTCAAAACATTATTTTTGAATGGATGTTAGCCAATCCAAAGTACCCGTCTTTGATTAATGTTTTAGTGGGAAAATGCAGTTTTCTAACAAAATTGTAGCATCTTGTGTGTGAGTTTATCTTTTAAAATTTCGTTCCAAGTAAGAACTCGTTTCTGAAAAGAGTTTGGATAGAGGTGAAAACAAAGACTCTGGATACTGTGAGATAGCGTCTGTGAAAACACGGCTAGTTCTTTAGAGTGAAAAATGTAACCTTAATTGAAAAAGTCTTTTGCGGAAGCAGTTGTGGACCCAAAAGATTTCAAAACATTTTAAATATTCATCTGATTCAGAAGATTGATTAAGTACATGCAAAATAACTATAAAGACATACTGGAGGGAAAGCCTGATTATTTACATTGATTACTGTAAGTCATTTACATGTTTATCTTTACATGCCTATGCTTTGATTTTTATTAATTTACATGAACACTTCACAAGCATCCACATCTAATAATGATAGCCTTAAGTTATATTTAAATAATGTAGATATTTTATTTTTACTAAGATTAGTTAAAAAAATCTGAAAAAGTATTTCCTGTTGGCCAAGAAAAACTTGAAAAAATATATTTTGATATAGATTATGCTTGCAAACATAATATAGGATTTGATCATGTAGGAACTAGTAGAGAAATTAAGAAGGTAGAAGATATCATAATTGAATATAAAGATATAGAAGAAAAAGTTTCATAAGGAATTGTAATTGGATATATAACTAAACAAAATCAACCAAAAACCTTTGAAAAATTAACAAAATATAGAGAATATCTAGGACAAATTGAAAAGTTTAAGAAAATATTATATAATCTTGATTAGATTTATGAACCACGAAGAAAGAGAAAAATTCGAAAGATTTAGAAGGATTCAAGATAATACTAGTAAATTAAGAATACTATTTGAAGAACTTAGAAAAGAAGAAAATCAAGAAAAGTGTGACAAAATAAGAACAACTATAAAATATCACCAACTCGAGTAACAACAATACTTGATTTGATTACAAGAAAATACTGAATTAAGATTCTCAGGTTTAGTTCTAAGAACTTACGACCCAAATAGAAGGATAGAAGGAAATAATCTTGAAAGACTAAACAACTAAAAGATATAGGACATATCTTGTAATTTATTTCATTAAAGGCAAAATAATATTTTAAAAGAAACAATATTATATTATTAAAATCTCCTTGTGAGTATTTGGTAAACTTCTGGCAAAATCCTTCTGGTAGTATAGCATGACTCATTATTATTATGTCAATTAAGTTACTTGTACAAAAATTGTTTACACTTTTATTGACAATGATGAGATGACATGTATGTACATATAACATAACTTTTATTATATGCTTATATCGAATCAAATCAACATATCCATTCCAATCTTATCTATTCTTTTAATAATTTTCTATGTGTGGGGTTGGGGGAAGAGGAGGGGGGGGGGGGGCTGCTAAAGAATCCCCCCAGTTCCTGTGAGTTGCATTATTTCTTCATCTGATCAATTTTAGTTGGATATTTCCACACTTCACGCGTCAGAAGCCGCACATCACGATCCAATAGTGATATACTTTGTGGGAGAAATGATTAAATTCAAAGAAAATTAGCTAATTCAGTGTCTATCAAACTAATTTTTGTCTATTCTAATCTGTTTAATAAATTTCTTTAAAAATAATTGATTAAATTGAGGACATAGTTGACAAAGATACTTAATCAAACCCTCGTACTATAGATAGAGAAAGATACTTAAATCAAAGAAGAAATTATGGAGGAACTGCTACATTTTATACCTACAAAGAATGAAAACAAATTGAAATTTTGTACACCAGCTTTAAATACGAGATATTTTCACCACCTTACACGGTTGTATTTGCTACAAATCGTAAGATTGGATAATTTTTTGGAAAAAGGTGATGTGTATTGATTGAAGACAAATTATTATCCTAGTGTAGAAGTGACTTGTTGGCTATTAGATAAAGCAAGAAATGGACAACCTCAAATTCCACAAAATTATGTTAGGTTGATCAAGTGAAACGTGCATATTTCCCAACTCTATCTTGCATATTAAGATATTGTTTTTAAAAGAATTGATGTATATAACGAAATGGTAAGACGACATACGAGAAATATTTTAATAGTTGTTTTTTGTGTCAATTAAGGTTTCGTTGTAGGCATAAACATAAACAGATTAACTTTATTCATTCGTTAAAAATTTTAAAATCTTTTCGTTCATTTATGAAAATTGTGTCTATTTCATGTCTTCATAACCAATTTAATTCAACAAAAACGTGAATCATGTTAAAAATAATTTTATCCCCACTCAGAAATTAAAATTTTCAAACAAATTTTATTGCTTTTTCAATGTGACGCTCTAGTAATACGTGTACATCCAATATGATTTAAAATATCATTTTCAAAATAGACAACCCAGCAAGAAAATAGTGGTTCTTAATTTTTTTATAACAATCGATAGAACATATGGTTTGAATATTTTATAATGTTTATGCTTATGTACTGTTAACTTTAAACAAGAAGAGAGATATGAAAAGATATCGCGCATTTTATAAAAAAATTATATATTTAAAAAAAGATGAAACAAGATTATGCCGACGGTCTGTGTGAAAATGGATGGCTCGTAGACTATCCTAATTCGAAAGTTGGAGTCATCAAAATCAGGCAACAACGATGATCTTGTCAAGTATATAAAGACGTGTTATTTTCCAATTTTGATTCTATGACCTCCTCCTAAAATGGATTTTTTTTTTTTTTTTTTATCAATAAAAAACTCCGTCAAGAGTTGACGCAGTGCGGATAAGAAATTCAAGCGAAAAATTTTAAAACACAATTTTTGAAATCCACCAAATTTTGTTAATGTAAGATGATGAAAAAAAAACAATGAATTAACCATTTATTTATAAGGAATCACATGAAAACCTAATTTAAATAAATTAAAATTGAAAAGAATTCAAAATATATTAAATGACAAAAATAGCACTAGAACTTTGATTGCAGTTTTAGAGTCTAAACGTCGTAGGCCACAATGAAGCTGTGAGTTCCACTTGTCCCATCGTTCTCTTTTCGAAATGGCGTTATGAGCACAAATCAGAACTCGACTACTACACTTGCATTATTACATTTTTTTTCCTTTTCAGTCAAATAATTTTTCAATCCATTCAGTCATCTGTTCTACAACAAGAATGATTTAAAATAAAAGAAAATTGAGATAATCTGTATAGAAATTTATATAATATATAATGCACCATCCATTTCATGCAAACTTTCTTGCAAAAACTTTCAAGAAAGACTTTGATTTGTCTAGGTATATGCGTTAAAATGGTCCGTGGCATGATTGATGAGTAATCAACAGTGTAATTGGATATAGAAAAATGATGTCCACTCACAAATTAATGGAACGAGTCAAATCAAAGATAAGGCATCATACACCTTATCCATTTGAAATATTAGAAAACCCAATGAACAAATTTATGGATAAAATTTGTTGAATTTTTTTTTTTTTTTTTTTTTTTTCACTTGATTTCACAATAAATACCAAATTAACCAAGTCAAGATAGCATACTTTTTAAGGTTAATGATTATCAAATCATTTAACTGAAATGGTCCTATGACACATTTATTAAGCTCGACCATGCCTTGGACGGACTTTGAGGTGCGAATCTTATTAAGGCTAGTCGGTGAATTCTTCAATCCTTAGGGTGGCACGGGATGAGGCCCGCCCACTTAAAAAAATGGAAACAACTTTCTTTTAAAAGTAATTTCTCATTCTTCATTTTTCAAGAATGTATTTTTGCTATTTTTCACATCAACTCGTCCAAGTGGTAATCACAGTTTTTAATATACGTGAATAAGACATTTTATCATTATTTTAATTAAAAAGAAATAAATTTTTAATAGAAAGTAAAAATAACTTAATTCTTCCTCCTCCTCAACAAAATATTGGGCTTTTTCATCTAACGTTTCTTTAATATTTATCTTAAAGAAAATGAAGTAGCCAGTCTGGATAGGCCCAAACCAGCATTTGTATCCCAAGAGTGGCCCAAAAACAATCTGGGCCTGGACTGTTAAGTACCATCCTTCGCGGCTAAACTTCTTGACCGGTCTAGCCTAGTTGCAGGAAAATGCACCGGTCATGATGGATGATTTGTATACTGGGGGAGTGTTCGAGCCCACACTATTTTGGAAGAATGTATTTTGAAATAATAGATTGATGGAGAATGTGTGGTTGAAAAAGAAGGAAAAATTATTGATGTGATGGAAAATATTATTTTATTGAAAAATGTGTAATTGAAAATAAGTAGAAGAATGAGAATAAAAAAATTAATGTATACCAAATAGGGGTTGAATCATCAATTTTAAAAAATATGACTAATAATTACTCCTATTCATTAAAGTGAGATAATAATATATTTTTTAATTTTTATTTGTTTCTAAAATTTAAACTATTCGAATATATTTGGTAAAAAAAAAGCTTTTCTTGTTTGTCATATTTTTTAGATAATCTTAGTTGTCATTTTCTTTAGAACTAATGAAATTTCGTAAAGTTTTCTATTTAAAATATTGAATTCTAAAAATTAAACGGGGCGGGACGGGGTACCCATTACCCGTACCCGTCCCGTCCTCGACTCGAATACCCAATTAAATAGGTAATCACCGCCCCGTTCAAGGCGGGGCCCTCGAATATCGAGTTTGTCGGATTTTTTCGTTATCCCTAAAAATGCCTTACTATTTTCAGAATGCACTTTTAGACTTTTTTATTCTCAAAATATCCTTTTTTAAAAATATTTTTACAATACACTTTGTAGCATGGTGTTGTAACATAGTGTATTTCATTGTGTTGTAATATGTTACTATTTTTCCCACCTCTCTGCCGCAATTGCCACTTCTAGTAGAGTGCCCACCGACACTGCTTCAATGTTACGCCACAACTGTATCTACTTGTAACATTAATCGTTATATTGTCATTATCGCCACAAATTATAACATTCATTGTTACACCGTCACCACATTTTGCATCCGTACCATGTTGCATCAACCATTACTAAGACTACCTTTACCACAATCTACACTATAGCCCCCCCCCCCCCCCCCCCAACACACCAATAGATCAATATACCACGATAACCACATCTATACCACCAAAATAAATAACACATAATTGAGATTATCGCCATCAACGCCACCCTAATTTCACCACCAAGATTACCGTCACCAATTTGCATCCACCACTATCAACCAAAAACATCATCACCACCACATAAAAACCAATCTTGGAAAACAAAATAAATAAAAAATCAAATTCACCAAAATCTAAAATGAAGGGTCGTGATTAAATTGTTGATGATATCCCCACTTGCTCTGATAATAGTCACTGCCTTGTGAAAATCTCCACATCTTAAACGCATCACCTGCACATAGAGAAGGTGGTGGCAGCTTTGCATTCTGCTTGGCTTGAAGCTCTTCATCAATGAACGGCTAGTTCTAGTGAAATCTAAAATGAAGGGTTTCAATCTTATTTGGAAAATATATGTTATTTTGTGACCCAAATTTCATTGGATGTTCGTGGATTAGTTGAAAGAGATATTAAAGAGGTATGAAAAGTTTTGTGGGCAAAAAACTGGACGTTTGGAATCAATTTGGACTGAAACTCAATGCACGAGCGCCATTGGAAAGCGTTGTTGCCGCCACTAACCTGTCGCTCGAGCGGCATATATATCGAAGACAAATTTGTTTCCTTCTTTTAACTTTGAATTTTGATATATTTTTTTCCAATCATAACATATTATTTTGAGTCATATGTATAGTCCACGAATTGTATGACTTTCATATGACTTTGAGAGTTAGAATTATATTAGACACACAATATTCTTTGTATTCTCTCTAATATTAATAAAAAATTTTGTTCATATGCTATATTATTTTTGTTCTTCTTGGGTTATGATTGTTATTTCATATTTTGTCATATAATCTCATTTCTTCTATTCCTAATAAGTGGTATTAACTATCAACATTCATAATTCTTGTTTGGATTCTAACAAGTGGTATTAGAGTTTAAGGTTTGATTTGTTCGAAATTTTATTTTTTTGATATCTACTTTAAATTATAATATTCCACTTTTGGATCACATCACTAGATTCTCATTGTGGCATGTGAAAATGCGAGGTTTGTTTGCTCAAATGGATTTGAACGACGTTTCGTTGGGATTTGACAAAATGTCCTCAAATTGGTCGATGGAGAAGGAGTAACATAAAGATTGAAAGGTTCTATCACATATTCATCTTTATCTTTCAAATCAAATTCTCAAGATGTTTTGAATGAAAAAACCTCAGCTGCATTAACGTTGAAGTTGGAGCAATTGTGCATAACTAAGTTGAAGTAGCATTTGTATTCTCACCGTATAATAAAAGGTATATATCTAGAAAATTACCTCGCTGTTTTAAAGAAATTATCGCTAATTTGAAGACTTTTGAGGTTAATCATGATGAAGAAGATTTAGGGTTAATTTTATTGTGTTTGTTACCTGCTTTATACATGTCATTTAGAAACACGATATTATATAGTCGTGGTACTCTCATCGTTGAAGAGTTTATAATGTTTTATTTTCAAATGAGAAGAAGAAGTATCTCGTTGGATTTGAGACTCATGAACAAGGTCTTGTTGTTCATGATGGTTATGAGAGGGGAAATTTGAAATCTAACTCTAATAATAAAGAGTGAAAATGTCGAAAAATAAAATGTAAGAATGTTTTCCACAATGATAATGAAATGTAAGGAAATTATGTGCTTATCATCGTCATGTGCATTTATAATAAATTTTAATAATATAATCGATAATAATTAAGGATAAAAATTTGGTAATTATTTTCGTTAATTTATCTTAAATATTTACAATAAAATTTAATAATATAATCAATTATTTTCTTCAATTTAACGTAATACATAAAATAAGCAAATATTTCCATTAATTTAATTTAATTATATATTTAGTAATTTATGTAGTTGTAAAATAAATAAATAAGTTGTTAAGAATAAAAAAAATGAAGAAAATTATTAAACGTTATTCATTTGGTGTAATGAGTTGGAGATGATTTTTAGTTTGGTACAAAATTTACTATAAAATGTTACAAAACTTAAAACTCAAATTTTGGTGTACCGTTGGAAATGGTCTAAGTTTTTATCATTGTATGGGAAATTAGAAGGGGGAAAAAAAAATATTTCCCATATTAGAGAACACAATGGGAATCATTTTTCCTGCCATAGAAGAAGTACGTGTCTTAAAAACTCTACATTTACCTTAACAGAAAGTTAAAATATCGAATATATTATTCAGCTTTTACGGAAAGCTAAAATCGTATTTAGCCCCTGTTTGATGGGCATTATAAAGAGAAATTTGAGAAAAATAATGTTTGAAAAATGATTTTTTGAGAATATGTTGTTAAAAAAGTAAGAATTTTTTTTTGATTTACGTGCAAAATATTTTATTGTTTAAATGTGTGTTAAAAAATTTGTATGAGAAATAAAAAGTTTTGTTTTATCGGGAGTGGAATTGGGACTAATATTGTGTTTCCTACTAAAATAATTGTGTGATGCAAACCTGTCACATAAGGCAGTGATTCCACACATTGAAGAATCATGTTACTCGAACATCTTCACTCACAACTTGATTTTACATCCGTGAGTTGTCAAATATGATATTCATTTATTTGAAAATTTGTTTTTAAAATCAATGGCAAGGATCTTTCCAACACGCTAGTTGTGAACAAAGACCGTACAACTACATTTATTCATTATGGAATCATTTGCAAAGTTTTTCTGCCTTTTTTGTTTGTAGTTAATTTCAGAGGATCGATCAAGTCAGCACTTCCAGATTTTGGTGCCATTGCGAAGTCCTCATGGAGTACTTTTATATGTCATTGCCGAAAAACAAAACCATCAACCAGAGCAAAAGTTATAGTCGTCCAATGTTGGTCATTCGAACCGCCAGTTTAATTTTAATATTTTCGAGATCAAGACAAATGACTTATTCGAAAATGACCACTCAACAATTCTTCACGGTATGTAAATATCTCATCAAATAGTTATTGTTATAATTCTTCCGTCTAACACACTCAAGCATGCATAAGCAAATCATTTTCATTTTACCTATCCATTCACTTGGCTTTGCATGCAACTTTTTACCTATCGATGACTTGCTAGATAAATGCAATGCATCAAAAGTTTAAAAAGAAAATATGTAGTAAAATTTAACATTAAATAAACAAGTGGCAATGACCAAAACCCGTATAATTAATGTGTCTAGTGTTAAAGCTGGCGTGGAGGACAAAGCCAAAGGGCACATTGTCTGCCTAAAAGGGAGGCCATGTTTCTGCTTTTGCCCTTTTCTTCATGCACTTGCATTGCTCCCATGTGCTCTTTAAAATCTAAATTACCCAACTTGTGCTTTGACTTTTATATATACATATTCCCTTTTCTTTTACGTTTTCTTGTCTTGTGAACCAAAACTTGCTTATAAGTTAGTGTAAAATAATTGGGGGTGATGGAGTAATTTGGTGCACCACAATCGGGTAATTATTGTAGTATGTCCTTATGTCCCCCTATCATGATCGCCTATTACTTTATAAGATTAAACCATCCATTTCTTCCATGGGCGATGGCACAATTAGGGCCGGCCTCCAATGCTCAACTATCTCACGATCCATTTGACATGATTTTTGAGAAGTAAGAAAAAAAAAAAAAAAGATTTTGAAATTCAGAAGTTGTTTTTGAAACCGTTTGATTAATTTTATGAAAATATTTTTTTAGTTAAAAATAATTTTAGAAGAAATTGATTCAATACGATTTCTTCTAAAAGGATTTTCGAAAAAAAAAAAAAAAACTCTTTAAAAAATTAGTTTTCAAATAAAGATTAAGACAACTTCTCTGAGAAGTTTTTTTACGGGAAGCAAAAGTAAAAATTATGTAAAATGGGCCCTTGAATCTTTTCTAACTCGAAGAACTTCTTCTCCCACCCTCATTTGCATTTACATTTATGGTCATACGTATTAATACTATTGAAACCATTTACTCTTTATCTTCTCGAAATTGTTTAAACTCGAGTCAGACTTTGTTTGCTTGTGGACTCAACGGAAAGATTGAGACAAAATATGATACTATTTTTTTCGTAACATCAAATCAAATTTATATAACGTAGATTCATGCGAGGAGTTGTTGGCTATCTTATTCTCTGTCTATGATACAATGGGCCAAATGCATAATTCTCTTTTGAAGAATTTAAGGTGATGAACAAAGCTATAAATAAAATAAAAACTCTTTATTTAATCAATGTGACTTTGTTTGTAAATGTACCTCATCATCCTTTCAAGGAATAATGTATTAGCTCGTCTTATTCAAATTAGAAACGATCAATCAAAGTGTGAACTCTTCCACTGCATTAGAGGTCCTCGTTTTATGTGAAAATAATTTCCTTGATAGCTAACTATGGATTTTTTCGACTATCACAATCTAAATCAAAGTACATCTTCTTCATTTAATTGCAACTAGAGACTTATCTCGTATGCTCACATAGCCAAGTTTGAATTTAAGTCTAACACTACTCAAACTCTTATTAATAATATTCACCCAAAGTAACCCATTCGAGGGGTAGTCGAGTTAGTGGAGCTGGTAAATACGGAGATCGAAGGTCACGAGTTCGAATTCACTGTCAATACTTTCTTGGTCGAGCTCGTCTCACCGGACTTGTCTAGTGCGATTTATCTCTTCTGTGTGGTTTGTGAGCTACTGCATATGGAGCGAAATTTACCCAGTGCACACTAACGATTAGCGATTGCGAGTTCTTACGTCAACAAATATAAAATAAAAATATTCCCCCAAAGTAGGGATGTCAACGAGCCGAGCCGAGCCGGAAAAAAAAAGCTCGAGTCGGAGCCGAGCCCGGCCAAAAAAATGAGGCTTGGCCCGAGCTTTTGACCTGAGACTTAGCGGGCCGAGCCGGCTCGATTTTTTTTTTTGTGGCACCTTATAGGCTTATGTCAGATAACATGTTAGATTTATAAATGAGTAACTATCCATTATAATAAAGTAAGAAATTTTTTTAATGGTCGATTTAAATTTTCTTATAAATTTTAGTAACCATTGATGAAATTAGCTAAATTTTTAAATATAATTAAGTAATATATATCACTAATAATTTCACTTAATATAGTATTATAAACATTTGTGTAAATGAGAAAATGCTTACTTTAAATATTTAGGTACTTAGAGTTTTAGAGAAATGAAAACAGTAATAAACTAATAATACAATAAATATTAAACAAACAAATATCACTCATTTTTCAAAATAATCTATGTGATACATTATGAGATAAATTTGCCACTTATAATTAGTTTATTAGTTTCATGATGAGTGGAATAGTTGGCAAATTTTGATTATTTTTTTTTTGCGGGCCGACCCGAGCCACTCGGGCCGAGTCCTCAAAATGAGGCTCGGCCCGAGCCGTGCGAGCTGCCGAGCTTTTTTGCCATCCTTACCCCAAAGTAACCCTTTGCACTTTAAAAATATTTTTATTCGATCACTTAATAAAACATGCCAAACTAGGTAATTCAAATCCATCAAAAAAACACCATTCCAATCAAATAAGGTGCGCTTGTTCACTTGGATTATACTGTGAATCCGTCTGCTGAATACTAATTCGATTCTAGATAAATTTAACTTATTTGAATTTTAGAATCAAGAATCAAACGGTTATAGCACGTTTTTAGTTTTAGTTAAAGAATCAAAAATTAATTTTTATAACCTTCTCAATTAAATCAATCACTAATTCAATTTATAAATTTTTACATGAGTTAATAAATATATATTAAGAGTAATCGACAATTTGTCACCTGAATTATAAAGTACGTAAAATGAAACCAGAAAATAAGTATACTATTTATTAGTATCATAATTGTCATTTACTTTATTTTCTGAGTCACGATCGGATGGATACATCGCAGATTTCACACAATTAAAATTTTAAAATGGCATCATGGGCAGTTATGTAATTACATAGGGAAATTTGTACCGAAGGTCCCCCAAACATTCACACTAAAGCACTCAGATCCCCGTTCTTATATTTTTTTTTTTATGTTTACAAATTGATGGATATTGTCTCTTTTGGAGTCGGATATTGCAATGGCTCTAATTGCATCCCACATTGCTCATGGAATTCATGTATTGTGATTTGTGAGTTCATAAACACGATTTTAAAGGTAGACTCTACTTGAAATTTTAAAATAATCTCATAATTAGAATTCAAGCAAACATTATTTTTCAAATACTTTCATTCTTGACAGTGTAGCTCCATAATAGATTTGGATAGCTTCCTTTTTTAGCATCTTCAAGAAATTATCCATTTTCAAAGAGTATATTTTGCAATTTAAAGAATATCTCTAATTTTAGAAACACTCCAACAACCTCTTTATCTTTAATACTAAGGCTTTATCATTAAAAAAATTTGATTAAAATCTAAATCAAAGTTAGTAATTAATTCTAACCATACATTTTATAGGATTCACGACTTTTCAACTACACATTTTATCAACTTTTATCAAAATATGTTAAAAATCTGGTTTTAATCTCTACCAAACACGGTGCTTAATTTTACTACTCCCATATGAATTTATTATTTTTCAACTTCTTTTATTTTCATCAGCTTCCCTAAAAAATAATATACTATTTCTCTTCATTTTCTTTGTATGTACTATTTATTTGAGTCAATATATGAATCATTGAAAATTGAAATATTTTTTGAATGTATTTAGAAGTTGTTTGGTACAGTTCAAAATCAGATTAAAATTGAAAATATAATCGTTATTGGGTCTTACTTGTCTAATAAAAGTCAATAATAACTACTAATTTTTCTACCGAACACGCCCTTAATTATAAAGAATGCATCTGACTTTCCAAATTGTAAACTCACTCTCTATTTTACATATTTATTTGATGAGACACTTGAAATATAATTTTAAGACCGAACTCTTATAAGTTAGTTTAAGAGTAGAATCTATCTTAATGATTATTTCTAATATCCACTTGCCACACCCATGAATTAGGGGTTATTTCAATTGTCGTTTTCCCCCTTTTCTAAAGATAAAGAAATAAACGACGTGCTTTTTAATTTTCTTACTTTTGTTTCCACCAAGTCCACAAATTCCTAAATATTTTTTTGTTACCCTGCTTCAATCATTTGAAACAATAATATTTTGGCACTCACCTTGACATCCATTATGAAAGTCTAGCGATGTGATCGTCAAAAAAATAAGAATGGGATCCAAATGCTCATAGCATAAATGTTTGAGGTCTTGAGTGAAAGTTTCTGAATTAAATATTATTATATATTTAGCAATTTCATTTTCATTTTTTTTTTAAACAACCTTTAAAAAGCAAAAAAGAAAGTGTATAGAAGAGGGGGAAGTTTGGTGCTATGTAGAAACTTGGGAGTGACGAAGAGAGTCAGGGCATAACAGTAATTTCGCACTCACCGGTGACCTAGCCTGCTGACGTCATTGTTTTACGCCTTCTCCGGTGGTGATAATCGTCGGAGAAGGAGTTGAAGCATCTTCATTGGGGAGGCCGGCGGCGGAGGATCTGGAAATGGCAGCGGAAGTGAAATCTTGGTGAACACCTTCAATGTTGGAATAGTCATCGCCGTGAAGGCCATGGCCAGTCTAGCCTTGACCGTTAATCGTCTACTCCCGTAGGTAAAAACACTAAAGATAGAAAAAAAGAAGAAATTTACCGCCATCAAACTTCTTCAATTGAAGTTTCCATTCAGCAGTGGATTTTTCATAGAGATATTTAGATTTACGCGAGGTTTATATATTTTGTTATAGACAATAAATAGACAGATATAGATGTTGGTACAACAGAAACCGTTGATGAGGGCACTCAGGCGGAGCCAGACTTCGTCAGATTCGTCGCCTTCAAATAATAATTCATCGTCGCAACCGTCATCGTGGATTCATTTGAGATCGGTTCTATTAATCATCGCTTCTTCATCGGCTTCATCCTCGTCCTCATCCTCACCAGTTTCCTCTGATCGGTGAGTTCTTATTCACTATCTTTACTTCCGAGTTAATCTTTCTATTTGTGATCCTTTCTATAAGAGAAAAGATTGATTTTTTCTGTGGCTTTATTTATTGCTGCTCGGATCGTGATTCTTAAATATTACCAAATACGTACAGGAAAAAAATTGATTTTAGAAAATTCTTCTGCTTTCTCTTCTTTGGTCTTGTAGCATACATCACTGTGAGTTTTAGATTTTTGCATGTTTTTTCATCTCCTTCCGGATAGTGTGATAATTGAGCGATTCTAGAAGATTCAGAGTATGTAGAAATTTATTTTATTTTGTTCTTTCCCAAAATTTTGATGAGAAACTCTGATTTGGATTCAAAATATGAGAAAAAAATATGTGATTTCGCAAAATATATTTTAAGAATTTTGAGATATTCATGTTCTATTGTTCAAGCTAAATTTTGTTGAAGTCTAGAGTAATGAAATCTATTGAGGCAGCGAAGTCTGGATGCATTGGAGCTTTTCATTTCTTTTTAGTTCACTTAGGTATTTTGGTTAATTTATTAGGACTAGAATCAAATGCATATTGAGTATGGTGAAACTTATTTGAGTGATATCATGATTCTGTAGGTTCTCCAGTTTTAGGCTTCTGCTATCTATTTTTAAATGTAGTTTTGGGTGGAAAAGTTTTATCTTTTGTGCCCATTCCTTTCAGGGGGAGCCTTAAATCGCCATGGTCTAGGAGGAGAAGAAAACACGCCCTTCTTGCCAAACAATGGAAGAGTTTATTTGATGCAGATGGGAGACTCTCTGATGGGGGAATCAAGTTATTGAAGAAAGTTCGAAGTGGAGTATGTTAATCTTTTTATGTTTATATACGCACATTTTGTTTGTCTATGTATTTTTCAATTCACGCTTTTGCTTGATACGTAAAATTAGTTATCTTCAAGTTTCTCTGTCTGCAGTTTAGCTCAAATAATCTTCTAATTAATGCAGGGTGTTGAACCAAGTATACGGGCAGAGGTTTGGCCGTTCCTTCTTGGATTGTAAGCATTTTTTTTTTCATGTTTATAAATTTGAATACTTGGTTCAGTAATATTATCATTATTTATATATTTACTCATTTTTTCAAATACTTTAGTCATGGATTGCTGGAATTGCCCTTGCAAGCTTAGTGGACTCTTCATGTCCTTATTAGCATATATGTGGCTTCGAATTTTGTTTTTACTTCTATATTTTCTAATCTCCTGATCTTTTTTGTCCTTTAGTTTTACATATTCCATAATCTGAAGTACTTAACAATGGACCTGACTTTAACATTGCGACTATTGCACTGTAATAATATTTCGATAATTACTGTCTTACAGCAGAAATTAAATAAAGCCTATATACTTATTGATTAGTCCATGGATGTGATGTTAAATATCACTTGCCACACAGCTTGGTTCTCATTGTTAATCATTATGCTGTTTTTACATATCCATTAAGTTCTAAAAGATGCTAATAATGCAACTTGTTAGTGAACAAATCATTTGAAATGTGTTGGGGATCTATTTTTCCTGTCTAGTTATCTAATTGAAATGCATTGATTTTTTCTCTTTTCAATTGGTAAAAGAAAACTAGGGATCTTTATGTTGGTGGATTATTCTTTGCTGCCCATACCAATTTAATAGGCAAAATCTCCTGCCATAATGGGTTTATATTTTTGAGCATGGGGTGGCACCAAAGAGGTGTGAAGGTTACACAGCATTTGCAAAATGAAATCATTGGCACATTATTTTAGTTCCAGTTTGGATTATGCGGTTTCACAATTTATGGTCTAAAGACAGGGTTGAACCCATGTCTTTCAGTGATGAATAAGCTGTTTCTGGTTAATTGAAATTCAGTTATTAGGAATTCCCTGTCCTAAATCTCTTTATTTTGCATGGCAAGATTTTACTAATGGTATGCTTTTGTGATTTTCTGTTGTTACTGGTTTTTTCATTGTGTATCGAATATTTTTTTGAATTGAAATACTCTTTTCTTGACTGCATCTTTTATCCTTGCAGCTATGATGTGAAAAGTTCACAAAAAGAAAGAGATGCTATTGGAGCTCAAAAAAGGTAAATTTATCTTCACAATGGCATATTTCTCTTGAACAGTTAATATTTTCTCTTTCCACCACGCCCTTTTTGTTCCATCTGTGGCAATTCTGTGTCATTTTATTCTTTTCGTTTGTAGTTCAAACAATCACCCTTACTTTCATGTACCATTGTCACAGAAAAGAATACTTGGACTTGCGGAGACACTGTCGACAAAATTTAAAATGCGGTGATAGAAGTTCCAAGTGGGAGATTTCTGGAAATAAATGTAACGAGTCTAGTGAATTTAATCGAGGTTCAGATTCTCCTGTTTTGGAAGAAGTTACTAGTGCCAGAGCTTCTCTTTCGGTGGAGGGAGTGAGCCTTGCAGGGGAGATATCCACAACGTCTGGACACATTCTACACCTTAAAACATCCAGTACATTAGTGGATGAAAAAGATGAGAGTGGAATTATTGATGAAAATATTTTTGAAGAAACTGATTCCGATTCTGATTCCTCCTCGGAAGAATCTGACGACATGAAACCTCTCCTTGGTTCAATAGAATTGGAAGATATTGAAATTAATGAGTCCACTTCTTACAAAACGGAAATTAGATCCACGTCTTATACTGCCGAAGATTTTGCTGCGTGGCAGCGAATCATACGTGTTGATGCGGTGCGTGCTAATTCTGAATGGATTGTTTACTCACCATCTGAAGCTTCAGTGTCGGAGGTGAAGGCACAACGATTAGCTGAGAGCGTCGGATTGAAGGATTATAATCATCTGGAGCCATGCATGATATACCACGCGGCTCGTCTTGTTGCCATTCTTGAAGCTTATGCATTATATGATTCTGAGACTGGTTATTGCCAGGGGATGAGTGATTTACTCTCTCCAATTATCTCCGTTATAGCGGATGATCATGTAGCGTTCTGGTGCTTTGTGGGTTTCATGAAGAAAGCTCGGCATAACTTTCGTCTTGATGAAATGGGAATCAGAAGGCAATTGAAAATCGTATCTAAGATTATCAAGGGAAAGGATTCGCATCTCTACAAACACTTGGAGAAGCTTCAGGCAGAGGATTGTTTCTTCGTGTACAGAATGGTTGTTGTTCTGTTCAGACGGGAATTAACCTTCGAGCAGACCCTTTGCCTCTGGGAGGTTATGTGGGCAGATCAAGCAGCAATTCGGGCTGGAATTGGAAAATCTGCTTGGGGAAGGATGATGCTTAGAGCACCACCTACGGACGATCTCTTACTGTATGCAATAGCAGCTTCTGTATTGCAGAAGAGAAAACTGATCATAGAAAAACATAGCAGCATGGATGAAATCATGCGGGAGTGCAATAGCATGTCGGGACATCTTGACGTGTGGAAACTGCTAGACGATGCCCATGATTTGGTTGTGACCCTCCATGATAAGATTTAGGAGAGAAAATGTCTCAACCAAATTTGTTCGGCTGGTGTCTTCTTTCGATCTTTCTTTTTATTTTTGCCTTTCACCCGTTCCACTGTTGACACGACGATTAGGACCCGGTCAAAACCGAGGGTATCCCGAGTTTACCTCACACTATTCTGAACTAAAGACTTGATAGGCGAGTTCTGAATTGAGTAATTAATTTATGGGACTTGTATTTGACAGTGCTCGAGACTCTTGAATGAAGTGGCAACCTGCTAAATTAATCATCAGTAAATGTATTTTTTCTAATTACTTCGTGCTTGTGCTCGTAACATGCGTTGAAATTTACGGTCCATAAATGATTCATTGACACATCATTTTACATCCATATAAGCACAAATGATAGTGTGAGAAAAGTTGGATATATTAATTATTGGGTGAATTAACAAGTTGGACAATAAATTCTGGACATTCTCAACGCGCGTGACACCTCAAAGACGACAAATCATTATGCTTTTAGTGAGGTCTTGGCCATTCTCAACCAAGTTAATCTCTCAAGATAAAAATTTAAGATTTTATCATCAAAGTTCAAAATACTCAATCGAACAATTCAATTTTTCTCTAGTTCTAACTGTCTGTCCAACAATTTCGCACTTACCTCACCAAAAATTCCACTATCTGCCACCTAAACCTCCACCACTCCACTTTACCCCGCCGACGGCCAAATCAATAAAAATAGACTCAACGAATGATGGATTAAGCTCATACCCTCATTCAGCAATGGTCAAAGGATTCTCCAAAATCCAACCATACATTCCCATGGCTGCTTGGATTCTAATGAATTGATTTCTAATCAATTTTTTGAATTGGGTTGCACCAGTTACATGGATTTCAATCTTTTCACCAAAATTTACGAGTGTTATTCCTGTCACCAATTCGTCTTTCTGTAATTTATCTATTTGTTATTGTTATTTTTCTTTTTTTGCCTTTACAATTTAATTAAGTTAGAGGGTAGAATTGTCATGTCATAATCTATTACTAAGCTTTCAATTATGTAGTAAAACTCATCATTCCCTCGTTTTGGCCATCAAAATGACAAATTTCTTATTCTATTTAAATAAACAAAAAAAAAAGCAATAAAATAACAAAAAAATAAAAAGAAAAATTAACTTTTTAAAAAGTAAAAAAAAATCCCAATTTAATATATCAGCACATAAAAAAAATTTAAAACATTTCATCTTGCCCCAACCAAGCTCACCAGACCACCGTCGACACCAACTCCGCCCATCTAATCCAACCTCACCGTGGCCAAACACGATCATGATGTAGTACAAAATGGATTGACCTTTTTTCCCCCTTAATAATTTAATTAAATTAAATTAATCATGACAATAAAAACAAGAAAATGATCCATTTTATGTAATTACCAAAACATTAATTAAGCTATGTTCGACAAATATGGACACTGTAACCAAGCATTTCGTGGCATTACAGTTTTTTTTTTTTAATGTTACCAAAAATTGTCACATGTTGATTCTCGAGCTTGCCAATTGAGGATGATCGTGAATGAAATCTTCGGTACCTGAAACAAAGGCGTTGAGGCGTGCTTGTCGCCCCTCCGATGCTTAAGTTAGCAAAAGAGGAAAATATAAGCGTATGACTATAAATTGAATGTAAAACATACCTGAATAATTAATTGTGGTCATGTATTTATAGAGTAGATGGTACACTCCTAGTAGGGTTAGATTATCGGGTATCTTATCCATTTTAGAGTTTTAGAATGTGTTAAAGTTCTATTAGGATATGACAAAAAAGTTCTAGTATGATTCAACCTTATCGAAGTTGGATAAGCTTGAAGATGGAAATAAAGTCATACTAAAATATATCTTTTGAGGTAGAGAAATGAATAAATGTAAAAATCCGAGGTGACGTGAAATTGTCACGTACGGCAATTAAGCTCAAGGAGGACACCTTGGGAAAACTCCCTAGATGATCAAAAATAATCTTGAGCATTGTTGTTCAGGGTTGATAAAAAAAATGACTATATCATTGGCTCCCGTGCATCCATGTTCGAGACTCGATAATGTTGTTTAGAATGTTCGAGGTTCGAAGATGAGATTCAGATTGCTTGAGTTTAAGTGTTGACTACTTGAGGTCGAGTGAAGGATATGTTGATAGACTCCCGAGCACATAAATTTAGGAAAGAAAACTTCGAGCTTATAAGATCGATCCATTTACTTGATGATTTTTAGGACTAATTTTTTGCTTGAAACATACGAAGTATTTGCAAGGATGCTTGCATCGAGTAGGGCTTTGAGGTGCTCACTCATTGGCAATGCTTTGAGATGCTTGCACATAGCAAGGCTTTGAGTGCTTGCGTGTGGACAAGGCTTTGAGGTGCTTGCTCGTGGGCAAGGCTTTAAGTGCTTGCGTGCGGACAAGGCTTTGAGGTGCTTGCTCGTGGGCAAGACTTTTAAATGCTTGTGTGTGGGCAAGGCTTCGAGGTGCTTGCTCGTGGCAAGACTTTAAGTGCTTGCGCGTGGGCAAAGTTTTGAGGTGCTTGCTCGTAACAAGGCTTTAAGTGCTTGCGCAAGGCTTTGATGTGCTTGCTCATGGTAAGGCTTTAAGTGCTTGCGCGTGGGCAAGGCTTCGAGGTGCTTGCTCGTGGCAAAACTTTGGCTTTTGATAATAAGAAACCCACAAGCTAGGGTTCTCCTTCAATAATGGAAAACAACGAGTGAAGGTTCTCTTTATTAATAAGAAAACCAAGAGCTAAGGCTCGCCTTCAATAAGAAAACAATGAGCAAGGGCTCACCTTCATTGATAAAAAAAAAAAACATAAGCTAAGGCTCTCCTTCAATAAGAAAACAACAAGCAAGGGCTCGCCTTCATTAATAAGAAAATTGTGAGCTAAAGCTCGCCTTCAATAATAAAACAACGAGCAAGGACTTGCCTTGAATAATGAGGATGATGGTCAAAAAGGGACCTGAATAAGAGAAATTCGAGCTGGGCATTTTTCCAAATTCATTGTGAGTGTTATTAAAATTATTGTTTGATATATCATCAGCAAGTTCAACATATGTTCGCAAAAACCTGATTGCATCCTTGGAGTAATTTAAATGTGTATCCCAAAAAATTAGAATATGCTGTTCTGAATATTAATAGACCCTTCGAAATAAATTTGATCTCCAAAGACGGCAAGTGTCATAAGAGAGTCATACTCCAAATCATGCCATGGAATTAAGTCTGCAAAATATAGGTACCCATAGAAAGGACCAATAGATACTCGCCACCAAACCATTTTTTGCAAGTTAATGAGAATAAGAGTTACTTGTAGAAACTATCCTTGAGTGGATACCTTGCTTTGACATGGATGATAAGAATTAATGGTAGAGCATATAGGAGCAACCAATCGATCAATGTCAAGTGGTAGTTAATTAAACCATGGACAATAAAATTTGAAGTGGGAATAAATTGAAATAACCCCATTAAATAATCCATGCATCTTCGTTCAAAAATCAGGTGATAATTCATCTTTTAAATATTAATAATAATATTATAAAATTAAATTTAATCCACGTACCCACCCTCCCCTTCATTCTAACCCAATTTCTTTTTCAAACCATAATAATCGTTCTTTATATTCTCTCTCTACTCTCTTCATTCTCTCTATAATCTCTCTCTTCTTTCTATCAAAACCACCATCAGTGATACCGTTGCCATCGTCGGCGACGCTTACGACGTCGTCATCGCAGCAATATCGCTTTGAAGCAACTAGCTTATTCGCAAAGTCGCTTCGTGGTGCTGTGACCGATGCGATATCGCTGTGTAGCGGCGCCTCTGTTTTCACCATTGTTTAGCCTCCTCCAATAGCAGCATAAGCGGCGCTCCAGTGGTCTTCGCTGCTATATAGAGGCGTTTGTGCGGTGGTGTTTTCATCGCTGGTATGTGATGTCCTGTGGTTGTGTAGATCTGAGCTGCTATGTAGAGCGTCTGTACTGTGGTGTCTACCTCGCTGGTATGTGATCTCTTGTGGTTGTGCAGATTTGAACGGTGACTGTGGGTGGTGTGTAGATCTGTTGATCTACATGTGGTGGTAGTTTTAGTGGTGGGTCATGGTGGTTGCGATGGTAAAGGGAGTGGTGCTAGGTGGGGGAGATAAAATGATGATTTAATTGGTTAATTGTGATTCATTTGATAATTTTTCATCTAAACATAAGTTTTGACCAATTAATTCAATAATTTGTAACCTAGAAAATAGTTGTGAAAATAATTGTGACAAAATAATTGTTAAATATTATTTTAAATAATAATTGTAATTCATATTCCTCTTTTTTCTATTTTATGTTATGTACATTGAATTTTAATGGGTGCATGTGGTAAAGATGGTTGCTGTGTAATGTTGTGGTGGTATTGTTGGTAGTGGTGATATTGGATTTGATGGCGGTTGTGGTTGTGGTTGTGGTTGTGGTTGGGGCAAGGCTATAGGTTTGTGCTTATGGCTGTATAGTTGCTGCAAGCGGCACTGTTGGTGGGCAGGTTGTAGCGGTTTTGGTGAGTTGTGTTGCAAGCGAAGGCGGTGTTTGTGAGTTGTCTATAGCTTCTGCTCTAGGAGTGCTACTTCTAGTTCTTCTTCCATATCAGCTGCTCTGATTCCATCGTAGCATCGTCAGCACTGGGATCATGACGTCTCCGATTGATATGGGATCACTATCGTGGTCTTTCATCAACACTGCAAAATCATCAAGTGCCTACAATTGTGAAACTGGAGGGCTATTGGCAGCAGGTTGAGCAAGCTTAGGATTTTGAAAGCAATGATTATGACTATGAATGAATCAATTGTATTCAAAAATTTGTAAACAATTTCTATATCTTATTTGAGTTATTGCAATACTTCGTTTGTAATTGTAGTTATAATACATCGGCTTCAATGTATTGAGTTATTGCAATACTTCGTAGCATAATCCATAATTGTATACTACCACATTTTGTCTATTTTGATCGAAGTTGGGCTTTCTGATTTTCTTTATGGCGTTGGTCTAAATTTGTGTTTATAGTGACTGGTTGTGACAAATTCTGTGTTAATTGTGATCGATTGTGACTGATTGTTAACGGAGACTGTGACCATTATGACTGATTGTGACCAATTGTGGCTGATTGTGACTGGTTGTTAACAGATACATGGTCACGTCATGACCGTGTCTGCGTGCTTAATTGTGACCGATTGTGATTTGTTGTGACTAATTTTGTGTTAATTGTGACCATTTGTGACTGGTTGTAACCAATTCTGTGTTGGGAGTGCAGTTTTCAGTTTTTAATCCGAAATTTATTTTTGGAAGGTAAGATGGGGTGGATCCGTGGGGTGGTGTGATTTTCAGATTTGAATTTCTGGAAGTGGCCGGGTGGCGTGGGTAGGGGATAATTAATTATATAATATATATATTTAATTGGAATTAACACTTGAATTTTGAAATAATTTAACAAGTTTGTTAGTTTTGAAATGTGATTTTAATAGATAGGATTTATGTATGGTTCCCTTAAACAATAATTCCAATTTTCTGCCATTTTGTGTACAAAGCCCAAGTATGTAAAGAAAGTCCAACAAACTACTGGCTGACCCGTCTCAACAAATAGATGGAAAGAGGCACACCATTCAACAAAAAGTCTAAACACTAGAGTTGTAGAGAAAATGACAAATATCTTTCAAAATTAATGTTGGACATTTAACATACCTCTTGTAGTGACCATTGGATAAAACCCATGAGCAAGTTAAAGGAACCAATGAGGAGAGTATTAACTTACAGTAGCTTCCACAACAATTTGAACGGCTGGAAATATTTTGGCAATAGTTACCAGAGGCACAAAAACGTTGATATTATCCAACTGTCGTTGCTCTTGAGAGCTACCTCTATTTCTTTCACGTTTTTTCTGTTTTTGCATAACCTGTTGTCAAGTCCTTTAGTTGTTCACTAAATTCATCTGTCATGTTGATTTTCAAATATAATTATATTGCCTAACACAGCCTCACACCTCTACTCAATTAATCTGCTAGAGGCTGTCTTGCATCTTCGTTTCAAAGAGAACTCGGTGTATACATTTCATCAAGTGGGTGGTATGCAATTATTACAGGATGTTAGCACACTCTTTTTTATTTATTTATTCTTCAAGGCCAATATGGACAGAGAAAAAGCTGGGTGTACAGACCCAACTTCATAAAAGCTTTACGGAAAAATTTAAAAAATCACGTGAGCGTCTTAAAAGGGAAGACCAGTGTCTTAAAAAGGGAAATGAAGCATAAAATCCAAGATAATAGATAATAGAGGGAAAGGGGGAAAATTAGCATCGATCTTCTTCCTCCTTCCCGCCCAATGCGACGGCCTTCCTAATCTCCATTTTTGCCCTAAAGTAGTGTCTTCCTTGAAGCCCAAAACGTCATTGTCATCCTCGATTTAGGCTCCTTAGTCGACATTGCGGAGATCGACTGAGCACATTTCGACATACATCTTGCCGGACGGAAGGAGCAGATTTTGGAGATCTGTGGTAGCTAAAAAACGGTAATGAGCTTACATTTGAAGAAATATTATACAAAAGTAGTAGAAATCCTAATTTTCAGGTTATTCTTCGAAATTAGCAAGCAATAACAAAAGAGGCAAAAATGAGTAGGTTATGAATTGTTGCGTGGCTTATGGGGGAATCTTCTACATCTTGTTTCATAGCAACTATTAATCTTCTTCGTGAAATACATTGTAAATATCAATTAGACAAAAATCAGGGAAAGAAGCGGGTCCAGTGTTTTTATATAAGAAGGGAAAAAGTTGGGTGCAATGTAAATGTAAATTAGACATCTTATACATAATGTTGAAATGTTGAAACTTCATTAAAACTTACTGATTACACATCTTTTCTATACATAATGTTGAAAGGTTATGATCCAATTTTAACCCAAATTGGCCAAATAAATATTTTTGGAATCGCGTGAAAAGATTTCATGTTGTTACTTTTTTGTAATCTCAATTTTATCACATATTTGTTGTAGGACACGAAAATATGGAAGATATGAAAGGAGATCATTTACTACTTCCCGATGGTGCGATAGTTGCGGACAATATGAACATTGTGGAGGACGAAACATTAGGAGAAGATGGAGAGAGTGCCGGAGGTGGGTATGACGTCCGAGGATGAAAAAGAGGTGTTTGATTTTTATAAGAGATAGCATCAACCTCATCGAGGATGCACCGTCATAGGGATGTGTGAAATGGGCTTCAATGTCGTTCAGGCAAAATAACATTTTTTTAGCTCTTTTTTTTGCGTACATGCTTATTAACGAAAGTTTCTATTTCTTTGTTTATCATGGTATAATATTGCTGAAATTTTGCCAGTGTAAATTGACATCCTTATATGAATTAATTATGCAGGAATACCGTTCCAACACCGTCCCCCACAATTCGCCAATAACGTCTAAAAACATCGATGGCAATGGATTTCAAAGGATTTGAAGGGATGACATTGTGTTAGTGTTAGATGTTTGGAAGGTTTTTATTATGTGATTTCTGAAGAACAATCTCCATTTTAGCCGTGTTTGATTTGAACTAATTGTGTATCAAAACTTTTGTAATGACCACCTTCTAATGATTAGAACAATCTCCATTTGCCTTTATTGTGATGTTAATGCTGGGACTATTTTAGGCTCCCTTTGGAGTGTCTTGTCCGTAGATGTAAATGCTAAGTATGATTATCAAGTTTTGGCTATTAGTTTTTGAAATAATTTTATAAATGTCAGCAGGTTGCTAATGCAAATCATGTTCTATGTATTTGTTTGATTGTCATGATATCTTCATTCCCAGTAAGAGATTTGCATTAGTAAATCCTATAAAGCTATTGAAGTTAGTGTATGATTAGTCGTAAAAAATAAAAACAAACTAAACCTTGCAGGTTGGTCTATGATTAGTAAATCATATGATTTTGTGAGGGTCTATATTTTCTGGTTCGAAGCATATTTATTTCATCACTGCAAGTCATTTGATTTTACCAGATTCTATATTTTCATGTTTAATTCTTGGAGTGGAGTCTAATGATTTGTATTTGCTTAATTCATAACAAGAAATCGATGTGCATGAAAATATGAAGACTAAAATGTTGAACAGATACACGGAAAAGCTTGATTCTCATTCAAACCAAAATTTGAAGAGATGCATTGAAAATGTTAGTTCAAAGACCATGAACAAGATACCAAGCTGCCTTGCCAAAACAACAAACATGTTCAGGCTGCCTTCAACAATACCAAAACACCATGGGCACGTTTTGAATAATTTCCCTTTGTAGTCGATCTCCCTTTCAACTTCAAAATATTTCTGCAATCCATGGGCACACCATAGGCATCGCCATTTCATCGGGCAATCCCTGAAGAAGTGCTCTGTGCTTCTACTTCCGTGACAAACACCAACATTTCTACCTCCCATCCTGGACACGAAGCAACACTGATACTTAGAAAGTGAAAATACAAATATCTTCTGCTAGCAACAAGGATAGATCCCACAAATACACCAAAGCTTAATAAACAAAAGAGAATCATAAAACAAGAATTCCAAGATGTTCTTCCACCCGAAGTTAATTAACAATGTCAAAATTCTACCTCTGCAAAAGGAAAGGATGGAATTCCAATAGCAAAACCAAGAATTAGCAACAAATACAGTCATGTTTCTATCATATTCAATACAATTATTCATCTAGGGACATTATCTCAGTCAAATCCATAGAACATATTCTATTCAGAGCTAACACAATGTATAATTCGATATAGAATAATGAAAATTAGAAACAAACACACGTATTGCAATATGCATTGCCCAGACAAAGATGTAGAACAAAAGGAAAAAGTAGTAAAGATATCTCCAAATTGAATAAACATTTGTCACATTCGTCTACTACCTTGGGATGAGATCAAGGACCGCATCAATTCCAAATTTGGTGGAAACCCATAACAATCGCGCAATACTAATACTTACATTGCTGAATCACCCTCACCTGAATATTTGCAGTGATGTTTAGAAAGTGATTCCTAGGGTTTCAGTCGGAAGAATGATTGGGGATTTTAGTCGGTTACGGAGCGGGTCTCCTGCTTCTTGTTTTTCTTTTTTTGGTTTGAGAGGTTTCAAATTAGGGAAATGGAGAATCAAGATAGCTTCGGTCGGAGTTTGCGATCAACGACCAGACAAATGTTCGGCGCCGAACGGAGGTCAGGAAGGAGACGATTCCTAGGGTTTCGGAGATTGGGGATTTTGAACGTGAAGAATGATAGGCAAGCCTGCGTTTTCTTTATTTTTTTCTCCCTTTTAAAGACCTTGTCCTGCCACGTCATCTGTGAAGATTTTGTGAAAGTCTCATCTGTAAGTGTAGCACGATTGATATGGACAGTGGCTATCTGTACCAGTGTTGTCGGAGGTTCGCGAAATCAATAGTTTCTCTTTGCAAAAGGTTACCTCGGGCTCTTACCTCAGCTATCTCGATGGTGGTTACTGGGCCATATTTTGGCCTAAAAACTTCATGAAACAGATGGCGAGCCAAATTTCAACGTCCCATATCTTTTTCAATTTGATTAAAGCTCGTCTTTAATTGGCGGAAAAAATCGGAAATGAAGTTTCGCAACCAAAATAGTATTCATTCTCTGTTATTGTATCAAAATTCGAAACAGTTCGCCATGGTATCGTTGCTTGTTAAGATTGAAGCAGATCACACCAACGCCCTTTCGATGATAATCACAGATTGTTAGAAATCTACTTATAGTAGCCTCGGCTTATTCAGCTTTTCACAGAGCTTGGGTGTATCCTTTAGATATCTAGGGTATTCACGGGGTGTTGAAAGGTGGATAGTCTTGCTGATCTAGAAAGTTCCTGAAGCTACGGTCAAGTTCTGATCTTGCTTCCTATTTATGTAATCCCTAAGAAACCTCAATCCTCGATCAGCTCTAGATTTTGAGAACTCATCTCTAATTTTATATTTTCTCAAACACAAAAATTCAAACCAATCTTGCTATAATGAAAGAAGAATTTTGGACGTTTTTCATGAAAGAACTCAAATAACAATTAGAAATAATCTGGTGGCAATCCCATACCATCTACTCTGTTTTCATTTTCTTAAATAATACACAGATTACATCTTTCCAAAACTAATTCTGGAATGTACAGTTTTACCAAAATAAATGTGATTTATGAAAATTGAAATACAAGAGAGAATCATGGGATTATATCACATTGATTTGTGAGGAGATTGGGGAGGTGATTCAGCTGTTGTTGGTTTGGGAAGTTCACGTATGGTAGCTGCATTTTCGGGATCCTCATCACTGCTCTGTCCAGCTTGCTCATTCTGTCCATTTTGCTTATTCTATCTAACACCCTCTGTTGCGTATTTTTATATCGCAAGTGTACGATATCGTAACAAGTAATATAGTGGACCTAAGAGTCCGGATTATCGTTCTCACGAGGACTATACTTTAGTCTTAATCTACTTTTCTAACTCTTATTTGATGGAAGTAAATCAAATAAGGAATTGTGATAGTTGGAAAGATTGATTCTGTTAAACGAACTAAATGCCTAAAACTAATGAAAATTATGATGAAATAACAAATACAAATAGATCAAAGATTCATGTATATAAGATGTATTAGGGCAAAACAACTTCATCTAATGATCACCTTAATTCTCAATTCAAGATTCTAGCCTAACGTAGTGTTCGATCGAATTCTCCTACGATATTCAATTTACCCCTCTCGAGTTCTCATTGAGCCTATTTAACTAATTCAATTCCATATCTCTATGCGAATTACCCTTAGTTAAACGAGTTATGGCACTAGGAATTCATATAACAACCGCAGCACTTAGTATAGGTATCTCTACACGTTATACCTCGTTACCGGATTTTATTACACGTTCTAAGTCTCAAACTCACCTCTCGATTCGTAAGAAACTCAATAGATCATCAAATTGTTGATCAGGTAATTCAATGCATTGCAATCATAATAAAATCAACACATGGAAGAATAAAACTCAGAATTCATGGATTAAAGAACTAAGGGTCTCAATAGATTACATTATTTGCCCTAATAATGAATTTAGCTACTCATAATCAAAACAATGAAATAAATAACTAAATTCGAATACATCACCGGATTTAAATGATAAAAAGATGGAAAAGAATTAGCTCTTGCACCAAGATCTTCTTCCACTTCCAATCCTTGCTTTGAACTTGAATCCTTCCTCTTCGATCTTGTGTTTTTCTCTTAATGTTACAAAGTGTGGAACCCTCTTTTCAATGTGTGGGAACCCCCTTTTCAATGTGTCCCTAGGTCTATTTATACTTTCATATATGTTCTTGGCCAAGTTGGAGTCTTTTTGTGGAGTTTTCGCGGCCCAAACAATAAAAAACCTAAAATCTGTGCGGCGGCGGCGCTTGAGCGCTACGGGATAGCGCTTGAGCGCTGAAAATCTGTTAAAAATTCAGCATTCAGGCGCCTAAGCGCTAGGTAGGTAGCGCTTGGGCGCTAGCGCTGCTTGCTGTCATTCTGCGTCCTCTTCAGTATTTTTATCATAACTTTTTCTCTCGATATCCGATTGAGGTAATTCAAGATGCGTTGGAAAGCTAATTCAAAGGGCTACAACTGTTCTTCAGAAGTTGTCTTCAAATTAGATCTTTTGCTATGTCAAATATGGATCACAACATGAGTCTAAAAATCGATGCATAACTCTTTCAATCCTAAATTGATGTGTGATCATATTTTAACGATATTTTATCCATTTGACGTCTTCCTTTATCCAATTGACTCCTAGTACTCTCGAATCTTCATCGTGAGGTTCTACACAACTTTTGAGCATTTTCACTTCAGTCCCCAAACTTTGGATCTTGCCTCTTTTTCGCCAATTTTGTATTCTTTTCTCCAATTCTTCATCTTCCATCTAGTTTCACCTAATAACATATTATATAATCAATTAGGCTATAATCTCATTAGAAGAACGACAAAATGTCATTATTTTGGAGCCTAAATAAGTGTATAAAATACACTTATCACCCTCCCTCTAATTAATAGGGATTAACATTACCATTAATTTGGATCTCAAGTAGGTAAATCGAGGAGCTGTCTACCCTTCGTGAAGATGTCTCCAATTTGATCTTGTGTAGAGATGTGTTTGACTTGAATGTCTTTGTTTAGAACTTTTTCTCTGATGAAGTGGTAATCGACTTCAACATGTTTTGTACGAGCATGAAATATCGGATTTGAGGCTAAGGCAATTGCTCCAATATTGTCGCACCAAATTGTTGGAATTGTTGATATTGAGATACCAAGTTCCTTCATAAGCATTCAGATCCAGTATAGTTCAGCAGTAGCTATGGCAAGACTTCGATACTCGGCTTCTGTACTACTTTTGGAAACAATAGGTTATTTCTTTGTTGTCCAGGTTATAAAATTTGATCCTAGGAAGACTCTGTAACCTATTGTGCTTCGACAGTCATCTGGATTTTCGGCCTAATCAGAGTCACAGTAAGCATTTAGTTGAATGTCACCAGGTGACAAATAGAGACCATAGTCAATACTATCCTTTAGATAGCGAAGTACACGTTTCACAGCAACCCAATGTGGATCACGCAGATTGTGCATGAACTGACACAATTGATTCACAGCATATGCTATGTCAGGATGGGAGATGGTACAATATTGAAGCGCTCCAACTATTCGTCGATAGTCTGTGGGATCGGATAATAGTGCACCTTCTGTGGATGAGAGTTTTGGGCCCGATGTTGTTGGACAATTTAGAGGTTTTGCACCCCTTATTTTGATACTGTTAAGTAGGTCTGTTATGTACCTTGTCTGTCGTAGGTGTAGCCCATGTTGGTCTCGACTTGCTTGGACACCTAAAAAGAAACTTAGTTCACCCAGATCTTCGACATGAAATGAATCCATTAGTGATGAAATGAAAAGGTTAACTGCATGTTTACTGGAACCTGTAACTAGTATGTCATCAACGTAAATTAAGACATACAATTTCACTGAATTTGTGGCATAAATAAATAGTGAGTAATCAGCAGTGGACTCAATGAAACCGTATTCCAATAGGTGCTGTAAGAGATGGCGAAACCAAGCATGTGGTGCTTGTTTAAGGCCATAGATTGATTTATGTAACCGACACACATGATTTGGGTAATTTTCATCCACAAAACCTTTGGGTTGCTCCATAAAAACTTCCTAATCTAAGATACCATGTAAAAAGGCATTGGAAATATCTAATTGACGGATATTCCAATTAAATGAGACCGCTAAAGCAGTAATCATCTGAACAGTGGTATGTTTGATAACTGGTGAAAATGTTTTACCATAATCAATTCCATACTGTTGATCAAATCCTTTTGCAACCAAACGCGCTTTATAGCACTCAATGCTACCATTTGAGAATCGTTTTATCTTAAAAATCCATTTATTGCGAACAATGTGCTTACCAGATGGGCATGAACAGAGGGACCAGGTACCATTGACCATTAAAGCGTCAAACTCACGTCCCATAGCAGCACACCATTTTGGAGAAGAAGATGTTTGTGTGTAGTTGGATGGCTTAGTTTCGGTGATCACCATGGAGAGTACCTACAGGGGATAACAAGTGGAATACATAGGGTAGTTAGGGAATAATTTTAGTTTTAAGTTACCAGTCATGGAGCAAGTTGTGGCGCGGCCTGGGTTATTGTCTAGGTTGATTGGTGTTGGTGTTGGTGTTGGTTGGTCAATGGAAGTGATTTCAAGTTGGACCTAATTTGAATTTGGTTGTGCGTTTGTAGTTGGAATAGGTTGCTGGATTTCAGATGAATAGGAAAGATTTGTGCTAGAACATGGGGGAAATGGAAAAGAGGTGAATGTACCCGGGGGTGATTCACTCGGTGAGGCAAGAGAAGAAAGGGCTCCTCTTTTTGCAAGAAACTCGGTCTCATTGAACATGACATTTCGAGACACATATACACGGTCAATCCTATAATCAAGACACATGTATCCTTTTTGTTGACTTGAATAGCCTATAAATATACACTCTTTGCTGCGAAAAGAGAGTTTGTTGTTCTCGTATGGCCGAAGTAAAGGATAACAAGCTGATCCAGAGATTTTTAAATGTGAGAATTTTGGAGTTTTGTTGTGAAGCATGTAAAAAGGAGTTAAGTTATGTAACACTTTTGTATGGAGTCTATTGATGAGATAAACAAATGTTAGGAAGGCATCGGGCCAATATGTTTTCGGTAGGTGAGAGCGAGCAAGAATTGTTAAGCCAGTTTCTACAATATGATGATGTTTACGCTCAGCAATCCCATTTTGTTGAGATGTATGTGGGCATGTTAAACGATGAAAAATGCCATTTTCTTTTAAAAAAGATTTGAAAGATGTGGAGGTGAATTCACCACCGTTAACGGTTTGTAACTGTTGAATTGTACAAGAAAATACATTTTCCATGAGTACCTTAAATTGTTTAAAGATTTGGAAAACTTCATTTTTAAACTTAATGGGATACAACCAAGTGAAGTGTGAAAAATCATCAACAAACAAGCACATAGTATTTTGCTCCACCAACCGAGTACATAGGCGATGTCCATACATCTGAATGAATAAGAGCTAAGGGCCTAGAGGATTGGCGAGTCGAGTCACTAAAGGGTAATTGTTTAGATTTCCCCAAAGGACATGACGAATGAAATTCTAATTTATTAGAACTGGAAACGTCTAAATATTTGGAATGAAAAAATTTATTTAAAATTGATTGAGATGGATGTCCTAGACGATTATGCCTTGTGTCGAGAGTGGTAGAGACACCAAGTTGAGCAGTAAAATAGGAAATTTTATTGCATGGACTTTTATTTTCTGCAATTGGATAGAGTCCGTTCTTAACTTGCCCTTTGAGTAGAAGTCGCCCCGTGTTATTCTCCTTCACAGAAAAGTCATTTCCAGTTAGAACAAAATAGCAGTCATTATCCAAGCAAAATCGATTAATAGAGATTAAGTTTGAGGAAGCATTTGGACAATAAAGAACATTGGATAGAATAAAACTGGAATTATTTGTGGTGAGGGAAGTGGTACCCATATTTTTTATCACCAAACCTGAACCATTTCCAACTGTAATTGTTTCATCTCCTTCATAAGGCTGGGAGGTGATGAGATTTGCCATTTTACTGGTTATGTGTGCATTGGCCCCACTATCAGCATACCACACCTGTTGAGCATAAGCATTGTTGCCTTCGGCAGCCAAAGCAGCGAGATCATATGGTGGTACTCTGCCTTGGTAGGAGAAGTCAAACCGGTGGTAGCAATCGATGGCTTTGTGGCCCTTTTTATCATAGATTTGGCTTACAAACCGGTTATCATTGGTTTGTGGTTGGACTTATTGTTGGAGGGACCCATAAGAGTTTGTGGGCGATTTCCATTGGATGAACGGTTTTGTAAAGGGAATCCGTGGCTTTTGTTTGTCCTCGAAGGTCCTTGTTTTGAATGTGTTGCCGCAAAGGCAAAATTCGTCTCTACAGGTGCCAAGTTTGAAGAGGACTCCATGAGTGTTTCAAAGTTTAGAATCTCAGTTTGAAAATCATCTAGTGAGAACTCTTTATCTCTTGTTGCGAATGTGAAAGCAGTCACAAATGGCATGAACTGGGGCTTGAGCCCATTGATGAGATACGTGATGAGATCTTGTTCATCCACCGATTTTCTTGCAGCGGACAGTTGATCGGAGAGAAGTTTAGCCTCTTCAATATACAAAAGGCAAGACCAATTACCTTGGTTAATTGTTTGAAGTTGCCGTTTATTCGAGATCACGATGTAGATAAGAACCGGGCTTGAAGAGAATCCCAGACTTGTTTCGATGTGTCTAGATTGAGGACCGTGGAGACAAGTTTCTCCACAATTGAGGCATAGAGCCAATTGAGAACGCTGTTGTCTTTCTTAGACCAGCGTGTATACTCCGAATTGGGGGAATCATAAGGCAGAGTCTTTGGTAGAGCCTTGCTGGTGCCATCAACTAAGCCATCCATGTCGTGACTCTTCAAGAATACCATAAATTGGATCCTCCAAGTAAGATAATTAGGGCCATCCAATTTGTGAAATTGTGGGGTATTTTGAAAGGAAGAGGCCATTGGAATCTGAGATGGTGTTGCGGAAGCGAGGTCGAAGGATTATCTTTTCTTTGGTGTTGGCCTTATGGCTCTGATACTATGAAAGAACTCAAATAACAATTAGAAATAATCTGGTGGCAATCCCCTACCTTCTCCTCTGTTTTCATTTTCTTAAATAATACACAGATTACATCTTTCCAAAACTAATTCTGGAATGTACAGTTTTACCAAAATAAATGTGATTTGTGAAAATAGAAATACAGAATCATGGGATTATATCACACTGATTTGTGAGGAGATTGGGGAGGTGATTCAGCTGCTGTTGGTTTGGGAAGTTCGCGCATGGTAGCTGTATTTTCGGGATCCTCATCACTGCTCTGTCCAGCTTGATCATTCTGTCCATTTTGCTTATTCTGTCTAACATTTCAATTTGGAAAAAAGTAAAACAAACTCTAGAAAAAGGGTTGGAGAAATTCTAGAGGGGAATTGAGATTCCAATTGTAGTGAACAAGCATATGATTATTGATGGTGTGGAGGAAAACTGAACAGAAATTAAGGAGATGATTGAGGCATGAAAGTAACACGAGAATTGGATCGGAATTGAGAATAACGAGAATTTTGTGTTTGTTTTTCTTTTAGAGAGTCGCTTCTCTAAATCTTGAGATTCTCTTCAAAAGTTTTCGACTATCTTCTTCCTTTCTTTCGAGAATATTTCGGTCGGCTTTTTCTCGTGTGTTTTCCTCGTTAATCGTAACCGTTTCCCACATACGGCACCAATGACATTACAAAAAAATGTCACGTGTTGATTCTCGAGCTTTCCAATTGAGGATGATCACGAACGAAATCTTCGATACCTGAAACAAAGGCGTTGAGGCATGCGCGTCGCCCATCCGATGCTTAAGTTAGCAAAAGAGGAAAATATAAGCGTAAGACTATAAATTGAATGTAAAACATAGCTGAATAATTAATTGTGGTCATGTATTTATAGAGTATGTGGTATACTCCTAGTAGGGTTAGATTATCGGGTATCGTATCCATTTTTGGAGTTTTAAAATGTATTAAAGTTCTATTAGGATATGACAAAAAAGTTTTAGTGGGATTCAACCTTATCGAAGTTGGATAAGCTTGAATATGGAAGTAAAGTCCTACTAAAGTATATCTTTTGAGGTAGAGAAAGGGATAAATGTAAAAATTCGAGGTAACGTAGAATTGTCACATGCAGCAATTAAGCTCGAGGAGGAAACCTTGGGAAAACTCTCTAGATGACCAAAAACAATCTTGAGCATTGTTGTTTGGGGTTGATAAAAAAATGACTATAATTTTTTATTCTTATTATTTTTTATTATTTTGCTTATCCATTTCACCGAACTACATTATTTTGGAAGAATGTATTCTGGAATAGTAGATTGATGGTGAATGTGTAGTTGAAAAAAAAGGAAGTTTTTTTGATGTAATGAAAAATATTATTTTATTGAAAAATATGTGGTTGGAAATTAGTAGAAGAATGATAATGAAAATTTTAATGTGTATCAAACAATGGCATAGTGATACTTTGCGTTTTCACATTTTTTTTATGGCAAATTGAAATATTTGATTAATAAAAATCTCCTGTCTGGAAGTGGTGTTTGGCTCGAGTTGTGGTGGATTATAAAATATTATTTTATTGAAGAATATGTGGTTGGAAATTAGTAGAAGAATGATAATGAAAATTTTAATGTATATCAAACAATGACATAGTGATATTTTGCGTTTTCACTTTTTTTTTTTATGGCAAATTGAAATATTTGATTAATAAAAATCTCCTGTCTGGAAGTGGTGTTTGGCTCGAGTTGTAGTGGATTATGATGGGTATTGATGGAATGTGATGAGCTTGGTTGGAGAAGATTTTTTTTTTTTTAATTTCTTTGTGTTAATATGTATTAAATTATATTAAGTGAGATTTATTTGTACATTTTTTAAATTATGGGACTTTATTTGTAATTTTTCCTTATTTTTGATTTTTTTTACTTCTTCTTTATTTTTATTTACTTAAAAAGAAGGACAAATTCATAATGATCAAAATGAAGGGTACGAGGATTATGTTAAAAAATTGAGAATATATTTTTTACATTTCACAGAAGTCGAGGACACAAAGTGCAAATTTTCCTAAAGAAATTTTAAGTAAATTCGTTAAAATCTCAGTAAAAAAAAAAAAACACTGTTTTCCCCATTCTGAGTTTCTTCTTCAACAGAAATATCCCTTACAAATTTGCACCCCTTCTTGTTGTGCATCCAAATCCTTTAATCTACTGCTTCAAAATAATGTCTTCAAATGCTAATGAATTAGAAAACGGAGTTCCCAAACCCAAATCCGAACCAGCACCACCAGCCACCGATCCAGATCCCGATTCAAACGACACCGGAATCCATCATACTGACGTGCAATCACCCGGTGCAGAAAAAGATTCCAAAATCGACGAAGTAATTGAATCCCACAAAGTACAATCAGTCCATGCGGAGGCATCAAATTCTGGACCTGAAGAAACTTCAATCCAGCCAAGTGTAACGAGTGAATCTGAGGAGAAGGAGGTAAAAACGAATGATGCGGGGAGTGAACCGAAGCTGAAACAAGAGGAAGGAAATCGGACGTTGACCATGAGAGAATTGTTGAATGAATTGAAGAACGGCGATGCCATTGAGGAGGTCGATACTCCTCAGAGGTCAGTTTCATTCTTTTGATTTAGAAAAAAAAAATTATTTATCTTTTTTCCAATTCGAAGTGAGAAATTGACTAATATACAAATGTAGGATTGGAGGAATATATGTGAAATGAAATGAATTGGTTGGATCAGTTCCTGAATTGATTTCTTTTATGAAAATTTAAATAATGTTAAAAACTTGGGTAATAGTGGTTGATAGGCTGAATTATTTAGACACTGTAATTGTACAATTTAGACTGGCTCTGTGAACTTCCATTCTTAGTGTGATTATTTAGAAAGTGATTTGGGAGGATTGATGGCAGATTTATAGAAGAGTACTTTAGTGAGGGACTTGTATGATCAAAACTCGAAATAGTAAAGTACTTTGTCAGTTCTATTGCAAGAATATTGGTGATTGCTGATTAAATTTGAGGACGTAAAAGACAGCTTTAGTCAAAATTGCAGCGTCCATGATACTATACTAATTAATAGAAGAAAGAGTCATTCTTATCATTTTACTTAACAGTCTCCTAAAAATATGACCTTATTACAGATTCAGTTTTCTGCAGAAGATTTTCGTTTTCAACCCCTGTGCTATGCTTAATTCCCCAGTTTTCTTTGTATTGAGTATTGCCCTGTAACTTGTGGCAATCATTGTTCTGCCATTGGATATATCAAGAACAAATCTCTACTTCTCTGCTTCCTTGGAAATGCCTTCTACTACCCCTTTTCCTTCCACGTAAAATAGACAACTGTTGGGAAGCCAACATGCATAACCTAGTGCAGAAATTATACCATGAAATGTATTTAACATCCAAATCGATCCCATTCCCAACTATCTTCATTCATGTGCTGGAGTATATGGTTCACCACATTTACCCTGAATAAATGCATTTGAAAAATTATGGCCTGTATTGTTGTAACCCTGTTGTGTTGACATAGTACATACTTTACCATGTACAACTCCCCATTTCCTCTTATTCACTATACAGCAACCCAATTATTGAAAGCAAACATGGGCACTTTCGAACCATGCCTCTGATACTGTGTTACCAAGGCTACTTGTTTCATTTGGAGTCTTCATGTGGACTTGACAAAATACAACCTTGTAGTGCCTGGAAGTCACTTGACTATAATCTTACTTTTGTTATTGTGAAAGAGTTTGCTGGTGTTCCATTTATCAACTCATGCTGTATGGCCATCTTTTGTTCATGTGAAATCAGCAAGCGTACGGGATCGTTGTACAAGTAATAAGATTTGTAAGTTAAGAGTATCATTTCCACGAGGAATAAAGTCTAATTTGTAATTCAATAGCTACTATTAAACTCAAAGTGTGGTGGTATCAAAAGAGTTGTGATTTGTTTGTTATTTATTATAATTCTACTCTAATAAAGAGAGAAAATGTGATTAAATCTAATGTGAATGCTTGTATTGGATTCATGTATCCCCAGTTTCCATCTATTTCAATTCTTAATAATCATTGTATTCAATTCGCTTAACTTAATTCACGTACTCAATATATATCAAATTTTACATGGAAAAGCAAAAATTAACTAACCATGCAACATATTCACCACTCATAATTCAATATATTTCTCATTACTAGTCAGACCAACTAACTCATACATGTACACAAAAAGAAAATATTTTTGGAAGTTTTCAAAATTTTCAAATTTTTTTTTTTTTTATTTTCTATATATCTTAAAACAATAAAAGCACACAAAAACATAAAAAAATAGAAGAAAATTCATATTTTCCATCCCCAAATTTAAACTAAACATTGTCCTCAACGTTTTAAATCATAAGTTCGCATACAAAGGGGTGGAGAAGAAAATGAAGAAAATTCTTCCCTGATATGATGTGAAATTCAATGGCTAGCTTTTTCTATTGCTCCCTTGTCTCCTTAGTCAATGTTGGTTTAAGCGTTCCGCGACGTCATGTTCTTACACAATACGTTTCGATAAAATATTCAAGATCAAATATCTGGAACAATTATTACTTAGCTTAAACATCTAATAAACCAACTAAATCTCGAGGACCTAAGGGGAAACATGAAATGGATGATGAGTCCCTAATAATTAAATAAAAATTGATCTAAATAACCCTAAGTCTAGAAAGCATAATAAATGAAAGGGATAAAAGTGTTGGGCTGCCTCTTAACAAGCGCTTGTTTAAAGTCTTTATCTCGACTCTTGTTGTTTCTAGGCTCTTTATGGTGGCTTGAAAAGGGAATTTTCAGCTCTACACTTTACGCACTGATTGCACTTCTCACATCTTTCATCCTTCACATAATCAAGTTTTCATTGTTGTCCCTACCAATAATTTAACCTTCTTCTAGTTTGCCCTTGTAGCTCTCCCTATGGTCTACTCTTTGGCAATCCTCAAAGTAGGAGGGCTGTTTGAGTAAATTTTCTATAGTGAAGCTCTACTGCTTATCTTCCACCCTCAGGACTTTCTCATTAGTATCAAAATCAGATGATTTAATCTTGACTTGAAAGTAGGAAGGCTGTTTGAGTGAATTTTTTACTTGAATCTTGAAACCAGATGAAGAATCTTCAATTTCGTATTCAATTCAACTTGATTTAATCTTGATAGCCTTGTTCTTCGCCTCCAAATATGTGGAATATGATGAAATTTAGGTCTAATGGAGGTTCCCTACGTTCTGGTAGAGTTTTGGTATTTAAAAAATGCCAAAAATATTGCATTGAATTGTTACCAAAACAAAAATAAGGAAAATTGCATTTTTCCTATTTTTACACTAAGGCGCTCATCTAGGCATAGCTAGGGCACGCGTCTAGCTTGTTTAGCGCGCGGCGCGCCTCTAGTCAGGCTTAGGTGCGCGCCTAGGCTTGTCCCGTGTAACTTTCAGTATTTCTATCATAGTTTTCTCTCCCGATATCCGATTGGGCTGATTTAAAATGCGTTGGAAAGCTAACTCAAAGGGCTACAATTCTTCTAGAAATACTATTTCTCCAATTTGAACGTTTGTTATGCCAAAAATGGGTTGCAATCTATGACTGAAAATCCGGAGCATAACTTTTTCGGCTAAAAATTGATGTTTGATAATATTTTGATTATATTTCATCCCTTTGACTTCTTTACTCGTCCAATTAACCCATATTATTCTCGGATCTTCATTGTGAGGTCCAACACAACTTCTGAGTGTTTGCACTTTAGTTCCCGAATTTTGGATTTGCTTCATTTTAGCCCTTTTCCATTCTTTCTTCCAACTCTTCGTTCAAACATGAGTTTTTCCTAATAAAAGCAATAAATAACAAATTAGGCACTAATCCGTCCAAAGAATAACAAAATATCATCATTTAGGACCCCGAATGAGCGTAGAAACTACACTTATCATCTTTCCTCTTATATGCCATTTTTTATTTTAATTTTCTTCAAAAATGGAACTCAACTTTGAGCCTCATCATTTGGAAACTGCTTTACTTTGTTTCCTTAAAAACGCAATCTTAGAGGTCGTATGTATGTGGCTATCATGGCATAAGATAGTATCATGACCATCCTGCAAGTTCTCATCTTCTCCCCAAGCTGTGGCATCTTCCTCCAAGGTTTCGAAACCAGGATGTCTCATGATAACTGCTTTACTTGGATTTTGTTCATAGCTGTTTGTTCCACTCAGTTCACATCATTATTCCCAATCCTCTTCTTTCAATGGCTTACAAACCCTAGCAGGTCTCTGCCATGGAAAGAGGGCAGCTTTATTAGTCTTACTTTGATAGATAATCGTAGTTTTGGTGCAAAAATTAGAATTGCTCAATCTCCATTCTTCTCCGAATAAATGCATTTACTTAAGAGTTTGTTTGCTTCTTGAATGCAGAGTACGTGAATTTCCTTGAACAATTATTTGCAGCATTTTTCTGTTTACCTCCTCATTCTTCTGTCTTGAACAGGATATATGTGAAACTCTTGTCATTTTTTTGTTATGTGTTATTATCGTGACAAATGTTACTATGTTTTGCATGGTCTCTTGTGCAATTGATTTATCCAGTCAAGCAAGTACATATAAGCAAAACCAGAATGATGCTGCCATGGAGTTGATTGACAGTGTCACAGGTGTTGATGAGGAGGGTAGGTCTCGCCAACGGATTCTTACATTCGCTGCAAGGAGGTAGGCATCTAGTGTAAAATTATTGTCGACATTGCATTGCAGTTTATTCAATTTGTTCGTAAATGTGATAATGCTTTAAAGAGTTCTATGCAAATTGCAATGTGCATGGAGCTTTTAAACCTTCATTGCTTCAAACAAAAGTACAGTAAGCTACCTTTCCTTTCTTTCTTCCTGTTAATGATTTGAATTAATTTGTTTTAGTTCTCAATTTTAGTGAAATTATTGCTCAAAAACTCAAAGGTAGCCAATGAAGGTGCATATCAAAAACCCCTTCATTTAGGGGGTGCTGCTACTGATTTTTATCACATTTCCTGACATTATAATGTATCTTTCTGTGCAAAATTTGTATCTGTGGGTCATATCTTCACTAGTACTTAGATCCTTTGACATAATTTAATTGCGGTCCTTTCCAACAAGTAGAAATTAAGTTTTATCATTGCTGTAAGATTATTGGAAGCCTAGGCATGACTTCAATGAATCAGGCACTATGTGATGCAACTGTTATAGTTCTTTCTTCACATGCCGTGTCTTCTTGTTCAAAGTCATGCTGAATTCATAATTATTTGCTTAAATTTACTCTCTCTTCATTGCCTTGCTCTGTCATACTTTTATACATTTGAAATAGATAAATGTGCAATGAAAACTTTGTGCATGTACTATTTTAGTGGAAAGTATCTAGTTATGTAGAGCAGGAACATGTGTTTGGGTCTTGGAAACTATGCTCTTGATCACTCTCAAGTTGAAACACGTGTAGCTTTTCACGAGCACGCCAAACTTTTAAACCACCTAATGCGTTGGTGGAGAAAACTAGTTAAGTTGTGTGTCCTCCATGTTTTGTTTCTTCATTAAACGAGAAAGTCACCCTTATGACTATTTTATTATAAAAATATCCTTGCAAAACCTTACCAGTGTTGAGGAGGAGAATTTAATTGCCACTATTGGCACTGTTGTGCAGATATGCTAGTGCAATAGAGAGAAATCCAGATGATTATGATGCGCTGTACAATTGGGCACTGGTTCTTCAGGTACGGATTGTGAATTTAATAGAACTTCTGGACAATATATGTATATAAAAGTTTTCTTTTTCTCCTTCCATTTGGATTCCACTCTATTTGCAAGAAATAGTTATGTATCATAGTATATATACCTCTAGCAGTCTTGTAGACTTGGAGTTTTTGCATCCCGACCGCTTTTGATTGGAAAGAACATAACCTAACCCTCGAAATTAACTGGTTGAAAATGAATGTCCTATAACATGGCATTTAGGAATTCTCAATGTTCAAGGGTAGTATTTATTTAGAAACTATCTATAGAAATGCTCATAATTTATTCCATTAATTCATGGACAGTAATGTTTTGAGTTGTATCTGAACAATCAGAAAGTGTTTACCATGTTGTTAAAGTTTGTCTATGAATGCAGGAAAGTGCAGATAATGTAAATCCTGAATCTAGTTCTTCCAAGGATGCTTTGCTTGAAGAGGCGTGTAGAAAGTATGAAGAGGCCACCCGTCTTTGCCCTACACTTAATGATGTATGTATTCAATGCTATGCTAAAAGAGTGGATATAATTTCCATGCAACTGCAATAGCATCTCTTGCAGATGGAAAATAGAAGGAAGATAATAATGCAGCTTTTTTCTTCTTTGGTGCACCATATTTAAATGGAAAGTCCAATCTAGGCAGTATCACGGTTCTCTAAATTGTCAGTTTTTGTCCATGAGATTGTGCAGATGTGCACGTCCTCATGCGGTTTGTTTACATATGTATCTACATATACTTGTGCAGCAGTTTCTGTTGTTTTAAGGAGAAAACTGAGATGCAAGATAATGTATTGTCTGGGTGATTTATACTGGTCTTACTTCAGATTGGATTTAAAATTTACCTTGAGAAGTTATTTTACAATATTTATTCTTGTATATAACTATATACCAGTTATATATTCACTTAAAATGACATTCTTATTCATCTTGGTATAAGGCTTATTATAATTGGGCTATAGCAATCTCTGATCGGGCGAAAATACGGGGTCGTACCAAGGAAGCTGAGGAACTTTGGAAACAGGTTTGGGATTTTGCTGAAATATATCTCAGATGCTATACATATATATAGTCTTACCGTCAAGTTTATGCTTTTCTTCATCATGATTTTTAACTTAGCTGGATAGTATGGATGTTGGGGGGACATGTCAAAGTCAATATAGAGCTCCGTTTGAATAAATTTCTATCAAAGAGGACACAATAAACCAATTTGAAAATGTTGTTTCTTTGTTGATGTCTAATTTCAGGCTACAAAGAATTATGAAAAGGCAGTTCAACTCAATTGGAATAGTCCTCAGGTAATATATTGAGTAATTATGTCTGGATAAAACCAAGAAATGGCCTTTTCTGCTGTAACTTTGGATCAGCTTGTGAAAAATACTTTCCAATGTTCCTTTTTCAATTGCCAAAACTTCAGATTGTTTCCCATCTTCCTGTCTTTTCTTATTATTTTTGGTAGTTCAACATTTACGAACCACTCAAAATTTCTAACTATTTTATTGTATCGCTTGCAATACAACTATGATGCACCGACACGGACACGCGTGTCCGACACGATATGTGTCGGATACGTCGATACGCGATTTTTGAAAAAAGTACAAACACGACACGTTATCGACACGTTGATTAAATTCTTAAAAAAAAAATCATTTATATACTATAAATTTAGTTTTATACTTATTATTAATTTTTCTTGTTGAAATCTTTTAAACATGATTACATATTTGTTACTTGCTAATAACTTTGAATTAACAATATATAATATTTCTAATATAAAAAGAAAAATGATTACGGTAGAGTGTCCGAGAAGTGTCGGTATCGACTCGTGTCCGACACGGACACGCTACCCTTATTGAAGTGTCCGTGCTATAGAGCAATACAACACTTCTCATATTCGCTTCCTTTCATAGAAGCTACCGTGTTTTCTCTCTTTTTCCTCATGGAACGGATGACTTTTTTTTCCCTTGATATTTTCTAACCAAGAGAGAATTTTTGTTCCAGGCACTTAACAACTGGGGGCTTGCTCTGCAGGTACTTTTGCACAATTTCCTGCTAAACCGACCATTTAATTGCTTGTCATTTTGGGTTTATGTTGTTGTAAGAGCCCAATAATTGGTGTTCTATTTCATGTTTCTTTGACTAAATGTATTGTGCCTTAAGTTTGGTATATAATTTTATGCTTCGAATTCATATTTCAGGAACTCAGTGCAATTGTCCCTGCTCGAGAAAAACAGACCATTGTAAAAACTGCAATCAATAAGGTATAGAAACCATTTGACTTAGCAGAGTGAGGTGAATTTTAAAAATAAGATCTGGAGCAATTTTTTTCTGCTCCACTTTCATTAAAAAAACACACCGGATCGACAGGTTCAATCCGGAAACTGGTGAACCTAATTCCAAAATGGTATGGGCAGCACTTTTGGAAAGTCTTACATAAAATGGGTCAAAACCCACTGATCCAGGCAGGTCTGTCTAAAACTGGCTACCCATTTTGGTAAATCAGGCTGGGTAGTAAATTCATTCTCAAATGCATGTTGTAGAAAATTAGAAATCATCCCAAATTCTGTGTTTCAGGTGATGTTTTTAAGTTGATTTTGATAAATAATATGCACGGAGAAGAAAAAAAAGGGGGGGATGGGACATTATGGTATATATCTAATTTACCATCAAATTGTGGTAGTTTATGATAACCATCATACTAATCATTATCAAATGTTGTACCACAATTAATAAGATGTTGTGACAAAATAAATGAAACTTTAAGTAATAACCTCGTATGTCTATAAAAATATGAAGGAGCTTGGAAAAAGAGAAAAAATTAAGGATACGTCATTGATTTGATTTGCAAAAAAATAAATAATAAAAAGAGAGAGTATTTGATCATTTTCCATCTTTTTGTTAGTATGCTATTTCTTTTATGCAATGCATTGTTAAGTTATGATATGCCTAACTTTTAATCTTTAGTATATATATCAACATCTTTTCATTTAAAGAATGTTTTTTACTGATATATGGTGATTGGCCAGCGAACCGGTGTCCCGACCAGGTCAACGTTTGGTTTGGGTTTCATAACTATGGTTTCCTCTGCTAACTTAATGTACTTTGCTTGTATTCAAATGCAGTTCCGTGCTGCAATACAGTTGCAATTCGATTTTCATAGGGCAATATACAACCTTGGCACTGTTCTGGTTGGTTTATCATTTACTTTGTTCTTCATTACTTTAAAAACATAATAAAAAGGGGGATGAACAAATCAAGGATTTAATACGGATCGTTCTTATCTTGTGTGCCTTGCAGTATGGATTAGCAGAGGACATGGCAAGAACTGGAGGATCCATGAATGCAAAGGAGGTCTCCCCCGATGAGTTATACAGCCAGTCTGCTATCTACATTGCAGCTGCACATGCACTGAAACCAAATTACTCAGTATGCAGATCCAATTACATGAAACAGAATAATTTTCTATTATATCCTTTTCATTTTACTGTCTTATTTTGTTGTTGTCTCTGTTCTTTTAGATTATGGCTAAGCCTATGCACTAGTTGATACTATTTCTTATGATTAGGAAATGATTAATTTCTCTGCATCAGTAAAGTCTGACGCCTGGCTCTCTCCTTACTTTACTCCTTTTTTTCTCTTTTTCTATAAAACACTGAAGATTGTAGGAAAAGTAAAGTCAAAATAAAGCCACTGGCAAACTTTCCTTTTTTTTTCCCCCACTTTTAACTTGTTCAACTGGAAGAAATGAGTTATTGCCAACAATGCACATTTTAATATGTTCTGAAGTATACATCACTTATTTCTGCGTTGTACTACAGGTTTACACTAGTGCATTGAAGCTCGTGCGATCAATGGTGAGTTTTGTCTTCTCAACGTTTTCATAATCTATATATGCCAAATTTCATGGTTTATGTCAATTAAAAGATGTGAGACTTGGAGCTTTTTATCAAACCTTATCAGTAATACTCGGTTATATATGGTGGTCATTATGATTCAGAGAATCATTTAGAAATAGTGGCCAAAAAGAACTGACTGCAGTCAGCCTTAAGTCTTAGTTTCTAGGGCCAGTGATTCATTAAAATTCTCAGCGGAAGTATTTTATTTGATTGAGCTAAATTGCTACTCTTTGCATTTATATCTCATTGTATTGGTCTGGAGACTGAACATTTCTAGTAAATCGTCTTTTTTTCCCCCAACATTTGCACTGGTATATGCATTAATCTCCTTTTTGCTTACTGTTACAAAACAAAAATGCTGAACGAGATTTATTGGGGTAAATGCAGGGGTTATATCCTGGGGTGCTGCAAATAATTCTCTTTTCATTTATTTTCTTTCTGAAGAAAAATCATTTTCAAAATCATTTTTTAAGTAATTATTCTGACGAGATTTACGGATTTTCAGCTGCCTCTACCCTATCTGAAGGTTGGATATCTGACTGCACCACCTGCGGGAAATCCAGTTGCACCTCATGGTGACTGGAAACTTTCTCAATTTGTGCTAAATCATGATTGTCTTCGACAGGTAGAAGTTTGCATCTTCCATTGAAATGAGATAAATACACAGCTTACCTTTGTTCTCCAACATTTTCATTGTGAATGTGCCAAAGTTTATTCTTTGAGTGCCAAAGTTTATTCTTTGAGTTAAAGAGGAACTCTACCATTTCACAAGCATATTAGTTTGACCCACTCATAGCTAAATATCATGATACTATTTATCTTGCTCATCGTTAGATCTGCAGAATATAACTAGTACATAATGTATTGACCAATGACCATACCAAATCTTTACAATTCAAACTTGATTTTGTGCATTTTTCTCTGATAATTATCTCTCACCCTCTATATCTTGGAAGTTCATTACATTTAAGTCGGGTGGTAGGAAATGTATTCCCCATTTGTTCACTTCTAAAAGAAATTCTTCATCAAATAAGCTTATTCAGATTTGAGGAAGTTCATTACGTGGTTTACTGATCATGTGAATCACTATGAATAGCAATTTAGTTTCTGTAGATTTACTGATTTATGTGAATCACGATGATTACAATTCATTGTTATTAGAGTGTACTTTCTATAATCAATGTCCATCCTTCTCCCACAGATGAACAAAGTCGAGCAAAGACCGCTTTCACAGAGCCTTTCTTCAAAATCAGTAGATACAGTTCTGATGAACAAGTCGGCAATTAAAGTTGATATTGCAGATATTATCTCTGTATCGACATGTGCTGATCTTACTTTACCACCTGGTGCATGCCTCTGCATCGACACAATTCATGGACCTATATTCTTGGTAAAAAATCTTTTTGCTTTTCCAATCTATATTTTCTACTTTATTTAAAGTTACTCCATCACACTTCGAGGTTCTCTGCTGAGTACCACAACTAACCCATAAATTGCATCTTTGGAAGGATAGGAAATTCCAAAGACCCAAAAACCTTTTGATGTTTCGTTTTCCCCTGGCTGCTAGGTTGTGGCTAGAATTGGGTTTTAGGGGAGAGATACGAATGGCTCCACATGATTGAAGGAGGATTCATATCTTTTCTAAATATTTTAAAATCTTGTTTTGCTGTTTTTTTTATTTTATTTTTTCATTCTATCTCAGATTGCCGAGTCGTGGGAATATTTGGATGGATGGTTTGATGCGATTCGGTTAGTTTACACAATTTTTGCTCGGGGTAAGAATGATGTTTTAGCCGGTATTATAACTGGATAATTTTGCACGTGTAAATTATCTTGGACAATTCAAACATTTTCTTGGGGGAGGCCTTCTAATTTTTATGAACTGTGAAAGACTATGGCTTCATGTAGACTTGTAAATTATTTTGAGTATTGCTATGAAATGAGATTCATAGAAGTTTCTTCCTTCATGGCTATATTCTGTCCCTACTTTTATTGAAAGTGAGCACTTGAAATCTCAAAAAAAGTAATGCTTCATAAACATTGGGTTTATTCGTAAAATGCTCATGGTGTTGCACAATGGTGAACTTGTTAATATACTAATCATTTCATAAACTGCTGGTGTATTTATTCTTTTGAATGAGGTGTAGTGTTTTTAAGTCATGTCATACTAAATTAGTTTATAATAGGATACAGTAAAATCTCTATAAAATAATAATGTTGGGATTGAGAAAAATTATTATTTTAGGGGTTATTAATTTATCGATAAATGAATAATTTATTAATTTAAATAAACATTTTTTTAATTTATAGAGTATTTTATATTTTTATAACTTTTATTATATTTTACCATAATATATGTAGGAAATTTGAAAAAAAAAATATTGAATATGGTGAAATTCAAAATTTGATCACACGTGGATTATAGAAGGAACATTAATGTACATGCATTGGCTTCAAAAAGAGGTGAATTGAAAAAAAAAAAAAAAAAAATTGTTAAAAAAAGTTCGCAGTTGTTATTTTATATATTTGTTGAGCCTTAAAAGGATCTAAAAAAAAATATCATCTTATGCATTTAACGAGGTAATTAATTTAGTACATTGATTCAAGTCGGAATTGAAGAATTTTATTATTTGATCGAGATTATTAACTTATCGAACATTCATTTATGAGGTTTTAGAGTAATCATTTGTATTCAATTGTCTTGCCTTCTTGTAACTAGTAAGAGACCAATTGTGTGGTATAATAGAGTTGTAATTTACTAATTTTCTAGATCCTCGCAAAATATGAAGCTATAATTGTAAACCATGGACACTCTATGAAAGCGTTCTCCAATGATAATAAAGGGCTAAAAGATCTACCCACCTTTATTTCTAGAAATAGATAATCAAGGTATACTTTCACAACGTATCCTCTATTTTCCGGTCTTTAAATTTAGGCTTCGTTTGATAGCCTATATTTTCCATAACTTTTGTAGTGTTTGATTGACGAAATTTTTCCGGGAAAATATTTTCCAACTTTCTAAATTTTCCACATTTTTGAGGAAAATAAATTCTTGATGTTTTGGTGGGAAAATATTTTCCAGTTTTTTTTTATTTTTTTTATTTTTTTTTGGCAATAGAAAGAAATTCTAGATACAATGGTAAAAAATATTTTCACTTTTATTGACAATTTTCATGCAAAATAAAGCCAAACGAATAGTATTCGGTGTGATTATTTTTTTTTCAATTTTTTTTATTTTTTATTTTTGACAATTGGAACAAATTCTAGACCTAATAGTATAAAATATTATCACTTTAATGGACAATTTTCATAAAAAACGAAGCCAATCGAACTCCAAACTTTTAACATTTTCCATGGAAAATTATACCAATTAAACACAATTAATTACAATTCCCAACAAAACAATTTTTAGGAAAATATTTTTCCATCTATTTTTCACCTTGCAATCAAACAGACCCTTAGTTTTTAGTTTCTTTTTCCTTCTTTGATTGGTGGGGTAAGAGATGGGAAGTAGGGGATGAAAGATATTATTGAACATAGCCTTCAATTCCATTCTTTATTGATGCTATGAATTACACAGAAACAACAGTTAATCTCTCCTTTCCTCTAGGCAGGCAAGAATTTCATACAAATTGGGGGGTATATTTTTGCCAAAGCAAGAACAGATGAAGGCAGTATCCAGAGACCATCCCCACATATTAAACCAGAAGCCACAGCAGGAACCATCAACTCTGCCTTCTTAGAGTTAATTCTATGCCACAAAAACACAATCAGAGTACCTACACACATATCAATAGCAAAATACCCTCCAATCAGGAAAGGTACTGCCATTGCTGTGGGAAGTGGCATCCATTTTCCAATTCTCTTTGGAGTAAAATCTTTAACCAAATTAATCCCGACTGCGAATGTCAAAAACCCATAACAGAGTTGCAAACAATGCTTGGGCAAAGCAGAAAATCCCTGTACTCCAAGAATTGCCAAGTTTCTGTAAATTATAGCATATGGGGCCTTGTATTCTCCATTAGGGTTCCCAATATCAAATGCCTTGTAGAATAAGAAGAAACTTAAGGGTGAAACTAAACAACCCAAAAATGTCCCAAGTGTCTGGCTTAAGAGCATTGCTCTAGGTGACGTTAGAGTCAAATGGCCTGTTTTGAAATCTTGCATTAAAATGCAAGAAACTGAAATAATGGACTTGACTAGCCCACAACCTGCCATTCCTGCTACCAAACCATGGTCTTTCCCAGCCACTGCAGAGATTACAAAAAGGCCCACTTTTCCATAATTGTAGGACATGTTTATATCTGTTAAACCAGCTCCATATGCATTGCAGAAGGCTAAAGATGGTGCAAAAATGTAGGCTACAAGAACATAGTACCATTTGAGCTCTGGAAATATGAATGGAATTGCAATCACTGATATCATGGCCAAGGTTATGTAACCAGCAGCCCCTACCCACATGGGAATGCTTTCTCGAAGGAAAACTTCATCTTGTTTGAGATCGTTGAGAGTCTTGTCCTGACTAACTCTGGCAACGGCTGTAGGACGAGAGCAATAATGAACAAAACGGAAGTCAAAAACAAGCAAAGCAAACATGAAGATTATAGATGCACACCATAGTGTGAGAACTATATAATGAAGGGAATGAAAGAGATGAGCGTATTTTATGATTAGGTTCTGTACAATCCTGCTACAAACTCAAGTTGATCGTTGTCTCATATAATTAAGTTATACCTGAGTCGGGATTTCTGCTTTTTAACCTTCCATGAACATTAATGAGGGTGACACGTAAGATCTTGACGAAATTATAGAGCCCATCTCCTAGAAGGAGAGCAATGGAGATAAATACCTGCCAAGAAAACAATGACAGTAGAAAAACCAACATTTTGATTAGGATCCAGGAATAAAGTTCGAGGTCAATTACAAAATAACACCAATATAGTCTTTTTCCTAATAAATATGTGGTTGACCATGTAAAACTAAATCTTTAACGATCATGAGATTGAGGTCGATTAGAACACATAAAGAAAGGAAGAAACCTTGTAACCATTAAGACTCTTCATGCTGCTTTCGGGCAGATCTGCTGGAAACCATTCTCCTTTAAGTTTTCCTATGAGTGGCCACATCATGCCATATGAAAGCACAGCTCCAAGAAGCAAAGACAAGTTTACAATGTGGGAACAAATCATTCCAGTTCCAATGTAAGTTGTGCTAAAATCAAAGTAAAATCTGCAGAAAACATCATCTGCAGGCTGTAAGAACTAAGAAAATTTCCTCTGTAAATTGTAAAACCTGGTACAAATTTTGCAGATTACAGACATACGTTTGCTTCCAAGCTTTAAGTCCAAATGTAGGAAACTGTGAAAACCCACAATCGTCTTTTGCTTTGTAAAACCGCTGGAAAAAACCCCAGAAAAAACTGAACGATAGACACTTCAAGAAACCTCGTACTTGCTTTCTACAAAATGACGCAAAAATAATAAATAAATAAATAATAATAATAACGATAAATAAATAAAAATTTACGTTTGATTAACACAGAAACAAGTGATAAAAATGCAATAAAAATTGATAAGAGAGGAAAAATTATAGTTACTTGGCCATTTTGTCACCTCTGGAATGGAATCCATTGATTAGAACTGCAGTTGCCATCCCACTTGGAAAGGTCAACTTGTAGTCGATAATCAAGATCTGGGGACCAATTAAAACTTCTAAAAGTCTTAAAATAATCACTTGAAAAGTTATAGTTTAACAGTGGATGCAAAAAATATTGCTTCAATCTGACTTAAAATGCATAGAATCCAGAGTATAATGTGGTCCAAATTCAAGAAAATCAAAATGCAGCACGCTTGAAAAATATAATACTCCATATTCTATAGCTTTCTGTATTTAGAAACTCGATTTTCTGCTAAAAATGGTACATGACAACACAACAAAAGATACGAAAAGAAATCCCCATACCGAAAATAGATCCATGCGCTTAAAATTTGGCGAGGTTAGCAAGAATTGAATAGTACTAGAGAGTATGAAAATAGAAAAGAAGTTAAAATTTACTGTGAACCATGAAGATTTGATTGTAATACTGAGAGCTTGTTGTGTACCTTTCGAAGAGGAATCAACACGAAAAGGCCGATAAAACAAACTAAGAAGAGGAAGCCAGTCATCCAACCAAGCCCAGGTTCCTTGATACTGCTTGGAGAATTACCTACAGTACTAAAGCCACCAGACTGCTCAAATGTTTTCTTGTTCAGTCCCAGTAGATAAGATCCAAACCCTCCTGAAATTACCATGAACGTTAAATGAATTAATCTAGTATGAAAAAATAAAAAGCAAAGATTTCCCTTAAAATTTGTGAAATAAAGTGCCTCAAACCTCCAACTGCAATACTGTAACATGCAACAGCACATGTTTGTATCATAGTATTCTCCTGTTTTGTGAAAGGACTTGAGACAATTCCTGTCTTTTGAAGTAACTTTTTCCATGTTCGAACAAACACGAATGCAAGAAGCGCAGCAGAAACATTGAGGTTTGGAGTAATCCCCGTCGTAAGATTCAGTTTCATCGCTATTACACTAAACATTGATCCAATTAATATGCTTGCAACTACTGCACGTATTGTAATCTGCTTCGTCCATGGCTGAAGTCTTTTTGTATCCTCCTCAACGTCTTCCTGCAGCTCCTCCTTTTCCACTTTCTCAATCTCCTTCGACTCGTTTTCCAAATCCCTCATGGCTGGACTGTGGCTAATCTGCATCATTAGATAATAGTATGAACTTCAAATTCCAATAACCCCAGGAAAGAAATGAGACGTGAATAAAAGCAGTGACACTAATAAGTACGCGAAAGAACCTCGTATTCCTACGATACAATAAGATAGAATTGAGTGAAAAGCAAAGAGAATACAATCATATAAATTACTTGTATATTTTACAATGTGAAGCAGAACTTATGCAGAAGAATGGCCAATTGGAAAAGCTTCATATGGGTTATGCTTTCTTTTTCGATCAAATCCGAATACCATAGAATGATCACACTCTTAAATAATCTAAAATTTTCACTTTTATATGTGTGACAGTCCACTTATAGAAGGCTAGCAATACTCTAGCATAGCCATCTAGGATGCCCAAAAGACCAGGAAAAAAAAAATATTTATATTGTACTAGGATGCAAGAACTTGAGAAATTATAATGATTATATTTTTTTTTAATGGAATATTGTTATGCCATCACTCTCCATCGATTATATTGGAGAAATATTAGGAATTTATAAGTAGGGATTAGTAGGTAATGTATGCATCATGCATTATGAATTTCTGCTAATGACAACCGATGGTAATAATCTACAAGTAACTAATTAGGTCATTTTTATTTTGAACGCGTTTAAATATATTACTTATTTTCGAATTCCGTAATTCTTACTTTTAAGTAATAAATAAAAAAAAAAAAAGTTACTTTCACGCTATCAACTTTGATTAACAGAAAAATTATTTACTTATTTTAAAACTTCTAAGCTTAGCCAAACATGCTCTTACCTAATTCTTAAAAGAAAAAAAAAAAATGAGATTTACAGGGAATCTTTTTTCCCTATTCGAATCCCAAATAACTATATATATTTTAAAAAATGAAAAAGAACAACTACATTTTTTAGAAATTACAGAACTAAGTCGTGCCAGTTTTAGTTTACCTCTCTTCCTTCCAACATTTTCTAGCAAAATCCCATCTCTTAGAGCATCTCCAGTGTGAATTGCCATCGACGCTTACGATTTATGTCGCAATGATGTTTAATAATACATATGGCTAAGTGCAAATGTCAAAGTTTATAATTGCTTATAAGTTGATCGAACTCCATTTTTTATCTACCAACTCCATCATATCCACAATTTTTACCTACACGTTCCTTTGTAGTCTACTTCTTATACTTATTTGAAAATTTAGAGAAGCAATTAAGAATTCATCGCTAATGGATTCTAACTGTAAAGTAGGTTTGAGAAGCGTTTACAAACGATTTACTTATACTTATGTGACGAACTTTTAAAAAAGTTTGTACAAAGCATATCACACACATTCATCTTAATATTTTCGTTTTACTGCGTTCGTCTTAATTAAGAATATATTAAACATTATTTGGTCTGGTGTGAAGACGACAACGTTAAGGACGAAGGAGATAACGTAGAAATGGAGGAGGTTTTTTCGTTCACACAAGGTTGGAATATATAAATATCTTAACAGATGAGAATAACGAACATTTAATTAAAATTTGATTGGCCAATAGGGTCAACCAGATTCCCCTTGTCCTCTGGGGATGTTGAAATGGATTTATAATAATTTAAAAATATTAAAAAGGAATATGATATTACCTAATATTTGCACGAATTAATAGAGTGGATTGATCCGAGTCTTTTAATATTCGTAACCATTCATCACACTATGAGTATTATTCAAATAAATAAATTGATTGATTATGGTACTTAATATTTGAACTTGTAAACTTGGTAATTGCTGAGTCGAGACATTGAGCCAAAATAAATAGTTTGTAAAAAGAACAAATTTTGTTTCGTACCCTCGATTTCGATTCGAGAACCAAGAGTAGTTCAAGATAGTTCGATTCCAATTTGAAATGTTCGACTCCACTTGAAATGTCCTCCTCATACAGAGGCAATAACAATTTTCAGCTGTCTATGAAACATGAATATAACTTGCACAAGCTAATCATAGAAGGCATCATTTTTCAACTAAGTCTTATTTTTAATTATCAAAACGATCTCGTTTGATGAGTACATAGGGATGAATTTGGATAATATGAATTGGCTTATTGAACCGTAGTCATGGCCACTTGAGATGACAATCTCGAATTACTTCCATGAATCCGTCATATCTTGATGATGGATAAGTCGATGAATGCGAGAAAAGTGATTGATACTCGATATGCAACATTCACTATAGTCTAATGGTAGAATTATCTCCGAGATTATGCTACTACATGTCCTTCGCCTGTTTGCTTTAGATAAAAACCCTAAAAATAAATTTTCAAATGAAATAAAAATTATGTTCAACCAAAAATCTCAACTTTGTAGAGTTCTATACTTTTCATGATTTAATTGTCCATGCATTCTTTCAAAATTTGTACTCCAACAGCAAAATTGACAATCGATTGTGCTTTACTTTGTTCTTATCTTTTGTTTTTCTTATTTAAGGCACACACTATCTTTTTATCGTCTCTACTTTTTCTTTCTAGAGTAAAGCCTTGTGCCCCCGGCTCTGTGGCCACCCCCTTCCGATAGGGGGGATGCCACTTGGCGCCCCCGTTTGTGCCCCTGTCATTGAGCCGGGGCACAAAGCACGATTCTTCTTTCTATTCCTCTTGAAAATGAAGTATGATCCACCTCTCTCTCTCTCTCTCTATTCATCATATTCATTTTTTACATGTGTCTAACACCTGCCCATCAATACTCTCGACATTTAAGATTCCATTGTTTTTCTTTTGAAAAAAATCTCCAATTTTTCATAAATTACAATAGCCCTCCTTTTTAAATTTACCTTCTTTGTGGTAGGTTGGTGGTTCAATAATAGCATACTATCATAAATGCATGTTTAGTAAACATTTCATTAAAAAAAAAAAAGACAAATTTTAATTTCTTTTTCATCTTTAGGTTAAAGTCGTATAATCTATTTCATTAAACAAACTTTAAAGGAGAGCTATCAAAACGCCTCGAAATATATGTAACATAATAGAGATGGCCATTTGATAATTATCTTGTAGGGATGGATTCTGATGGGAATCAAACCGAATTGAGTTCGATTAAAAAATTCACAAATGGTATGAAATAGTAATGAAATCAATCTTTTTAATGCATAGGCATAATTTGTAACATATAAACCGTTGTGTAATTTCATGCTTTGTCATTAAAAGAATAAAAATGCTGATTATTCTGAATTTCACATTATTTTATATAAATTCAATAATTTTTTTAAACAGATTTATGAAATTATATATAAAAAAATGATTTTAACCGAATTAAAAAATTCAACTTTAACCAAGAACCAGACTAAAATGTTGGATTCTCAATTTTAATTTCTGTCGAGAAAACGTTGTATCCACGACTTCTAGCTGAGACGTGAAAATTCATTTGTACTGTCGTATAGATGATTGAATTATAAGATGTGGAGCCCTCACATGCACCGCAATAATGGGTTAGAACGTGAATGGAATAACTTGATCATCATTTGGAATCCTTCAAAGTATAACTATCATTATATTCTTATATTATAGCGAAAAATATTAGGGAAAATTCTTGAAAGTAAACAAGTTACATAGATTGCTTTTTCGTCCTTGATATTTTTAAAATATATTTATTTTTCTTCTTTTTATTTCAATTTTTCATCTTATGATCTTTTTTTGTGTTTTAATTCCTCTTTTTCTACCCTACTTCACATTTTTTTTTTTTTTTAAACTTCGTGTGGACTGTTACGCAAGTGCTAGAGAATGGGAGCAAAGGTGATGAAGAATATGATGATGTGGTTGTGCTCGTGCTCCTTTTAATAAGGTTAAATTGGACATTTAACTACAAAGTTCGACAATTTTTATTTGTTGTACTATATTTTAATTTAATTTAAGGTCCTCGACTTCTTCATATTGTATCACTTATATCACCAATTTTTTTTCCATCACATTCTTATCATAAACCTTCCAATAATTAGCAAATCTGGTCTACCCTAACAATTTTCATCCAAAAAGTCTATTGGAAGAGCATAAAATAAGTTACTGATTTAGGAACTTATAAAAGTCAAATAAAATAGAAAGTGAGTAAAAATTCACTAAATTAATCCAAATTCAACATCATTTTGAGATCTAGATATGTAAAATATACTTATCACTTTTCAACTATTATGAAAATATCAAGATAAAATATAGATTGAATGCCCCCAACGTCTTGTTTACAAAGATCTCAACAAATTTGTCAATTACAGGCATAGTTGCAATACAAAAAGAAAAATTCAAATTAGCTCTGATATTACTTCTTGTGCAGAGGCGGCACTCGAAGCCTACAATCTCATTGGATTAATTGATTGCCTTTTAGGCTAAATTTAAAAGAACAAAATGAGCAAAAAATCATGTTATTCGACACTTGAATGCACTAATAAACAAAATAAGACACACAAAAGAGTACAAAATATTCGAAATGAAACCCGAAGGAATATATTGAAGGGGACTAAATATATTAAATTCTCATTGAAAGATTTTCTCGCAAGATGGGATGAATTGGCCTCTTTTGCACATGATTAAAGTGATTGACTCATTATTCTTCTTTCTATGGTTCATTTCTTTCGTATTTTATCATTATAAAAGAAATTAAAAATCCAAAATTTGATTTTAAGAGAAAGAACACGAAGAATTTACAAAATTTAGCGTGAGATCTACATACGTAACTATAGATTGAAAGGATTTACTAATAATCGGAAAAAAAACACACAGAATATAACTACTCAAATACAAATCGAAAAATATACTTATTGGAATAATAAGAATCTTGAAGTCTCACTAGAGTATAATTTTGGTCGTCTCACGAATTAAATACTCTGAAGTAATGTATTAAAAGTTTAGCATATGATGTGAGGGAGTTCTATCAACAGGATCAGATCTAGGACCAGATTACATGTCAGACTAATACGTAAAAAAAAAAAAAAAAAAAAATTACATATGGATTTTTTTTTACATAAATTTTTTTTTTCTACCTAAAAGAATTCTGTGGGCCCAGTCCCCCACCCCCTCCCTGTCCGTCAACATATAGATATTTCATTATTATATATTTGTTAAACTATACTTGAGAAATAAAAAGCACCTAAAAAGAAACTTTCCACAAGCTATCATGGGAACTATGGAAATTAATCTAGTTGCCCCATAGCTAGAGTTGTCGATCTTTGAAAATTTTAGATACCGAATGAAAACAAAAATGAAAATTGGCCGTTCGATAATGGACCCCGTTCATGTCTAATATCAACCTCAAATCATGTCGTTCATTGGGATTGGTTGTCATACGAATATTAAAACAAATTTCCATGTCTCACATTATATATTCTATGGAGTGACAATGCCATCTACCCTTTGCTTTATCCTCAGACAACCACACTCCACCACCCACTTATAATCAACAAGATGTGCTTCGAATTATACAAAAGCATTTATGTATCTATGGTAAAAAGATGTTCCTCGAACTTATACTTTCGGGAATCCACTTTACTATGACTACAATGACTTGACCATTCAATTCAACGAGAGACACATCAAGATAGTGAAATTCAATTTGATATACTATAACATAATGTCTAATTGAGGCTGATTGTTCATACCTATCTAATCTTTATTGTGGACAGGATAATTGACTGAAATCTACACGAATTATCCTAGCGTGTGACTTACACATTAAAAGATGGATTAAACTACTTTTACACACAAAGTGTACACTTTGTGTGACACCTCCCTATGTGTCAAAAATCTAACAGTTGATTGGAGTAGGTGTTGTCGAAATCAATATATCAACTTTTTATATACATGTAGCATGATCCTTAAAAGATTTGCAAAATTGGACTAACCCTTCAGTCACCTCGGGTCACGTCCATTGCATTACAAACTATCAACCACTTGTATAAATAAACTACTAGTCGAAAGAGGATACCTATGCGTATTCACTACAAGTTGATTGACTTCTTTAAATTGTGAACGAACATTTTGGCACCCGTGAAACATCGCTTTATGTGTTAGCTTATAAAATAATAATAAATTCAACGTTACTTTATTATTATGTGACCGTATACATTCAATACATCCATAAATTTAGAAATGCATGTTGGTTTAATTTCACTAATCACTTGGTGTCATCGTAACCACCAAATTTTAATTTATTTTAAACTAATTAAGTTTTGCAAAATATTTCAGTCACACCAAAGATTCAGTATGATGCTCTTTTTTTTTTTTTTACAGAAAATAGTGTGGACTAATATTTTGACAACAAAGGATTTTTTTTTTTTAAAATGAACCTCAAATTGGATATGTTATCTAATTAACAAATAGTGTGAATATCATGATGAGGCTGAAACAATTTAATATGAATAATGCTCCTAGGGGTTTTTGACAAGGATGGGGTGATAGGGCGGGGTGGCAGCACCTAACTGGTTTTTTTTTATTTTTTTCAAACTGTTTAATCATGTACTGACTCGTGTTCTTCCTATTTTTGAATCATGATTAAATTAATATTAATAACCAAATAACACTAATTACGAAGTTTAGTAGTCATGAGCGAAACTATATCAATTTGCGAACAGTTTTCATTTTTTTATTTTTTAAGAACGTCAACTTGTTTTTTGATATTGATAAATAAATACATTGTATTCTTCTCCATGCCCCGAAAAATAAAATAAAATACTTATTAAACTTTAATTTTTGTCACATTTCTTCTACTTGCATGCTTTACTTCGTGCTAAAGGGAAAAGGACCATTTGTGAAGTATTTTATTTTATTTTGTATTTATTAAATTACATCACTTGTAGCCGCAAAATGTAATGCTCATTCAAGCCGCCATGAATAGTTAAAAATAGAAAATTAAATAGCAATCAAGATTTGTTAAAAATACAGAATTGAATAAATGAGTGATTTTACGAAGCAAAAAAACCCCCTAAAAATATTTCCATTTGCGATATACTCCATTCTTATTGGAAATCGCAAAAAACCTCCCTATTTGCAATATTTTCTGCGAAAACTCCATACTGTCAGATTTTTCGTTAAAAACAGTAAAAATGTCCAAATTAAAAGGTAATAATTACAATTTTAATATCCAAATTTTTTATTCTTTTACAAATTATACCCAAATTTTTTATATATACCATTCACAATTCCAAACTTTTGAAACTTTATTTTCCACCATTGACACCTCCTGCACTTTAATTGCCCGTTCCACAACAGCTTCATCAAACCTCCCCAACCTGTAGTCAATCACCGCCACAACATGCAAACTCCATTAATCCTGGAAGTTGACCTGTGCTAGACGGAACCACCAAAAACAACAGAAATCTGGCCAACCCACACCACACGAAGTTGGCCCAGAAGCTAAACACCAAATTGTTAGAAAAGTGTTTCTTTACTGGATACCGTATATGCAAGGCTTACCGGATATGCAAGACTTATCGGTTTTAAGGAATAACAAGAAAATAATAATTTAACAGTAATAAAACTTTTAACCCGAGGCATGTGTTACATACAGTTTCCTATTATACTACGGGACCATTTTTGCTCCTTTCGGTCCGACATTCGTATACGTAGGTCGCGCTCGCACACAATTTCAAGGTCCGAAACTCATTTCGGTCCAAGATATGCACCCCTCTGCGCACACACGTGGAGAGTGACTCTATGCTACACATGATTACATCATTCTAAAGTGTAATCTTTTATAAAGTGGTTTTAGTTTTCATCCACTTCCTATGTGGGACAAACACATTTTTTATTTTTCCTACCAACATAAACTACTTTCACACGGCATACTTTGAACTTCAATTTCTCATTCACCCGAACATCATTTTTGACAAGTAAGTATATGATTTCGATAAGTGATTATATACGAATAGAATTTAAGATATATATATATATATATATCCCTCTTCTATTAAAAGAGGGAATCTAACGTTTACTGTTCATTTAGGACGTATTTTCGTTTTCCCATTTTATTCCCATCATTTACTGTTCTTCATCGTCATCTTATCAAAACAAAAGGGTAATATAGACTTTTTCATTACCCACAATTGTTGACTGAGAAAGACAAGCAAAAAAAATTTAATAATAATAAAAAATAAAAATTACTCCCCGTGCTAAAATTGTTTTTTTTTCTCTTCTTTCCTCCTCATGCGCGCACGGGAAGAATGATCTCCCCTTTTTTTAATAAAATATTGGAAAAATTCTATCGGGCAATTGAATATTTTTTTTTTTTTTTTTTTGCGTTTCAATTGTTTTAATTAAGTGGATGTCTATTTTGGTTTTCTTCCTTAAAAATTAGGGTTTTCAATACTATTTAAACGCTCTTTGTTTCATGAATAATAGAATTTCGATTTTTGAGGCTATTAAAAAAATCGAATTAATCGGAGAAAAAAATAATTGACTGGGAAACTCCGCACGGGGAGAAACGAACTCCCTGTGCGCGCACGAAGAATTCATTCATTTTTTTTAAACATGATGGTTAAATATTCTTTTTTCCTCCTTTTCAGAGATTTGTCTGGTCTCAAATCCCAATTTGCCAATGAGATAAAAAGCTAAAAAAAAGAACGAAACTCTCCGTGGACGCGCACGAGAAGAAGCCAAACTCCCCGTGCGCGCACGGGAAGTCATCACATCTCCCCGTGCGTGCACGGGGAGTTATCACATATCATTAAAAAAAACAACATAAGCCCCTCATCTACTCTGCACGGACGTTCTTTGTAATCCACTCTTCTATAAACGCCTAAATCCACCCATAAATCCTTCACTAGAGCCCTTCATTGCTTGATCTGAAAGACCCCCATCGATTATATAGTAGACCCATTTCTAAAATATGAATAACCAGTTTTATTGTTTCTGTTCGGGTGTGTTGTGACCTCAGCACAATTATGTGACAGTCAATCAGCAATTGAAAGGGCACATAGTAACATGTATAATGGTAAGTCTAGACATATACGTTGTAAACACAATACCATAAGGTAACTACTCTCAACTGGAGTTATCACTATTGATTATGTAAAATCAAAGGATAAGATTGCGGATCCGCTAACCAAATGGTTAAATAGAGAATTAGTTGAAAAATTATTGAGGGGAATGTTACTTAAGCTCTTGAATTGATAAGTTAATACAAAGGAAAACCTAACCTAGTTGACTGGAGATCCCAAGATCTAGGTTCAATGGGACAACCTAATTGTAAAGACTTGATAGAATCACTATGAAGGATATTACCTCATGTCCATTCCTATGATGCAACAGTGATGCCCGTAAAGATGAAGGATAAGCAATAGGCTTTTAATGATTCTTATGCGTCGAAATTCGAGCCAAGTAATGCGGTTACTTGTAATAAGAAATCACCTATGTGAGAGAGAAGTGGGGCCGCTTCTAAGGGAATTATGTGAGGGAAAATTCTTGTGTAAACTCTCACAGAACCAGGCGTATGTTCATGGTCAAAACGAACATAATAATGAGAACTGAAATGTGTTTGGAAGAATCCTTGTGTGGAGTATATCATCGTTTATATAAACGGCAGAACAGTTCAAAGACATCGCGTCTACTGGTCAACCAGTAAAGTAAATATGTTTTCACAAGGGAAGGTTCAAAGGGCAACACATACCTATCCTATGCAGGTTTCGACTAATGAACTATATCACCTAGTCGTCATGTGTCACATTCATGTGTCGCTCCCAATTTTCATTCATGTGGGGGATTGTTGGAAAAACTGGAAATAAAATGAGTCGTGAGCTGACTTTGACACTAATTTTGAGCGGGACCCGCTTGGCTATTTTGGAATATGAAAGTTGATTTGTATTCTCCTCCATGAGTACATCGAAATCATATATTTACTTTCCAAAAATGATGCACGGGTGAATGAGAAATTGAAACTCAAAGTATGCTATGTGAGAGGAGTTTATGTTGATGGGAAAGTAAAAAGTTATCTTTGTCCCACATAGGAAATGGATGAAAGTTAAAACCACTTTATAAAGGATTGCATTTTAGAATGATGTAATCATGTGTAGCATAGATGCTCTCTCCACATACGCGCAGGGGGTGCAAATCACGGACCGAAAGAGGCTTCGAACCTTGAACTTGTGTGCGAGCGCGACCTGCGTACACGAATGTCGGACCGGATTGACCAAAAATTGGCCCCTTAGAAGAGCCTACGTTTTGCTAAAGGTTTTAATTTTTCAACAGACTTTTCATTTTTCAAAAATGTTGAAACTCCTAAAACTCCTATGTTAATTGCCATGAAGTAATTGAACAATTATCCTACAGTCAATCTTTATATCTGTTTCGTTTTTCCACAGTTCAGTACACGAAAAAGACTGATGGTTTAAATGTTTTAATAAGATTTTTGAACTCATTTGCACTTTTTAAAAAGTTTGGGAGCATAATTGTAATTTATTTTTATTTTTATTTTCCTTTTTTGTTTTATTTAAATATGAAGGTATATTGGTCATTTTACATTGAAAAATAGTGAAAATGACTTTTTCCGTAATGAAACGTTGAAATAAGGACGAAAATGTAAAAAGAAATGAAACGTAAGGACATTTTACGCAATAAATGTCAAACGTATGGACGTTTTGTGTTATTGAGCAAATACAAACATTTTTAAAACGTATGGACGTTTTCCGCATAAAGTGTCAAACGTAAGGACGTTTTGTGCTTAAACCTTTTAATAAGACTTTTGGACTCACTTGCACTTTTTAAAAAGTTTGGGAATATAATTACAATTTATTTTTTTATTTTGCATTTCATTTTCTTTGTTTTATTTAAATTTGAGGGTATATTGATCATTTTACATTGAAAAAATAGTGAAAATGATGTTTTCCACACTGAAACGTTGAAATAGGGGCGAAAATGCAAAAAAATAAAACGTTTGGACGTTTTGTGCTAATAAACCTTTTTGAATCTATTGTATTCAAAGTTATTGAATCTGCTACTGCGAATCCGGTATCTAATATTAAAACAGTTTTCCTACAAAATTGACCAACAAACCCAATCTGAAACCAGAATTGCAGACCAAACGTGTCACCCAAAGCTGAAATTGTAGAATCGAACTAGCCAAGAACACCAAGTTCTAAATCTTCAAAATTCACCAATAAACACACCAACAAACGCACTAAGTCTCAGTGCACTTCAGAAAATAAAGATTTAGAATTGAAAACACATAAGAGACGTTGAAATCATAGCTAGATTACAAGAAATCTCAAAGCAATTGGGCAACCAAATGGGATTTTCTCTCACTAGCCTTGAGAGCACCTCCCCCTAGCACCCTTGACTAACTGAGAATGGTGCCATGTATTAATCTTATTAATTAAGTAATTAAACCCCATTAATCTCCATTAATCCTTCTATAATCCCCTTTCTTGATTTCAAATTCTCTCTTATATACATACTAGGTTTAAGCAACGTGCAATGCACGTTTGCTTAGTTATATATAATTTTTTTGGTTCATTAAATAATTAATGATGTAATGTTTATGTAATTAATAAATAATTACACATTGTGATATATTAATTTTAATTTGAATAGTGTTAAATTCTAAATTAAAATGTTTAAGTTTGTGTTTCGTACTATTATATTATATTAAATTTTGTATTTAATCATGAACTTTTTATACATAATAAAATAATAGATAATATTATAATACAAAACTAAATAAATAAATATTTTTTCTTCATTGAGTTCAATGTACCTTACCAAATAAACTATTAGCATTTTTAAATTAATAATATTCACATCCATTTTGTTTTTTAGTTTCATTTTTTCTTAGTGACTAAAATGTAGTAGTACAAAGTTTTTTGCATTTTCCATTCATTTATTAATAATGTTCTGAAAGGCGTAATGCATTTCGAGACGTCGATATTGAGAATCAAGAATCACAAGTTTAAGCATGTCAATACGAAGAATAAGCGTCATAATACGTTTCGTATTTTTAATATTATTTTAATTATTTTTAAGACATTAAATATATTTTTATTTTAAAAATAATTTTTTTCTATATTATAAAAAAAAAATAGATTTTTTACTATATCATAAAATCATCTAATATTTAAAAATAATACTTACTAAACATTAATATAATACTATAATATTGCTAAATAGTGTTAGGAGAATTTTAATTTTTTTTATTAATTAAGGAACTAAACATGAGCATTAATCATAGATTTATACGAAAAGTTTGCGGATTTGATAATTCCGATATCTAAAAATGGAGATGAATGATTTTGATTCACAATCGAGAATGATTTCGACGTGAAGTTTGCGGGAATTCAACTGGGGTCGAACCGAATGCAATAAATACATAAAAATAATTTAAAGTAAATCTATCTTTACTAATTAGATTCATTATATATCCTACAATTAGTCCCAACACTAAAAATTAAAAATAAATATGTTAAAATAGTTTACTTTGTTAAATTAAAATATTCTAAACTTATAGAAAATAATATCTAACATTAATATATTAATAATCAAGTGCAATTTAAATTAAATTTGAAAATTAAATAAATGAAAGAATGAAAGTGAATATTACAATTTAATTAGTTGTAATTCAAAATCAAATTAGTCAATTAGACATACATTTTAAAATGATTTTGATGAGCATTTTAACATTTTTTTTTGTCACTATCCCACATTGGAAATTTATAAAACTATTGGAGTTAAGAGCATATATAAAATGCACAATCCCACATTGAATCCACATTGTTTATGAAACCTTTGGAGAGAAGTGTATCTATAAAATGAGCATGACATCCAATACTTCTACATGGGCTTTAGAATTGTAAATTTTGAAGCCCAATTATAGAGTTAAAATATTTTTAAATTAAAAAAATTCCGTTAGTTTTTCCGTTAAATCAAGAAATTCCGTTAGTTTTTCCGTTAAAACAATAAAATTCCGTTAGAAATTCCGTTAGTTTTTCCGTTAAATCAAGAAATTCCGTTAGTTTTTCCGTTAAAACAACAAAATTCCGTTAGATAGCCACTTTATATATAAAAGAGATGTAGTTCAGCTTGCATTTTCCCAATTATTTTATTTATTTTTTTATTGCGAAAATGCCGGGTTTTGGGGAGGTTTGAGGACGCGACATCTGTTTTGGAATAGGCAATTAAAGTGCCAGAGGTGTCAAGGGGTGGAAAATAAAATTTTAAATGGTTGAGATTGTGGGTGATACATAAAAAAAACTTGGGTATAATATGTAAAAGAATAAAAAAAATTGGATACTAAAATTGCAATTACTTTTTAATTTTAACATTTTTACTGTTTTTAACGGAAAATCTGACGGTATGAGAGGTTTTCACACAAAAAAATTCAAATATAGGGATTTTTTGTTATTTCTAATAGGTAGGAGGTATCTCGCAAAATGATACATTTCTAGAGAGATTTGTTGCTATTAATCCTTTTATGAAAGTAATTTATTTTTTTCAAAATTTAGTAAAATTTGTTACTTTATTAAAAGAAATTTGAAAATATGTCGTATATCAAATTTTGTACACTTTTGAGTTTTGACTAGTTTTATGGAAAACATGTTAATTGCGGGAAAGATGTTACTAACAAAAGAAATGGCAAAACGATTCTTTCTCCTTTAACGTTATTATCAGATTTTCGTTGACAACATTAAGTCACATATTTTATCACAATTAAATTTTAACGTTATTATCAGATTTTTTATAGAGTTAATTGCACTGGAGGTAGCTGAACTTAATTGAAATCGGGTCAAATGAATTTCAATTTTGAGGGGTGTGTTTGAGCCACATTATTTTAAAAAAATATATTTTGGAATAGTAGATTGATGGAGAATGTGTGGTTGAAAAAAAAAATTTATTGATGTAATGGAAAATATTATTTTATTGAAAAATGTGTGGTTGAAAATGAGTAGAAGAATGTAAATGTGAATTTTAATGTGTACCAAACAGAGGCTCAAGCAAATAAATTTTAATTTAAAAACAATCAAGCTACTCTTACGAGGGAATTGTATACCGGAGTGTCAACCTCATGATACAAATAGCAAAACTCTACATCTCGACGTATAAATAGCAAATCCTTCTCAAATATTCCATCCTGCATATGCACTTCATTTTGTAATTATGCGTTTGATATTTTGTGGATTTTTTTTTTTTTTTTCAAATTTTCATGAGTTAATTTCACAATTGGTCACCGAAGCTTGTGCAAAAATTTCTAGTTGATCCTTAAATGATATTTTTTTTTTTTTTTGTTGATTGGGACTACACTTTGACATTAGTTTAATCGACACATCAGCAAGTTCTCATAGGTCAGTTAACGAATAAAAAAGAATGACCCGATTGCCTTTAAATTAAAGTTTAGTGGCTTGATTGTTTCAAATTAAATTTCAGTGACTCAATTGCAACTAGGGTGAAAGTTTGATAACCTTCATTAACTCATTTTTCATTGTTCAAATGAAAAAGCAATATTTATCGTCATGGTAAAAAGAGTAATACGATTTGTACATCATTATATACGTATATATGACATTAAAAAGAGAATATTATAATAATTGATTTTTCTTTTCTTTTTCTCTCCTCGATAATAGCATTACTCATCAACTAAAGTTTGTTTGTAAAACATCATTTAAGTAGTAATTTCAATAAAATCCAACGAAAAATAGCTCATATGACATTGTGGAGGCCCAAGTGGCCTTTTTCTACGGGCCTCACATTCTTGACCAGAATTGCTCTTGGTTTGGTTTGAGCCATAGTTGGCCCTTGTCCCCTAATATCAATTCTCTCACACACAAACACTACGTAATGTGTAATTTTAAGTAACGTACCAGTTTAATTGGAATTATTCGAAACATGAATAAAAATAATAAACAATTTAGACACCAGCACAAAAGATAAGCATCAGGCAAGAAAGAAGTTGTCAAGTTGCAACGACACAGAACACAGTAAAACACGAAATCAATTGGCTCTAAAAACTGCCAACACCTTTGTCGTCTTCCCCACGTCACCTTCTTTATTTCCATGCAACGCAATTCCAAATCGTCAAAACCGTGTGCTCTCACTCCCACCGATTTCTTCAGAAACCGTCAATCCTTTCATCTACTTATCAAAATCCATTTTCCGCATATTCAGCACGAAAGTTTTTTTTGACAACAAATTATAGAAAATCACCAACAATGTGTAGAGGGTTTCAACACAACGAAAGAGACCGCTTGAGAATCAAAGCATTTTATATTCATTTATCAGTTTCATGTACAAGGAAGATTTTACCTGATTTCTTGACGCTGCATTATCTTCCTCGGATTAACGGGAGCCCTTTGGAGATTAACGGGTCGGATATTAAACCCGATTCCCCCGGTTTCGTCACGCTTCACAGGGTATTATTGGAGGAGAGCAAAGGGGTTGTTTATGGGAGTAGAGAGAGAGTAAAGATTTGTGAAGGAGTGAGATTTGAGATATATGTTGGGGATGTAAAGGTGTTGAAAGGAACTTTTGGGAAAGACGATGGAGAAAATTGGAAAATGGAGTGCAAATGTTGTTTAACTGAGAATGATGATATCAAGGTGAAGGATGCTGAGATATGTGTCTCTGTGGAAGGTCAGGCAGCGGTGATGAGAAAGAAGGTGGAGATGGCGGTGGCACGGCGGCGGAGTCGCTCGACGTGTTGTCAATTGGAGGAAATTCCGGAGGAGAGAGAGAGAGATTTTGAACTTGAATCAGACTGCTGCTGTGATTGTAACGGCGACGGCAGCAATAGCGGTGGCGAGATGGAGGTGGAAATGGAGGCGGTAGGATGGGCCCTGGATGTGGGGATTTGGGTGATGTGTCTTGGAGTTGGATACTTCGTTTCAAGGGCTTCTTCAAAGAGCTTGCGTAGGAAGAGACTGATATAAGAGGATTTAGATTACACTTTTTAGAAATGTTTTAGTATTTACAAGAGAATCTTCAAGTGTAAGTTCTTTATATTTGGACAATTGACTTTCAATACCTATAACTCATTTTTGGGCATTAATAAGCAAACACGGAGTGCAAATTTTGTATGTACATAATACTGTACGAGCAAATCTTATCAGATTTTGAATTGGATTATGGGCGATGGCCAACAACATGAATATTCCATAACAGAGAAACATTGTATTGCATAACATATACCGATTATTTATTCGTAATAACAGAGGTTAAAGACTATTTGAGAACACATCATGGAGCCCAGAGGAGAATCTTTCCGATATGCTTGCATTTCAATTAGCCAGTGACCTTCTGCAACTTCAGCTAACGAAAAACAATTGCAAATGACTATCATACAAGGAAACAGTAAATGTGAGATTCTGGAGATTTTCTAAGTAATGAACAAGATTGCTCTAGAAAAGAAGAAAATGACTACTAATGCTCTGAGAGAATAACTCTTAACACAATCTCGTGGAGGATAAGTATACAATCCTTGACATAATTTTTCATCAATGTTTAGAAAATACATAAAAAAAAAAAAAAAACATTCCTATGGGTGAAGACTATTTGTGTACATGAGTTGCATTCCATGGTGTCATATGAATTAGACTTTCACGGACCATAGAGACAGTGGTGAATCAAGGATTTAAGTTCAACTATGGCAGACCTTTGCTGATGACCGTTAACCGTCGACAATCGTAACAATAAGATCGTTTATTAATATTTAATTAAATAATATTAAAATTTATTCAATATATATGTAAATGCCTAAATTCCTAAACATAAACTCCCAAATCACAAATCCAAACTCATAAATGATTAATTATAACTCATAACTCAATCACTCGTATAACATAAATTATTTATCTCAAATCACATATTCACAAATCATAGATAACATATTCACAAATCACAATTTTCATTTGAATGCCAAATTGCCAATTAATTCATAAAACGCAAATCATTACTCATAAGTCATAAAGCCAAAAATGAAAATGAACCAACAGAAGTTACAAAACAATGAAGGAGAACCGCGAAAGGCTCACCACTAGTCACTAATGTTTGTCGGCGACTTGGTGGGCCGCAGCAACTCACACGGCTCACGACTGCACAGCGACGCTTCTTCTTAACTGCTAAGATCATTTTTGTTTCCATAAAGCCTAGTCTGAACTTAGACTTGGCCAAACAAGATGGCGACGACGGCGACGGTGAGTTGTCTTGTCAACTCACATGGTGTGAGATCCATCCAAGATCTCGTCACAGCCTCGTCCAGACTAGCTCTTGCAATGGGGTCTGCGTGTAACGAGGTCGATCAAGGTGTTCTGTGCAAGGGAAAAGCGGTCGATCATACTTGAGGTGGCTCGTTTTCGTATAACTTGGTCGTCTCATGCCGGTGTATGAGGTGTGGGCCCCCGAGCCATTCCCCACGTAGGCTAATTGGGCCCATGCGTGGATCCTAGTTTTTCAAGGCATAACATGTGTAGTTATGTTAAATGAACCAAGGCCAAATCGCTTAGGTCCAACTAGTCAAGATTACAATTTTGGTTATTACTTTTAGTAAAATTACATCTAGATCATTCAACTTCAATTTGTTACTACCAACCATTCATATATTTCATATTAAGCCCATGTTTGGTACACATTAAAATTTTCATTTTCATTATCATTCTTTTATTCATTTTCAACCACACATTCTTCAATAAAATAATATTTTTCATCACATCAATGATTTTTCCTTCTTTTTCAACCACACATCCTCTATCAATCTACTATTCCAAAATATATTCTTCCAAAATAATGTAGTTCAAACACACCTTAATTTTAAAAAGTGGAAATTACATAAGACCAGATATTATAAGTTACATTTTCAAAAATTAGATTTTAAGTTTGTTTATACAAAAATCAAATGAAAATTTAATATTAATAATACTTTTATAAAATTAAATTAATTTATAAGCAACCCTACCTCCACATCCCACCTCATTTCCCCAAGGCCTAAATCTTCATTCTCTCTACCTCTCATCTCGCTTGTCACTGGCACTGACACCGGCATGGCACTAATTCTCACAGCGACGAACATTGCTCGTTGCTGTAGAGCTGATCTACTGGAGTTTTGCTTTGTTTGGTGGTTTGATTGCAGTGTCGCCTCGATTCGATCTATAGTTTTGCTTTGTACAGTGATTTGAGCTCCGCCTTGATCCGTCTTAACGGAGTGGTGGATTCTACATCGGCGCTTTAATTGCATCCGTGCTAGGTTGTCTGCGACGTGAGGGGTGATGACGCTATGAGGGGCGATGCATCATTATGCAATGGTGGTCTATGTGTGTAATAGAAAAAATGATGAAATCTATGGTAGGTGGTGGTATTTGTGCATACGGTATTGTGTGGTGGTGATTTATAGCGACGATATTGTTGCATAGTGGTGCGGCACATAGGGGTTGCGCTGCAGATCGCGCCTGTAGCGGCCCCATCGTTGGAGATCACAATTGTGGTCGGGCAGATCATGGGGATGATGATGATTCTTTTTTTTTTTTTGGATGGGTGTTGGTGGTGTGGTGGTTAGATTTTAGTGGTGGTGGTGATGTTGGCTGTGATGTTTGAAACGATAATTTTGTTTCTGGGAAGTGGTGGTGGTGCGTGTCTGTTGTCGGTGTTGGTGTTGGTGTTGGCAACGACAACGACGACGGTGGTGTTGTGTTGGTGGTGGTCACAAATGATCTGGTTGATTGTGACCAATAAATTGGTTGGTGTGTGACTAATAAAGAATACGTGATCAATGAAATAGATAAATTGTGACCTATAAATTTATTAATTTGTGACCAATAATTTGATAAATTGTGACCTAAATGTAATTTATGATTAATTAATTTGATGTTTTGTGACCATAAATAAGTTGTGAGTTATAAAACTTGTTATTTGTGATCAATAAATAATATGTGATTATCAATTTCATAGATTTGTGATCGATGAATAAATTGTGACGTATAAATTTTTGATTTGTAACCGACGAACATATTGTGACTATAAAATAATTTGTGACATATGAAAATTGTGATTTGTAACCAATTAATAATATGTTACCAATTATATGGAATTTGTTACCAAATTATATGGGATTGTGACCTTAATTTATTTAATTAATAAAATATATGTTTAATTAATTTATAAATAAAATTTAAGAAACTTTGAGATTTAAAATTTTAAACATAATCTATTAATGGCATGATCAGTTGTGCTTAAAATTCAATTAAAATTGAAACTTTAACCGTTATTAGGTCCCACTTGTCTAATAAAAGTCAATAATAACGACTAGTTTTTCAATTTTAATCTCTACCGAAAACGCCCTAAATTTAAAATTGGTAAAACTAAATCTCTTAATTATGAAATATTCCATTTTAAAAATGCTTTCGAAGAATCAAAACTTATTTCCAATGTTCTAAAAGACGTAATGCTTGACAATGCGTGGAGGCCGAGTTATGAGCTATGCGAGTTTAAGCAAGACATATGCGTAAAAATGCATTTTATTTTAATATTATTTTCATTTTTAATCAATTAAAAATAATATTTACTAAACATTTAAAACATATTTATATGAACTTCATACATTTTTTTCAAAATTTCCAAAAAAAATATAAGTTTCAAATTTAAATACAAAATAGTAAGTAAATAGTATAGAAACTTAAATTTTATCTAACTTTTTATCTAAATAACATAGACTTTATTTTTGAACACTGGACGAGAGTAATAATGTGCATTTTTATTTTTGAGCTTTGGTTCAAATTCAATAAGTAAATAATTTTTCTTTTAATAACTCGGATATCTTAAGAAATTATTTACTATAAATAAAATTCATTGGTCACTTGACTTTTGGGTTCAAATGGTTGTTTTGATTTTAAATTAGGGCAAATTGAAGAAATTAACATTTAATAATTTTTAACTTCAAAGAATTGTTAAAAAATAAAAAATACTCAGCTTGGTGGGTCCAAATGGAATTCTGAAACTTGAGTGATTGAGTGAAAAATATATGCCCTTGTTTGACACCCATTTTTTCATTTTCATTTTTCTACAGTACTCATTTTTAACCACACATTCTCCAAATAAAATAATATTACACATAAACTCAAAAATTCTCCTTACTTTTTAACCACACATTTTTCCACCAATGACTATTCAAAAAACAATTTCTTCCCAAGAATGGGAACACCCCCTATATATGATCCTTGATCCATTTGTAGGTGTACGTGTAGTCAGTCCAGTCGATAGTGAATGGTAAATTCGTAATAAGCCAAAATTATAATGCAATACTTTCTTGATACTTCCAATGCGACTCTTTTCTTCTACTATAATCATAATCAAAAGAAACTCCGACACATTAGTCCACGTTATACTTCTCCATCCCACCCAACTCCCTCCACCAATCCTTCTCTCTCGTACACACGGGAACCACGCCACTGGTGAGTCTAAAATTACCTTGAAAAGGGCTACTTAATTTCTTAATTTTCTTGATTGTCTGGTGCTTTATGTTTGGGAGTTGCTGGATTCAATTGGGTTGTTCTTTTCTTATGTGGGTTATGATTTTTTCTTCCTATTGTTTCTTCTTATAGTTTTCAAAAATTCGTTATATGAGTGCTCAATTTATGATTATCTGCTGTAATCTGGATCATAATTCTTGAAGGTTTCTTTCTCTTTTATCTTCTGGAAAGCAGATTTTTGGTTAAAGGCTAAGAATATAACACCACATTGACTTTCTTGAATCTTTGCAATAAATGTACGACTTTTTTCCCTAGTTTTTGCCTATTTCTGCTGATAGAGTGAGAGAATTTCATCAAGCAGTTTGTAGTGAAGTGGTGTTAATATTGATCATCAAATGGCTGAGGTGATTGGTCCAAGATTGTACAGTTGCTGCACTTGCAGAAATCATGTCGCACTTCACGATGATGTCATTTCTAAAGCATTTCAGGTTAGAGACTACCTATCTATTCTGTTTCTTGACAAAATTTGCTCTGCATTGCTGGAATTGTTTTTGGTTTGCCTTTGTTCTGAGGCAAAGATAAAAATTAATACCTTATTTATTCATCAGAAGACTTAAGGAAATCAGGACATTGAAATTGAGTTTTTTTTCACTATTTCTTTTTCTTTTTCTTTCTGATTGGATTTCTTTCAAAGTTCAGGCACATCTTTATCAGAATGTATGTATTGTATTAGAATCCAGGAGGATAGGATGAAATTGGAAGGTTTATTTTTCTTTCTCTGCTTCTAAACAATGAAACTGTAAAAATCCATGGAGGAAAAAACTGAGAACATAATTAACTTCTTCTAAAAGTATAGTGAATTGACCATCGGTTCTAAGTTCTAATTCTATGCTGCAAAGGAAATCTAAAATAGAATAGAGAAATGGAAAAGTGATTAGAATACAGCTTGTTTTATTTTGTGGTTTATGTTTCTGTTGTGAGCTTAACACTGCTGATAGCCATTGCTAGATAATCTTACCAACAAATATTTGTTATTTGACTATAGGGAAGAAATGGTCGGGCATTTCTGTTCTCCCATGCAATGAACATTTCCGTGGGGCCTAAAGAAGATAGGCAGCTTATGACTGGTCTGCACACAGTGGCTGACGTATATTGCTCTGATTGCCGTGAGGTATTGGGCTGGAAGTATGAAAAAGCTTACGAGGAGACGCAAAAGTACAAGGAAGGAAAATTTATTCTGGAGAAGTCAAAAATTGTCAAGGACAACTGGTAGTTGACGGTAAAGTCTTTGGCTTGCCATCTTTATCTTGGCGTAAGTCATCGGAGTTCACATGTGTTAATGCTGTCAAAAACATCATGATCAATTCATTGTTTATCCTTGTTCATATGCGCTATTTTATGGTGTAAAATCTAGTTAAAGATGGTGGAATTTGTGAATAAATTTGTCTACATTCTATTTTCCTTTGATATTTGAGTGCTTATTGAGTGACATTAATCACATTAATTGTTTTTTAGCAATTTTATTTTTAATTAAGTCTCTTGATTATTGGAATATGGTGATGTAGACAAAGTTGCATTGGTAAGTTCTTTGCTGTTAAGGATCAAATTATGGCTGGTTCCATTCCAGGTCATGGCTTTGTTAAGTTTGTTATTCTTCTAATTGAGTTTTATCCATACCTCTTAGTCTTGAAATTCGCCTTGCTCTGAAATAAACCTTAGTTGGATCCAATGGTGCATAGCTGTAAGTGATTATAATAGGTGAAATTAATTGAATATCAACACACTAGAATGCGGGTTTGATATACAAAAATACCCAAATATGATGTATGCACTGCATATTAAATGAATCATTATGGTAGTGTGTATATGTTTGCAAAACACTACAATGTATGAATGATATGGACAGGGGGTTAAACTATAAGCATGAATTCTTCCCATGATGGTAGAGTGAAATATCATATCATTCAGATATTTAGTAGGAGATTTGTATATTGAGAACGTGTGGGAAAAAGTTATGGTTACATCTATAACTAGATATCCATTTTGGAAGTTGATTTTCATGAAACCCAATTCACAATATATGACAGGTGGAAGGATTATGTGGTCAATGGTACTGGCATTTTTGATCTGCCACGACGATTTAGTATTTCATTCCTTGAGGGTAATGCACGTCGCACTATTTTTGAACAGCTTCAAAATCCATATGGTTTTGTCTTGTCCTTCAACGTCTATATATCTTATCTGCAATAAGTTGTTCTCAAACTTTAGCAGCTGTTACCTAGGAACACTTATTATTGTGCTGTTTATAGTCACTTTACCATGTATCATGTATGTCTAGATTTTCTCGAGTTGAAAGTCAGGCTATGGTTTAGTCTAGATTTTCCAACTTTTGAGGAAATGTCTTGAAGAATTCATAACCAAGAAAAAATGCAGCACATTTTGGCATGAGACAACGTCCATAATGCAATGGTTAATGGTCTTTTCTCTGTTATTCCTTTTGCATATTGATTAGGGTAGACGTGTATCGATGAGATTAAAACACAAGTTTCACCTAGCCACTCTCTTGACTTCCTCTCCAAATTCTCGTGAACACATTCTCGTGATAAAAAGTGAGGTACCAACGCCAAATTCTCTCAATAAGTTGGAAAAGTAAACAAGTCTTCGACAGTTGAGGTACCAAAGTTTGATCCTGCTCGACCCAATTGAAATGAAAACATTTGAAACAAGCTATAAACTGGTTTTCCATTTCAAAATTCTGGTCTTTTTTTTTTATTATTATTATTATTTATTTATTTATTTTACCAACCATTCGACCCAATTCAACCCTTTGACACAACATTTTACCTGTTTAAGCCGGATTTTAAGAAATGCATTAGCAACCAGACAGCTTCAGTAGGCAGAGCCCTCTAAAACTATAGCAAAAATATTCAAACGGAAGGAGCCTATTTTATAAGCAAAAGTGAAATAACACGACTCCAATAGACAGACTGCAAGAAAGTAGAGTCTGTTTAATAGGATTTGGGATGAATGAAACCAATCACAAGTGCAATTTGGAGATGGACTACACGTTTCAAAGACAATGACAAGCCACAATTTTGCCTGCTTCATGAAATGCAAATAGCATGACCAAAAAAAAAAAAAATGTTAAAAACATTGCAAACGTTAAAAAAGCTTATAATACACCCTGAAATACTATAAATGAAAACAAAAGTAAAGTTTACCCAATGGAGTAAAGAAATCAGTTGGAAAGAAAAAGGACAAAAAAACCTATTATGTTTAGACAACAGACAATTTCTTTGAGATCCACCTCTTTTTGACGTTTTCAATTGCCTCCTCCCTCATCCTCAGAAGCTCCCGGCAACGTAGCTGATACTGCAAATCAATTGCAACAAGCTCTAGCTTCAGGTCATGGCAGTGTTCTTTGTTGTGGTCTTTTTCACTCAGCGACAAAGAAGAAATGCTTACACACATATCATTAGATACATCATTCCATGAACCCGCAAAGGAGCTCCATGAATTCATCGTACATTCACTCATTAGCGACTCGCCAATGCTAACCTTATGCTTCTCAAGGTCACAAGCTGATATCCAATCATTCTTATGTCTGGCATCTGAGTTTGATGCCACATTGTGTTTGGAAGATGGTCCGACTGATTCTCCAGCATCATTGCATTTTGATCCGGAAAACTGTGAAGAAAAGCCTTGCTCACTAGCTTCTCTGCCAGCAACAATATTTGACCCATGGTCTTTGGCATGGGATGCTAATACCTGATTACTCTGAAGCACAGCAGAAACACCGTAAGAACTCTGAGCTCCGCCCAAACTTCCAGAAGAAGTTTTCCAGGTGGGTACAAGTCTTAAAATTAAGCTGTCAATTAACTCGGCTATAAAAGCAATATCTTCACTCCACAAATCAAGTTGTTCTACCATCTCAGAAGCAATTGAAAGTGCCGTATCAGCATTAAGGTAAAATATGAAGTGAATATTCCTCCTCCGACCTGCTAGAAATATTAAATTACTAACCATATAAAGTTCCTTTTATTTTATTTTTTGGGTGTGGGGGGGGAGAGAACAGAATGCTTAGCAAGAGATATTTGTCTGTAAAGGATAATTACGTACCGGACAAGTCAGCAATCAGCAAAGTTAAAGATATTGTATCGTCATCAAATTTTTCCCCTTTTATGGTAAATTCATTTCTCTCACTGTATCTCTGAAGTTTTACAGTAGAAGAAGTTCCAATCATGCTATGTGCGCATGTGCCAGCTGACAGCATTTTGTAATTAGGGTCCAGGTCCATGAAAGGCGAATCAGATTTTAGCGAGACTGTTGACTTAGGTGTAAAATCAGTTAGCTGCAGAGGATCACACATTAAATTCTTAGGATCCTCAGGCAAAAGGAATGCTTCTTTCAAGAGCTCCATAGCACTTAACCTCTGAGATGCTGGAACCAAACATTTTTCTATGAACTGTTTCACTTCAGGGCACTTAACTTTATTCAGAGCAGCTGGTTTTATGCCCTGCAGTAAATTGTTTATGATGATAAATGAGTTACACTTCTATTATACGAGGAAGATGCTTTTTATGATCTTTCTAAATGGCACAGTATAGCAGTGGTCAATGAACTTACTGAAGTGACCTTCTTGTATATTTGTGCTTGATTTTTACATTCACTATATGGGTATTCACAGGTAATCAACTCTAACATACACATTCCGAAAGAATAAATGTCAACCAGCTCATTATATTCTTCTTCATAAAGCTCTGGGGCCATGAACTCGGGAGTACCTGTGAGAAAATCAAAAGGGATGACAACTTCAGGCTAAATAAAAGTGGTAAAATCTCTCGCTAAGAAAAGCAATTACCAATAACACTTCGAGCAATAGGTTGGTGCATAATTGTAGCCAATCCAAGATCTCCAATTTTAACTTCTCCATGATTCCCATTAACAAAAATGTTGTCACATTTTAAATCTCTATGAATAATAGGTGGACTGTGAGTGTGCAGATAATGTAAACCTCGCAGGATCTGCCTAGCCCAGTTCTTGAAGGCCTTTAAATCAATGTTCTTATGCTTCTTACGGTACCTAAGTCATAAGGAAAAAAATAAAATAATTTTTTTTTTCTTAGCAAGAGAAACGTAGGAGAAAAATATTAAAGTGAACAGCTCAAATAGAATAGGAACCAAGACAATGAGACAACACTTACTGCCTCAAACTTCCTGAGGTGAACAACTCAGTTATCATGTTAATAGTTTTGTTCTCGTCATCCACCCAAGAGGCGTATGACCTTATGATGTTTTCATGTTTCAGGGTCCTTAACAGGTGAACCTCAGAATATAACCTCTCCAAAGGTTCAGGTGATTGCAGTACATCATCAATGTTCACTTGGTTCCAAGCAACTTCTATTCCATCTGTTTCATCAAACCCCTTGTAGCTACAAAAGAGAGCGAGCAGAATTAAATTTTGACAGGCAGATGAATAATCACACTTTTTGGATAATACAGTTCCTAAATATGACAAACTAGTCCATAAGCAGAGAAACAGAAGATGGTCTAGGAAGCATACACATTCTTGAATGCTCCTCTCCCAAGGATTTCATTATACTGAAGAAAGAAACAGAAAATGGTAATAAAAAGACCAAAGCCCAAAAAATTAAGCAAGATATCCAAATAAATAAAGAAGAAAACAGCAAGCCAGTAGTATGAATAAATTTTTCATACATGCATGTGCACACTTTTGTAGATATTTTTCTTGTAAAGCTGCAGGGGGGCTTAACTTTTAAAAAGATTCATATTCTCCAAAGTTGCTATTCAATTACATAATATTATTGCAAAACATACTCACCATTTTTAAACTAATCAGAATTCCAGAGACATCACTAAATGCAATTTTTGACTCAGAAAGATAAATTATAATAAAATTATGAATTCTGATCATGAAAACAATAAATAGAGTCTGTCCCCTGCTCAAATCAACTTAACAGGCATGTTGTCCAATAGAGAAGATGCCTTCCAACATTATATTTTATGAGATTTTGAAACAAAAGAGAAAGATAATTACACATATTAAACTCGCATATCAATATTATCCTTTTCACACACATGTGCATATGAGTACATATTGATCATTCATATCTCATCAATGATTAACATATATCTTCCGCTAAATAACAAGAATGCTTGGCTATGGACTTACTGGCAAATAGTGATGATTCAAAAATTAATAACATTACACATTTATTGAATTTAAGCGCAGTTACTGAAATTAAAGAAACCAGAAAACAACAGAAAACATTATAAAAAAATTTCTAATAATTTATACCTAGCTTTGAAATCAGAAAACAACACAAAACGTTATGAAAAAATCTCTACTAATTTATACCTAGCTTACACAATCTAATTCAATGCAGGGACATGAAAAATAAAACAAGAACACTACACAAAGCTTTATTCCATTAAAAATGAATAACCAAATCAACTAAAAACACAAGCTATTATGTAGCTAAACAATGAACAGCAATGCAAAGACTTCAAACCTAATTTGTTTGTATTAAGAATGTACCCGAATGTAACGCTTGTCAGGGGAAGTTTCTACAACATCAGACTCAGTAGGTTCCATCTTCGGTTTCTCACTCCTCCACACAATATCCCCACAATTCATACCCAAACAACTAAAAAACTATAATCTAGAAAAAAGAAAAAAAAAATGAAAGCCTAATTGAACTGTACAATTATGATTCCAGTTAAAGAAGGAAATGTTCAGAGAAGGCTTCACATGCAATGGAAAATGTGTCGATGCCCGACCCAAATTGAAATGGACATCCAAAGAAATTCAGTTGCAGTGAATGCAAGGAAGAATTCGAATTCTCTTTTCTTCCAATTACCCTAGCCATCTCATTTAATTCTTCAACCCCGAAAATAAAAAAAGCAAATTATAAAAATTAAGCAGTCGATTGGGACAAAGAACAAAGAATTAAGGCATGAGATCGGAAGCCCTAGAAATCGAAAAACAAAACCTACTGACAATTGAAATAGGAAATTGAAAAGAGAGAAATTATAACACCTAGACACAATTGATTAATGGAAAATGATGGATGAATCAACAAATATAACGCTAAGAGGGGAATTTCGTTTCGATTTGCTGTGGAAAGCATGGATTTATTTATTTTTTATTTTTTCCGTAAGCAAATATAGAAGAGAATAGAACTGGATTTTGGGAATTAATTGGCGTCAACAAAGCACGAGGATCAAAGGATGTAATGCGATTTACTAACAACGCTTTTAAGCTTGCTCCAAGAATAAAACCGATTTTAAAATTATCAAAATACTACACAAACCTTGGATAGAAAGGTGTCGTGGTGTAGTTGGTTATCACGTCAGTCTAACACACTGAAGGTCTCCGGTTCGAACCCGGGCGACGCCATTTTACATTTTCGACTTTTTTCATTATAAATAAATTTTTCGTTCAACCTTCTATATTTTGTCTTTGGGTAATTGGCGCAAAACGTCCCTACTTATGACGGTTGTTGTGGAAAACGTCCCTACGTTCAATTTTTTGGTGCAGAACGTCCCTACCTTTGCATTTTCTTGTGCAAAACATCCTTTTGACCAATTTTTAACATAAAATGACTATTATACCCTCTTATATAAATAAAACAAAAAATAAAGGAAAATAAAAATAAAGAATAAATTGCAATCTAGTCAAAAACATTTTAAAAAGTGCAAATCAATCCAAATAAATTATTAAAATATTAAAAATAATCAAAAATAAAAATAAAAACCTTTTATTTGGAGGCTGACGGAGTAGAGGAGAGGGATAGGAAAGAAAAGAAAGAAAAATTGTTATTTTTATTTTTAATTATTTTTAATATTTTAATAATTTATTTGGATTGATTTGCACTTTTAAAAATTTTTTGGACTAGATGGCAATTTATTATTTATTTTTCTTTTATTTCCTTTTTTGTTTTATTTATATAAGAGGGTATAATGGTCATTTTATGTTAAAAATTGGTCAAAATGACGTTTTGCGCAAGAAAATGCAAAGGTAGGGACGTTCTGCACCAAAAAATCGAACGTAGGGACGTTTTCCACAACAACCGTCATAGGTAAGGACCTTTTGCGCCAATTACCCTTTTGTCTTTCCTATTGTCCCCCATTTTCGTATTCTTTTGGGCTCTCTCTTTTAGTTTTGAGCAAATTTCATAAATTTAGATGGAAAGCGTTACGGAAAGTAAATCTTGAAAGAATTTTTTTTATAAGGGAATGTATCCATGTAATTATCATAAACCTGAGGATCTATAAGGCTTGTGTAATTAATTTTTATTCTTTAATGCATACATGTGTCATGTGTGCAAAGGAATTGAAATTATCGACTTTTAAAGTGTCGCACATTAAAAAGAAAGGTGAATATACTACTCTTTTCACGTCATCCAATCAATCATTACAGTTGTTCTTCCAAACATTGCTACTTCGCTCACTAACAACGTCAACAGAAACATCAATCAATTTCAACGAAGAAAATTTTGCCTCCTTAATCTTTTTTCTTTTATTCATGGATTATTCTAGATGTACTTTCTCCTTTACTTCCTAGTTTACTACATTGCCACATGGCCGCCCCCTATTGGAGAGCCAGCCGCCTCTCCAATAGGGGGCGGCCATGTGGCAATGTAGTAAACTAGGAAGTAAAGGAGAAAGTACATCTAGCACGATCCTTTATTCATATCTCGTACTTTTGAATCCAACAATATGTCCCCTCCTTCAGTAAAATGTTACCAACTTTGCACGTTCCTAAAATAATTATTTTTATTTACCTTATCATTTCACATGCCTCTGCAAAATTATAAAGTCAAATATCAACAATGTGGGATCAGAAAGGATCTCGTTAATTGTATCATAGTTGTATCTATCAGAAAAACACATCAAAGGAAATTCCCTACAAAGTTTCATCTTGGATTACTAAATTTGGTTGACGTTATTCTCATGAATTTGATTCAACGAAAAGGCTCGCCTGAGGATGTAATTTTGCTTCTTTCAGGGACAAAGAAAGTTTGTCAGGGCCATAGACAGTGCGAGGAAAGTTGGACGCGAGGCTGTAACTCTCGACTTCTAAGCAACCCAAAGAATCAACATAGTCGTACAGTGTTTGTATAGTTGCTGTAGAATGAAACCTTCTCTCCTTGCGCTCTCCATTTGGAAAACGAACCAAAACCTAACAAATGGGGAAGAACCATGAACATTAATTTCATGCAAGTTAGTTCTTTTACATTTGAATAGAAATGATCTCTCGGTCAATGGAATTATAGACAGAGATTTTACATCATCTCAATCCACACCACAATGACGTTACAAGGTAAATAGCACGAAGCACTTCACCCGATAGTGTATTGATTTAAATTCTTTATCAAGTGTTATTCACCTAAATCATCGTTGAATATAAATCTCGTGACTTTTTCCATGTTAAACGTAAACAAAAACTGGCCATTTTCAATAGTCTTAAATAAGTGAAATTAATCTAGAACAAAATACTTACTTGAGTAACATCCGGTCCTTTCTCAGGTTCTGCACCTAGAGATGCAGCTTTCTCTTCACGCATCTTAGCTATTGCAGCTTCTTTTTCAGCAGCATCACGTGCAGCACTTTCCCGAGCCTCTTCCTCCTCTTTCCTTCTCTGCTGAGCTTCAGCAGCCTCACGTTCCAACTGTTCTTCTTGTTCTTTTCTCTGACGCTCCCTAGCCTAGTGTATGACATATAGTTAAAGAAATGTACTGCTAAAAAGAAAAAATCAAAAATGTAGAGAGAATGAGGACATATAGTTGATGGCTGTGGCCGACTAAGTTGAAGTACTACATACTTGATCGGCTTCAAGTGCTGCTTGAAAGGCAGCATCCTGTTCCTCCCTCAAACGCAAGTTGCTTCTTCTTTCTTCTGCTTCAAGCCTGGATGAAACAAGAACAGGAGCACTTTCTTCAAGCACTCTCTGCAGTATAGTGAGCATTTCTTCAGGAGATTTTGGTCCCTCAACCTGTACAAATTGAGTCAACCAGGTAAACAAGTCAATATTGTAATTAGCATACCATATCTGTCTGTAAAAAAATATTTTTTTTGCAAATGATTTGAGATATCTCCCCTTGCTTTGATTTTCATTTTAAGTTCTCAAACAAGATACAAATATATGAGACAAATATACATAATAAAATTAGACAACACAGAACATCTAAACAGTGACAAAATTTCATTATCTTAATTGCCTATTGCAAGGTTTCAGGAAATAATAAAGTTAGAAGAAAAGATCCGCCAGACAACGTTCATCTCAGGGTTCAAAGGTATCTTAAATACATGATAAAAAATAAAGGATCAAATTAGTTGATCCCCCTTTAGCCTACTTTTTCCATCATGCACAGAGACATTTGACTCCCACAATAAATCGTTTAGAAGTTTGATTTTATTGAACACCCTAATCAAGCATAGTCTTTACTTCAACATACACCAAGATGCAAGCGGAATACCCCTGTACTAAACCTTACAAATGGTGGTTGCAAAATATGTAATCAGATTAACAAAATTAAGAACAGGCATATAATGATGCCAAATAAATAAGATGAATCTGATAGTTCAGTAAACATCAAGCCTCAAATTCGAACTTATTTTATAAATCAACATACATAAAAATTAAGAACTAACGTCATCATAAAAACAATCCACAAAATATGCAAGTGGAGATGGAATTATAACTTCAGGGATGACATCCAATTCTTCTTCCTGAAAGAGTCCGAAAGATGTAGCAAGGCACCAATTTCCATACCATCCTACAGCCAGAACCCCTTCCCCTCAACCAGAATTTCCAATACACATTTAACCAGTAACAGTGTAGCTATAAGTCTCCAGCCAGACGCACTGCAATGCACAGAAGATGGATGGCATCCTCCCAGGCTCCTTGCACATGGAAACAATCCACAATATATGCAAGTGGAGATGGAATTATAACTTCAGGGATGACATCCAATTCTTCTTCCTGAAAGAGTCCAAAAGATGTAGCAAGGCACCAATTTCCATACCATCCTACAGCCAGAACCCCTTCCCCTCAACCAAAATTTCCAATGCACATTTAACCAGTAACAGTGTAGCTATAAGTCTCCAGCCAGACGCACTGCAATGCACAGAAGATGGATGGCATCCTCCCAGGCTCCTTGCGCATGGAAACACCAAATTATCCCAAGTTCTTTTACTCCAAAGGCAATCAGCACTAAGAACGCCATCTAGAAGCAACCCAGACACAGAAAAATACTCACTTCGGAGTCCGGAGATTTTCTGTTCTAAATCACTTTCCACAGAAACTTAATCACACGCCAACTTGTAAATATCCTTTTTCTCCTTCCAAGACTATCAGCAGTAACAATTTCTATACAGAAACCGACTTGATATGATTTTTCTATAATTATTTTTCCCATTTACTGCATTGTGGGAATGTGAGAGAAATTGAATGTGCTGCACTGGTTTTTGTTTTGTTTTTTAAAAAAAAAATGGTCTTTTAGAACCAAACCGGAACCGGATGGTTCTGGTCGGGTTTGATTCCACCCTTACATGGGAGTATGGGACTGTTCCATGTATAAAATTCCCATTTTCAATTGGTACAGCCCATGCCCACCCCTATCTTGCTTTCAGAAGCCATTGAAATATAAAATAAGTGCATCATAGTTCATGTTTCATCACAAGACAAGCAAAGCGTGCAACAGAGACTCTAAAAACTTGCAAAATCCTAATAAACGTATAACCGACATTGATGCAAATATTTAAGTTGTAAACCAAAAGCTAAGTTAACTGTCATATTAGAACAATCGTATGTCACACCTTCCATAGACAATGTGTCCTCATCAATTCCAAAAAGGCCAAAGAAGTTACAATAAAAAAACGAGGGGGCAAAATGGAGAGGACAACAAAGGGATCATTGTCTACAACAAACATTAAATACTATGTATTTAATATCCATTTTCAGATCTAAGAGATAATGAGGTCACAGATGACTTCAGAATTCCCCGCATCCAAAATGTAAAAAAAAAATGGTGAAAGAAACTCATATCAAATGGTATAGAGAAAAGTAAAAAAGATATAAACAATTAACCTAGGTGTTCATTAAAATTCTTCAGACAAGTAAAAATATGCAATCGTGCAAATAAATTCACATAATCCATTGCTCTCTTTGTGCATTTAACAAACTTAATCAAACCCGTCCATCTATATAAAAAATAAAAATAATATCATCACTAAAATTTCAAAAGGAGTGCATCACCCATCAATGCCTATAAGGGGGCAGGGATATCCAAAATTATTCACCAAACCCATCACCGCAAATAAATCAGTATCCAACAAAATCTCAGTAGAAGTATATTCTACTAAGCACTAACTGAAATTGGTAAAAAATAAGTATTAAGCAAAGTTTGATGCCAGATACATTACTATATACCTGTTGTAGCAGCGCAATCCTCTGGTTTGTGGAAGCCATAACCACTCCACAGAAGGGGAATCTGGAAGCTTTCAAGCTATTACTCATCTTAAACCCTTCACTGGCTTTAACGCTCCCACCCCAGGCCACAAAATTTTCATTGACAAACTCTGTCAATGTCTCATTACACAAAGTCCTTCCGCAGAATGCAGCTGTGTCAGGATGCTCTGGCGAGTGCAAGTAAACAAACAAAAGCTTGTAAGCATGCCTCGACCTCTGCAGCGCGTCCATGAAACCCTCAGCCACAAAATTCGGCCTCGGACTCCCATAATCCCTCTCAAAACTCGACACAAAGTCCATGGCGTCCGACGTGGGCTGAGACACTGACACCAACGGAGTAGTACCAGCCTGGCCCGAATTATTAAGCCCGATCATACTGAGCGAATACGACAAGACTCCACTCGCCACCCATATACCGAGCCCAACTGCACCAGAAATCAACCCTAGACTACCCGAAATGATAGAAAACGGGAGCGTTACCAATTTCCAGACAACGCCGGGGGGTTGATTATTGCCGTTCGCCGCCAAAACTAAACCAGCGTCTTCAGTTTCTTGATTTGTATTTGCGGTGGCGGACCCGGACGCGGCAGCGGGTCGATGGTTGTCGGTGGAGGTGATAGAAGAAATGGCTTGTTCGAGGTCCCATCCGTGGGCTGAGAGAATTTCCGTACACAAATCGCGGTCTTCGATTCCTGTGATCGCTTGAAAATACGCCAATTTATCTGCAACATCCCCCATTTCTGGAGCGTATCTATATAAGTGAGAATCTGTGAAAATGGGGAAATTAGGGTTTTATAGTTGATTGGATTAGATTGATGTAGAGACTGTTTTATGTTTTATGAGTAAATGGGGTCCAACTGTTTACTAATCTACGCCGCCGAGAATATTGTTGACATGAAATGTCATCTAAATCCTAGGATAGGATGTAATTTTGAAATAGTAGATTGATGAAGAATGTATGATTGAAAAATAAAGAAAAGTTATTGATACGATAGAAAATATTATTTTATTGAAAAATGTGTAGTTAAAAATGAGTAGAAGAATTAGAATGAAATTTTTAATATGTACCAAACATGTGCTGATCTTGGAATTCACGAGACTGCCATTCCTACAGTCACTCTAGTTTTTCAAATACCCATTCACATGATTTTGCCTTCGTATTGGCAAGGATCCAGCAAATTGATTCGAGTGCAACGAACCACGATATGTTTTGCCACTTCGACTTTTGGTTCTTGCCCTCCATTTTTGGGGATGAGCTGCCCAAAAAGAAGTTGAATACATGCTTAGAAATGATGAAGATATGTCATTAGTTACAATTGATGGCGAGGTAAAATTTGATGTGCTCTTCATTTGAAGAACTATCCACCTTGCTTCTCGAAGATGACATCACGTGCAAGGTAGTAGAGAATAAAATGAAGACGGGTTTAACGACTCTTCAATGGATGTGCATTATACTGCCAAAGATGGATCCAACGACGGATTTGTTACCAAATGAGCTGATTTGTTGAGTAACGCGTTAAGGACTGTTGAAGACAGGAGGCTTGGATCTATCGCAATGGATTTGAAAGTAAAGCCGATAGAAGTGACTGCAAAGTAATTGGATGCAGTAAACTATGGAAATGTGATTTTTCCAGTTCCACAATGAGTACAATGGCTAAAATCATGGCTTCCTTTTATAACGAAACTAAAATCGTTTCTAAATTTGACAAGCAAAAAGTGTATTGATTTTTCGTACAAAATGGACGTAAGATCCATCCTAGAGCATTGAAGAACGAAATCTGCAAAGAGAAGATAAATCGGGCAATTGGATGAAATTGAGTAATTGACAAGGCCAACACCACGAGTCTTTGATTTACAGTACACATTATTTTTGTTTCACATTCAAGTTCTCGACCAGGAATGGCAATTTCCATTCTCGTCTCTTTATTATAACGGGGATGAGAACAAAAATCAAATTCTGCTTCATTTCCAAGCTTTGTTAGCCCAAGAATAACTAACCAAGAGGGAGGTGAATTTGTTTTCAAAAACTTTTTCGACACTTAGTTTCAAAACAATTCAACACACAATATATAATTGCAAAGTATAAAACAACAAATAAATATGCAAATATGTTATCTAAATTCAAGTATGATATTGCACAATGTAAATAACAATTTAAAGTAAAGTGCAATAATGTAAAGATAACAAACCGATTTAATGGGGTTCAATCCAATGCAATGATCTACGTCCCCGTTACCAAGCTCTCCGTCACGAGCAAGGTCAATTTGTATTAAAGTGGTAACTTGTAGGAGTACCGATCATTTACAATGTTGAGCTTTCCGGGATCTCAACACAACCCACACTACCGAGCTTTACGGGACCTCGATATGACACACACGGTAACTTACAACAAGGTACACCAAACCTTATATAATGTTGATCTTTAAGGGACTACAACCGACCCACAATTTAAATGAATTTTACAATTCAAATCTTCTCTTCTTATCGAATGATAAAATCAAAGTTGAGTACAAGAAGAGAAGAGGGAAACACTTCAATAGATAGCAAATGAATTAAGTTCAAGTGTTGATATTGTAAATTTTGATAAAAGATAGATGATGAAATAGTTTGTATTGTTATCAAAGTTTTCAACCAATGATCTATTTTAACAAAAATAACACAAGTTAAGTATGAGGAGAGATTTACACTTCAATATAAGTGTTGGCAAAGAAAACTTTTATCAAGAGTTTGAAAATAAATGAGATTGAAAAGTTTCTTTGCAAAATTTAATTCTTGATGAAATGGATAAAACAAGTTTGAATCAATCAAGAATTCTTTGTAAATGAGATATAATTTAAAACTAAGTTAAGCTCAAAGATTTTCAATAAATAACTCTCTCAACTTTCTCTCCAAAGTTGTACCAATTAAATGCAAAGAGAGTTGGTATTTATAGACAAAAATTGTCAAAAACTCTGTCCAACTGGACAGCTCTTACCGGACGTCCGGTACAGTATCGGACGTTTAAATAGCCGTTATTTTTTTCAGCAAATAAGACCGTTGAAATTTGACCGTTGTGGCCAAAAATCGATTTTACCGGACCGTCCGATACAACAGTTTACGCCGGACAGTTTTCAGTATTTTGCTCATATCTTTTTCTCTCGATATCCGATTTAGGTGATTCAAGATGGGTTGGAAAGCTAACGCAAAGGGCTATAACTTTGCTTCAGAAATAATCTTCAAATTAGATCATCTGTCATGTCAAAAATCTGTCCCAATATAAGATTGAAAATCGGAGTATTACTTTTTGATTGAAAGTTGAAGTGTAATCTTTTGAGGAACTTTTGAAAATGATTTTTCAAGGTTTTTGATATATTACAAATGTTTATTTTTCCAAGATCATTCTCATGTCAAAATAATTTATGTAAGTGATGAATTTATGAAAAATACTTGAGTTTTATACACTTGCTAAATATTGACGAGTTATACATTTATATATATAAATGAGGTTCGATAAATAACTCTATCTTCAATGTTTTTTGATTTCTTCGAGCCTCTCTTTGACTTGTATCTCGAATTATTTGTCTTGAATGCTTGTTTAACCTTCACTTGTACTTCATTTGAGTGTGAATAATAATCTTTATAACTTTGAAAACTTAAATACTCAATTCAATTTGTTAGTAAACAAGATGGGCTTGTTTGTTATAATCAAAACATTAAGTTCATGATCAATCATAGGTCAACAAACTTATCCACTATCTTTCTTAATCAAATTATAGATCATTCATTGATTTCCAAGTTCACGCAGTTTGATTTGCTAGTGAACTAAACCTGAAAGAAAATAATAGAAAGGTGCACCGCCCCTGAAAAGGTTGTTTCTTGGTAGTTTAGTATAGTTTTGAATGTGGTTCTTTATCTGGATTAGAATTTTACTACTTGTATATAAAAATGTACATAATTTGATGGAAAAAATGATTGTATTTTAAATTGAAAAATGGTATATTGACATATGTAATTATACAATTCATTATGTAAATCTTGATATACATATAGCAAGATCTTTGGAGACTTCACCAGTAGTTACAATCTTTTGCCATTGTTGTCACGGACATAATGTCTTTTGTTTTATATCAACATAGTGTATTAATTTTGATTTGCTTCTCTATTCAAACTTATTTACCAATCATGTTTCTTTTGAAAACGCAAGATGTGTATCAAATTTTTAAATCATTTTTCTTTTAGTTTATCGCTAATGACTATTACTATCACTTGTTGACGTTTAAATTCTATTCAGCGTGTGTTTGAACCACATTATTTTGGAAGAATGTATTTTGGAATAGTAAATTGATGGAGACTATGTGGTTGAAAAAGAAGGAAAAGTTTTTTATGTGATGAAAATATTATTTTATTAAAGAATGTGTTGTTGAAAATGAGTAGAAGAATGAAAATGAAAAATTTAACGTTTACCAAACATTGGCTTAATATTGAAAGCTGCATCCATTTAAGGAGATATGACTCGGACAAAAAATAAATAATTAATTAAGTATGGAATATAATAATATTAAAAAAATGAAAAGAAAAAGAAAAGCCATTAGGGTTCGTTTGATTGCAAAGGTGGAAAGAAAATGTTTTACAGTGAATTGAATTATCTAAAAATTGTAATTAATTGTATTTGATTGGTATAATTTTCACCTGAAAAATGTTGAAAGTTTGGTGTCCGTTAGGCTTCGTTTTTTTGAAAATTGTTCATTAAAGTGATAATTTTTTTCTATCATTGAGTCTAAAATTTGTTCAAATTGCCAAAAAATTGAAAATAAAAAAATTATCATACCGAATACCATTTGTTTGATTTTATTTTATATAGAAATTGTCAATAAAAGTGAAATTTTTTTTTACCATTATATCAGAATTGTTTTCAATTGCAAAAATAATAATAATAAAAAAAAGCTGGAAAATCAATTTCCACCAAATTGGTTTTCCATAAAATCAAAGAAAATGTGAGCTAAACCAAGAAAATGAATTTTATGGAAAATAAAAAGTGTATCAAATAAGGCAAAAGTAAAAGTTGGAATTTATTTTTCATTTTTCATGGAAAATAATGGCTTATCAAACAGACCCTTAGAATAATTAAGGAGACCATACATATCTAAGATATTTTAGAGATTGAAATTTATGTTTAAAATTTAAAACATGGGGTCATAATTAAATTTTATTAATTAAATATATTAAGGTTACAATTTCCAAACATCACGATCACACAAATCACAAATTTTATACGTCAACTTATTTATTGATCATAAATTATCAAATGAATTAATAACAAATCACAAATTTTATAAGTTACAATTCATTATCGATCATAAATTATCAAATAATAAGTCACATATTATTTTTTGATCACAAATGATGAATTTTACATGTCAAAACTTATATCACGATCACAAATTATCAAAATAATTAGTCGTGATTATAAACTTAGTCGCAATCTCACATTTTTTAGGTCACGTATTATTTATAATCACATATTATTTATTAATCATAAATCTATCAAGTTATTGATCACGGTCACTCAAATATTTGGTCTCAAATACTTTTTATCTCACACGTCCCAACCCCAATTCACCATCGGCACCACTCGAATCTTGTGCCACCTTACTACCACCCCAATTCACCATCATCACCACAAGATGCATCATCGTTGCCAACACCACGACCACCAACAAACACCCCCACATGCACCACCACTTCACCATTATTTGCAAACGAGCAACAAACCACCCCAAAACTTTAGCTAAACGGTACATCAAAGAAGGAAGAAACACCCCAAACCACCCCAAAACCATCATCGTTGCGCCGGGCGCTCGTCGATAGTCTTCTGGTGGTCTTCAACGATGATAGAGAAGAGAGGAGAGAGAAGAAAGAGGATAGAGAGAAAGATAGAAGAATGATTTGGTTTGGGAGTGAAATGGGGTGGGGTAAATGGGGTGGGTGTGCAGTAGATTAATTAATTTCATAATATTATTATTAATATTTAAAAGTTGAATTATAACGTGATTTTTGAATTAAAAAAAATTTAAACCTAATTTTTTAATCAAAAAGTTAAAAACTATGTGCGGTTGTAATTTCCACGTAATTAAATCTCAACGAATGGAACCAAGACAGCAAGAAAAGCAACATAAAGCTTATTGACTACCTAGGTTATTTTATACCTTTAAAATAACCTTTGATTTTTAATTGAAATAGTATATATCTATGCTAGAGTTAATTGTTTAAAAAGTTAATTTCATTTGTTGGCTCAGACGGAATTGTCGACGTGGCAAATGAAATTCACACGTGGCAGAACTTGTACAAGTTTCCCAACGAGTGATGGATGGAGAGCATTAATGACAAAGTTCAATGAGATCCACACGATGAGACCCAAAGTTCGATTAGTATTTGAACAATTAACACAAAAATTATGAAAAAAGACAAAAATAAATGATTATTAATTGGCAATCTGCAATAAAAGTACCATTGACAATGACAGACGATATTAAAAAAATTAGTTTACTCCTAACTCTGTCATCGAATACATGTACAAAAGTTTCAAATATTAAATCGATCCATGATTAAAAAAATGTATAATATAATTAAACTTAAGGCTGGACGTGGATTGAGTTAGATTGGTTTTGAGTCTAACTCAAACACAACACAATATGTTCGATTGACAATAATTCAAACAGAAATCAACTCATTTACGGTTGAAACCCAACACAATCCAAACCGACCAAGTTTGGGTTGAGTTGATTGGTTTTGGATTTGAATCCAATTATTCTTTTGTTGGACAGTTTTTTTATGAGTCCAATGGTTATGACTTTTTTTGTTAAATTTGAACAATTTTTTTAAAGTTTGATATCATTTCAATTTGGATCAATTTCAGTTACATTACAAATAGATATTTGAAAGGTCTTAAGCCGTTTGATGTTGGATGAATGGTGTGTGGGATTAAGTTTCATTCCAATAGAACGATTAAATTAAAAATATTGTAAAGCGTGTTAAATAAATTATACCATAATCAAATTAAATACATATTAAATCAATCTAAATGTTAAATTCATGCATATTATACCTATTGAATAAAATGAATTTAACATAAATACTAAAAATGTAAATCTTCTCATTCAATCCAAGTATTTAGTCAAAAATCGAGTCGAGAAATCGAGGCACGAGCAGCAATGAGAGACAGAAGAAACAAAAGGTTGAAGTGACGTGTGAGGTAAAGGAGAATTTTGATCATTATGTTTTGAATTTCAAGTTTTAAGTACTAATTTTCTTTTTAATATTTTTTAATTTATTGGGTTGGATTTGATTGGATTTTAATAGATACCCGGAACCTAACTCAACCCAATGTAAAATTTGATTCCTAACCCGAACCCAATCCAACTGAACTGAAAAACCAACGAAGGTTGAACGATTTAATTGATTGGGATTGATTTTTGCCCAACCCTAATTAAACTATGCACATTCAATATATATATATATTTTTTAAAATGTATCCAAGATGAGACAAGCATTCCCTTGCTCATTTTGCAAGGTATCATAAGTATCGAAGGGACGTATATTCATTTTGCCTCCCTATGCAATGTTGTATAGTAAAGTACTAAGTATACACTTTTCAACTTGAATTTATCGTTAAATTTGTGTAGGATACAATTGAACGTATCCCTCCTCACGTCAATATTCATCTTGCTTCGAGTCCTTTCCATGTGCACAATTTTAAATTTTGACTTACGGCCTTATACTTAACCTATCAATTTACGTAGTTTAAATATTAAAGTATCATTCACTAAAAATGTTAAAAAAAAAAAAATGTATCGAATAAAAATTTCTAAACTTATATCTTTGTTTTGGTAAATTCATTTAGGAAACAAGTTATTATCTGATCTTTTGGTCGCTTCACATGGACCTCATTGAAATATATAATATTTGTTGAAACGTCACTGAATTTTGTCAATACTCTCCATCCATTCACTTGTGGGGAGAAAAATTTTGTATTTTTGAGTCGAGTGATTTCCCCAGTTTTAAAATCAGAGTAACTCGAATTCTATTTGGAGTCATATTCGAAGTTTATTTGGCAAATTCTAGATGAAATCTATTTGAAAGTCAAATTGAGAGTTGAAATTTGTATTAGACTTGAAGAGATCAAGATATGGATCATGAAGAAATTTTCGACGCTTTTTCGTTAGCTAGACGCTAGCCTAATGCTTTTAAATTAAATTAGACAATTGTAAACACAAAATTTTTGTGTTATTTCTCCATATTTTAGTGAAATATCCTTTACGCTACAAATTATATTGTTCTCGTGATCAATTATTTCGTATTGTGCATATAATCTCATTTTTTTTTTCAACAAATTGATATCAAAGCAATCTAATGTCATCTTCATTTTTTAACAAACTGGTATCAAAGTCAAATGTCTGAAAATTCTTGGGAGAACAAGGATTGATAAAGTCACGAGCTCGACTCGTTCTTTTGTGATGACAACCATGAAGTATAGTATTCCGCTTTCAGATCGTAGCACAAAATTTTCATTGTGGGAAATAAAGATGCAAGCAGTACTTGTTTAGATGGATTTGATCGATGAGTTGTTGAGTTTTGACAAGATGCCCACAATTTGGACGCTAAGGGAGAAATAACTGAGGGATGAAAGGCCCCTATATCAGATTTATCTTCATCTTTCAAATAATATTTTTCAAGACGTTTTGAAAAAGCAGTTAGTCATTGCATTATGGCTGAAATTTGATCAAGGGTAATTGGCGCAAAACGTCCTTACTTATGACGGGGTTTGTGGAAAACGTCTATACGTTTGATTTTTTGGTGCAGAACGTCCATACCTTTGTATTTTCTTGCTCAAAACGTCATTTTCACCAATTTTTAACATAAAATGACTATTATACCCTCCTATATAAATAAAAATAAATAAATAAAGAATAAATTGCAATATGTTCCTAAACTTTTTTTTAAAATACAAATCAGTCCAAGATAATTGCAAGAAAATGACTCACTTTATCATAATTGCACACAAGCCCCCATCTTCACCCAAAAATTGAAAACCCATTAATCAATTATGCATAATAAAGAGTCTAACTAGTAAATTGCATCTGAAACAACGCTTATATTCTCATCATATGACAGAAGATACATCACTTAAAAATCACCTGATTGTTTTTAAGGTAATCATCACTGATTTAGAAACCTTTGAGGTTAAATACGACGAAGAGAATTTGGGTTTGATTTTGTTGTATTCCTTGCCCACTCCATATATGTCTTTTGGAGACACGATCTTATATAATATTAATAATCTCATTATTAAAGAAGTCTATGATGCTTTATATTTAAATGAGAAGATGAAACATCTCGTTGAATTTGATGTTCATGAAGATGGCCTCGTTGTTGATGGTGATTGTGCAATGGGCAATTATGTCTAACTTCAAGTTTTATAATTATTGCAAGAAAAATGGGCATTTGATAAATGATTTTTATAAGTTGTAGAATAAAAAATTTGGCTGCAAATCAGGAATCATAAATTTCAAGGGAAGCTAGAATTACAAAAAATTGTCATGGTAATGGAGAACTTTTACTTATTTTCAATTATGACTCCAAACGTGGCGAAAAAATGGATTCTTGATGCATCTTATATTTTTCATATGAGTCCCAATCAATATTTATTTTTAACATATGAAACAATTTCGAAAGGTATTGTGGTAATGAAAAGTAATACACTTTGTGGGATAATTAATATTAGTTTGATTAGAATAAAAATATTTGATGGGACATTTAGAACACTTGATACAACGAGACGTTCCAAATTTGAAAAAAAAAAATTATCTCTTTAAGTACTCTTGATTCGAAAGGGTACAAGCACACTATTGAATGTAGAGTCCCGATTGTTAGTAAATGAGCTCATGTTTGTTGAACGGATATAGAAAATTTCAGTTATATGTCTTGCACTGTTATATAGAATCTTTAATCAATCAGCATATTTTAAAAACTCGGGTTGATTTGGAGTTGGATTCTATACATTTGAAGTCTAGTTTGTGGTCTTTTTTGAAGAATACATCTCGATTGAATTTAAAAATTATGGATAATGCAACTTTGTCACCATTATTAGTAGTGTCATTATATTCAATTGCTAATAATAGACTTATTTTTTATCATAAGCCTTCACATAGGTATGTTGCCGATTTAGTTATCTATGATTTGAATGTGGTTAATGGTGTTTATTCTAGCCAATATTTTTTCTATGCATCGAATTATAGTGATTCTGTTTTATGGCTTGTTTTTGCCCTTATTTGGTGATGTTCAAGCCCAGTACTTGGAATTTTGTTAATACTCAGTTATTGAGTTTTGACCTTACTGAGTGACAAAGTTTTGGAGAATATTTTCAGTGGAAATTTTGATGGAAAATTTTATTTGTGTTCTTGTTGAAAAATTGAAGTTTATTCTTTACAGTGGAATTTGTTTCTATGTAGATTTTTTTTTAAGTTTACTCATTGTAGTGAAATTCGTGTTAATGTATAGTTTGTTAGAATTAGTGTGTAACTTGAATTCTATTTGGAATTCTATTTGAAGTCTATTTTGTATATTTTAGTTGAGATTTTATTTGAAAGCTCATTGAGAGTTATAATTTGCATTAGACTCAAAGAAGTCAATATATGAACCTGGGAGAAATTTTCGACAATTTTCCACTAGCTGGTTGCTAGCCTACCACTCGAGCGGTGCCAATGCCACTCGATTGGCTCCCTCCTAGCGAGGTGCGGCTCGTCTGCCCTAGGCTTGTTTTCATGTTTTGAGCATTCATTCTCATTTATAACTTTACTTTTAAGTTTGAGTAAATACAAAATCTTTGTATTTTTTCTCCACATTTTAGTAAAATCTCTTTTACTCTACAAATTATTTTGTTCTTGTGATCAATTACTTCATTTTGTGCCTATAATATCGTATTTTCTTCAACAAATTGGTATTAGAATAATCTGATATCATCTTCATTTTTCAACCGCCACATCAATGCGATTTTTGGTAAAAATTGACAGAACATTGTCAAGTGGTAATTCCGTCGACCACGTAGGTAGATCCATGAGTTTGAAGTGTTTTTTTTTTTTAGAATATTTTTTTTTGTGAGAAGTGATATTTTGGACAATATATAATTAAAAGTAAAAAAAAAAGTCCAAGGGTTCGATTGATAGGTAAAGGTGGAAAGTTATTTTATTTCCATGTTAATTGAAAAATAAAAACACTTTAAACTCATGGTAATTCGTTTTCCATGAAAACAAAGAAAATGCAGATTAAAATGGTTGTACCTTGGAATTCGATTTCCATTTCTACGTTGCAATCAAATTGTCAAAGTGGAATTCGTTTTCCTCGTATGTGACATTTTTCATGAAATTTGTTGCAATTAAGAGTGTGTTTGGTAGAAATTAAAATCAGATTAAAATTGAAAAATTAGTCGTTATTATTGACTTTTATTAGACAAGTGAGACCCAATAACGATTCTATTTTCAATTTTAATTGGATTACCAAACATGCTCTAAATATAGCCTACGTGCGAGTTATTTTATAAAGAGATTATATAATTGAAAATGAGTTTAGAAAAAGTAAGGTCATATTCTCTTTACCGTTTTCTATTTTCAATTTTCAAAAACAGTAAAAACACGCTCTCTTTTCTATTTCTGAAAATACGTTTTTGAAAATGGCAAAAATTTTTACACATAAAACGTGGTTTTCCACGTTTTGAGAATTTTCATCTGACCACAAGGCAAAAGGCCAAAACGCGACACTGTTCCTAAAACGGGAAATGAACTCAAAGTCTCCAACCCCCTTCCTCTTTCCCCTCTCTTCCTGGTATCTTTCTCTCTCAGAAACTGAAAATCGAGCAGCTCCACCTGCCAAATCTCTGAGTTCGCGTTTTCAATCAGGTTTCCCATCTAGTTCTTTGCCAGCTATATTTTTTATGGTATGTTCGAAATTATTTTCCTTGGGTCAGATTTCGCACCTGCCAAATCTGCGTGTTCTCGTTGTTTCGGTTTGTGGATATGGGCGATTTTGATATTTTTGGATGGTCTGTGTTTGTGTAATGGTTTAATTTTGTTGGTGCCTGAATAATGTGAAATTTCACTCAAAAATGTAGATTTTAGGGTTCTTTGGCGAGGCTCAATGCTATCACCTGTAATTTCACCAAATTGTTTTCATTGTCTATTTGGTATTTAATTAGCAACTGAATCTTCCGCAAGTACACTGGTTCTTATTAGTTTTGGTGACACTCCCTCTTGTGACTTGTTTTGGCCATAATTTTTTGCTTAATTGAACGAGAATAGAGGTCTGTTTTAAAGTTTGTGTGAATTAAATTTGTTTCTATTAGCTTCGGCTTTCGACCTTGCAAATGAAGGTGCCAGACTAGCAAGTTGCTCATTGTTAAACTATGAATTTAATCCCTCATATTATTGCATAACTGTAACTGTAAAGTGTCTGGTTCTTTCAAGCTTAACCAATTTCAAACATTGAAATTCCTCATGTGTAACAAGGTTTTGGTAAGGTGACTGTAAAGTATCTGGTAATAAGTGGGTGTGTTCTACCTTCCAAGCTTAACCAATTTCCAAAATTTCCCATGTTTGTGCCTCTATCTAATAGAGATCAAGAGAGAATTTGGATTAGATCAACCATTGATGCCAAGCACTAAAATAAATGCTTCTAACTATTGTATTTTTTTGTTCAATATGTTGTTTATGTTGTCCAAGCGTGGGTAGTTGCCTAAAGACATGCTATCCACGGATTCAATGTTTCCAAGTAGTGGTTTAATTCTATTTTTTTTTTTTAGTTACTTTCTCTTTTTTAACTTCAAATTTATTAATGAAATAAGTAGTGGTTTGATGTGGTTTCAATCAATTACATAATTCATTGTCTCAAACATGCTCAAGCATAGTAATGGCCTCAAACATTATGTTGTGTCTACATTTCTTGAATGATTAACTTTTAGATATATTTCCTAATTAGAAAATATTCTAAATATTTCTCAACCAACCAATTGTCAAGCTGAAAAAGGCAGCCACCTCAATATTTGCATGTATGTAGTTGTCCACATGATACTATTGGATTGGAATGAGCTAAATAATATCCAACACATGCCTTGCACACCTCATTTAACCACTGATATCAAGCTTGCTACCTTCCTAAAATGAAACTCCTCATATGTAACAAAGTTTTGGTAAAAATCACATTTTGAAACAACTCATGAAACTCTATCTTCCATTTCAATGACTGCATGTATTTGACTTGAATCCCCTAGCTTTTCTATTTCAGTACTTTTGTGGATTGATAAGAAATTTGTAACTTTCCTTAAACTCATTCAAGTTCATAATTTTATTTCTATTCAAATAGAACATGGGTGGTCACAGAGGTAGGAATAACATTCCAATGTCATGGTCGGATGAGAATGAACACACTTTTATTGAAATTCTTTACGAAAAAGTAAAATCAAAATCATTGCAATGTTCTACATTTACGAAAGACAAATGGGGCAGAATCAATGAAACCATGGTAGCTTCAACAAAAATGAATTACGGCATAGATAGATTAAAGGGAAAGTGGAACCGCTTACGTAAGATTCATCGCATGTTCTCCGAGCGTTTGACACATACAGGTGTTACATGGGACCCAAATACCAACAACGGTAATGCCGCAGAGAAAGTTTGACAACACTTTTATACGGTATATATATTTCTTAAAGAATATTTTCGTCATTAGTTTTTTATCTTATCAATGGTACCCCCTTCTCTAATGTGGCTTCTTTTGTAATGTAGATTAACAAATCAGATTACAAACTGTTCAAAAAAGAAGGATATAAACACTACCACATTTTGGGAGAGATATCTAGCGGGACTACAGCTACTGGAGGATTAGCCAATGCCTCCACTCAGCTTCCAAACACATCAGAGGAAGAAAAGCAGCTCGAAGATGACTTCTTGAATAGGGGAGTGCATGTACATGTGGAAAATGATGATAAAGTCGATGGGGTCTCAAATACTCGACGGAACATCGACGTAAGGAACCAAAGATCAGTAAAAATGATAAACTCGAGGCCTGCATGCCACAGTGGTCACCTTCAATGAGTATGAGGAATGAAAAAACGGAAATTAGAACACTTTACTTCAAAGAAAAGCTTGCAAAGATCCAAAGAAAATCATGTCATCAATCAGATAGCGAAATTAGTATTCAGGATCCTTATTCAAATGTGATATGTATGGACATCTTAAACAATATGGAAGGGGTGTCAAATGAAGTTTATATGAAAGCAATAAAAGCTTTTAAGGATCCCGATTTCAGGGTATAGTTTGTGAAGATGCCAGAAGCAAGGAGAGGCCCTATCTTGGACCTACTTTGATATGATTGATGTTTTCATTTATCTAGTATGTTGTTGTTTTCATTTGTGATGTGCAAGACCATGGTGACGTAATGTTGTGTACTTTATTGGACCTACTGCTGTTATTTTCATAGCTGCTAGTACTTTTGTGAACTTTGTTGGTGATGTAAGGTTTTCATATATGAACTTATTGATGATGTTTTTTTTTTGATACCCAGGTATCCCAGCTAACACTAGACTATTTCCTGGACCGCCCATCACCGGTGCCTCAACTCTGGGCGGAGGTAAATCACGGATTATGCCCAATCAAGCCAGTGTCTATGCAAGCTTTATACTCCTGGCCCCAAGGGAGCCCTCCTACAACCGGTTATTACAACACCAAGCTGCTCCACCACATGGTTTGGGTATTACAACATTTGGCTGCTCCTTCCGTGATTCGTACTGGAGTTGCAAGTCCAGCCTTGCACTGTCTTTGCCATCTCGAATGTGCCCCGGGGCACACTTATTGATGATGTTTTATTTGAATGAATGATGGTTGTTATGACTTATGATAATTAATGTGGGTATATTTTGTTTACAATATGGATGATAATGTGAATACTGATGATTCCATTGTTGAAGATTCGAGTGATGATGATTTGTCATTGATGGATGAGTTCGACACAAACGTTGACGATTTAATTATGCTTAATATGATTGGTCTGCACGAAGGAAGTATCGTCGACAAGATACCTTGCACGACATCATTGCTAACAGGAAAAATGGGCATCCGGACGTATGCTATCGTAATTTTCGTATGCAGAAACACGTTTTCATGAATTTTTGTGATATTTTGAAAGAGAGAGAGCTGTTGAAAGATGGAAAAAAGTGAATGTCGAGGAAGGTGTTTATATGTTTCTGATGATTATAGGGCACACTACATGATATAGTATCATTGGTGATATGTTCCAACATTCCAACAATACGAAACACAAATGGTTTAAACAAGTGTTGATGGCTGTTTGTTCATTTGCATCGAGATAATCCGTCCCACAAATCAAGATGTTGTGCATGAGCGTATTTTGCGCAAATATCCATTCTTTAAAGATTGTACATGCACTATAGATGGTATACTTGTTGCGGCTTGGGCACCTGCATCGAGACAAACGTCGTTTCGTGGAAGGAAAACTAATGTAACACAAAATGTGATGTTGACATGTGATTTCAATATGAAATTCACGTTTGTGTACTCTGGCTGGGAAGGTACTGCAAAGGATTCACGAGTATTCGTTGATGCAGTCACAAGAAGATCTAACAACTTTTCAATGCCATGGGGAGGTATATTCTTATACTTCAAATAATTGTTGTGAATGTATCTATAGTGTTACACTATGTGAGTCTTATTATTATTATTTAGCAGATCAAATTTATCTTGTTGATTCTAGCTATCCAAACATGCCTAGATTTCTTGTCCCTTATCGAGGTCAAAGATATCATCCGCTTGACTATGTTGGACGGGGAAGACTATGTGGGAAGGAAGAATTGTTCAACTATCGACACTTCTCGTACTGTAACATTATTGAACATAGCATTGAAGTTTTAAAGGCAAGATTTCCTATTTTGAAATTGATTACCAATTATCCTCTTAGCAAGCAAAGAAAAATCCTTACTGCATGTTGCGCAATACACAACTTTATTCATCAGGAGCACGCTTTAGATAGATTGTTTGCTGAATATTTAGAGGAGAATATAGTGTTTCAAGATATACTGGAGTCTAGTCAATATCAAGAAGCCATACATTTTGATGCTAGTCAAACAGCTCAAATGGGACAAGTCAAAGATCAAATTGCTACAGACATGTGGAATGACTACTCAAGACATCGTACATGATTCCGTGAATTTATTTTATATTTTGTTCAGCATGCATGTATTTTGTTATGACACGTAAACTTCTAATCATGTCTATTGAATTGTGTTGACAAGTCTAATTTAAGTTGTGTTTTTTATATTTGAAAAAAAAAACATTTTCAAATTCATCAACTTCAAAATTTATATGCTGTGTAATAATATATTAACACTAGACCAATACAATTTTGTAATTTATTGAATAATCAGATTTTTTGAATAAAATATTTTAAAAAAAATTTCAAAATTTTAAAGTAAATGCATTTTCCATTTTTATATTTTCAGAAACAATTTTTCAGAATGACAAAAATAATGCATGTTCAGAAATTTCAAAACAGATACTCAAAACACAAAATATAAAACGTTTTCAAAATACAAAACATAAAACTGAAACACAAGAATAACCCATAATTTTTTTATATTTTTTTTAAAGAATCTAACCAAACACGGGCTTAATTTAAGGGACGCATAGTATTACTTTACTATACATAAATATCTGTAGAGAGAGGGGAAGAGAGAGGCGCGCATACGCAAACAAATATCATTGCCTTTTTTTTTTTTTCTGCCTCTAATCAAATTCCAATTAATTATCGATTAATCAACAATATTAGTTATCATACAAAACAATTTTGGAAGGGGATAAGGAAGGAGGAGCGTGAAATTAGTAATTGGATTGAAAAGTTGAAGGTTTTAGAGGAACGTGATTTGAGATGGCGAATTTGTATGTTCAGGCGGTGCCGACGACGGATCTGAATCGGAACACGGAGTGGTTCACGTACCCCGGTGTGTGGACCACCTACATCCTTATATTGTTCTTCTCGTGGCTGATTGTGCTCTCCGTTTTCGGCTGTTCCCCTGGCATGGCATGGACCATTGTTCATATCTCCCATTTCCTCGTACGTTCTAAATTATATATATATTGATTTAGTGAATATGTTTATCTGTGACATTTTTATAATTTTTTGTTGTTAGGGTTTTGTTTAATTAATTTTGTGTGTGCTGGAAGTTTTTATGTTTCTGAGTAAGGATAGACTGGTTCTTTGATCTGATTTTAGTGTTTTTGATGTTATATGTGGGCATCTTCTTAGGAGAATGATTTACCAGCTGAGAATTAAGTAAAAAATTAACCAGTTATATAATAGTTGTGGTCTTTGTGGAATCTATAATTTGATTGAACATTTATATTACACTTTTCTGTTGATAGTAACTGCAAAATATTGTTTTTGATGTTAGTGGGGATAAGGTCCCAGGATGAGAATGATTCAACAGCTTGAAATTGATTAGAAAACCATTAGGCAATCATTGTGGTTCTTGTGAAATTATAATTTGATGAATTATTTATATAACATTTTCAATGGAAACGGCAAAATATTGTTTTTTTTTTGATAACCGTGGATGTCCGGGCAGTTTGCGCGCACCTCGACTAATCCCACGAGGCCCTGAAGTTTGCATCCGTTTCTCATCTCAGTGGCCCTGAGGGACTCGAACTGATGACCATTGGGGAGCAAACCCAAGGCCTGACCAATTGAACTACCCCTCAGGGTTGCAAAATATTGTTTTTCATGTTTAATTTGGGGTGGGGAGTGGGAGTGGGGGGTTAGGTAGGTATCATCCAAGGAGAATGGTATACAACTAAGAATTAATTTTAAAAATTAACCATTTAAGTGATAATTGTGGTTCTTGTGGAATCGATGATTTGATTAAACATTTAGGTAACATTTTTACAGTGTTGAATAAGTACATATGTGCACAATCATTCTAGCCCTCTATTTTTGCTAAATTGAGATGTAGCTTATATTTGAGTTAATAATGGAATCTCTCTGTTGTCATGGATGCTAGTGGAACTATGCAACAACACAGAACTACAGGGTACACCGTACACTCAATGGAGTCTCCATGAGTCATACAATCTACTTTATCAGCATGATCTCATCATATAAATCTGTGGACTCTGCTTATGGATCTCAAGTAGTGCCTTTATTGATTTCATTACAAACAAACTTTTACAGACAGTTTACTTTCTCTAGATCTTTTTAACTGCTAGGATAGAGCTTGTATATTGTATGAAAATGTGGTGAATTTTCTCATCTGTGGTCTAGGTTACTTATCACTTCTTTCACTGGAAGAAGGGAACACCATTTTCAGAGGACCAGGGTGTCTACAATAGGTTGACTTGGTGGGAGCAAATAGAAAATGGCAAGCAGCTGACTCGTAATAGGAAGTTTTTGACAGTCGTACCCGTGGTGCTGTAAGTATTCTCTCAATCTTGATGTATGTTTGTTTCTCATTAGTTATCAAATTGATTTTTGTCTTATTTAGAGTTATTAATTTTAAAACATGGTAGTAAATTATATCGAGCCCTTTACAGTTCACACAGTGTTAAACAGTGTTGCAGCAGGCCTTTTCTTGTAAGGTGTCAATTGCTCCATGATTTTGTATTTAATGATCCATTGACATCGAAGATTGCATTAGCCCAGAGAGAAATATTTAGACAACAAGCAGTATGCCCATGCCTTAATGTTTCTTACCCTTTAATCTATCAGCCTCTATGTCCATTCAAAATGGTTCATCTTTTAAGTGAATTCTTCAGTATATATTGCAATTGTTAGTATATGTGAACTTCCACAAGGTAAAGTAGAAAAAATACCGAGTTGAATAAGCTCCTTCTAAGCTCAACTCGAAAGGCACTGCAAGCACAATAGAAGACTACATAATGTGCATTGAACGAGCCACAAGTTTTTTTTTTTTTTTCCAACTACGTGAATGTGATTTTCAACTACTCAAAGTAGCTTGCTTGCTTAGTACTTTTGCTAAGGAGTATAGAACAACCCTTTTCCGTTTCCATATCATTATATAATAATATAAATAAAATTCATGATTGGTGACACCCAGTGTATTGTAAGCAAGATTTGTTCATTGTCATTATGGTAAAATAAGTATTAATAAATCAATAACATTGAACTCATAATTGAGCAATCTAAGATTTTTATTTAGGATTTTAGTTATATAGATGAGTTAAATCGGGAAATGAAAGTGTTTCAATTGTTTGTCTTGTGCCACTGCAAAATGAAAGGGGACATATTAACAAATATGGCACCAACACCGCCCTTGGTGGTGCAGCAGTCAACCGCCATATCACCATAAGCTTCTCCAATTATGAGATAATGAAAACTGACTCTAAGTAGCCTTCATCTAATCCTCGACAAATGGTTCAAATGTACTTGTCTGGTTGTGCACTGTTGTCAAGTTTGGTCTTGAAGTTGAAGCTATTTGATAAATTGCAGAACACGTGGTGAGAATAGGGCAAATGTATGTTGCGGTTGATATAGAAAGGATTTAGGTCAGAAGTTTTGTTAGCTTTTTGTTGAATTATGGAGATAGGAACTGGTATGCCTGGGTGAAACTGGGTATAAGATTCCTTGCTTCTAGCCCCACTGAGATTTAAGGCTTCATTTTCCATTTTCTAAGCTCAATGAAACGTACTGAACACTGAAATCTTTTCTGTAATCTGTTGCAATCAAAATACCTTCTTGGATGCCATTCCGCCTACCTTATGGGTTTGGATATTGATTGATCATCACACAAATGGATATTCAGCTTCACTTTCTTATTTTTTTTGCTGGGAACTTTGGTTGAAGCTTCTTTCATATAGCTGTTCATTATTTGGCAATTTGATACCACAATATATACTGATATTACACACTTGGGGTTATTTATGTGATGTTCAAATGGTTCCAAATTTTATTCTAGCTTGATGTTCCTTTTGCAGCACAATAAATAAAACTTGATTGCTTATCCGTGCAATGTCATTGCATTAAAAACCTAGTTTACCATCTGATTCACAGGTTTCACTTCTTGTAGCAAAGAATTTGTTCCAGTTTAAATTTTTTGATTTGGCTATTATGCAAGTTCGAAGTCTGAAAGGATGTCAACTTATTTGAAGCTTTAATACTATGTGCTTTTGTTTTATGATTACCTTAAGACACATTCATGACGACTATCCTGCTGCAATTTATTGATGTGAGAATGTCTAAATGTTTTTCCTTGTTTGAAGATAATTCTCCTATTAATATTATCACATCTTTTTTGTTTTATCATGATAGGATCCCTTTTCTGATGAGGAATATCCTTTTCTTTTGTGCTTCCTATCATCCTATCATTATATGGAATTTTTGGGTCGAAGATATCTTCTTTTGACTGGAACCAATTCGTGCTTATCCTCGTTTCCTCTGCAGGTACTTAATAGCCTCACACACGACAGATTATCAACATCCTATGCTCTTCTTCAACACACTAGCTGTTTTCGTTCTGGTAGTTGCCAAGTTCCCACGTATGCACAAGGTTCGCATCTTTGGAATAAATGCCGATCAATGAGCTGAGATCCGTCAGTCCGGGCTTACCACTGTTACTGGCATTTATATTTGCAGTATTTTGGTGTATTTGGAATACTGCAAAAAGTTGGAACAGGGAACCGAACTATACATCACTTTGTGAAATACTAAGATCTACATCAGATGTCGGAAATCCTTGTATGAACTTTGTACGAATTGAATTTATAAATTCGGATTGTTTTTTTCGTTGCTTAAATTTGAAAGTTGCAGAAAGCTACCGGTTTGTTCTGCTGGAGTTGATGGTAGTGTAAAGGGTTGTAAGAGATTGAGCCAAAGCTTCCTGTTCTATATATAAATCTCATTTGACAAATGACAATTGAAAACATTCACAACATTTCCAATTGTTTGGGCATCCAGTTCTCTAAACAAAAAAATAAATAAATAAATAAGGTCGGTGGTCGATGGTTGACATAGTCAAAGTCAAACTCTTTTATGGACTATGGCGCCTTCCCACTCTGCAGTCCAAACCAAGCACCACGCAGCGAAACCACAGAAACCACCCTAGAATTTACTTGGAATTATATATATATATTTTTTAATATCTATTTCTTTATTATGTCTTTTCTTTGTCACAAAGACTGGCCACCCACTATCTCTTGAAGAAGACATTTTGTTTTTAAAATATGGAAAGAAACTTGAGAAAAATATGGAAAGAAGAGGTTCGGTGAGAATTAGTAAAATGAATAGAGGTTAATACCCTCGAATATATTAAAGGGTAAAATAATCTTGAAATTCAATTCCCTCTAATCCATTATGATAGAAACCTTTATTTTTTGGGGGGTGGGGGGAGTAGCCTCATATCCACGCCAAGTACCTTTCAATTGAAACTTGTCTTGCTCACATTTGCGCAAGTCTATACGGTTATTGAACCATTTTTTATTCACTTCTTTGTACAATATACACATGCCGTTACCATCTCTCTTTTTTCCCCAACTTAAGACATGGATTGAACTTTGAAGGACAAGTAATTATATAAGAAGTCGTCAATAGCGTGTAATATCCTAAGATATACCTCATCAAATAAATTCATTATTTCATGTTTAGTACACAAAATTAGCCAAACTAGGAAACAAAATTTTAACATATTTTTCTCCGATAATATTATATATGCATATTAGCATTAGATAGTTAAATTTGTTTTATCACTATACTTTCCTATCGTATAAGATTATTACTCTTTTTATGCCTCGTTTCCATTTACAAAAGAACTTTTTTATTTTGAAATTTTCGGTAACATTTTTTATTTTTTTTATCAACTCCTTATTCCCTAATCATCCTAATGGACATGAGATGTGACGTGCGCTGGTGATGGATGCTAGCTAGACGTCTAACAAACCACTAAAGCTGACTTTGATCTTCTTGTACTATCATGAATCTAATAAAAAATTTGACTTTTACTAGTATAACATGGGTTGTAACCATTTTTTAATGTCATTTTCTTTTGTACATAAGATTTAAATTAAAAATACATTGTAGTTTTCGTCACCTTAATCAGCAGTCATGACGGTTGGTTGGACGGAGGCATCAAAGTGGAGGGACAAAACTGTCATATAATCTAACAAATGAAAAAAAAGAGACAATTTACAGAGAATCCATACCATCTTTCCACCTTATGACCTTGCCTTTTCTTCGAAGTCTCGTCACATAATAGTAAGCATCTTTCTTTTTCAATTTTGTCCCTAGAATATTTTTTGTTCATTCATAGTTTTACATTTCATAATTTAGTTATTGACTAATTCTAGTTTCAAGACTGTCTTCTTAGCAATTTCTGTTACAATTATAAAAGCCATTGATGTTATTGAAAAACAGAGTCATATGAAAATGGTGTCCAATCTCATATATTGGACAGCCCAGGTGAGGAAATTTGTTAATATCTTGCTGAGTTATCTCGTGCAGTTTGATAAATCCGTTGATCACAGTGATTATTTATTTAAGTTTTTAATCCGATTTCAAGACACTGATATTTGGTTGATGAACGTGTTATTCGATCATGGTTTGATCATTTACGTTGACTCTTGCAACATCTATGCTTTTGGATTTTAATCTATTCTGGTTTGAAATGCAAACCGTCAAGTTATATGGGGGTTTGGGTTTAGTTTTATCATATATTTCTTTGGCGGGTTTTATAATTTAGGGATTATGCCCTGTTTTGATTAAAAACTATTAAGTTTTATTTTTTGATCATAATTGGTTGGATGTAAGACCAAAAATTTAAGGCTAAAGATCAATTTTTGATGTATGTGTCGGTTTTACATGTAGGTTTATGTTTGTTGAATATTTAAAATTCAAAAAAGATGAGTGGTTGCGATGAAACAGAGGATGATCAATTCTTTGACAGCCGTGATGAGATCACTTCTGTGTCCGATTTATATTGTTCGAATTCTGGGCCTGCTAATTATGCTTTAGGATACGAGGTTTGGACAGAGAAACCAGAAAGTGTTGATGAACGACGCAGTAAGTTTTTGAGATGGATAGGTTTGAATTTAGATTGGCACACTACAGAAAGAGATGTAGAGGAAGGTTTTTGTAGTGGTGAATGTAAATCCGGCTATGACAGATTAACAGATAATGGAGAAACTGCACTGGCAAATTCTGAATCTGAACAACGGATTTCCTCGAGTTGTTCATCGCATTCTTTGCAGTCGAATGAATCGTTGGAATTCATAGAAGGCAGTGCAATGGAGAATTTTGTGTGGAAAATAAGGAATCTGGATGATGGAACTGAACTTGTCGTGGATGGAATGGATAGGGATGGTATGCTCGCTAGACTACGGAAATTGAGTTCAGATAAAATGGTTTCACTTGAAGGGTTCCTAAGAACACTTGGCTCATCTTCTTTGGTTCAACGGTTTTTGCATAAAGAATCAAAGGGAATTAACATGGTTGGCACAAAGAAGAAAGTAAACAGTGGTTGGATTGGGAAATTGAGTGGCTTGACTCGTAATGCAGATTGGAGAAAGGGAGTTCATTTCAGACCTAATGAGAACAGTTCAAAGACAGCGGCTAGAACTCAAAGAGTTCAAGTTAATGTATGTAAAAAACGTTCAAAGGAATTGTCCTTTCTTTGTACAGGGCAAGAATTTTCTGCACACGAGGGCTCAATCCTGACAATGAAGTTCAGTCCTGATGGGCAATACCTGGCTACTGCTGGAGAAGATGGAGTTGTACGTGTGTGGAAGGTGCTTGAGGATGAGTCTCCGAACAAATTTGATCTCCAAGATATGGATCCATCTTGTTTATACTTCTCGCTGAATCATTTATCCGCATTAGCTCCTCTTGATGTTGATGAAGAGAAGACTACCCCAATGAAAAGTATGAGAAAATCATCAGACTCGGCTTGCGCCATTCTTCCCCCCAAGGTTTTTCAGTTATTGGAGAAGCCTTTGCACGAATTCCATGGGCATAGCGGTGAAGTATTGGCTTTATCATGGTCTAAGAATGGGGTTAGTGTCGTTCACACACTGGTTCTGAATTTATTAGGTTATCCTAAATTTGCAATAAGCCTTAGACTTCATAGAAAAAAACGATGTCTCATGGAGTTAATGGTACTTGTATTTTTTTTTTTCTCTTTTGCAGCATTTGCTGTCATCTTCAGTTGATAAAACAGCTCGCTTATGGAAATTGGGGCATGATCAATGCCAAGGAATTTATTCACATAATAACTATGGTAAGCCTATGATGGCTTGATTGCATTACTTAGAGCGTGTTTGGCTAAGCTTTAAAAAAAAAAGTTGTGTTGTCAGACATGCTTAGATATGTTATTTTTTCTTGCTTCTAAGTAAAAGAAGAAATTATAAGCAAACTTTTTAAGCTTAGCAAAACACGCTCTAAATATAAATTCTGATTTTCGCAATCTTTCATAGACTTATGTTAATTCTTTTATTACTTCCTACAGTGACCTGCATCGAATTCAATCCTGTAGATGATAATTATTTCATAAGTGGTTCCATAGATGGGAAAATACGCATCTGGGAAGTTCAAGGTTGTCGAGTCAGAGATTGGACTGATATTAGAGAAATAGTGACTGCTGTGTGTTATCGTCTTGATGGAAAGGTTTAGTCGACATTTTATTTCTAGCTTCTTTTAAGGTTTATTATATAGCCTTTGGCATATTTCTCAAAATATCTTATTTCTTATGCTACAGAGAGGCGTAGTAGGCACAATGGATGGCAATTGTCGTTTTTATGACATTGTTGGTATGTATGTATTGTCTCAATAGCATATTTCTTTCTCATATCAATATTAAGGAAGTTAGGACTTTTGTGTACTTATAAGCTGAACCTGATAAGTAAGTAATATGTCATGATTGAAAATAGTCTTTCATTGGATGCATGTTTTGTGATTCATCTATTGTTTTTGGTTCCATTACTAAAATTTGTTCACATTAAATAATACTCTCTTCTACTTTTGCCCATACTCATTACTGGATATGAATTCGGTAATATAATGTACATGATCCCCCCCCCCCCCCTTCCTTCCTCCTTAATATTGTCTAATCCCGTCCAATTGACCCAAGAAGAGTTCACATTCATGTGGCATAATCTCTTTGGTGTAGATAATTGTTTGGAATTGGATGCTAAAGTATGCTTAAATGGGAAGAAGAAGTTGGCTGGAAAGAGGATAATTGGACTTCAGGTAGCCATTCTGAACTCGATCGTAGTTTGTCATTATTTTGATGTCTTCATGCATTTATAAATCATGTTGTTATTCAGTTTTGCCCTAATGATGCGAACAAAGTAATGGTCACTTCTGCTGATTCACAAGTTCAAATACTTCGGGGGACTGACGTCATCTGCAAATTCAAAGGTGTTGATTCATCTCTTTGCTTGCATGTTGGTTGGTTGGTAGATGATTTGCTTTCTCCCTTCCTTTACTAGATTATCAAGATCGTGTTCCTCTTAGCGTTAAAAGTTTATATATAAATTTTAAGATAAATTGATCAAAATGGAATATTAATAACGATAAGGTAAGAGTTACTTTCAAAATAAGTATTTTTTTTTTAAATTTAAAAGTAAGAAAAATGTAATTCATTCAATTATATTTGAAAACAAAAAGTTGCTTAAAAATATGCTCCATCTGTACTCAAAATTTTCTTTTGCTATCCCTAGGCAATCGAAGTTTGGGAAGCCAAGCAACTGCGTCTTTCACGTCAGACGGCGAACACATTGTCTCAGCCACAGAGGACTCAAACATCTGTATCTGGAACTATACTACTGAGTACAAGAAATCATCTCGACCAAAGAATGTACGATCACGTGAGAGTTTCTTCTCACGCAACGCATCCCTTGCTATACCTTGGGTTGGCTTAAAAACCAAGCTGGGGGCACTACCAGGAAGTATTTTAGGAAACGTAAATTTCGACGAGAAATTGCTCCAAAAACTGCCTGCATCTTTCCCAGACCTTTTCACAATGAGCCGTGGGTTCTTGGATTCTAAGGGATCTGCAACATGGCCGGAGGAGAAACTGCCCAATTCAAGTTCCGTGCCAGTTTCCCCTTCCGTATGTAAATCTGAATTCAAGTTTCTAAAGAGTGCTTGGCAGAATGCATTGCATTCTCCTCATTTGTGGGGTCTCGTGATCGTTAGCGCAGGCTGGGATGGTTGTATTAGAACATTTCTCAATCACGGGTTACCTATTCGATTTTGAAACCCTGTCCATTTTTGCAACATGAACGCGGGGATTGTCTTTGCCCGACCCAAGTTGGACCACTGAAAGTCTGAGAAAACATTTGGAAGCAAAATTTGGTATGCAATCTAGCCAAATGTTAATCAACTGGCTTAAATGCTTTTTGTAATTGATTTGATGTCATATAATTCTTTGATTTGTTAACAGATATTTACTTGGTCTACATCTGAAAATTGAGTCAGGGATCGTTCATGTGATTATGTCCCCATACGATCTATGCACAAGGTTGTAAGAAAGTTGCAACCGTCGGATTGTCAAAAGCTTCCACATGTTGAGCTTATTTTGGTTTCTCGGTAGAATCTGAAATGTATAAATGTTGTCTTTGGTGTTCTTCTCAAAAAGTTTCTTCACGTGTGAGTCTAATTATTTCGCTATGCTGAGTTAGTACGTGGATCGATTTTCACGGTAAGGTTGATTTCATTTCACTTGTATCTTACATGTTTCCTCTAAAACATACTTATCGAGATACATATTCTTAGTCCATTGTATAGAATTTATGGTTGATACATGTACACATGAATGGAATACTTAGTACATTAATATATTGCATACTTTTATTTAAATTCAAGCATGTTGGACATCCATAGTTTTCAAAACACATGGTAAATATTTTATAAGTTTTTCTTTAAATGTCAACAAGTTATTTAAAGTTAAATTGACCAAAAATAATTTAATAAGGCATTAAAATTGAGTGAATATTAATTATTTTAATGAGTGTACATTTTTCATGAAAAAAATTATTGATGATGTAAGTACTAGTACACTAAGGGTCCGTTTGATTGCAAGAGTGAAATTTGGGTGAAAAGAAAATGAGTTCAAAGGAATTGAATTGTCTAAAATTATTTTTCTAAGAATTATCAATTAATTGTGTTTGATTAGTATAATTTTTCACCTGAAAAATATTGAAATTTTGGATCTTTTGGTGTTTGTTTTTCATGAAAATTGTCCATTAAAATGATTTTTTTTTACAATTATCCATAAAATTTGTTTTCATTACCAAAAAAAAAAAAATTTAAAAAGAAAAAGTAAGCTGGAACCCATTTTCCCACCACTTCGGTGGGAAAACTAATTCCACAAAATCATGGAAAATATAACCATGTGAGTCAAATCAAGAAAATCAATTGTATGGAAAATTTAGGGTATCAAACAAGTCAAAAGTGGAAGATATAATTCCTTTTTCATTTTCCATGAAAAAATTTGTTGAATCAAACAAGCCCTAAAGCAAAGTTATAGTTTGTGGCAATAATTTAAAAAATGGTCATTATTAGTACACTAATAGAAGCAAAGTTATAAAGTTTGTACCAATAATTAAAAATGGTCATTATTGGAATCGTATTCTTCAGAAATTATTGGACTCGACATTTAAATGTATTACATTTTGCTATTCTTTCTTCTACCTAATGAAGATTAATTGACTAGGTTGAAATGAATACATACAAATATAGCTCGTTTGACTAATAAAAAAATTTTGATAAAAATTTAAGTCAAAATTAATAATTAATTTTAATTATACATTTCATTTGACCCATATTTTTCATGAACTTTTCAACTACACATTTCATCAATTTTTATTCAAATTTACTAAAAATTTGATTTTTATCTAAATCAAATAGGGGCATAGTACATTTTGCAATTCTCTAATTTTCAACAAGCTTTATCGAGTTTAACATAGCGAAGACATTTCTAATTTACAATTAAACTCTGTTTGGGATCCATTTTAATGAGAGTTTGAGAAAAAAATGTATTTTGAAAAAGTGATTTTTTGAAGAACATTTGATTAAGAAATAAGAAATCTTTTTGAATTGAACTGTAATATTATTTTATTGGAAAACGTGTGATTAAAAATTGGTTTTATAAAAAATGGAGTCCAAACATGTTTCAAAATTTTTTTTTTTTTTTCAAAACTAATTTTCAACCATATTCTTCTATAAAATAATATTACGCATAAACCCAATTTTTTTAATTTTAATTTTTAACAACATATTTTTTACAAAATTATTATTTCAAAATAATCATTTTTTTCATAATTTTATTTTAATGGAGCCCAAATAGGGGGCTTAGTGTGCACCAAAGTGTCCATCTAAAAATTTCAACCGCGTACCGCAATTCAATTATTGGTGTACGAACCATGTAAAATTGTCTAATTAATGGTTGAAAATCAGGTTTGTAGAATACTGGAATTTATCATTTCCTCTCAAAATTGAAACTAGGGAAGAGTATTTTTACAATTTAATCATTTTTTCTTTAAGCAAAGAAGTAATTTGAAAATTGAATTGCATCCAAAGTTATTATCGATACAAATGATTGAAGGGATTTAGAAATACATATATAGCCCCTATTTGGTTTAGATAAAAATAAATATTTTAGTAAATTTTGATAAAAACTGATCGAATATATAAGTTGAAAAGTTGTGGGTCTAATGAAAGAGTTGAGATTTACTGTCCATGCAATTTCAAATTAACACAATTGACGTGTCAATTTGTAATTGGGTGGATAGAAAATTGGCCAGCATAAATGAATAGTGGATCTCAACTCTCAATGAAATGTGTGGTTAAAAATGTTGATTTTGATTTACATTTTAATCTACTTATAAAGTTGAACCAAACATGGTCATAATTTATTTATTATTTTCCTTTTTATGATGGGATTTGTCATAAAGAACCAGGATGCTTCCAAAAAAAATAGGTAAGGACCATGCTAATAGTGCGTTTTCTTCCTCAAATACCTATACATAGGGGTGGGCAAAATCCGATGGTCCAACCCCGAACCAACACGATTGATTTGGATCGATTTTTTTATTATTTTTACACGGGTTTGATGGGTTGACTGTGTAGACGGGTTGGATTGGGTTAAGTTATGGGTTAACTCATGAAAACCGAATAAATCCGCTCAATCCGACCCGCCTACTTAAAAAAAATGTCTAAAAAGTAAGGATGGATAGTCTAAAATGTAAAAGGAACCTAAAATGCCTACGAATGTTTCAATTGACTATTTTTAGACTTTAATACCATATTAAGATTCGAAATTCCATTTCAAAAAATTACCTTATTAAGAACCCTTGTATGTTGTACATTAGTTTTATCTTTTATCCAGTGTAAAATATACCTTAACTAATGATATTGACGTGGATATATTCACTAAGACGTGCATTATCACTCGCCTAAATAATAATGTTTTTAGGTCTTTTCGTATACAATTGTGTAAAATACGCATACATAATTACTTGTTTCTATTGGCTGAATTAAAAACAATAAAATGGTTTAATTGTAATTACATTTGTACGATTGAATAAGATAATAGATAATTTTATTTATTTATTTACTTACTTTAATATTGTCTATTCGAATTTAGTTTAATAGAAAATTGAACGGCTTTAATCTTTGTTGATATGTTGTCCCAAACCGACCAATTCAACTCAACCCGACCGATACTTGATTGAGTTATATTTCAACATTTACACGGGTTGGGTTAGGTTGAGTTAAATTTTGATCAAACCGATCACATTGGGTTGAATTTGGATTGAAGCACCACCCATGCCCACCCCTACCTATACACTCCTTATATTGCTCTCTTTAAATAATTATATTCGCAGTGAACATTATCAATAGTTTTCCTACGTAACATATGTAGCGGTTTATAATTTGATGCATTAATGTGACAATATTTTATTGATTTGTAGAGAGACAACTATAGGTAGTCTTAACTATGAATAGCATTATTTTCTTACTTTAAAGTGACTACGAGCATTAGCAACATGATGAGCTTGTGGTATGTAATTGCAGTCTTGACTTCTCTCCTCAAAACACGCTCACCTCACTGGCCGTGTGTGTAAGTAAATTTGAGAGTGAAGTGAATGGGAAGGTCTCCTTGCTGTTCAAAAGTGGGATTGCGGAGTGGTCCATGGTCCTCCGAAGAAGACACTTTGCTAAGGAATTATATTCAACAACATGGTGAAGGCCAGTGGAGATCTGTCCCCATCAAAGCTGGTAATTGATCTCTCTAAATCTTCTTACAAATGTTGGGGAGTGGAGTGGTGCTCTGTAAGCACATCAACCCCACTCTCGTTGCGAATTGGTTTTAAAAGCGAGTTTTAGCCGACTGTTCTTAACATTTTTGCTGATGTTTCTGTGAAAAAGGGCTGCTAAGATGTGGGAAGAGCTGCAGATTGAGATGGATGAACTATCTCCGGCCAGGAATAAAGAGAGGAAACATCACTACCGACGAGGAAGATCTTATCACCAGACTCCATTCCTTATTGGGCAATCGCTGGACACTGATAGCCGGAAGATTGCCTGGTCGAACTGACAATGAGATAAAAAATCACTGGAACACCCATATGTTGAAGAATCTCAAGAATTCAGGTATTCAACCAAAAATACCCAAGCATTCGATGAAATGCCCCGACCAAGAGACCCAAAATGTAGTTGAACCAGAAACAGATAAGCGTTCAAAAAAAATACCCCAAAAGAAAACCAAATCTACAGTGCCAGAAACTGGCATTACGAGAAGACGAACAAAGAAGGAAAGGAATGGTGATGATAACACTAAAAATACACAAGGTAGCGAGACCAGGACGCTCCATATTCCGAAACCCATAAGGCTTTGTTCGGCATGTTCGAGGAGTAACAGCTTAGACAGTGTGTTGAGTGCTGCATCATCAGGTGATGTTTCAGTCGACGACGCAGAAAAGCTTAACCTGTGGCCTTTGGTTGAGCTTGATCATGCAAATCATGGGTGGTTTGATCAAGTTTGGGATGAATATCAAGATTTTTTCAACACCTATGATTTCCCACTCCATTATTCCGATTCTTCGAGTTCCGTAAAAATGCTGGAGAAGGTGTATGATGAATATCTTCAGCTGCTGTAATAAAAAGACAGCATAATTGGCCATATGTTCAGAAAATAGTATGGTACTTGATGAATATTTTTCCCATGGTTTTGATCAATATTTCGCTGTAATTATTTGTTATTAATGCATTTGCTGGTTTTCATATACATATTTGTCTTAAATTATTATAGATTTGAGTCGACAACATAAATCTTTTTCTCCGTTGAAGTAATCTTTCTATATATAAAAAGTGGCTATTAAACGGAATATGTTGGTTTAACGGATAAAAAGTGGCTATTAAACGGAATATGTTGGTATAACGGAAAAACTAATTGAATTTCTTAATTTAACGGAAAAACTAACGGAATTTCTTGTTTTAACGGAAAATCTTTTTTCACCACCCCTTACTTTTAAAATTATAATTAAATAATAATAAAAATAAATTAGCTTTTGATAATTCCTTCAAACTAAAATATCTTGGAGCTAACTTATCTGAATCGACTTTTTCTCGAATCTGATTTATGTATCTAATTACGATTTATCCAACGAGACCAATATTCATATATTTACGATAACTCCATCAATATCTAAATATTTGACACAAATAAAATATAATTTGATAAATGTATCATTTAGTCCCTAACTTTCAAAATATTAAAATATAGTATATAAAAATAGAATTATATTTTATGAAAATTTTCGGGGGTATTACATTCTCACCCCTTAAAATATTTTCGTCCTCTAAAATTTACCCGTCACTTACCAATACTAAGTCTAATACATGATATACATATATTATCGTAATACATATCATACTTTAGCGATAAAATGAATTGCATTATTACGTAAAAAATAGTAAAGACTTAAGCCATGCAAAAAGTTTAAGCCTCCGTTTGTTTCTCATTAAAAACCCATAAAAATGAAAAATATGACCGTTATCCATCACATCAATCTATCAATTTTAAATTTTCTATTTCTTGTATGGGGTCTAATAACGGCTATATTTTTCATTCTCATTCTACATTAATGAGAATCAAACGGAGCCTAAGTAAACTCATCTTCTTACCCCTTAACATACCTTGAGTTTTCTGTTTGTGATTTTGGGTTGGAGATGACAGAGAGAAGAACTTTATTTAATTATTTATCAATTACATAAACATTACATCATTAATTATTTAATTAACCAAAAAAATTACATCTTTATTAATAACAAATTAATTCTTAAACAAAACTATTAAATATAAACTAAGCAAACGTGCATTGCACGTTGCTTGCACCTAGTAATGTATAATATATGAAAATAAGACGCGTAGAGTGAAAACAATATACCTTAAAACTTGGAAAATACATGTTTCGCAAAGCCTAAAGAAAAAAAAAATATTACTTTTAAAAGTAACTTTATGCTTTCAAATATGTTAGAACAACTCGATATTTTTTTACTATCAAAATAATTTACTTATTTTTCGTTTCAAGTCTTTCTGTTAAGATTTGGGGTTTCATCTTAAAAGGTTGACCTTATTAAGAAGAGTAGCCCAAGATCTTTATTAAATGATCTGTGTCAACATCATTTATCGATGTGATACATATATCTCTTAACACGCCCCCGCAAGATGGTGGCTCATTTGAGCAGACCAATCTTGAAATCCACGTGCTCATTTTAGAGTCTTAACGGGATCAAATTGCTTGTTGGAGCATAACGGGCTCTGATACCATGTTAATATTTTCGGTTCCATCTTAAAAGGTCAACTTTATTAAGAGGAGTAGCCCAAAATCTTTATTAATTTGTCTGTGTCAACATCATTTATCGATGTGGGATATATATCTCTTAACACTTTCACGCTAACATGTATCTACTTTAAAGCTTACTTTTGAACTTTTCTATTATATATAATTTTATATTAATTTGTAACTTTATCCCATAATTGATACACATTAATATTTTCATTTTCATTCTTTTACTCATTTTCATTCACACATTTTTCAATAAAATAATATTTTTCATCACATCAATAATTTCTCATTCTTTTTCTATCACACACATTCTCCATCAATCTACTATTAGTAACAATTAGGAACATATCCACATAATCATTACAAGATTCAATATTTCCAAAGTTATTTTTCAACCATATTGACATTTAATAAATTCCTTATGTTGTTGGTGATAATAATAAATAATTTATGTTTGTGGAAATGAAGATTTGATAGAAAAATGAGGATGCATTGAGTTAATACTATGACTTGGGGTTCCATAAGTGTCATATAAATTCATTAATTTGAGATTTAATTTAAATTGTTGGTTGTGGAGAATAAATAATCAAGTATGTTAATACTCGCACCTTTTTTTTTTCTTAGGAACCCACAGCCGTTACCCGTGAGTGCGCATTGGGTAAACGTTGCTCAATCTACAGTATCCCGCAAACCGCACATGAAAGATAAACCGCACTATGCAAGTCCGGTGCGACGGGCTCGACCGAGAAAGTGTTGACAGAGGGTTCGAACTCGTAACTTTTGATCTCCGTGTTCACCTAGTCTACTAACTCAGCCACCCCCGAATGGGTAATACTCACATCTTAAATTAAGATGTTCTATATAAATAAGACTACTCGATTCCTTAAAATATGGAACATAATGAAATGAAAGTGTTCTCAATCGTGTGTCCAAATCTTGATACTATGCGTGAATCAACGAGTCTTTAGTATTTAATTTTTTGTTATTTAGGAGTGAGTTAACAGGAACTAGAAACAATTATTCATGAACTCCATATTTTCACTCTGTGCGTGCTTTCCTACATCAGATCGATCGCTATACATGTTTGACGATGTATATATGCTTCTATTTGGTTTATATAAAAAAAAAAAAAATAGATTTTTAATATACTTGAATAAAAATTGATAGAACGTGTGATTGAAAAGTTGTGAATTTTATTAAGATTTTAATTAATTTTTTAGATAGGATAACATTAATAAAAAAAAATTAAAGTTTTATTAATTACACAAATCAATTTTGTCCAGCACTCGCGTATCACACTTCCAATCTAACTTGATCGTGAAAGATAATTTGATTAAAAGCAGATTGATGAAGATGCCACTTTCAATGTAATTTGATCATGAAAGATGAGTTTGTGGCTGTGGGCATAATTTGGGGGCTCTTTGTTTTCGGAGGGTTCCCCAGGTTCAGCATGCTGATCGCTGGCTGGCTTCTCTTCGCTCAAGTTCTTGTCACAATTAGGGGGATTGTCGTTATCTCTCTATAATATTTAACAGTTGTTTTATATGTACATTACAACTTACAGATTTATTTATGAATAGATTTTCACCAACTAACTAAAAAAATAAAATTTTCTCACTTTCTTTTTTGCCACATCACCAATATGTAAATGATAATATGCAACAACATGCAACCCTTGTTTGGTTTTGATTAAAATCTAATTAAAATTTTCAAATCAAAGTCAACAATTAATTTTAACCATACATTTTATGGGACCCACAACTTTTCAACCACACATTTTATAAACTTTTATCAAATTCTACTAAAAATCTGATTTTAATTTCTACTAAACTGAGGCGCAATTTTTTGCATGAAATGTGAGTTTCCAATTCTTGGTGCGTGAACGTAAACTTGGTGCCCCCCTTCATTTATTTTATTTGGAGGGTGTTGTTGCCTACTGTCAGTCCCTTAAAGGTTGACATGCACAATGGCATGAGAACACCTTGCACTCATGTCGGGACATTGCGGGAATGGTGTGTTGATGGTGCACACTTCGTATTCGGAGCAAGGAAAACGTGGAAAATATGCTTCAGTTTGGTGGTGTCAAATTGTTGCAGCTTAGCAAGACATGGGCTAGTCCAACTTACTCTTCACGGGAAAAGAGTTGCAAACAGACAAAGCATGAGTTGATCCAGCTTGCTGTTAATAGGCTGAAGTCCACAAATTCGAGTATCCAATTGGAGCACATGTGTTGGGCAGTTTTCGGAGTCCAGACTAGTGAAAAGTGTGGGCAGTTGCTAGAACTAGTTGAGGGATGCAGTTTCGAGTCAATTGAGTTGGTTTATTCCTTTGGCAATTGGGGATGTCAATTGCATACGATTTTGATTTATAAATATTGAAGGTCAGACCTGTTGAGACATAAGAGTGTTGTGATCCTTCAGTATATTCCTTTGTGTCTTGTATTATTGTTAAGTAATAAAAAAGTTGGGTTCCCCCCAACATTGTCTGCGGTACACTATTTCTAGTTAATTTGTAATGTATTTTTTAGTTTCGCCCCCTCAAGATTTTGACTCGCTCCAAAATTTTGAAATTTTTTATTTTTTTCCATTAATAAATATTGAGCAAATAACTTACCCTTTAAAATTCAACCATACAAAAATCTTAGATCTAAATAAAAGATCTAATAGTTACTTAAATAAATAAATAGCCAAAATCCAATCCAAAACCTAAGTTCCCAATTCTCAAGCCCAACTAATTAAAACTCAATTCTCAAGCTGGTTTATTCATAATGCATGTTTACTTGTTTTGTCTAGTGTATAATTTTGATTTCTCAATGAAAGAAAAATGTTGAGATTGTGATTTGTGACTGGTACACTATTAAAGTTGATTTCGTCATTTTGTGTGTTCAATACAAAATGGGGATTGAATAGAAGTTAGTGGGAAGGTGTCCCAAGGCCAAAAATATGTGAGTAATGTTATTCATCTCCACTGGGGTTACAAACACAATTTATATGGTGTTAATGTATCATTAAATGATAGGTGAAATTAAATAAGTTATATAATTTCACTTTTCATTTAGCCTATTAATTAGAGTAATCTAAACTGTGAATGTAACCCTACTAGTGATGAATAACAATACTCAAAATATGTTGTTGTGATTGCTACTTGCCAAATGGCTAAAGTTCAGGGGTCCCACTAAAATTTCCATATATTAATGACCGTGAAATTTTGTCGTACTTTCTGCGACAATCTTTTATTTTAAATTTTAATTCACCTCCCTTCTCTAGTTGATTTTGTAGAGACCATATAAATTGTGCCCCCACATTAAATAATACATATTACGAATTTGTCGGTTATCATATTTAGCCAAGTTTGATGTGAATATCTTATTTTAATAAAATATGAGATTGAAAAATTGATAAAAGTTAGTTCATGTTTGTCATCCATTAAACTAATTTTTTTTTTCAAATTCATTTTTAATTATACATTCACACAATAAAATATTTTATATATAAACCCAATTTTATTTTAATTTTTATAATTACACATTCTTCAAAAAAAAAAATATATTATTTCAGGAAAAAAAAAAACTCTTTTTATGGCAATCAAACAGGGGCTTATAGATCCCATTATATGTATAGTTAAAACAAATTGTTGAATTTGACTTGAAATTTTATCAACTTTTTAGGCTATATCAAACACAGGCTAACAAAAAAGTATTGTTTATGTTAAATTATTAGTGAAATAACAAGAACCCAATTGCCAGTTCTTGTAAAACCATTGATCTTTATATAGTTGGAGGGATGTCTGTTAATTGTTCCATTGGTCCTCAATCTTCAAGGGTAGTTGCAATGTAGTTTTCAAATTTTTTTCACAATGCTGCCTCCAATCTATATATTTTGGTGTAGAATTACTCTATTAGAGATAGGGGTGTCAACGAGCTGAGTCGAGCCGACTCGCAAGTCGAAATTCGAAGTTCGGGCTCTATTCGAGTAAAAATGATTCAAACCTTTTTTAGTCAAGTTGAGTTGAGATTTTGCTCTACCGAAAAATTTAGGCTCAACCCGAATTTTCTGCTCAAACCTTATCTAACCAAACCGAGCCGGCTCTTTTTTTTTTTTTTTTTTTTAAAGGCATCATGTAGCAATAGTTGCCTGCAATTGCAAGCAGCAGTAGTTGTGTAGCTGCCTTTGGTAGCTATATGATTTAACTTTTGAAATATTTAATTTTTTAATTTTTAATTTTCTTGTTACTTGCCAAAAATGATCCATGACATGGGCCGATTCGTGTGGCTCGCCGACCCGAACGGGCTAACTTGGGCTTGGATTGATGCTCCAAAATGGAACTGTTCTACCGAGCATCGAGTTGGAGAGTCAAATTGACACCCCTAATTAGAGGGATTCCATCATTCTGATTGTTAAACATCATGTGAATCACGTATATGTAATTTTTTTTACTTTTAAGTAAAAAATAACTATTTATACATGTTTAGAAGTAAAAAGTTATTTAAAAATAAGCTTAAGTAACTTTTAAACTTAGATAAAACATGATGCTAGTTTACCACAAAAATCATTTTGGATCAATTTAGTCCACTTTCTATTAGTTGTGGTCGAAACTCATTGTGTCAATCATGTCACTATATTCATATAAAGGCAAAAACTACGTTCTCAACTCCAGCTTGGAACATCAAACATAAAATCAAATTGTAATAACAATTGGCCTAAAAATGAAACTTGGCTTTATCCCAACATTAAATAAAAAAGAAAAATCATATGTATTGCTATGACCCAATTCTCATTTGCGAAGATCTACGTCTCTTTAGTATATGCCCACAAACCTAAGTGGTCATGCCCAAGTATGGTCAAGATTGACACAATTCAAATAGTAAAAATCAAACATTACATTCTTTGGAGATAAATGTGAAAATAAAAAAGTAAAAGGCAAGAGAAAGAGACCGTTGAAACGAGAAATGCCTTGACCATCGAATCACCATTTAGCAATGGGCTGTGCAAAATCTTGATACTTGGCGAAAATACGATTTAAGGTCTTGACAACCAAAAGGTGTAAAAGTCTTGGACTAAGCTTTTGATACGAGCGAAAATAATACTGTAAAATCCGACCCATTCAACATATACTTTAGTGTTGTAAACTCGTGTGTGCACATAACTAATTGCTTGCCAAATGTCATAAAAATACGAACATCAATAAAATGTTAAAAGTTGAATTTAATCATGACTTTCATCACAATGATAAGGGGAATGTCAACTCATTTAAATGATTAATAAGTCTCTAAAAACCGTATAAATTTGCCATTTGCAAGGATTGAAAAATTATTATCACTCTCGAAACACGTTGTCTCGTATCAAGACAAATAAAGAACTAAACCTCTTGAAGATTCAAACATTCTCCGATCGAATGGCATTTTCGATCAAAATAATTCGGAAAACTCCATCTTTCTCTTTTCCAACACAATTTGACTCTTATATGCATCCAAAGGAACCTAATTGGTCATGCACAAGTATTGTCAAGATCGAGACAATTCAAGTAGTAAAAAGCAAATATTACATTCATTGGTGATAAATGTAAAAATAAAATAAAATAAAATAAAGGAAAAATTGCAATGGAGGTCCCAACCCTTTCATTTTCCTGCAAATTACACCATAACCTTTCATTTTTGTGTCTGTAGTCCCAAACCTTTATATTTAACTACAGTCGAGGTCCAAATAATTGATTCCATTCCACAATGTTGTTCGTCAACAGTGAAATTGTAATTTTGACTCAAATAGACAAATTTAATGAGGGTCAAAATGGTATATTTACAATTTCCATAAAATAAAAAACAAAATGAAAGAAAAAAATAAAATTATCTTCTTCCCAAACCCATGCCCAAATCACCCCACCCGCCTCCCACCCCAACCAAAATCGACTACACCCGCCACTGCCACCTCCACGGCCATCACTACCACAGTCATTGCCACCACCACCACATCTCCCTCCATCGTCATCCCGGCCAAATGTGAAATTAAGATTTTTTTTATGCTTGTACGACGTCAATAGTGAGGAATCTTAAAATTATGGAATGTTTTTCCTGAAAGGCATAAATGGTCGGCAAACCAGCGATGGAGAATATTGAGTTGGTAGTGCAGAAAGAAGCTTCGACGCCATTTTCCGGCCAATCGTCTCTGGTGAAATAAGTAGAGATATCACGACTCGGAGAATAGAAAAATATTCTTTGTTCAGTTAAAAGTCAGATTCGATGCAATCTTTACACATGGGCTATAATTATTGATGTGGGCACATAAACGGGAAATACTTGGAAATAGCCCAAAAAACAAGGTCATTTATTCATTTTGGCCTTTGACTATTTTAAAGTTTTAAAATTCCTAAAATACCCTCAATATAAATGGTTTCAAAACAAGTCATTCAACTATAAAATAAATTCTAATTTAGTCCTTAAAAAATTTTAATTTAGGATTCGACACACTCTTTTGGAATTAAAATTTAAAACTTTCACTAGCAACTCTTTCCACCTTAATTAAGTCCAAAACACTCGATATTGATTTTAACTAATTTTGTATTTTTGTTAATAATTGTATTTTTGTATAAAACCCCCTCAAAGATGGTATCAGAGCCCTGGAGATCATGAAAATTGAAAATACTGAGGATATAGAAACTGAAGTTTATGAAGGGATAAAATGATATGCCTTAAAAGGAAAATTTGATTGGAAAAAATTTAGAAAAATAAATAAAGCAGAATTAAATCTTAAGCCTCCAGGAGAAAATAGATTATTCAGTATGGTAGGTTCAGCCTTTAAAAGAAAAAAGCTAGTTATCAATGAATATCACGAAATAGAAAAAGTCATAGATGTAAAACATACACATGGAAAAATAAAACTAAATTTAATAACAAAAAGAAATATTAATGAATTCCTAAGAAAATTAAAACCAGAAAAAAGAAATAAAATATCTTATGTCTACCTTGCTGGAGAACAAATAATAATAAAATCATATTTTAAATAAGGAATTAATAGTCCTATAGTACTTAATTTACAAGATGTATAACCGCAGAAAATGAAAATTTGGGAATAATTAAAGGAAACTTAGCATATAAAAAATTAAAATTTACTTGTTATCCAAGATATTGTGTACATATAAATGATAAAAATTTAGATGATTGCCTTAGTCTACATTTTAAGATGCATAATAAAATACTAAAAGACGATAATAAGGTCTTTACTATATTATATTAAGGATTATATTGTTATACAAATAGTAATTATGGAAATATATATATAGAAAAACCATTTATAGAAATTGATGAAGAATTTAGAGATATAGGAGAAGCAATTCTACCTAGAGAACAAAATATAGAAGACATAGAAAATTTTGAGATAGGACATGATGATACCATAAGTATTGATCAACCTTTAATACCAAAACAAATAACTTATAAAGAAAATAAGATAATTATTGGAAGTAGTAGTACTTCATGACGTAGTATTTCAAAAATAAAACAAAATAAAAATAGTAATGTCTATGGAATAAAAGGAAAATTCTTTAATGGAAATAAATGAATAAATGAAAGCAGAATACTTATAGATACTGGAGCAAGTCAAAATCATATTTGCTCTCTAATAGATGAAGGAATTAAAAAGAAAAAAATAGAACCCTATAGTTATAGAGATTTTGAAGGAAAAATAAACTCTTGTGATATAATAGGACAAGTTCAAATTAAACTTGGAAGTTTATTATTAAATATAGAATGTTATATAGATAATAATATGAATTTTGATGAACATCCAATATTATTAGGAAATTCTTTCTTAGATAGTTTAGATAATTATAAAATAGACAAAGAATGAATTCTTATTATATATCAAGGAATAACTACATATTGTCATATAGAAAAATGAGTAGAGAAATAAAATTTTCAATAAGTGTATATATACAAATAACTGTATTCGAAACAAAAATAACTACTTGTGCTTTAATAGATACAGAAGCTGAAATAACTGTATTTAAAGAATTCTTATTACCAAAATGGATAGAAAACAAACAATAATTAACTTTACAAGGAATAACTGGAGCAAAATGAATCATTAAAATACAAAAATGAAAATATAGAAGTTATCATAGGATCTAAAATAGTAACTGTAAAAAATGTTTGCCAATATAATATAAATGATTGTGATATTATTTTAGGAAATGACTTTTTACAACAGTTTAGTCAATATGGTCAAAATATTTATACTATTCAATTAAGAACCCCATGTGGACATTTACTAAAAATTGCTAGAGAATTTAAACCATTCAGAGTTCAGCTAGCTCAACGTGGTGAAAAGATAGAATTTATACCAAAATTACTCAAATACTTAATCAGAACAATTACTCTTGACCAAATAAAAGATCTTTTAGCCAAAATTATAATGATAATCCACTTGAAAAATGGGAAAAGTCAAAAATTACAGCTAAAATAGAATTACTTGAATCAACAATCATTATTAGAGTCAAACCTATGCTTTATAATCAAGAAGATAAAGAAGAGTTTCAAGTACAAATTCAGGAACTTCTTGATCAAAAACTTATAAGAAGAAGTAAAAAGAGGAAAACTTAGAATGATAGTAAATTATAAAGAACTTAATAAAAATACTAAATTTGACGGATATTATCTACCAGATAAAGAAGTCTTAATAAACATAGCTAAGAATAAAAAATATTATTCAAAATTTGATTGTAAATCTAGATTTTGGCAAATCAAGCTAGAGGAAAATAGTATACCATTAATAGCATTGAGTACCCCTCAGGGACATTATGAATGGATAGTTATGTCATTTGGATTAAAAAATGCACCACAGATTTATCAACGAAGAATGGATGAAGTTTTTAAAACTTATAATTTTCTTATTATTTATGTTGACGATATACTTGTTTGTTCAGAAACATATGAAGATCATCTTAAACATCTTAGAAGCTTTGCTATACTTTACTCAAAAGAAGGTATAATACTTAGTCAAAAAAAGGCAGAAATAGCAAAAAATGAAATTGAATTCTTAGGAATGATAATAAATAGTGATGGAATAAAATTACAACCTCATATTTCAGAAAAAATAATATTGTTTCTTGATAAATTAGAAAATAAGCAGCAAATTCAGAAATTTTTAGGATGTCTTAACTATACTGAAGGATTTATAGAAAAACTTGCAGAAAAAAGAAATAAATTGCAAAGACTATTAAGAAAATCAAATAAGTTAGGATGGAATCAAGAACATACTCTTTGTGTTAAAAATTTAAAAGAAAATTGTAAAAATTTACCTAAACTTAGACTTTCTGATTAAAATGATAAGTTAATTGTACAAACAGATGCATCAGATTTATATTGGAGTGCTTTATTAAAAATCGATTTAAATGAAATTTGTAGCTATACTAGTGGAACATTTAATAATGCTGAAGTAAATTATTCAACCAATGAAAAAGAATTATTAGCAGTTATTAAAGGAATAAATAAATTTAAAATGTTTTTGTTACCTAAAGAATTTATTGTTCAAACTGATAATACTCAACTTAATGGACTAGTAAATAATAAATTACCAAATTCACCTCAACATAGAAGATTGTATAGATGGCAAGTGTTATTATCTTTTTATAATTTTAAATTTGAATATATTAAAGGAAAAGATAACTTTTTTGCTAATTTCTTGAGCATGAATCATGAATATGGAAAAGATTGAAGCATTTACCAAGGAATTACAAAATCTTCTAACAGATTTTAATGCAGATTATCTTGCTGTCCAAGAGGATCATCTTGATATTCGACAAACATTGTGTGATTTATTAAACAAGGTTGTTGAGAGTGGAAAAAAGATTGAGAAATTAAACAATAATAAAGAAAAAATAGTTGAAAAATTGACAGAATATTTAGACTTTTTTGTAACTTGCAGCCAGGAATACCCTCCTTTACAAAAAGGTGAATACAGTCGAAAGGCTAGTCACATCCCATTTCGGGAGATTAATACATCCACCTCAAGTGGAGATTCAAAATTTAAGAGAAATGACTCTCTTACCTCGCTAGAGGAAAAAGTCATAAAAAAGGGTCCACAACAATCACCCGTCAGTATTGACAAATTGTTGAAAAAATTTACAAGTGGAAAATGAGCCATTTACCTTTTAGGTGAAACATCCTTATCAAAATGCCCATTGGAACAACCTACTGTTATCAGTGAATTCCAAGAAAATAAAAAATCATCCACCGGTGACCTTAAATCACCAAAGGGAATAATTACAACTCATCATGTTAGAACCAATTTACATCCTATGGAGAAGGAGTATTACGAATTCTCAGAATGGATATATAATTTCAGAGAAGGAAGTTCTCTTTACTTAACAGCCCTTCCAACGGCGATTTATCCAAGGATTTGTGCAGTTCAAGGTGCTAATCCTATTATTGTTCGAAAATTAGCAACATTTGGATTCTTAGATCGACTCTTCCCAGGAGCAGATCTAAAAGAAATTGAACAATTTGACAGAGAATTTGTTAACTGTGTCAAAAAATACAGTGATAAACAACAAGTTGAATTGAGATTCTATACTATCAGTCCTGAGTATAAAGAACCAGAATGGTATGGAGAACATCATCTTGTCACTATTCGAAAAAATAATGGGAATCCACTCAAGGAGATTCAGATTTTTAAAGAGATGCCCACTATCAATAGAAAATGGATGATTTACAGGCGAGCCCTTGGAATTAAATCAGTTTGCTCAACCATGCAATTTTTCTATGGAGAAAAACACATGGTGTATGGAATGAGTAATAATTGGATCCTTATCTGTAGAGGAGACAAAGAATCAAAAATTTTAGAGGATAAGATTTGTGAAATCTTGAACGATCAATTCCTTGGGAGTGATGAATACATAAAAGAAGCTTGCAGATTGATGAGACACATCCACAAATAAAGGACGATAAGAAAGTTACATCACAAGACAGCACCATGTAAGCATTAAAGAAAAAGAAGACAGCTGTTAAAAGCTGGAATAAAGTTGCCGAAACTAGCAGACAAGTGTTTTGATTATTGCAACCACTTTGAAGAAATTATTGTACTTTTACTTTTATGTTGTAAAATTTCGATTGGCTAGAAGCTTCTCGGTGAAGTGCAAGCCTATCTATAAATGAAGACTCTTCTTACTTGAAGAGGCATGACCAAGAATCCACAAAAAATAGATATTCTCTCAAAATGATCTTTGTAACCACTTTCTTGAAAGAGTAGAAACCACTCTTCGGAGTATCAATCTTTTATTACGTCTTTGAGTGTTGTTCTACACAGTGAGTCTGTTTGAGAGTTTTGAGTGCCTATGTGTCCGTTTTGCTGTGATGCTGTTGGACTTTGGCCAACTCTTGTGACGAAGGTGACCAGGAACATATAACATTCTTGCTATTTGGCGAAGCGTGGTAAGGCCCTTATTTTAAGCTATAAAGATATTTATTGTCTGAAGATTTGTTTGAAAATTATTATATAAGAATTTTTATAAAATTGTATACTTTGAAGAACTTTTCATAATGGAAACTTACGAATTTTATTATAGAATTGTACCTTTTAGATATACTAATAGTATTGATTATAGTCCCAGAAACCTATGATAGTTATATTAGAGGAATAAATTTTATAAAAAGAGACTCTAGATATTATCAAAAATGTCTTACAATTGCTTATTTTGGGTTAAAAGAAATATTACCTAAAGAAATAATAAAAATGATTATATTTTTCTGGTTAGATAGTGAAAATAGTAAAAGAACATTTGAAAATATAGAGCAATATGATAATTATAATAATGTTGCTGAATTATATGATTTTGATCTTAGTTTTGATGATAATGAATAAAAGGATTAAGAATATTCATAAATATAAATTAAAGAATCACATAAAAAACTTATAAATGAGAAAACCTATCTCGAATAGATTACCACAAGAATATAAGAAATTAAAATTTAATCTAACATTAAAATTTTATATATCTATAATTAACAATAAACTATATCATGTTAAACTAAAAGAATATTTAGAATACACCACTATTAAATAAGAATAAAATATGCCTGGAATAACTAAAAAATTTTGTGATAATAAAATAAAAATTTTAGAAGAACAAATAATAACTAGAAGTAATAGAAGAGAAATTGAAAAAGAAATTTTTAATTTGAATAAAATTAAAAGAGAATTAATAGGAAATGAAATTACAAGAGAATTAAGAAGAGAAGAACAATTAAGGAGAGAATTAGAACAAATGATAAATAATATAGTAATAAATCCTTTAAACCTACCAGATTAATATGAGTTTACCAACAAAAATAAGATTTGACAAACAAGAAATCGAAAATATAAGACTACCAATAGGAAGTTATCAAACTATAGGATGTAATACTACTATGTTTCAACCTTTAAGTTCATGGGAAATACAGATGAATTTTTAAATATGACTACCAATTGGACTAATGCATTTTTATGGCAACAATTAGGACAAATAAAAACTAAAGATATAGAAGTTATAGATGAAATTAATAACATAGATCCAAAAGATGAAATAGCTAAAGAAATATTAGAAATTCTAAGTAAAAATATGTCTAAACAGTTTAATAAAATCAAATAACAAATTAATAAATTAGAAGTGAAGCTAAACTTGAAGAAATACAAAACCAAATATCAAAAATTGCACAGAAAAATAGTATTAATAAAATTGCAACTTTAGAAGAAAAACTAGATATTATTAATTATAAAATAGATATTTTATTAGATAAATTAGGATTTGAAAATATTAAACCACCTTGTAAAAAATCTAGAGGATGAATATGAATGATAAAATTAATTTAATTGAAAAATGTATAAAAATAATTGAAGAAAAAATTACCAGAGTTGAAATAAGTTATGAAGAGGTAAAAGAAAAATTACAAAATAATTTCTTAAGAATAGAAAATCTTTTAAATAAAATAATAGAAAATCTAAATAAAGAAAAACCTTTTAAACCAGATTATACTGAAAAACTTAAAGAAGTAAGAAAGAAAATTGAAAAGTATGAAGAACTAATAGAACTTGATGAAGGATTAAAAGATGATATAGAAAGATTATTAATTGATCTTAGAAAACAAGAAGAAAATCTTACTAAAAAAGAAGAAAAATTAATTATTAAAGAATAATGAATGAAAAAATGGAAAACATAATATTCGACTTAGAAGATTTAAAAATTTGTGAAGAAATAACTAAAAATCATATGGTTGGAAGAACAGGAGGACCACGAGGAATTAAAGAAGAAGATTTTGGAGAAGTTGGACAAACTAGTACATCTAGATATGAAGCTGAAATAGATCCTAGAAGATATGTTAATACTAAACTTGATTTTAAAATTTAAAAAGATAAAATGTATAGAGATCAATTTAAACCAGTATTAAGAGAATCAAGACAAATGAAAATTACAGGATCATATTTATATCTAGATTGCGAATTAGATGTTAGAAAAGCTATTAATGAATGGAGCACTAATATGATAGCACACTTTAATTATAATCGAAGTAATACCGATAATAAAAATAGAACTGAATATTTATTAGCAACTTTCAAAGGAAATGTAGCTAATTGGTATGGAGGATTAGAAGAAACAACAAAAGGAATTTGGAAAGATAGTATTGAAACAGGATTTGGAATTACCATAAATGAAGGAATAAATAGAGTTGCTACTGTTAAGAAATATAGTATTATTTTATTTTATTGTTTATTAAGGGTAGAATAGTTTTTTTAGTTTTCCTTATTTTAGACTATATATAGTCTCTCTATACGTAGGTTTTGTATTCACTTTTCATTATGCAGATTTAATGAAACCCTAGCCTCCCTTTTTCGTTTTCTTTTCTTTCAATTGTTTAACATGGTATCAGAGCAAAATTTCACGGGACAAAGTTTAATCTCAAACACAGCTTTCGAGGATCCAATTCCGCGGTGAGTTGGTTGTGGGTTTTTCTTTCTTTTGAGATCTGTTTTTCCTTATTCTTTGATTATGGCTACTGAAAGAGACGATTCGCTTCAATCTGTGAGTGTGAGGTTGGATGGAAAGAATTATTCGTATTGGAGTTATGTGATGAGAAATTTCCTTAAGGGTAAAAAGATGTGGGGATACATTAGTGGAACTTCTGTGAAACCTAAGAATATCGATGAAGATTATGCTGGTTTGGTAGATACTTGGGAATCAAATAATTCGAAAATCATTACTTGGATTAACAATTCTGTTGAGCATTCCATAGGCAGAGAGTTGGCGAAATATGAGACAACAAAGGAGGTTTGGGATCATCTGCAAAGGTTATTCACTCAGTCAAATTTTGCGGAGCAGTATCAATTGGAAAATGACATACGAGCTCTTCAGCAGAAAAATATGAGTATTCAGGAGTTTTATTCTGCTATGATAGATCTTTGGGATCAATTGGCTCTTACAGAATCGGATGAATTAAAGGCATGTGCACCCTATATTGCTCGTAGAGAGCAGCAACGGTTGGTGCAGTTTTTAACTGCACTTCGCAGTGATTTTAAGGGACTTAGAGGTTCAATTTTGCATCGTTCTCCACTTCCTTCTGTTGACTCAGTTGTTAGTGAGCTATTGGCGGAAGAAAGACGTCTCAAGTCTTATTCTGAAAAGGGAATCCTCTTTGCTTCTAATCCTTCTGTCTTCGCAGTGCCTTCTAAGTCACTCTCTCATAATCAGAATAAGTTTTACAGAAGGGTTGCCCCCGATGAGTGCAGTTTCTGTAAGCATAAAGGTCATTGGAGAGCTTAGTGTCCTAAGTTGAGACAGCAGAATCAATCAGAACAACAATTTCAAGCTTGGAAGCCTGGCAACCAGTCACAATCGAATGCTCATAGACCACCTCATGGCTATAGACCACCACAGTCTAATACTGCAGCAGCAGCTTCATCAGGTCTCTTTACCGATCCTAGTACTCTGGCTGAGCAATTTCAGAAGTTTCTCTCCTTACAGTCACAAGCTATGTCTGCTTCCTCTCATTCCGTAGGTCAGTTGCCTCATGGTTCTTCAGGTATGTCACATTCTGTATGGGTCTTGGATTCTGGTGCTTCACATCATATGTCTCCAGATTCTTCATCTTTTACTTCTGTGTCTCCTTCGTCTGCTATTCCTGTCATGACTGCTGATGGCACTCCTATGCCTTTAACAGGTGTTGGTTCTGTTGTCACACCTCACTTGTCTCTCCCTAATGTTTATCATATACCGAAACTCACATTAAATCTTGCTTCTGTTGGTCAGTTATGTGATTCTGGTAATTTAGTCACATTTTCCTCTTCTTCTTGTTATGTGCAGGACCTGCAATCTCAGAAGCTGATTGGGACAGGCCGTATGAAGGGTAGACTATATATTTTGGATGAGCTAAAAGTGCCAGTTGCTGCTTCTACTACTAGTGTTGATTTGTCTTCTTTTCGTTTGAGTCCTTCTTCTTCTAGTTTTTATTTATGGCATTCTCGTTTAGGTCATGTTTCGTCTTCTCGTTTAAGATTTTATTCTTCCACTGGAGCGTTAGGAAATTTGCAACCTTGTGATATTTCTGATTGTAGTGGATGTAAACTGGCAAAATTTTCAGCTTTACCTTTTAATCGAAGTATTTCTGTTTCTTCTTCTCCTTTTGATTTGATTCATTCTGATATATGGGGGCCTTCTCCTGTTACCACAAAAGGAGGGTCTCGATATTATGTTTCCTTTATTGATGATTATACTCGTTATTGTTGGGTTTATTTAATGAAACATCGTTCTGAATTCTTTGAGATGTACTCAGCATTTCGTTCTCTTGTCAAAACTCAACATTCTGCTGTTATCAAATGTTTTAGGTGTGATTTGGGTGGGGAATACACTTCTAATAGATTTTGTGAGCTTCTTGCCTTAGATGGAACCATTCACCAAACTTCGTGTACTGATACTCCTGAGCAAAATGGTATTGCTGAAAGAAAATATAGGCACATTGTTGAAACTGCTCGCTCTCTCTTGTTGTCTTCTTCTGTTCCTAGTGTGTTTTAGGGCGAAGCTGTTCTTATTGCTGTAGGTCTGATTAATACAATTCCATCTTCTCATATTTCAGGTCTTTCCCCTTTCGAAAAGTTGTATGGGTATGCCCCTGATTATTCTTTCTTTAGAGTTTTTGGTTGTACTTGTTTCGTTCTTCGTCCTCATGTAGAACGTAGTAAGTTGTCATCTCGATCTGCTATTTGTGTCTTTCTTGGTTATGGTGAAGGTAAAAAGGGATATCGTTGTTTTGATCCAACAACTCAGAAACTTTATGTGTCTCATCATGTTGTTTTTCTCGAGCATATACCTTTCTTTTCTATTCCATCCACTACTCATAATTTGACTAGATCTGATCTTATTCGTATAGATCCATTTTCTGACGATTCTAATAGTTTGTCATCTCAGGTTCCCAGTACCTCAAATACCTCTTCTCATGTTCTTACCCCGTTATGTTTACAACCAACTCGTATCGATCATTCTGCAGGTACTAACACTTTACTCTCCGGTACACCTGGAGGTCCCTCTTCTCCTACGGTCCCTCAAGCTCCGTCTGAGATTGTGGATCCACCTCTACGTCAATCCACACGCATTCGTAAGTCTACAAAGTTACCAGATTTTGCTTATTCTTGTTATTCTTCATCTTTTACTTCATTTTTAGCTTTTATTCATTGTCTCTCTGAGCCCTCTTCCTATAAAGAGGCAATTCTTAATCCTCTTTGGCAGCAAGCTATGGATGAGGAACTTTCTGCTTTGCATAAGACTGGTACTTGGGATTTGGTTCCTCTACCTCTTGGTAAGAGTGTTGTGGGTTGTCGTTGGGTGTATAAGATCAAGACTAATTCTGATGGATCAATTGAGCGATACAAAGCTCGGTTGGTTGCGAAAGGGTACTCTCAACAGTATGGTATGGATTATGAGGAAACATTTGCTCATATTGCAAAAATGACTACTATTCGTACTCTTATTGCAGTAGCTTCCGTTCGTCAGTGGCATATCTCTCAACTTGATGTTAAAAATGCTTTCTTGAATGGAGATCTTCAAGAAGAAGTTTATATGGCACCCCCTCCTGGTGTTTCACATGATTTTGGGTATGTTTGCAAGCTAAAGAAAGCGTTATATGGTCTCAAACAAGCACCTCGTGCTTGGTTTGAGAAATTTTCTGTTGTGATCTCTTTCCTTGGATTTACTTCTAGTAGTCATGATTCTGCTCTTTTTGTTAAGTGCACTGATGCAGGTCGTATCATTCTATCTTTATATGTTGATGACATGATTATTACTGGTGATGATATTGATGGTATTTCAGTTTTGAAAACAGAGTTAGCTAGACAGTTTGAAATGAAAGATTTGGGTTCTCTACGATATTTCTTGGGTATTGAGGTAGCCTGCTCACCTAGAGGTTATCTTCTTTCTCAATCAAAATATGTTGCAGATATTCTTGAGCGGGCTAGACTTACTGATAATAAGACTGTTGATACTCCCATTGAGGTTAATGCAAAGTATTCTTCTTTTGATGGTCTACCTTTGTCGGATCCTACTTTATATCGTATTATTGTTGGGAGCTTGGTATATCTCACTATTACTCGTCCAGATATTGCATATGCTGTTCATGTTGTTAGTCAGTTCGTTGCTTCTCCTACTACAGTTCATTGGACAGCTGTTCTTCATATTTTGCGGTATCTTCGGGGTACAGTCTTTCAGAGTCTTTTACTTCCATCCACATCTTCCTTGGAGCTGCGTGCATACTCTGATGCTGATCATGGCAGTGATCCCACAGATCGCAAGTCTATTACTGGTTTCTGTATTTTTTTGGGTGATTCTCTTATTTCTTGGAAGAGCAAGAAACAATCTATTGTTTCTCAATCTTCAACCGAAGCAGAATATCGTGCTATGGCATCTACTACCAAAGAGATTGTTTGGCTACGTTGGTTACTTGAAGATATGAGAGTTTTTCTTTCTCATCCTACTCCTATGTATTGCGACAACCAGTGTTCTATTCAAATTGCCCACAACTCGATTTTTCATGAACGGACTAAGCACATTGAGATCGATTGTCACCTTACTCGTCATCATCTCAAGTATGGCACAATTACTTTGCCTTTTGTTCCTTCTTCTTTGCAGCTTGCAGATTTCTTTACTAAGGCGCATTCTATTTCTCGTTTTCGTTTTCTAGTTGGCAAACTCTCGATGCTTGTAACTGCCGCATCGTGAGTTTGAGGGGAGATGTTAAGAAATATAGTATTATTTTATTTTATTGTTTATTAAGGGTAGAATAGTCTTTTTAGTTTTCCTTATTTTAGACTATATATAGTCTCTCTATATGTAGGTTTTGTATTCGCTTTTCATTATGCAGATTTAATGAAACCCTAGCCTCCCTTTTTCCTTTTCTTTTCTTTCAATTGTTTAACAACTACAAGAATTTATAGAGAATTTGTAGAAGAAGATTGGGTAAATGAAAGCACTAAAGCTAAAGCAGAAGAAATAGAAGATGCTAAAAATAGAATAGAACATTTACAAATTTGTAATATGTGTTATTTTAATGAATATTGATGTGAATATAGTAAATATTATTATATAATGTATGGAAATAGAGTAGATAAAGATTATTATAAGGAAGTTTTTATTAGAAAATTACCACCACCATGGAATAATTATTTTCAAAATAAGATTAGAGAAAAACAAATTGGAAGAAATGCAGAAGCATATACTTTAGGACTTATAATAAGAACTATAAAAGATGAAATAAGTTTAATATGTAGCAATCAAATGGTTTATAGACAATCAGGATTTGTACAAGATAGAATTTGTTGTCAAGACACTGAAGTACCATGAAATTGGGGATGTTATGATTATAGAAAAGGAAAAAGAAAAATAAAATTTAAAAAATTTAAAAGAAAATATTTTAAACCAAAAAGGAGATATTTCAAAAGAAAATATAAATCTTATAATAAAAAACCATTAGATAAAAAACGATGTAAATGTTGGAATTGTAATGAAGAAGGACATATAAGTACTGAATGCCCAAAAAAGAAAGTTAGAGTACTAATTACAGATTTTGAACAAATTAGAGATGAATGTGAAGAACTCAACTTTGAAGAAATAGAAACTGATGAAGAGATTTTTGAAGAAAAATCAGATTCGGATGAAATATATAGTGAAAAAGAATAAAAATAGAAAAAAATAAAACTATTCTAAGTTTGGGGACTAATTTTGCAATAAAAAACTTATTTCATTAAAGGTAAAATTGATTTTTTAACAAAAACTTTAAATATTAAATGTTGACATGCCATTTTTAATAATACCCCCACATAAACCCCAGCACATTAAAACCTTGAAAACAACAGATTTGTGGCCCTTTCTGTGGTTTAGGAATTCTGGTCCTTTTGAAATCCTTTCACCGATTTCCGCTGTTGCTGATGACAAATTCTTGATGGGTTTTCATGGTTTGCAACACAAACATATGTGGGAGTTGGGATGGAAGCATACCAAATGCCCAAGCCCCATCTAATATTATGACCTAAGATGAAAAATCCCAACTTCTGTTTTTCACTAAAATTTGGTTTGTTTCCACTAAGAATCACCTTACATCTTCGTAAAGATTCTACCTTTATGCTATTTCTTGTGGATTCTGCAAACCCTTAAAATTTCATGGAAAAATGAGTTGAATTTGGGCTAGAAATTATGAGTTTGTTAGTGGTTTTGAAGCAGATAAAATGAGGAAATTCAATAAATAAATAGAAAGAGACGGTGGTGGCGGCGATGGGTGGTGGGAGGATTGTGGTAATGGCGATGGCGATGGCGATGGCGGTGGCGGTGGTGGTGGTAGTGATGGGAGCGGCGGCGATGGTCGGTTTTGGTTGGAGTTGGGGTGGGGGTGTTTTTTTTTTCGTTTTTTATTTAATTGTTTATGGAAATTGTAAATATACCGTTTTGCCCCTCATTTAACTTGTCCATTTGAGTCAAAATTGCAATTTCACCATTGGGTAACGGCATTATGGACGGAATCAATGATTTGTACCTCAACTGCAATTAAATTTTAAGGTTTGGGACCGCGGCGTCAAAAATTAAAGATTAGAGTATAATCTACAGTAAAATGAAATGTTTGAGACCTTTACTACAATTTTCCCTAAAATAATAGAACAATGCTACATTTACATACCCAGAAGCTTTAGAGATACTCACGTGGGAGTGGGTGGGTGGGTGATTTTATCTTTTTTTATTGCGCGGGACCCACCTCACGTGAGAGGGTGTAAAAATTCTGTAAATTAAGCCCTCGTTCGATGGGGATTAAAATCCAATTAAAATTTAATTGGATTTTAATCCCTAGCGAACGACTCCGAGTCAAATGGATTAATTCAAAAGAATAAAAGCAAGAGAAAGAGATAGTGACGCGCCACGTACAATGCCCCATGTAACCACCACGTTGGCTTCAACTTTGAAAGCTTAAGGCTACGTGTGCTTGGATAGTTGGATTGGGCAGGATGGCACCGTTAATATTTTCCAAAACATAAATTCTGTTAAATGCAAAAATATTTTGGTCCATCACGACTCCACGTTAGCCTTCAAAAAACTTATTGTCTGCCCACGCGTCTCTTTATCATAGCACATCGGCCACCAAAGCCCAGTTGAAATGAGAAATGCCTCGACGAAGCACCATTTAACAAGAAGGATGTGCAGAATCTTGACACTTGGCGAAAATACAGACTTAAGGTCTTGGCCACCAAAAGGCGTAAAAGTCTTGGACTAAGCCTCTGATACGAGCGAAAATGATAGTGCGAATTCACACATTCAACATAAACATTAGCATTGTAAACCCATGCGTACACACAACAAATTGCTTGACAAATGTTACAAAAGCACAAATCGTATAAATTGGCTATTTGCAAGGATCGAAAAATTATTTTCACTCTCTAAACAAGTCGACTCGGATCAAGACAAATAAAGAATTAAACCTCTTGTAAATTCAAACATTCTCCGATCTAATGACATTTTCGATCAAAATAATTCTGAAAACTCCATCTTTCTCACTTCCAACACAATTTGACTCCTATATGCATTCAAAATCCCCCAAAGGGACTAATCCCTATCAAAATTTCGACAAGAAACTTACTCGCTAACTTTTAAAAGTAATTTCGTTTTTAGAAGCTCAACAAATTATTCTATTCAAATCGTGGCCAACATAAGTTATCCATTGCAGAATTTATTTCAATTCTAAGATTTTTGGTATATACCAATTCAAGCAATTTGATTTTTTATTTGGTTTCAAGCAATAGATGGAAAAATCAAAATACGCAAAGTTTATCTTGATTTTCCTTTTGCACGAACTGCACAGGAACCATCACGTGGCAAAAGTCTTCCATTCAATACAGTAATTCCATTCATCAACAAGATAATCGATAGGGAAAATTGCAGTAGCTGTTCCTAAACTTTTCAATTTTTCAGACTTTACCATAATCTTCATTTTGTGCCAGCGAAAGTCCCTAACATTTCATAAATATGCAGTTGGAGTCCAAATGTAGAGGATGATGAGATGGATACGGATATGGAAATTGCGAAGAAGGTAAAGAAGATGGTGTGAAATGTTGTATGAAATGTTAAGAACTCTCGCTGGCACAAAATGAAAGTTAGAGTAAAATCTGTAAAAATTAAAAAGATTGAAACTGCTACTGCAATTTTCCCTAATCGATACCCATCCAAGACAAAGTTGTACTTAAAACGAAAGGAAAAAAAAAAATTATAATTGAAAGAATTATCTACCGACACAAAAGACAACTAAAATATTATGACTGTGTTTCATTCCAAGAAAAGAAATCAATTGAAAGCGAAATGTTGAAAATTTGTACCCACTTATAATAATTCAATTGACATCTTTGTCGCGGGGACTCTGAACGTGTCCGTTTTACCACCTTAAATATTTTGTGAAAAGACAAGTTCATCTGTTTAAATTGTATTCCGTGCAGAATTTTCATTGGTGAGAGTTGATTTTGATACTTTTGCATGCTTTAATATTCTACGCTTTATTTAAATCTTAACATGAAAAATTATTAAGTTGTATTTTCCATGCCAATGGAGTGGAAGGGGTTGGCCAATGGCTAACCACACCCAAATCTCTCATATATTCAGAAGTACAGGATCATGAAGCTTATGATTCAGTAGATTTGAGCCCAATACAAGCCCAGTATAAAATAGACCCCAAGCCCAAAATAACAGTGAACCAAAAACACATTAGATAGAGAAAATTAGGCCGAACTTATATGTTAGTTTCCCGAACTGAAGAGCAAGGTCAATTGGAACTATTTTGAAATGTCAATTCTAATTTAAAAATTGATTTAATTAAAGTAATTATTCCAAGTGTTATGGTATTAATTATTATTTCAAATCCAATTTTCTCTCATAATTTAGAGTGTGTTTGATGGATATTATTGAGAAACGAATGTATTTTAAATAGTGATACGATTGAAAATATGTGGTTAAAAAGTAAGAAAAAATGATGAAAAATATTATTTTATTGAAAACTGTGTCGTTGAAAATGAATTTTGAAATAATGTGTATCAGACTTTTACGTCCCTCGTCTTTAGAACAGAAATCGAGATTGAGAACCAATGATTCAAAAAATGGAGCGAAGAAGAGGAAACGAATGATTTATGATTAAAGGATTCTATCAGTCCCATGTGACTTTTAACTTTCTAACATCAAATGTTCTTTAGGAGTCTAGTCAATGTCGTGATTAAGATGATTAAAATACAATATTTGTGACTGTTTCCGTGCTTGTTGGTTTAGGAGTATACCTGTTTTCTATGTCCTCAATAGCTTTTAGTTTTTTAATTGTGGCCAGCATTTAAAGATTAAGACGTGACCATATTGGTTAAGATGTTGCTGTTTCTGACCATTATGGTCCATTTGATTGCAAATGTGAAAAATGAATGGAAAGAAAATATTTTACTGGAAATTGAATTGCCTAAAATTTGTTTTACTGAGAATTGTAATTAATTGTGTTTGATTGGTATAATTTTTCATTTGGAAAATGTTGAAAGTTTGGTGTCCGTTTGTTTTCGTTTTTTATGAAAATTGTCCATTAAATTGATAATTTTTTCTACTGTTACGTCTAGAATTTGTTCCAATTATCAAAAAATTAAAATAAATTAGAAAAAATTATCATACCGAATATCATTCGTTTGACTTTATTTTGCATAGAAATTGTCAACAAAAGTGAAAATTATTTTTACAATGGTTGATAGAATTTGTTGTCATTGCTCAAAAAAAAAAAAAAGGAGAAAATTGCTTTCTCACATAATAGGTGGGAAAACAAAATCAAGCAAATGTGCATCAAATGGTTGTACCTAGAAAAATGTGGGAAAAACAAAAATAGGCAAATTTGTACTATCAAACACCCTTAATTGACTAAAATTGGAAAACATTTTTTTTTTCCACCCATTTTCTAGGCTATCAAGCAAGGCCTTAGTGTCAACATCTTATTTCAGATTCATTGAACATGATTGCTACTCCATGTCCTTAATTGAGACCGTTTTGATTTGGTTGAGTTTGTTACATGTGTGTGCGCTTTCAAAATTGGCCAAAAACGTGTTTGTGAAATGCGACTTTATTAGTGGGATCATTTGATCAGATGTGTTGATTTTTGAGCTCCAATCCACCTTGAATTAGGGCTCAGAAAACAACCAAACGAACACCATATACACCAAAGTTCGACCCAAAAACTTTCTTCTACCTGATTGCTCCAAGATTTACATCCACAAATGATCATGGTGGTGGTGGTTTGCAAGTCCACATGGGAAGGAAGGAGAAGAAAGTAATAATGGTGGAATCTCACCAAGGAATTACCCCACAAAAACCGGCTGCCTCTTTCTTACAGCTCTTCTCTTGCACCACACACCCACACCCTACACATGGCCAAAGGCAATATATAGGACACAAAATTAGGTTACTCACTTGGCCCAAACACTCCTCTCCAAAATGGGCCAAAGACATTAATTGGATCACCAACTAAATTGGCTAAGTTAATGGGCTAACAATAATCCAAATCACACCCTAATCAAACCACCAATCCATCTCCAACTTGGACCTTTCAAAAGCGTTGGTCGTATTCGAATCAAGACAAGTTTATGGTGTAAATTTCCGTCAACTATTTTAAATTATCGTCCAGATTTATTGGGTATCAAAACCCAACATTATGATGGCATGTGGTTGATGGCTCGACGTTGGATTTGGCTTCTGAATTCACCTGGGACTTTAAAATTTTCATTTGGCTTATCTAACTTCAATTCATTATGTCTCGAGAGAAAAACACCGCTTCAATTAGGGTTCTTCATTCTCTATAATCTCATTCGAGATACTCAAATCTTCTATTGTCTTCCTAATATTCGGTTTAAACGTTAGTGAAATCAATGGAGGATGTGGTGTTCGTCATGTTGTAATTGCTGTAAAGGGTTAGGCGTGGATTGATGAGTTCTTGGTGAATACTAACTCAAATATTTCAGATTCTTTTCAAAGATAAAGTCTATTGTGACTTTATCTTTGTATATTGTGAGCATTTTGTAACTTTGGTTGCTGTTTTGGCAAGTTATAGTGCAAACAATCATTATCCACTTTTGTGGATGCTCAACATGGATTAGATGTTAGAAGCGGTCACTAAACCTTTGAAGTTTATGCCAAAAAATTCTCGTGTTCTTGTTTCTTTATTTTCTCTGTAATTTTTGATTCTGCACTTGGATTTTTTAAGATTAATCGCATGTTTGTTTGTGGGCATTTCAGTTTTTTTTTTTTAAAAAGAAAAAGGTCTTGGAGATTAAAATGTGAGGTGGCAAAATCCACTTGAACTTGCCTATCTGATGCAGACAGCAGATAATGGTGGAACAACTCTAAAGCAAGCGAGTACTGCTCATGCATGATTTATGGGCAACAATATGTGTACATCAAGCACTTCATGTTGTACAGATAGTTTTGTTTCTCCAGTGGATGGTAAATTGGTCCACCATTTCCTCAAGGCCCATTCGCCATGTAGATGTCAAGCCCATATGGATGACAAGGCTTTTCACCTTCAATGGATATTATTCTTTTTTCTTAAAACATACAGAGAGTAAGAGAAGAACTGGTTAATCGTATAGATAAACCTACTCAATACCGTACAAGAATAATAATATAAAATGAAGAATCCTTGAACTTAATGGTTGTCTTAACCTAATGCACGTTAGTAGGTCCCATTCAAACACCCAAATATACTCTTCAAAAATTGACCTTCCACATGATAGTGAACTACTCCATGTTATTGATTCCGTTATTATTTTTTTGAATTCTCTCTAATAAAAAATATGAAGAAACCATGGTTTGGGTATCTTATGTGCAAGAATAATGCTAATCATGATACTATTATATCATGTCCCCAATGACCCCAAAAAATATATATTATTAAGCCACTTACACGACCATTTTAGTAGAGAGAGAGGATTGGAAAATAAAGAAACTATATCGCTCTATTATTTTAAAATGTCAAATCCACATACTGCTTTCTAAGTTCAAAAATTCTGCAATTACAGGAAAAATCAACAAGAAAATGCACGAGAAGACAACGAAAATGCACAGGAAGTCTTCCTATGATTGGGAGCTGCCCAAAACTCTTTTTGGCAACTACCAATCACATGAAGACAAAGTGAATTTTCTGTACTCATAGCATATCTCTTCTAAGTTAACATTACATGTTCAATTCTTGCAGGTTAAAGATGGCAAACGGGCCAAACGGCTCGCAGCTCGGCTCATGGGCGAGCTCGAGCCACGAGCCGGCTCGGCTCGCCAGCTCATGGCTTGTTTGTGCACTATATTGTCGGTTAAAGGGCCGAGCCAGCTCGGCTCGGCCCATTACCATCACTATTGCAGGTCGTATCTCTCATAGCGCTAAGGACTTCCATACCTTATATTCTCTTCATAAATGCAAGATTATATCTACCTAATTATCGACAATATATTAACCACAAACATACACTGATCTACTTTAAATTATCACATACACCTCTTGAAATTAACTTTGTACATCTAAATATTTATACCCTTTTACCTGACTGACAACTGCACATGTAACTTTCTTATATATGTATATGTATGTGTTTCCTACATTTTTTTATGTTTTTCTAGATTGAGAATGAACGGCCTGGATTTTCTGGGCTACCATGATTTCAGAGATGGACCATAATCTGGCAGCTTCTGTTGAGTTGAACCCTAATTTCGAGGTTGAAATTTCATTGCAATCTGAAAAGTATTTTCCACTGATATTTGCGAGTCTTGGATGTATAGCAACGTAACAGGTTGTTGCAGCTGCCTGGAAAAAAAATATTGTTTTTATTAATATTAATAAAAATATAAATACGATTTTTTAAGAAACTGAAGTTTAAAATCAAGATTAATTTAGTATAAGGTATCAAAATTCAGTTACGAAGCCCACTCCATGAATAAAATAAAACAATCTAGATGATTTTTTTTTTTTTTTAAATATTAAAACACATGTTCGGTACATTGCAATGAACGAGAATGGAAGTATCCAAAATATTTGTCATGTCCGAAAGAGTAAAATAAAGAAATTTACCTGAGGAATTGTTTTTAATAGCTTTGAAGCCAAAAAGAATACCAAATCTGCATATGGATCAAAGTTTTTATTATTAGAAGTTTTATGCATACAAAATTGCACACACTCACTCATAGTCGATGCGAGTTTAGGTGAATTCCTTCATTTATCTGTTATCGGGTCGATAATCAGATCAATTTTTAAAATATTTCTAAAAACAAGTCTATGCATTGTGCATTTACCTGTGATGAGGCCTTCACGATCTCTAGTGAGTCTTGTTCTCACAATCCCTGGATGCACACAGTTAACTGTGACGTTAGCTTTCATTTCCTGCAATTGTTGAATGCATATGATAATATGATGAGAAAGCAACAAATTTCACTTTTTTGGTTGTTAATTATAATCTATTTGTGATAAAAAATAATTGAATATTTCGCTTGCCTGAAGTCTCTGAGCAAGTTCCTTGGTATGCAAAACGTTGGCAAGCTTCGAGAGAGCATATGCACGTGTACCATCGAAATAATCACTGTCACAATCGAGACAATTATTTCTGAATCAAGTCAAACCTCAAAATCTATTTTATATTCCCGTATTATTATATATTAATAAAAGAAACAAAAATATTTATAAATAAATTAGATTAAGCATAGTAAATCATGCTTAAGAATATAAAATAAATTTATCTTATGGTGTATTTGATGGATATTATTGAGGAAATAATATATTTTAATCGTGATATGACGAAAAATATGTGGTTAAAAAGTAAAGAAAAATTATTGATGCGATAGAAAATATTATTTTATTAAAAAATGTGAAATTGAAAATGAGTTTTGAAAAAATGATAAAATGTGGGCTAAACAGGAACTTAATATGCATCCTAGTTCGATTAGAGGTCTTAATACATGCATAATTTATACTATTAAGTAACAAGTGAGAGTTTTGTTTGTTTTGATAACACATCAATATTTAGTCGTCTAAAAACTTAAGTCTATGTTTGGTACAGTTAAAAAAATTGATTAAAATTTAAACCAATAGTCTATTTTATAATCCAATATTATCTACTATTGCATACAAAAGTGTATCTACGACAATAAAGTAGATTAATTAACAATATTAAATAGAGTAACAGAAGAAAAAGGAAAATAAAAATTGCTAAAATAAGTGGTACCTTCTGTTCTTATTTATCAACGAAAGATAACTAATGGGATCGCCGGAAAACCAGCTATGAATGCTCGAAGATACATTCACTATTCTTCCTTGAACGCCGCTCTTCTCTGCCGTTTCGATCATATTCTTCAGCAATAGTTTGGTCAACAAAAAATGACCTAATTTACATACGCAACAAATATTACAAAAATAATTAATTAATATGCATGTTTTTCTGTATACATATAGCAGGTTAAGTTATGCTAAATGTACAATTAATTTGACAAATTACTAGGTGATATACATTTTGACCCCTTCATTCAACTCAAAGGCCAAAATGCATATCGTATCATCACTTGTTAACAAAGGCGTCAGCAATTTTTGTACAAGTAACTTAATTGTAGTAGGTTTATATGAAAGTTCACCTAAATAATTAGTGGCAAAAGTCATCTCGATTCCATCTTCAGATATAGCGTGTCGATGCGAGAATTTTCCAGCGTTGTTTCTGAATTAATCAAACAGAGAAACCATTAAATGTCTCATCTGAAATTAAACTATAATGGATAGATAAGAGTCGTGTATTCATTTAAATGTTGTCTTTAACAAATTGCACTTGTTTGGTATAAATTAAAATCTAAATTATAATTAAAATCAAAGTCAAAATCAATAATTAATTTTAATCATACATTTTATGAAATCCATAACTTTTCAATCACATATCTTATCAACTTTTATCAAAATCTATTAAAAAATTGATTTTAATCTCCACCCCACGAGGGTTTAGACTAATTTTTTTTCTTAATCAAAGGTTTGAAAACCTAAGGATATATGCGTTGCATGCACATACATATATAGAGAGAGAACTCACATGAGAAGATTGAGAGGCAAATTGAGAGAGTGAAATTGAGCAGCAAATTTCCGTACAGAGTGAAGAGAGCTAAGATCAAGAGCCATAACAATAATTTCTGAATCCGGGAACTCCGACAAGATACGAGCCTTAGTATCCTCGGCGGCTTTCAAGCTCCGAGCCGGCAACACAAGCCGCGCTCCTCTCTTAGCAAGAACCCTAGCCGTCTCAGCACCGATCCCAGACGTGGCTCCTGTATCACAAAAATTACTGCCAATTTATGAAATAGTTTCTGTTTCACGCTCCTTAAATATAATAATAATAATAATCAATTTGTTTTACCTGTAATAATTGCAGTAATAGAGTGAAGTTCCGGGCAGTGGCTGGTGACTTGGTCGGCGGTGGACTTGGAGCCGAAACCACTTGGACCAGCGACACCAATCAAGTATTTCACAGTTTCAAGCATTTCTTCAAGAACTTGCCCTGATAAGGTGGAAAAAAAAATAAGTAGAAGAGAGAAAAAACAAATCTACCAAAAATTGGCAAATTGTGTAGGAGTATTCAGTTTGCTCAGGGAGTGAACTAGAGAGAGAAAGTAGCACAAGTGACTTTTGGCTTTGTGCAGTTTTTGCAGGGAGAGAGGGGGAGAGAGAGAGAGAGAGACAGGGGCTGTATGTATCAACTGGTTGGTGGTCTGGTTAAGAGGTAACGGTGGAGGAAGGAAGTGGGATTTTTATAATGGTTAATGGTGGGGATTAGGGAATCAATTAAGATAGGATTACATCTTTGTCATTGATTGATAAATAATTATTTTTTATTTCATTTCACTTTTAATTATTTCACTTTCTTAACTAATTAATTCACTTTTTGGTTTACTATAACACGTTTCGTGTTTCAAGTTTGAGCTCATGTTATCAACTTTGACTCCCAAGAATTTTGGTATATTGATCTTGTTAAGTTTATTTTATAAATTACTTAGCAAGTTAAAATCTTTATTAGGTCCCTATTTGGTCTAACTTAAAATTTCAATTTAAAATCAACAATTAATTTTAATTACATATTTTATGCGACTCATAAATTTTTTATTGCACATTTTATCAATATTTATCAAAATCTATTAAATCGGAGCTAAATTTCTCGATAGCGATTGATTAGATTGATTCAAAACGGTTAATCAAAATTAATATACTTTACTTGAATTAAAACGTGATACTTTTCACTGCGTCATGTGATTCTTTCAGGAAGCGCTCTTCAAACATTTCAAATTTTGTCAACGCGATCAAAGAGGTTTCAAGACACTAAGGTCCCGTTCGATAGAGATTAAAATTGAAAATATGACCGTTATTGGATCTCACTCGTCTAATAAAAGTCAACGATAACAACTAGTTTTTCAATTTTAATCCGATTTTAATCTCTACCGAACGGGTCCTAAGTTTCACTTAGTTGAGTTCAAAATTAAAAAATAAAAATAAACGTATAACGTTGATGTCACCATTATAGCAGTAAATTCCAATTTATATTATGTAAATCTAGGGATTGGGAATCATGTTTTTAATATTGGGGCGGTCATTTTAATTAGATAGAAATTAATTAATATAGGGTAGTAATTTGAAAATGGAATCGCTCGCACGTGAGGGTGAAGACGAGTCAATCTTACGGCCTCGAATCTGTCATTTCTTGCCTCGATATACCAAACTTACTGGTCAACCATTCCCCCATTGAACTTTTTTTTTTTTAACTTTTAAATTGGCTATAAATTTTAAGTCACATAAATTACAAAAAAAAAAGGCTTATTAGCACAAAACGTCCCTACGTTTGACAGTTAGTGTGCAAAACATCCCAACGTTTCATTTCTTGGCATTTATACCCCTACCTTTCACTTTTTGTGCGCTGGACATCCTTTTCACAATTTTTTGACGATATTACCCCTCATTGAATTGAAACAAAAAGAAAAGAAAAGAGAAACTAAAGAATTAATTGCAATGATAACCCCAAATTTTTAAAACCTACTTTTGAGTCACAAGATACTAAGTTTTTGCCCCCAACCAGCCGCCAATTTCGGAGCCATTTTCAGCTACCTTCCGACCACCAAAACCACTGGATATTGGCATCAACAGAAAGCTCTTAACCTCCTCTACATTCAGCACCCAACAACTCCCCAAAACACCAAATAATCTTGCCAAAATCAACTCTCAAAGTCGGCCACTTGAAAATTTGAAAACTCGTCGGAATCTCCACCTCCGGCTACCCATTCGATCGGAACTCTTCACCAATCATTTGCCCACAACCAAACTCGTTGAAATAAAACAAAAAATGAATAAAGATTAATTATTTATAAAGATGCTTTCTAGATGTTTATCTTTAATCTTTTATGATAAAATTAATTATTTATAAAGATGTTTTCTACCTCTTATTTTTCTATGGGAGAGAAATAAATTTCTTATTTATGCTTCTCTCCAAATTCATTTGCTTCGAAAATCTTCAAGACAAATTTTCTCTCAAAATGAAAATTCTAAAATAAAAATAATCGACATTTTTTTACTATATAAAATATAAATAAAAATTATGAATTTTACAGAGCTCGAAAAATGTGTTTGAACATGATAAAGCATGTACTAAGTTGCTTTACTCGTAATTAAAGTTGTCATAACTTTCCAATCATGAATCTAAACATTCCAATTTGAATGTATAATTAATGAAATCGTAATCTAGTATACATAGTTGATATATAATTAAAATTTGGATTGCCAAAGCATTTAATAATTGAGAAAAAAAAAAAGAAATAGAAAATATGATTGCTTAAAGCATGTTTACTGTTGTCCTTTTGTGGAAGAAAAAAGTGGGTAGGGTCTAATTATGAGCCAAAAGGCATTTTATAAAGGTAAAGAAGTCACTAAATTTCAGCTTTTTAGAGCACTTCTACATCTCCCGTGCCTTCCTGCGGGGTCCTTCCATCTCTCTCTCTCTCCGTGGATACACACACATGTTCATTCTCGTGTTTGTGAATGTGCGAGATAAATTCGTGGTTGCGTCTTATCGTGTCAGATAAAGCAATGGCTCATGATAGTTAAAAAAGTTACATCTTAATGTAACGTTTGAACCTTCCTAATTTGATGAAGATGGATGGTCGGATAATCGCTTGAGTAGAACTGAACTAACAAAGTAATCTGGTCGGGAATTGTTGGGGAAGTATGAGTAAAATCGTACGTCAATTAGACATTAAGCGAGTGTTCGACTACCATTAAAACAAAATTCTTTATTTTCTCAAACTTGTTTTTAACCACACATTTGTATCAAATTTTAAGTGAATTTGCAGATGTTATACACTATGTCTCGTGCAAGGGAGCCACAATGATTACTGTAAAAAAAAAAAAAAAAAAAAAGGACTCACTGCAATAATACAACGGTCAAATTTTGTATTCAAATCACGACAAAATTCATCTCAGACATTAAATATTCTGTACGTAAATTCAAAAAAATCTACTTTTTAACCATGGCCCACATTATTTAAAAAAAACATTATTCTACAAATCTTTTCCCAAAAAAAAAAAAAAAAAAAAACTTCATTTGAATTGAATGATTGTCAAACATGGGCTAAATGGTGTTGAGTTTATGATAAAATTAGACTACTTTTTTTTTATTTTTAAAACGAGTATCCTCTCTCTCTCTCATATCTTTTGATTTTTCTAATGTATTTTCAATTTTTTTTTTTATGGTTACCACTGCTTCTGGTTGTATATTAGTACCTTATATATGTATACAAACGTATTATTTATAGTTGTTCCTATTATGTAAATTATAAATGTGTTCTTGTTGCATAGCCCCTGTTTAACACATTCTAAATTATACTGAATGTCGAATAATGAACTATGTTTTATTTTATTTACTTTTTAAATATTATCTAATAATATTCTCTTTGGCATATAAAACATATCAAAAGTGACGAATAGTTTTTCATTATAAGCTATGATCAATTTTGGGGAGAGAGTATATATATTCATTTTGCGAAAATTAAATAAAGAATATTTTCCATGGCTATATTTTTCATGTTGTACACGAAATACCTTGCATATGCCATTATTTATAGGATTAAACTGTGTGTACAGAATTATTTTTTCATTTTTGCTAGAAGTTTTAAACCCTCTCACATGTGTATGGGGTCCACCGGAATAAAAAATGAAAAAAAAAATATCCAATCCCGCGTTGTGTGTATCTGACACCGTTCTGTAAAACCCTACTTCTGTACATGAAGCAGGGTCCTTATTTATATTCAAGGATAATGTAACATAGCAAAAGCTCCAAATAATCTACTTTTATTTAAATTATATAGTTAGAGAGATATAACTCTTATTTGATTCCCATTTTCTAATATTCATTTTTAGCAATACATTTCATGAAATTCACAATTTTTATCAACTTTTAATCAAACATTTTATCAATTTTTATTAAAATTTACTAAAAATATGAACTTTAGTTGTACCAAAAATGGAGATAATATTTTCAAACTTAATACAATATTTGATTGTGTTTGCAATTTGCTCGCTTTTCAAAACCAACGTAGAATTTTCGGTGCATGAATTTTGTATTGGCACAGCACACGGGGAACATTTTGACTTCAACTTATTCAAACCTTCGAATTGCTCGATGCACTACGTGAGGTCCTAAATCTTGGCACTCCTAGTCTTCTAGATTATGATTTCTTGATTGAACATATTCCCCACCCCACCTCACCTAATCCTTTCAAAACTATTCCAACTTTTTAGATGAGCGGATCTAAGATTTGTAGCTTGAGGAGACACTAAGACAGTCATCAATATTACCACGCGACGATACTATGATGGCCTATAGCACCTAAGGTAGTTGGCAACGTATAAACAGTTAGTATAGTAAGTGACATTTTAAGAGAACAATAAAATTATTTATTTTAGGTTTTGTTATTGATGCTACCAAAAATCGTATATGCTGATTTCCTGAGCTTGATGATCGAGAACGAGCACGAACGAGATCTTCCGGTACCTGAAACAAAGGCGTCGAGGTGTGGTATCGTCGACATTCCGATGCTTAATTAAGTTAAAAAGAATATTTGAGAGAAAATATATACTGAGAATATTTGTAAACACGTACCCGAATAATGATCCCAGACCTCATATTTATAGAGTTGGGTAGTAGTGGGCTCCTAGTATGACTCATCACCTTATTTTTAGGAATGACTTATGGTAGGAGTTAATGTTGAATTAAAACTAGAAGTCTCACCTTACCTTATCCATAATATGTTTCAAGATAGACTCATTTCAGTCCTAGAATTTCTTGGATATTGGTAATTGGATAGGGTTGGAGTCCTTACGGGGCAATGACTATAAATGTTCGATTATAGAGCACCGTGCGAAGTTAATCAAGGCAAATGCCCAACCACATACATCCCGAGGACTATTGTTGTGATTTTGCAGGTATTCAAGGGTTCTGAGCTCGAGGTATCCCGAGGACTATCAAGCCCCGAGGACGCGGTTCCAATAATTGATGATGGGGAACTCTGACAGTCCTCATGCTCGAGGCGCCTATAATGACCACATCAGTTATTATAAAAGTAATTAATTTTGAATTAACCTTACTTAAAAATAGAATGATATATAATGTAGAAACTAGAAAGGGAATCAGCAACAATTGAATTTTGAAAAGATCAAGTTTTAATATACCAAACTCTGATAAACTAAAAAATTGTGTAAAAATAAATTCAAAATTATAGAAATAAACATACATAAGGACATGGTACTTTTGCTTTTTTATGAGATTTGTACGTAAAAAAAGAAGAAGAAGAAGGAGTTCCAGATTTTAGAAGTGAAAATGAAGAAAATATTATTGTGTTTTCCAACTTTATCTTTCTAAAACACAGGGAAAATACGTTCAAGTCGGAAGAATTGTGTGAAAAGGATGAAATATACAAATGGAACTAAAGGTTGAGGACTGAAAAGAACAAAGGGTGCTTTGCTTTAGAAATTAGAAGGGAAAACTCGACTCTTTACACCATCAACTCGACTAATTTGAATGTGAACTTTATATGTATGTATTTTAGCCAAACGTTTTTAAAAATAAAAAAGTTACTTTCTTTGTTTAAGCTTAGCCAAACATGTGCATACTTTCTCTTCAATTCGATTATTTGTTAGCCACCCTAATTGACTAATTAGATACATTGAAAAGAACAAATCACATATAACTATTAAGTATATACTTTTGTGCAACTTATAATCACTTTCCACTAATCATTTCTTAATCAAAATTAATTAAATAAAATAAAAAATGGAGTCATTATATAGTATATACTACCATTCATTAATGATTTCCACTATTTATATGGGACCCTAGAATCTTTGGAGGGACCCTTGCCTAAAATTAGGGCTTGATTTTTTTCAATCTTGTAATCGAAAATATCTTTAATTAATAATAGACTAATCATCTTTCCACCTCCTTAATTATATATGTAATTAATTTCATTAAACGACCCTTGTTAATGATTTTAATCTAAGATTGTCCACTTCAAGTTATAACATTTGTAATTGACAAAAAGTAAAGAGCCAAACTCCAAGAAAACACACACGCATATATAGACTCTATTCGATTTTATTAAAAGTTGTGGGTCCATGAAATATGTGATTGAAAATGAGTTTATGATAAAAGAATACGTTTTGAAAAAATGGGGACCAAACAATGACTTAATTAAGTGGAGATATGTAAATAAAGGGAAAATTGCAGCGCTCATCCCCAACTTATAGACTTTGTAGCAATTTGGTCACCAACCAATTTCCTTGACAGCATGATTTTCAACCGTCTGGGGTAGGATTAGTTCTTAGCGATAGATTCCATCTATTTTACGATCAAGACTTCAACTCCTCGTTCTTTGACTTTAGAAATCGTTTTTTAGATGGAAATCAATCGACAATAAGTGTATCTTGAATAATGATATCTAGTACCATTGATATTATAACGCCAGTTTAGATGACACGCCGTGATAGACTCAAATGAAAAATAGAATAAATGTGACACATTTCATTATTCTTTAATTGTATATTTCATCTAGACGTGACACATTTCATTATTGTTTAATTTTACATTTCATTTAATGTTATATTAATTAATGTCATCTAGACTGGTATTGTCTACTTTTACATAAAAATGTATATAATGGAATATATAATATGATGTAAGAGCAAAAGATTGGATAAAAAAGTTGATTGTATTTTAAATGACAAATGATAGAATGTCACGTGACATTATGTAATTCATTATTTAAATCTAGCGAGATACTAAAATCTTACCAACTCTTGGAAAAATGTACACTAACATTTCTTGGATTCTGGTTGGAAACATTGATCATGTGTTGGTGTCAATAGACAATTCTTTGTAAATTTTTATCTTTTTTTTTTGTTTCACTTTCTTTTTATTCTTCAGAAAACATTTTAAAATATTTCAAGTGTGTGTGTATAACATTGTCTCGCTTAAAACTTGAAAAATACTATAATTTGCTAATGCCATGTTTTCTTGTAGTGTCATTTGTCAGAATGGGCGGATTAGTCGTATTGACCCACCTTCGTTTAGGTCTTTTATGGCCTTAAGTCAGCCATTGTTAATATACTTCTAGTTTAATAAATTGAATTGGGCTAGTCAACGTGAGTCATCGGATCAAATTGTTATTGTGGCCAAATCTATGACTCAGATCAGATCAGCCCATATGAATCCGATTGTCTAGTCTAGCACGACCTATCTATTATTGCAGCCAAACGTATGAAGGGAAAAATTCACAATTCAGACTTTATCTATCCCAAAATCAAAAATCAGGCCCCAAAGTTTAAATTTGCAAAATTCAGGTTTTTTATGAATTAATTAATTATATTTCACAATTATTATATTAAATTAAATATTTAACTGTAATATAATATAATTAACCCACCTCACCCCACCCCACCACCCCCACTGTTCCGGCGACTACTCCGGTGACTGGAGATCATTGTTCTTCGGTCACAGATCAAAAATTTTGTAGGTCACAGATTTTTTCGAGGTCACATATCTAAAATTTTATAGGTCACAGAAATTTTGTAGGTCACAGATCAAAAAAAATTATATGTCACATCGCGTATTTTACAAGGTCACATATTCTTTTTTTTAGTTAGAAATTATCAATTTTAAAGTCACAGTTCCATAGCTAGGTCACAGACACAAAAAAGAACCATCATCGTCGTTGACACCCGTCCCCCAATCCCAGTGCACTACCAATCACAGCACCACCACTATCATCGTCGCCCCATCACAATACCACCACTATCATCGTCGCCCCGTCACAACACCACCACAACCACCGCCATAATAATAATAATAATAAAAAAACAACAATTACAATAGTCGCAAATCACAACCCACAAACTTCATCTACACTAAACAACAACCTCACATTCAAAATATGCAAAATCTCAGACAACATTCACTACACACGAGTCGATGCTTATAACAATTCAGCTCAACTTCATCCAATTCCAGTCACAGCCACACACACACATCCAGCTCAACTTCATCCAATTCCGGCGCGTTGGCTCAACTCAGGGACTCACGAGTCAGTGCCTCCAGAACGCATCGAGTCAATAAATCGATGTTCCATTCCAAGCTCAGATCTGTGCTTTTACGCTTCGATCTTCTGCAGCTGCTTTCCCTGGCTCGCCGGTCGACGCTGTGAATCGACAGCAAATTCCCCTGGCTCGCCTGCCAACGCTGTGAATCGACAGCAGGCGCTGCTGAATCGCAGCGTCGCAACTCTGCTGCGACGCTGCCATTCAGCAGCGTCACGCTGCCATCATAGGGAGGGGGAGGAGGCGGTGGGGAGAGAGAGAGAGAGAGAGAGGTGGGGGGTTGTGAGGAATTGATAAATAAATTAAGGTTTTAATATATTAATTATTTAATTAAAATGATTAAAAAAACCTGATAAATGAAACAAAACTTAAAAACCTAATTTTTTAAAATGCCAAACTTAAGACCTGGTTTGGTGTAATTTCCTCAACGTATGAACCAGGTTGGATTGATGAATTTAAATCCGACATTTGTTATTGGCTGGTCTCGTCCCTGTCCTAACCGATTGGACATCACTAATCCAACACACGAGAGGTGTTTCATTAAAGGGAGATGTGAGTGACCTACCACCAACACATCCATCTTGGTATATTTACTTCAAAATCACGTATTGGCTTATGAATTTGCGTTTGTCGTTAGTTTGATGTTTGATTAAATAAATATTTAATAGATACCTAACTCCACTTATTTTGGGACTTTGGAGCTTAGTAGTGACCATTCATATCGAATCACTTTTGCATAATCTAGAATTTACGTCATCATCTTCGTACAACCCAATAATTACCTTAAAAAATTTATGCTTACGATCTTGAGTATGTCCGTGCCCAACGTGGAAATCACGTGTAAGCATGTTTTGTTAAACGTAAAAGAAAATAAGTAGCTTATTTTTATGAAACTTATTTATGTATTATCATAAGTAAAATTTTATGCTTAGCCAGCAACGGGTTATAAATTTTAAAGTTCGTAGAAGATGTGACAATAACAAAATTAAATCAAGCGAAGCTTTAATTTTCAGATTACAATCATATCAAAATCTCTTCACGCAACTTTCTAGCAAGTGCACAAAAAGATGAAGAATCCATATATTTTGTTGTCTACACATGCAATAGTATTGGACTCCAGAATTACATGGAAATCTCTTTTTCCATTGCTTATGGACAATCTAGCTTTAGGTCTTGAGGCCATCCGAATTCCTCCAAGAATGCTAATACAACACCATTCGACCAGCCAAATCCCGTCTGTACAGACATGTAAAGAAGCCGATGAAATAAAGAGCAATGATTTACATCTACACGTGAAAATAATATGCAATCTGAAACTTTAGTTCTAATCCCTACTCTCAGAAGCAAAAATAATCAGAAACACAACCAGAAAACAAGCAAAGCACGGATGTTTATCAAGATTAACTCTCAATATGAGACATACATCAACTTGCTGTTGTAGGTTTTCATTATAAAATGGAGAAGAATACAATTTTTTCCTCACACCTCTCTTGCACACACTAAAATGGCCCCCCTAAAAGCTTTATTATATAGGAATATTGGGCTCGCAGTTTAGGGATAGTATACATTATAATTAGGCTTCTTATAGTCCAACAAAATCATTTGTTCAATCAAGTAAAATGATCACTTGATTATTTCAATTGCACAGAAAGTTCTACCTCTCCATGAGCTAGGTTGAAATAGTTATAAAGTATAAAAAGGATCATTAAGTCTAAAAAGATAACTTTGCTTACTTGGGGTACATATTCACCACCACCTCCAAAATCTCCACATTTTTCAACATTGTATTTTTCATGCATATTTCCCGTTTTCTTGTAAGCCACATAGTTTGTTCTGATCCACTTCACAGCAATATCTTCTGCTATAGACCTCGCTTGTTCAGATCTTGACCTTACCAGGCCTTCAACGATCATGTGTTGAAGCGGGGCCCAACCATTCGGAAAGTCCCTGATCGAAATACATCAAGATCACATAATACAAAAACGAAATGAAAACAAGGCATAATTCAATAACATTCTCATCCTCACACTCCATAAACAGTAATAAACCTTTAATAGCATTCTCATCCTCATATTTTGTAAGACTATCCCCGTGCCCGTATTCAAAATTCGGATTCCTTTTAACCGTATCCCCATATCTTCATTTTTAAAATGAAAATGATTCGACTCCTAAAATATGCACTTGTATCCAATACCCGCACCCGAGTCCAAGCATCATAGACGAGCAAGTAAGGATAAAGGGTCGAGCAACTTATTTACCATTGTTGTCCTGAATTTGTCAAAGAAGTTGCAATCCCTGCAGGGCAGAGCAGGCCAGAATTTTGGAGACTTCGGAGGACTTCGTCTACCACCTTGACGTCTTCATATATAAATAAAACGTGAGCATGTCATTGTAGTTCATCAGTAGGTGACATATTTTTCTTATATATGGAGTATCAAAATATCACTTCTGAAAGAAATAATTAATTAAGTTATGCTTTCAAAGGGAATCAAAATCTGAATAAGAGGCAACTGGCAAGAAGTTTAGTACAAAACAATTATCAAATGGTGTTATTTCCACTATAATGTGGTGAACACATGGTTACTAGTCCATGAAGGCTAATTATCATATGAAAAATTTATTCAGCTTGCATGCATATAAAGCTTGCTTCAAATAAATAAACATATACAGCTTAAGTTTATAGTACAGTTCAGATTTCAAGTTTCTCCGCCATTCATTTATAATAATTGTACAACTATCCGGCCTTTGATAAAGGTTAATCCAGTTTGCACGTGAAGTGGCGCTCTAAAGACTAAACTCAAATAAATAAGGAGGAAATTACACACAGACCGGTAATTAAACTACCTTTTGCATAAATCAGATTCCTAATTTGACTTTTCAAAACTCAGGTTTTTATATCTAATTAAATTACTAATTATAAATTTTAATCCCAATTAATAATTTCATATCAAAATCAAAAACTTAAATTCGTCTCTCTCCCCCCCGTCTCCTCTCCTCCCCTCCCTCTTTTCTCTTCTCCCCGCCGTCTCCTCTCCTCCCCTCCTCAACTATGTACTCAGAAGCTGCCACTTCTTCCACTCGCCATGTCGTCGACGCTTCTTCCCTTTCTCTCTCACCTTCTCGTTTCTTCTGTCTGGACTCCACCTGTTGCCGTTGCGACTGGTGTGCGCTGACGCTAACAGATCTGTGTAGATCCGTTCACTGCGGGGTATGGGTGCGTGCAGTTGACGTTCATTTTGTGGTGAGGGAATCTAGGGTTTCGCAAACCTTCGGTTGATGTCTAGTGGGTTGGGTGTTTGTGTAGGTGCGACGGTTGTGGATGTGTAGGTATGTTTGGGTACGGTTAGGTGCAGATATGTGCGGTTAGGCGACGAGTGCAGTTGGGTGTGTGTTTTGTGTAAGGTTGGGTGTGTTCAGGTGGTTGTAAACGGTGTCGTGCTGTGGTGTTGGCGGCGGATCGGGCGCTACGAATTGTGGATCTGAAGTTGGTGGCTTTCTGTGTGTGATTTGTGTGTTCTGTGTTGTGGTGACGATGGTTTTGGGATGGTGATAGTGATGTTGGGGGAAGCTGTGGTGTTGATGTTGATATTGGGCACCGACAATAGTGGTGCCGCTGGTAGAGGCAGTTGTGGTGGTCACAAATGTTTTGTTGATTGTGACCAATAAATTAGTTAGTATGTGACCAATAAAGAATAAATTGTGACAAATAAATATTGTGACCTACAAATTTATTAAATAGTGATCAATAAAAGTAATTTGTGACCATAAAATAAATTGCGTGACTTATAAATTTTGTGATTTGTGTCCGATGAACAAATTGTGACTTTTAAATTTTTAATTTGTCACCAATGAACGAAATGTGATCTATAAAAAAAATTTAATTGTGACCTTTAAATTTTTGAATTGTGACTAAATTGAATAGATTTGTGACCTTTATATATTATTATTAATATATATAATTAATTAATTAATTCATAAATAAATCTTAATGAAAACCTGATTTTTGAACTTTCAAACCTCAAACCTTAATTTTGAAATGGTGATATTAAAAAATCTTATTTATGTATTGTTCCCATAAATAAGTATGCCTTACAAACAACTAAAGCTTTTAGATGGGGGTGATTTACAGCATGCTACTATCAAAATGCAATTTGAAAAGAATCGCCATCTCAACTTATGCCCACTTAAAGTTTCTAGATTCATGAAAGACAGTACTCAGCAAATTACACGAGAGAGTGAATATTAGAAACCTGAATTGAACAGCCGGATCCACAAAGGAACGAAGTTTGATGCAAATAATTTCTGATTCTGACTTGAGGCATTCCATGTATAAGCATCCTATAATCCCGAAATGAAGATGAAAAGGGCAGAAAATCAATATCAGTGTTCTTCGGGTAGGAGGATGTTCAAAGTTTAGTACATGATACCACCTTGGAAGCATCAAAATTACTCAACCAGTAATCGAGCCACTGTCCCATCTCCGCCTTCCAGAAAATAGAATTCATGGCCTTCTTTCTAGTTTCAGAAGCTTCCATAAAGCGTGCAGCTATTTTATTATCACCAATAACATGTGCCAAAGAGGTTATGTCAAGTTCCATCTGTATCAAGAATACAATAGCTTATGTCACACATGAAGAATACAAGTGAAGTAACTAATCAACATTCAAGGGAGATATTCTGTAAATTACCTTCAGAATGAATGCATTCAAATCAACAGGTACAATTGATGTTGTAGCTAATGATGCAAGATCAGATCCATTCCTGAAAAAATATGCAAACCATCAAATATTGAATAGATGACAGCCAGACTTCGCAGCTGGCCAAGAAGAAAACCAGCTCTATAGTGGTGTCAGAATGAGCTGAGCCACATAGGTAGTACAACTCAGCCCAATAACTGCCAGGTCATGGATTTGCCCCGCTTTGTACGTTGGCCACTCCAGGATGGACAAACTATAAATTATTATATGACAGTAAGGAAACCGATGCGACCTCATCCATCTAGTACTGAAATCCCATCCGGATTCGGCTGCTGATGCCAATTCACGATATAGCTTCGTTTTCTCACAGGTATTTGAGAAATTGGAAGCTATTTCCCTGTCCTGCAAGGTTAGTAATTGATTTAAGATAACTGCAAACAAATTCATAATCCACAAAAATATCATTCCACAACAATTACTCAGAAAGATTAGTTAAAAAGTTCTTACAGTAGTTGATGACTCCGGCCTTGGTTTGTTCCACATTGCATAGTATCGATTTAAAGTATGTAGTGAACCTTCAGCATCCTGAACGATCACCTTATGTGTCCCTTCAACAATAAAATAAAATAAAAATACCAAAATGGATAAATACTTTATTTGAACCCACACATTCATGTGCTGGCATATGTTGAGTAAGTCAAAAAGTGCTTGGACGAAAGGGGTGCCCATAAATTAAAAATTCAAGTGTAGATGATGATTAGAGCATCTACAAGAGACTTTTTATTTATAAAAAGCATCTTATGAATAATAGAGAACATTTTTAAATTTAGAGAGTAAATTTTTATGCACTCCAACAAGCTTTCTATTTTAACTCTTTATTTTGTTTTTTCCAATGAACATTTATAGATTTCTCATTGTCTCTTATTTAACATAATTTGTTTATGTATTAATGGCTAATCAATTCAAATGTGATTTGAATTATTTAAACTATAGAATATTGAAATTTGAAACTTATTAAATACAATTATCGTTAAGAATAGAGGGTGAGTCCAGCTCTCTAAATTTGGAGAATCAAAACCACTCTTTATTTTAAAATGTTAAAATAGAGAGTCACTTGGAGCTTAATTTTAAACATTGACTCTAAAATAGAGAGTATCTTGTGTTTAAAGAGTCTCTTCGAGATGTTCTTACGAGATGTTGATAAAACACTGTGGCATGTTTGGTAAGTACTGGATAAACGGTGTTAAAATAGAAAAACCTACAATACGTCTAGTTTTGCGTACCAAACATGCACTAAAAGTCAAAATATCTTCAGGGAGATGCAACAAAAAGCAAAGGCATAATTTATCAAAACCTGAATTCCAAAATTCATGCTCCTTTAGCAATGCAGGAAGAGCTTTTTCAATCAAGTCCATATCGCATGTTTGATCATATATATCTATAACCATTGAACTCAGGAGAGGTGGCTGGCTGCAATTTTCACTTAAAACTTTGAGTTCAACTTCAAAGCATACAGGCAAATGAAGCATCACGGAAGATGATAATTAACACTTGACAAGTCAGATTCTACTCAAAACGGAAAAAAAGGATTAAGTAATCATGAATTTGTTAATTAGTGGTTTCAATAAATCAAAGATTTCATCTTGTTCACAATTGAAGGTACGACTGAATATGCGTTAGAAAGATCAATCCTTCCCCTAAGACACCAAAAAAACCAGGCCGAGCTTCTAACCGTCCGCTTCCATAGAACAATATCATGGCAAAGTAGATCTAAGAGGTCACATTGGATCCTTGGGAACATCACATGTATGGCCAGCCAATATTTGAACAAAAATGCCGTGTCATCTAGCGAAGCCTCAAAGAAGGTGACTTGCGTAGACAGCTGACTACTTTTCAATAGAAAAGAATAGCCAAACCAACCTAGGTGGCTAGTCAATCTTAGAGATCTTATCGGTCAGCAAACCGGAGACAGACGACCGTGGTCCAGCTTTCTCAATGAAGCGTGAAGAATTTGGGGCTCAGCATTTGATGAATGGCTGTAAAGAATTTTATCATAGTAGACATAGTGTCGACACTGACGTTTGAAAGAACAAGTTCAATGAGTGATTTGTTCACTTGTTTAGCATGTCATACTAAGAGTACATCGTGCATTTTACTGATTGTTCAGATTGTATAAAAAGAAGAGGCATGTTAACTGGAACAAGAAAAACAGAAGAATTAGAAGCTCAACAACACACAAAGTTATGCTGTTATGTACAAACAATATAATGAACGAGATTTTAACATATTATTCTTCTCTTTTCTCTTCTAGGCAGCTTAAATATGTGTCTAAGGTTGTAAACAAGACTAGGTTATAGGAAAGGCAAAGTAAACAAGCCGCAGCCGTACCAAGGGAGCTGAACTAGTCAATTAAAACTATCCACTCCTAGAAAACTGGTCTGATAAGGAATGCTCGACACAATAATAGCTAGAGACTTAACATAAAAATATCAAAAAAATATTCACCTCCTGTTTGTGTAATATGCCCTTGCACCATTGAGAACATAGCCAAATTCCTCTATAAGAGACAAAAGATTATATACAATCCCTTTTGCAGTTTCATACATTTTACTTACTAACAAGCCCCTGCATTTAAACAAAAAAAAAAAAAAGCATCATTCTTAAAATGAACTCGACAAAGGAAATAGAGAAAAACGAGAACTAAAAAAAGAATACAGTAAATCAATTGTAACATACAATAGGAATTTTACTTAATTGGTCGAACTATTCTCACATATCGGACTTAAATTGTCCATTTCCGACTCAAGTAGGACTGTAGGAGTTTTGTAGCTCCTATATCAATCGGGTAAGAGAATTGTCCATTTGGCGCATCAAGATTAGACTTAAATTATCCATTTCCGACTCATGTAGGAGTTATTAAATGAGATTTGTAGCTCCTGTATCAATCGGGTAAAAGAATAAGCTCTGTTTAGTAAATATAAACTGAGGATCATATGCGAGGGGAGGGGAGGGCAAACTTTGATTTCTTGATAAAAAAAACGTCCACATTTTAGTTTATTTGTACCTGAATTAGCATTTTAGTTTCATTTAAACCCAAAAAATAAACCACATCTATTCATTAACAAATACAAGAAACTGAGTCTTTTTCTCAACAAACTTAGAGTCGACTACATGTATCTTTTATGCCACGCTATTCCTTTCGTTCATTACTAGATCTACTGGAAGATCAACAACCGTCCACCTAGTTCATCAATGAACCAAAATAACTAATTTTAATTCTTTCATAAGTCACATATATTAAATACTAGAGATCTAGATTCACCATGTCTACTCTATTCCCCTTATATTCCCACCTATTCTTCTTCGCCAAAACAAGAACAAGAAACAACTTACCAAAATAACATAAGAAAGCGGAAGATAGAAACCAACCTTATTACCCAATAAGAATCCCAGTAATAAACCTCCCGGAATCGCGACCCAGGAATCATAGCCGGGTACTTCAAAGGCAGCAATGTATGAAAATCGGGTCTCTCCTGAACCCGCCCTGAAACTTTCCTACTTAAATTCTTCCAAATTGAATGGACCTCCAATGCCCAAGCCCTTACCTCAGGATTCTTCACTTTAGGCAAGAACCCTTCAGGCTCAGCCACAAAATCCACTGGTTCAGCATAGTCCAAATCCTCCCCAACCCCATTCAAATACTTCTCAATAAACCCGTTTAAATCATGACCCAAAACCGAACCATTTTCAGTTCTTGGAAGCTTCTCAAAAGCTACAATAGTAGTCGAAAGATTCTGTTCCAGCGATAAATCTACGTAAAGTTTCGGGTCGAATCCTTTGTGGCCATAAGCTTGGAGTGCAGTATCTTGAAGAGTTTCAAGAAAACTGATTAATGGGGTTGTAGGTACCACAGGCCCTGTGTCCGTTGAGTTACATGGGACTGAATTATGTGCTATTACGCTATTATTACTCATGATGGTTGATCCCGGTTCAACCGATGAACAGCAAAATAAGGAGGAATATGCTATTATAATCAAGAAAAATGGATTTTGTGCCATAACTGAACAGTCTGAACGTAGATTTTTGACATGGTGAACTGTTCGTGTTTGTATATGGGTGTGAAGATGAAATCCAGGCCGGGGTTAGAATGAATTGAACTCTGTTGGCTTCAGCGATGATCACTATGTACGTTTGTTGTTTGTGCGTTGATCCTCAGCTTAGTTAAGGTTTGGTTAGTGTAGAGGGTTAATTACCGGATGGGTAAACATATTGGATCTTGCTATTAGTTCATGTTCCGAATTGTTTATCTCCTCTCACATTCACGAGGGTCTCGGAATAAAAAAATTCCAAGATAAGGTCCCCACCTCCCTATTGTGAGCCTGTTTGGTAATAATTAAAATTGAAAATATGGTCGTTATTAGGTCCTACTCGTCTAATAAAAGTCAACAATAACAACTAATTTTTCAATTTTAATTTGATTTTAATCTCTACCAAACAGGCTCTATGAGTAGTCGATAAATGATTATATAAAAAAATTCGATACATATAACATGATCCTTATTGGATTGAACAATTTTGTCATCATGTACACAACTTGGTGCACATCCCCTCGCAATAGGGGAGACCCGCTTCCGAAAAAAAGCATCCTCATAGTACGAGGGGTTGTCAAACTTTAGTGTACACCTAGCATTCCCCTTACTTGAATGGTCATCAAACTTCGTTATGTATTTACTATTTCATGCCATAACTTAAAATTATATCTATATAGTCATTGAAATATGCATTGACTTGAGTGATGTATGGATAACAAGGAGTATAGTTAAGTTGTTAAATGGTAGCACTTGATATAGTTCAGCGACCATTGAAATACATTATTAAAGTTCGATTATTAAGTGATAATAATTTCTTTTCCCTAAAATTGACATCTGTGAAAGAAGAAAATAAGGGAAGAAACTCAAATCTACATAGGTGGCACTAATTTGAATATTTTCGGACTTTTATTTAATTTTCTATGTCAATTTATTTTCAATGTTCCTACTGTCTCTCTTTCTGGCTTTTTATATGAAATTTGAGATATAGTGACTAACATCAGTTGATCCAAAAATTGAACTTACTTTTTCACCATAGACAGAGATCACAACAACAAAAAGACCAAAAATAATAACAAGAAATGCTCAATGAACAGAATAATCCGATAATTTAAGTGAATGAAGTGGTAATTACCGATGAATGGGGTATACTAGTAGGGGATTTAATGACTTCCAAATCATTCAAAATCAATTTAGTATCATATATGTTCCATTTGGGTAGCAAAACTTTCAGTTGAAGACTAATTTCATCTATTTCATTTCAAAATAGACATCAACAAAAATTCTATATTTCTTCGATTTATGGGTCTCTGATTTTCTATTTTCTCTTTTTTTTTTCCTTTCATTTTCTTTGTTTTCTTCTTTTACATAAGTCGATTTGAGAGACTTAATAATTGAATTTTAAAATGTATCTCAATGTAAGTGAACTATGCCAAGTGATATTACTTAATAATTGAACATAAAAATGTATTTCAATGGTCACTAAACTATGCGTCATGATATGCATCCATCGCTCAAAGTGTGGTTTAATAAGAGAAAATTTTGAATTTACGTGCAAAATATGTTAGTGTAAGAATATGTGATTGAAAATAAGTTTGAGAAAAAAATAGTTTTATAAAAATGGTTGCCAAACAAGTTCTAAAGTTAAAATGTTTAGGTGTATTCGATGTAGATTTTTTAAAAAGTATCGATGTATTCAATAGAAACTTTTATAAACTTTTAAAAATCGCCTTCAATTAAAACTTTTTATAAGTTTCTACAAGTTATGGGGCTTCATAATATTAATGACTTTTAGAATTTTTTTTAAAAATAGTCTCTAGGGTAGTAAATTTTTAAGCAGGAAAGTATAAAAATAAAATCTCATAATTTGTCACTTATTCACCTATGATTTTGGACGATTTTTACAAATAAAATAAAAATAAAAATCTTTTGATATATATTTTTGTCATTTCATTATTTTTCTTTCATGTTCCCTTCTACATACCTTTGAGACAAGATTAAAAAATTATTACTTTTACTTCTACTGATTATATTTGTTCTATTTTCCTTCTTTTTTTCTCTCTCTCTTTCTTAATTGCTTATCTTCATTTTTTATGTAAAAGATCAATTGGTAACTAAATTTTATAAGATTTTATATAAAAATAGACTAATTTGTAAATAAGTTTTCATATATTGATTGGTTACTTATTTTTTAAAGGTTTGACTTATTGATAATATTGAATGTTAAATATTTCTTTATTTCTTTTATTAAAAAAAATATTGAAATGCTATATATATTTTATAGTTTGATTATATAATTATCAAATTAAGGCGACTTGATTTTTTTTTATTTTTAAAAAATTATATTTATTACAGGAGAAGGGGGAAGGAAATAAGGATCGATCATCCACCTCCTATGTGTGAACTTTTCACCGAACATTTCTAAGATACTCTATAAATACAAAATATTTTTATATTTTAAATAGTCACCCTTTAAAAATAAGTTTCAAAAGAATCTATATTTTAACTTTTTAAAATAAAAAATAAATTTGACTCTTACTTTCTATTTTTAATTAACAATGGTTGTATTTAATAAGTTACAAATATAAATACTCTACAATTTAAATTATTCAAATCAAATTGATTGATCATTAAAAAATTAAAAAATCTTGTTAAATAAGAGGTGAGGAAAAATCAATAAATGTTCATTAAAAAAAAAAAAAGATGAAGAGTCAAACTAGAGTGTTTATTGGAGTACATAAAAAAATTATCTCTAAATTTTAAAAATGCTCTCTATTATGAATAAAATACACTTTATAAATAGAGCATCTTGAAGAGTTTTTTTGCATTTACTTTAAATTCAAGTGAATCCTATTTTAAATGATTTTTTTTTTTAAAAGTTATAAGAATTCTATTAGAGTATCTCCAAGAGATTCTCTATTTTTAAAGAGCACATTCTATAATTTAAAGAGCAACTATAAATTTAAAGAATACAAACTTTTAAGTACTCCAACATGTTCTTTATATCTAACATTTAATTTTACTATTCTCAACAAATATTTATTATTTTTTTCTATTTTTGTATTTTCACTAGCTTCCCTTCAAATGTTATATGATTTTCCTCCAATGAAAACTGAATACGTTTAATGTATTTAATTATAGAGATTGGGTTTAGAGAGTCAAACTCACTCTATAAATTTAAATGTTAATTTAAAGAGTTTTTTGGAATATAATTTTAAGGGTTGACTCTTTAAAATAAAGAACGTCTTATATTTCAAGTGTTTCTTATGTTATGAAAAGAGAGAAAAAGAGAATAAAAGTCAATAAATTTGTGTGTACTATAATAAGAACCAAAACCCCATATTTATAAAAAAATGATTAGAGATACATTGATAATAATTTCTAGTATTGTAAGGGTACAATTATCATTCACTAATAAACTTACTATTTACAACACTTCCATTGAATGACACATTACAAAACATCTACACATTAAAACCTTATTTGATAAAAATTCAATGGGATAAAAAAAAAAATCAAACGAAGGAAAAATAGTACAGTTAGTTTCGAGTATTAAAAATAAATGTTGCATCATTAAAACATCGCTAGCAAAAACCCAGTGGGACAAAACTTAAGTGAAAGAAAAAAAAAAGTACAGCCACCCCCGTTGATATTGATCACTAAAAGTTTTTAAGTCGACGCATTCTAATCTCGTTAACCAATTTCTTGAATGTAGATATTGACAGTACTTTTGTAAATAAATTAGTCACACTATCGTTTGACTGAATTTGTTGAACATCGATGTCTTCATTTTTTTGAAACTCATGTGTATGAAAGAATCTTGGAGAAATGTGCTTCTTCCTGTTGCTTTTGATATAATATCTTATGAGTTGTACAATATAAACAACATTGTCTTCATGCAAAATTATTGGACTATTTTTTGCTGAAGTTAAGCCACATAATACTTGGATATGATGGGTAATCTTCATCGACCATACACATTCTCGGTCTGCTTCATTGATTGCAATAATTTCATAATGATTGGATGATATTGCTGTCAAGGATTAATTTACAGATCTATATGATATAACCGTTTCTCCATGTGTAAACACATATCCTGATTGTAATTTAGTTTTATGTGAGTAAGAGAGATAACTTGCATCTGCATATCCTACTAAGGCAGAGCCTGACTTTTGAGAATAAAATAATCTCAATTCAATAGTACTTTTCAGGTAATGAAAAATATGTTTAACACAATTTCAATATCTTTGAGTTGGTGTAGAGCTAAATCTTGTACAGAGATATATAGAAAAACTATGTCGGGTCAAGTGTAATTTGCAAGATAAGTTAATACTCCAATTGAATTAAGATATGTTACTTCAAAACTAAAAACATTTTCTGCATTTTCAAGTGGATGAAATTGATTTTTTTTTTTTACATCAAGTGATCAAACGAACACATGTGATACCAATGAATGTGCATTATCCATATAAAAGTCTTTTAAGACTTTTCTGTGTATGTAGATTGATGAACAAATAATCTTTTTGGGAAATGTTCAATCTGTAATCCAAGATAGAGTTTGGTTTTCCCTAAATTTTTCATCCCAAATTCATTTTTCAAATAATTTACAATCTTGTTGAACTCTTCAGAAGTTCTAATTAAATTTAAATAATCGACATAAACTGCCACAATTGTAAATCCAATATTCGTTTTCTTTATGAAAACGCATTGGCAGACATCGTCATTTTTATAACCATCTTTTAACAAATATTCGCTAAGGATATTCTACCACATGCGTTCGAATTGTTTCAATCCATATAATGATCTTTACAATTTAGTTGAGAACATAGTTCTCGGGCATGTGTCATTTGTTCTTGGTACTTTAAGTCATTCGGGAACTTTCATATGTATATATCACTATTGAGTAAACCATACGAATATGTAGTTACTACATTCACAATGTGCATATCGAGCCTTTGAGACACAATCAAACTAATTACGAATCTAAAAGTGGTGATGTTCATTACGATAAAACATGTTTTCTCATGATCAATTCCTAATTTTTGTGAAAAATCTTAAGCTACGAGTCGAACTTTGTATCTTGTAATTTCATTATTTTCAATTCTCTTTCATACAAAAACTCATTTGTATCCAACGAGGATTATATTTTTAGGTTTTCGAATAACATGTCCAAACACTTTCAATTTTTATATTGAATTCAATTCCATCTGTATAACTTCTTTCCATTTTAGTCAATCATTTTTATGTTGACCGTCTTTAACAGACTGTGGTTCAAAATCCTCATCTTGCATAATATTAAGAGCCCATTAAAGATGAAAATATTGTCTATAATAACATTATTTTGTTCCCATGATTTATGAGATAACATATAATTTATTAAAATTTCATTATTTTCGGACACTTGTGGTTCTTCACGAATCATATTTTCAATATTTGATTAATCAATATTTTCTAATGTTATTTTTTCTAAAATTTTTGGTTGGTTTTTCTCTTGTGCCTTTCTTTTTTGAGGTGCATGGTTTTTTTAACCAACTGATAGACCACACTTTTGGCGTATTTGAAACCCATTTGCTACAATAGATTGTCCTTCAGGGATATCAATTTTTGCTGGATTATTTTCTACACTTTGTCACCTTTTTATGTCAACAAATATATTAGGTAATTGATTTGCAACATTTTGCAAATGAATGGTTTTTTCAATATCTTACTTACATTGATTGGTGCAGGGATCAAAGTGAGAATGGTCGTTTCATTCCAATAAATTTTACCTTTTTTAGGACATAGTTTTTCCATTTCCAAAGTTGGGAAAGTGGTTTCATCAAAATGAAAATTTGTAAAACGTGTAGTAAATATATTACTCGTTAAAGGTTTAAAATACCTAATAATATATGGTGAATCAAAACCCACATAAATCTCAATTCTTCAATAGGAATCCATTTTAGTACGTTGTGGGGGTGAAATATGGACTTGGGCAACACAACCAAAACCCAATATATGAGAAATATTAGGTTTATGACCAAATGGCGTTGCAAAGGTGAATATTGATGATAGACAGTTAGCCTGATACAAACCAATGATGCAGCAGTAATATGACATGACCCCAAGTAGAAGCAAGGAATTTTGTTTTCATAAATAATGATCTAACAATAAGTTGTAGACGTTTAATAAATGGCTTTACTAAACCATTTTGTGTATGGACACGTGCAATGAAATTCAATAACAGTCTCAATTGACATATAGTAATCATTGAATGATTGTAATTTAAAGTCACCAACATTGTCAAAATGAATTTTCTTCATTGAGTAATCGAAAAATTGAGCTTGTAATTTTATAATTTGAGCAAGTAGTCTAGAAAAAGCTACACCCCAATGGAAAGTAGGCAAAAATGTGACTATCTAGTAGAATAATCAATTAATACCATAAATAACGAAATGGTCCACGTGGTGGGTGTATTAGCCCACATATATGTCGACGAATTATTTCCAAAAAAGTTAGAGATTCAGTGTTGACATTTATAGTTGAATGTGTAATGACTAACTTGCTTTGCGAACAAATTATGATGTCGTCTCAACGTGATATTCATTGGAGCGGATATCTTTAAAACTAAGCAATTTTCTTTTGAATTTTGCTAGAATAAAATGTATCGTCAATATATAATTTTATATTATTTGATAAAATAATACAAACTCTTATGGAGCCTTCAACGATATCCGATGCACCTGCTATTATACTAACATTATTTTTTGTTAATGTTAAGTACAAAAAATATTTTTTATTTTGAAAAATTGTATGTGTAGTTACACTATCATCCAAGTAGGTGTCTTGATAATATATATATATATATAGTTCCAATTTTTTTGAGAAAATAAAGTTTCAATTTTTTTGCGAAAAATAAAAAACATTTCAAATTGAGTTTCTAAAAGGAAATACTAGAACAACAGCAAAAATTATCTCAAATTTTCCATTGATTAATTTTTGGTAAAGATATACAAAATCTTTTGCCCTACAACAGGTACGTGTCAAATGTCATTTCATTTCATATCTAAAGCAACTTTCTTCGTGCTTCTTTTTGTATGTGTATTTCCATTTATTTTGTGTATTTTGAAATTTTTGTCTTGTTAATAATATGTTTATTGATTATTTCATTCATGGTTTATTCAACGTCCAAGTTTGCATTTGCGTCCACATCGTTGTCTTGATATTACATTTGTTTCAAGCAATGTAGTATCATTTGCTTTAAGCAATAGTACAGAACTAGTTGAACATAACCAATGATTTTTCATCAACAGTTCATTATTTTGTACAGGCACGAGCATGCAAAATATGAGTTCTGAATATTTTTTGAAACCACGATTACGATATTGCTGTTGTAGGAACACATTCGAAGTGTAAAAGGTCAAAAAAATTTATGTAGCCTATCTTCATCGATGATTTTTTTTTTCTCCACACAAGGTTAATTTTCAACATATTCTGAACAGTTCCGAATTGTACTCGAAAACAATTTTGAAATCTTGTAAACAAAGGTGCATCCGCTCATAACGAACTTTGGAAGGACTATAATCTTCTGACGATCAAATCTTTCGGTTAATTTTTTCCAAAGAACATGTAGATCTTTCTCAGTGAGATATTCAATTTTCAATCCATTGTGAATATGATGACGAAGGAAGATGCTTTTGCACGATCTTATAGGGATTTTTTGTTTTATTCTTTTATTATCTTTCCTAAGCCTTTTGAGATTAGATGGATATCAGCATCAAGTACCCATGACAAATAGTTTTTTGTCAAATATGTCAAGTACGACAAACTTAAGTTTTGTGATATTTGTCATTTGATTAACTGCACAATAAAGTAAAAGTAAATACAATTAGTTTTGAAAAATATGATTAAACAGTACATAATAGTTAATCAAGTAGTTAATATCAACATGATATATTTATATATTTTTCTTCAAGAATAAATACTAATTCAAAATAACGTTTTATTTGAAACATATGTTACTTTAGGAGCACATTGTATTTTACTATTGTTTTTTTAACAGCAATATGTCAATATTCTTTTGAAATATTGAGAAGTATAATTTATGCTATTAAAAAGCGAGTAATATTTTTCACAAATATTAATCATAATGTTGTGCTATTTCAAGAGTAACGACAAATTATTTATAATAGACTTATATAATTGTATTAAATTCATAAGCGATACTTGCATTAAAATGAATATGAACGAGATGATTAATCGAACAGAAAACAAGAAGCAAAAGAAATTAAGACATATATGAATTAGGGATTAAAAAATTAATGATGGATAGACAAGAAAAAAATTTCAACGTGATTAAAAAATCTAAGATAGATATCATCATCTTAACTTTTCCTACAAAAATCTTCTGTTAGAAACGAGGAAAAAAATGTTCAACCAGATTCCATGAATTAGCTTGAAGAAGTGATTGCATGCTTGGCAGAAAAAAAAAAAAAAAAAAAACGATATAATGTGGCAGAATGATTGGCAGTAAACAACAAATATGAATAATTAATTGTTTCAAATTATTCATGCATGGCAGAAAACCAGATTCCAAATTTTATATACATGACGTCGACAGAATTGTAAACAAATTATTCACGTTTGTACATATATATTAAAGTAGAGAAGAAAAAGTAGCCGCCTTGTATATATAAAAAATTTACATGTCACCAAATTAATTTTGGTACATATGATAGATGATTATGCTTAAAAAAATTATTACATTCACTAAATTTTGAAAAATTAAATTTTCGTGCTGATAATAGGGAAAAAGAGAATTGAGAATAAAATTTAATAGAATTGTGTATATTATAACGAGAACCAAACATTATATTTATAGCGAATAATAAAAAATACAATAGTAATAATTTCTAGGGTTGCAGGAGTATAATTGTCATTCATTAATAAATTCACCATTTATAACATCTTGGATATTCTTTTAGAGTCTATAAAAGATTTAAATCAAAGCTCATAGAAATATACAATTTTTTTTTTTTTACTAATTTCTTACAAATCTATAAAAGTCCATGAATTCACAAAAGTTCATCACTTTTGAGCCCCATTCTTTTTATTTTTTTGATGAAAAATCATTTTGGATTAATATTTTGATGGAAAATGTGTAGTTAAAAAATAAGATTTTTTTTTTTGAATTTACTTGTAATAGTATTTTTTTGAAAAACGTGTATTTGAAAATAAGAAATAGAAAAATATATTTTGAAAATAATGATGATCAAACAAGAGTTGAGTAGTAATTACTTGGAAGGGTTTTTCTACCTTTCTACTTTGTCAAGGCCCATGTGGCCGTAGCAATGTAGCGGGGTTCTTGCTTGAAGAACTTTATTTTTACTGCGTGTTCGGTAGTGATTAAAATTCATTTAAAATTGAAAATATAGCTATTATAGGGTTTCACTCGTTTAATAAAAATCAACAATAACGACTAGTTTTTCAATTTTAATCCGATTTTAATCTCTACAAAACACACTCTTAATATTAAATTGGCTCTCCATCGTTAAGGAAGAAATAAGATTTTGAATTATTTTATTATTATTATTATTATTAGGTTTAAGTCCTCAAATTTCACCCTTTTAGTTTCTTAGCATTTTAACTTGTTGATCTTGTCACAATCAGATCAAATTGGCCTGAGATATTGGAAGCAGCTCTGAACAAATATAGTTATATGTGCAAATAAAAAAAATAAAAAATAAATAAATAACAAAAAGTTAACACCCATTAAAATAAGACAAGAATCGTTTAGGATCAGTTTGATTGCAAGGTGGAAAATATGTGGAAAAAATGTTTTACGGGGATTTTTTTTCCTATAAATTGTTTTACTAAGAAATGTAATTAATTGTGTTTGATTGGTATGATTTTCTATAGAAAATGTTGAAAGTTTGAAATCCGTTTGGCTTCGTTTTTTTTTTTTTTATAGAAATTGTCCATTAAAGTGATAATATTTTTTACTATTGGGTTTAAAATTTGTTCCAATTGTCAAAAAAAAAAAATAATCAGACCGAATAACAATCGTTTGACTTTGTTTTGCATGAAAAGCGAAAATCTTTTTAACCGTTGTGTCTAAAACTTCTTCCAATTGCCAAAAAATGAAAAATATTTACCCATCAAAACATTAAGAATTTATTTTCCTAAAAAACGTGGAAAATTTCGAGAGTTGAAAAATATTTTTTCGGGAAAATTTTGCCTATCATATACTACAAAAGTTGAAAATGGAAAATTCTAGATATCAAACGGAGCCTTAGATCAATTAGAAGTCGACTTCACATGAAAGTTTTTGTTTTTATTTTTTATTTTTTGCTTCGGCACAATTTGATGGGCTTTCGACATATGGGCTTTACCCTTTATTGTTAGGTCAAAAGTCGAGCTGATTTTAAAATATTGTTAGGTCAAAAGTCACTCTTTTTCTTTAGGGACAGTTGCTGCCAACTTTCTTTGTTTTTTTGTTGCTTTTTGGGAAAAGAAAATAAAAATGTTCCAAATCCAGTCCACTTACTTTGATTTATTCTAACACCAATAATTTCTCACATTTTTTATTCTTTTTTAAATTATATTTTATTCTTAACCTCGATAAGTTGTGGCTACCACTAGTAGCGGGGGTAGGTGGGCTAGTGGAACCCCTCCCTCTTCCCCCCTAAAATTTGAGAAAAAATTATATGGCTTTTAAAAATCTTTTACCTTTTATTTTTATTATAATTTTATTTTGTGTTTGAAATTTTTTGATAATTAAGTTACGCCCCCATCAAATTCGGATCCCGACTCCACCACTGGTTAACACCCTTGGTGAGAAAATAGACGCACATTCTATTATGCAAACATTCGATTGAATGTAACTAAAAGATGGTACACAAATAAACTTACAAAAGAATGCTACAAATAATTTGTCATCTTTTAGTGTCCTTACATATATGTCATTTAATTAAAACTACTTGGACATTAGTAATCAAACTGGTTTGGGTAAGACCGGCAAGAATTAAAAAAATTCCTATTTACAATCTCGTTTAATTATTTAATTATTTTTAATATATATTTTATTTTAAGTACAATTTAGGATGGGTTTGAAAAATTTGAAACAGAGAATATGTTCTCGATACCCCCAAAATCAACATAAATACAAAAACCAACAATTTATTGTTGTCTCATCTCATTTGGGTTCACCTTAGACCATGTTTTGTAAAGCTTAAAAATCATAATTTAAGCTAATCAAACATGCTATTTATACACATATTTTCATAATACTCAAAACTAATTATCCTCACATTAAGCAGAATTCACAACTAATAATCATTTACATTTTATTTGACGTATTCTAAAGCATGCTAAATGTTTAAATCTAAAGAAAAACGTGAGTTTTTAAATAAATCTTTTTTTTAATGAAAACAAATAAATAAGTTATTCTTTTTTATTGTAAGCAATTTACTCTTGAAAACAATACTTTTTAAAGTTAATAAAAATAAATTATTCAAATATATTTCAAAATCTATGTATTTTTAGACAGACTTTTGTGCGTGTGCATGTTTTACTTTTAACATTGCTACAAAGTAAAATAATAATAACTTAAGCTATAATCTCCATGTGCTTAGAGTCTGTTAAGTCACTCTATTAGATTCATCACTATTTTATTTTATTTCATTTTCTATAGTTCATTCCTTAAATTCAGTTGTTGGAACTTTGCACACTGATAACCTGGGAAAGCAATTTTTCACGAATGGGCTTCGACTAGAACTAAATAGAAGTCTCTTGTACGACTTTTATACAATACAAGTATATATGCATAGAAGAGAATTTAATCAGAATGAACTATTTTTCGAGTTTGGCTATGTACTTATACTTAAACTTTGAAGTGGAGAGTGAATATGAAAGCGTAATTACAACCCTATTTTTTTTTTCTCAAGTACGATAACAAAGAACAAGGCGAAAGCACAAGAAATTTGGCGTGAGAATTTTATTTTTCATTTAATCGGAATGAACTATTTTTCGAGTTTGACTATGTACTTGTACTTAAACTTTGAAGTAGAGAGTGAATATGAAAACGTAATTACAACCCAGTTTTTTTTTTTTTTCTTTCTCGAGTACGATAACAAAGAGCAAGGCGAAAGCACAAGAAATTTGGCGTGAGAATTTTATTTTTCATTTAATCGGAATGAACTATTTTTCGAGTTTGACTATGTACTTGTACTTAAACTTTGAAGTAGAGAGTGAATATGAAAACGTAATTACAACCCAGTTTTTTTTTTTTTTTTCTTTCTCGAGTACGATAACAAAGAGCAAGGCGAAAGCACAAGAAATTTGGCGTGAGAATTTTATTTTTCATTTAATCGGAATGAACTATTTTTCGAGTTTGACTATGTACTTGTACTTAAACTTTGAAGTAGAGAGTGAATATGAAAACGTAATTACAACCCAGTTTTTTTTTTTTTTTCTTTCTCGAGTACGATAACAAAGAGCAAGGCGAAAGCACAAGAAATTTGGCGTGAGAATTTTATTTTTCATTTAATCGGAATGAACTATTTTTCGAGTTTGACTATGTACTTGTACTTAAACTTTGAAGTAGAGAGTGAATATGAAAACGTAATTACAACCCAGTTTTTTTTTTTTTTTCTTTCTCGAGTACGATAACAAAGAGCAAGGCGAAAGCACAAGAAATTTGGCGTGAGAATTTTATTTTTCATTTAATCGGAATGAACTATTTTTCGAGTTTGACTATGTACTTGTACTTAAACTTTGAAGTAGAGAGTGAATATGAAAACGTAATTACAACCCAGTTTTTTTTTTTTTTCTTTCTCGAGTACGATAACAAAGAGCAAGGCGCAAGCACAAGAAATTTGACGTGAGAAATTTATTTTTCAACTCTCAGTCAATTAGAATAGTTAAGATTATTTTTGTTTCTTTGACTTGACTAGAGGTGATCATGCTGCCCTGAATTCATTCTCTACATTCTTACCAGAATAGAGGGCCGGCCCTAGGCCAAAGCCAACTAGGCAATGGCCTAGAACCTTTTCGGGCCTAAAAAGCCAAGGCCCAATTGAAATACTAATTACTAATAGAGAAAAATTCATAAATAAGGTGTTTACTTTACACTAAATCAAAAATCAGGTTTATAGTTTTAAAATTCAAAAATCAGGTTTTTATTTATTTATTTATTTATGAAATAATAAATTATTAAATCAATTTATTATTAAATATTTAATTCTAATATAATATAATTAACTCATCCCACATGCACCACCTATACCACTACGGGGATTATTCCGGCCACTATTTCGACCACCACTCTTTTCCGACAATCGTTCCGACGACTGTTCCGATTCCGACAATTATTTCGACGACTATTTCCGGTGACCATTTTGGTCACAGATTTACAATTTACGGTCACAGTCAAAAATTTTATAGGTCACAATTAATTCGTTGGTCACAGATCAAAATTTATAGGTCACACAGTTATAGATTCTCAAATTAATTGGTCACAGATTTTTTTACGGTCACATATTATATAATTTTCAGGTCACAGATAAAAAATGGTTAATTTCATTGGTCACATATTTTCAAATTTGTTGGTCACATATTATTTTTTAGTCACATGTTGTCAAATTTTTAGGTCACAGTTAACTACTTGGTCACATACCACTGATACTAATTCAGTCCCCACAACCATACAAAACACCGCCACCGCCTCCACTCATCTTCGCTGCTGCGAAATCCACCATCATCCCGTCACTATCATCACCACCACCACCGACACCAACATCACCAAATTGTCACTGCCAGATCCAATCAACTGCCAACAAAAAAACAACCACCACCACTATCGAATCTCCGGCCACCAACCACCATAAACCACCACCCAACACAGCCACCACCATCATCTGCACACAACCAATAAAACTCCACAGTCAATCCACCACGCCGTCACCCCTGCGCCACCGCCTGCAGAATCAGAACCTACCTTCACATCATCAGTGCCCTGCGACAGCCACATATTCGTCTGAAAATGCCCCCAGCACCACCACGCAACACCACTGTCATTCACAAATCCTGTAGCTATCTCCACGCAGCACCACCACTGTCAACACCAACGCGACGCCTCCACCACCACCACCACGACGTCACACCTCGTTATACACGTAGATCTGGATCTAACCACGATCGGAGTTATAACAACTATAGATCGACGCTTTGCGATGTGTACAGATCCAGGCAACTCCATTGTTGCAGCTCCACCACTATGTCATACTGCAGAGTGATCGGGATGCAAGCGATGCTCGGAGGCGTCGTAATGAGAATCGTCGCCCTACACTGTGGTTTCGTCGACGGCGAGAGAGAGAGAGAGAGAGAGAGAGAGAGAGAGGCGACATGAAGAGATAGGAAGAGAGAGAAAGAGGGTGATGAGAGTGGTATTTGATTTTTAGGGTTTGTGGTGAAATTTGTATATATAATATTTAATATTTAAAATGTCAAATACCTGAGTTTTGATTAAAAAACTTCCCCACCTGATTTTTTAACTTAAAATTTTAAATACCGGCTTTTATGTAATTTTCCCTTACTAATAATTACTCAACCAAATGAATTAATTTCTAAAAAAAAAAATATATAGCCATAATCTTCTTTGGTCGATTTTAACTTAGTTTGACTTATCTAAAATAATTTGTTTCTCGAACTTAATATACATGATTAAATACGAACTGCCAAACGAGCTCAATGTTGTTACGTTAATATGGTCTAATTTGGAAACTATTATTACCCATCAAGTAGTTTATTTTAATGTGTTATAACTCAAACTTGATTTATCCAAATTAATTTTTCACCGAGTCCTTAATATGCCATTTAATATGACTTTCAAAATGAGCCCAATATTGATAGGATATTTCTCAATCCTCTAATAAATACACATATGATCCAAGTATACTATTGACACTGGAACTTAATTTCACTTTCTGGAAATTTTTATTTACATTTTGATAATATTTTATTCACCAAAATGACAATTTTGCTAAATATTATGCTACCCTAATTCCTTGAATTGTTGGAGGTAATTTATTTTGCTACTTTATCTTTTGGATCATACAAAATTTTCGTTTAAAATATAAATATTTTATTTATTTATTTACGAATGTAAAAAATTATGTTAAGGGCCTCAAAATTCTCAGAATTGGCGCTGACAAGAGTTATATATGAAAATATTTGCCTTACAGCGGAATTGTCTATTCTAGTTGTGACAAGATTAGTGAAGAAACCCATACGTGTTGTACAAAAGATTGATCAAAAACTCTTTTTTCTATCTTTCTATTTATATACGACACTTCACGATTTCGACTAAACACTAAATTTACAAAGAACACATCTGATGAGAGCCATGCATGGTTGCAATAAATAAGAAAATCTAATCTACATTTTCCCTCCAACCAAGCAGCATGTAGATGCATTGGCACCCGGCGAGTACCCACGGCCACTCGTGCTAGATTGACAGGGAACTTTTTTTTTTTTTTGACAATAAATAAAATTTTTAGCTCATATAACTGTTATTTCATTTCATTTTCAAATACCTCATTCAGTTGAGTTAATTAGAGATTGTTCTGGTTCGATTCCCTAGCTTGTAATTCATATATTTTTAGTTCTCCAATTTTTACCATTTTACAATTTTTACCAAAATTAATGGCAATAGGAAGAGGAAAGTCGAACTCGTGACTATCCTTAAATATTATTGGAATACTTATCATTGTGGCACTTGCTGAGTTTGATATTATTGTTAATATAATAATATATATTAAGTTTTAAATATTAATAAATGATCCCGCTTTTACGATTGCTGATTGTCGACATTGACTAATCAACGTTCGCTCGGGTTGAACTTCAATGCTAGGTCCACTCCTGATCTTGGTACCCATATTCTCACCTGATTATGTTAAGATAAAACTGATTCTTCCATAGATTTTTATTTATTATTATTATTTTTTTTTCTGGGTTTTCTTTGATCTGTCAGAAATGATATTTTTGGGAGGGTCGAGATAGGTATATCTTCATTGTTATGACTCTTTCTATATTAACTTTTGGTCGATAGTTCGAGGATCACATTTGGTATTTCATTTATTAAACAATGGCATTTGATCGATTTTTAAGTGGGATCAATCTATTTCATGTAGTTAAAAGAACCGATTCTGGGCGTGTTTGGTAGAGATTAAAATCAAATTAAAATTGAAAAACTAGCCGTTATTGTTGACTTTTATTAGACGAGTGAGACTCAATAAAAACTATATTTTTAATTTTAATTGAATTTTAAGCACGACCGAACACATCATCTACATGTTTTCATGGGTAAACACTGCTGCTGATGGAGAATACGGGTTTTATCCAAACTGTGTGATAACAAATAATTTTATTTTGTCACCTGGAAAATTAACATCCTTCACTCTTACCAATTTGGTTCTCTCTTTGGTTATTCAGATGCTCAAATGCAAAACTGGTTTCTTTTCCTCTCTCTCTTTGGTAAATCAGTTTAAGCAATGCGAATTGTTGCTTATTTGATGAGTTACATGCACAGGTCGGCATGGTATTGCACAGTCGTGAAGGTCTTGAGAAGATGGGTAAACTTTCTTTACCCGCTTGTTTTCCGTTATCCTCTACCTGGGCTTAAGTAGTTGGCTATGCAGGTGACACATTCGTATGAAAAATCACAGATGAACTCAAATTGATTGTGGTGGCGACAGATAGAGAATTTAATGCATACAATAATTGATTGGCAGGAAACAAAATTCCAAATTATTCACGGCACAAAACTAGATTCAAAATTTTATATACATGATTACACGACGGCGATAGGGTTGTAAACAAATTATTCATGTTTGTACACATATATTAAAATAGAGAAGAAAAAGCAGTCGTCTTGTATATGATGCGGACGCCCTCGAGAATTATTTTTTTCTATTATGGATTTACTTTTATTATTGGGTTTAATTATTGGGTTGACCCAAGCCCTTCGTAGGGTTAGCTTTACTATTTATTTGATTTTTGCATTATAATTGGGACAATTAATGAACTAACGAAATTGAGATGGGAGGCAATGTCAAATGAAACTTGGGCAAGGAAGGATCGTTGGTTGCAGTGCAAAACCACTACAGATATCCCAATAAACATTCTAATACCCAAAGTGGAAATTACGTGAAACCAGGTGCTAAGTTTCAAGTTTTTAAAAATCACGTTTACACTTTATTTAATCAAAAATCAAGTTTTAATTTCACAATTAATATTTAATAACGATATTTAAAATTAAATTAATCTATATACTCAACATACCACCTACCCCTTACCAAATTTCAATCCCTAATTCCCAAACTTGTTGCTCTCTTTCATCTCTTCTCTCCCGTCTCTTCTCTTTCGTCCCTTTTCTCTATGTCACACATATCACCGGAGGCAACATCGCCCGGCACTCACGTCGTCGCGGCACACACGTCGCCGAGAGGAGCAATAGCGAACGAATGGCAAAGAAGTGACGCTCTGTGTGGTGGATATGCGGCAGTCAGTGTGATGGAGAGGCGATGAGCCTTACTGGTGATGGCAGTCCGACACGCTGAGCCCACACGCTCGTGGATTTGGTGGATCTGTCGTGGATTTCATCTTACTGGTAAAATCTGTTGCGGTACTGTGTGTGTGCGGTGTGGGTCTTCGATGTAGGTAGAGGTACTATGTGTGCGGGGTGACGATGTGCGGTTGCGATTGCATGCGTGCGGCAGATCTATGAGTGTGGGAGGGGGGCTGTGGAGAGCGGATCTGTGTATGTGTGTGTGTGTGTGTCTGTGTCATGGCAGATAGCGAACGTCGGCTGTTTGGGTTCAGTTTTCATCCCGTTGTGTGTTATGCGGCTGGTTAGTTTGTGTTCGTGTGGTGGCGATAAACTTGTATGGATATGTGGTGTCCGTCCGTGTGATGGTGTTTTGATGGACCTGACAATATTGGTGTTGTTGTGCAGGGGGCGACGGTGGTGGTTGTTGTTGGTGTTATTGTTGGAGGGTGGTTGTGACTGTGGCGATGGCGGCAGGTATGGGACGAAGTGTCTGTGACCAACTATTTGGTCGATCTGTGACATGTGACCAAGTATTGGTGGGGTGCTGGGATTGGGGGACGGGTGTTTGAGTTTCTATGACCAACTATATAGTTCTATGTGACCAACTATTAAATCGCAACATTAAAATTCGATAATATGTGACCAACTAATTTGAAAATACGTGACTTCTGTTATCTATACTTTTCTTAACTTGCGACCAATTCAAAATATGTGACCTATAGTTTTGTTTATTAGTGACCATTAAAGTCAATTGTGATTCATAAATATGATCTGTGACCAACAAACATATGATCTGTGATCAACAAATTTGGAAACATGTGATATCTGTTATCTACATTTTTTTAACTTGTGACCAAATTAAAAATATGTGACTTATAATTTTTTTGATCAATAACAGACAGAAATCTATGATCGACAAATTTTAAAATTTGTGACCTATACTCGCCGGAATTAAGTGGCGTCGGAACGGTCACTGGAGGAGTAGCTGTCGCCGGAAAGTCAACGGACGCTAGAGCAATGGGGATGAGGGTGGTAGAAGTGGGGTGGGGTGGGTTAATTATATTATATTACAATTAAATATTTAATTTAACATAATTGTAAAATATAATTAATTAATTAATGGAAAACCTGCTTTTTGCAATTCTAAAAATTTGGGACCTGATTTTGGATAGATAAAGCCCTGAGTTATGCATTTTTCCCATACCCAAATCCCATAGCCCACTTGTCATTTTCAAAGTTTATTTTGGCTTTTGTTAGTAGTCTCAGCCTTTAGTTTTTTTTTGGGCTTTAGTTTGGTGTACTTGTTTTATTTACAAGTGTAATTGATTGTAGTTTTTTTTTTTAAAAAGGAAAACGGAAACAAAAACGAAAAAAAAATATTCTAACATATTTTTTGTAGGTATATCTTCCTGACATATTGATTGACTCAATTACTTCAACGAACAAAAGGGGAGCTACTATTTCTTTATCTTTAGTTATATTACTGTTTATCTTATAATTGTATGGATTAACTTTTTTGTGATGCTATATTTCTAATCTTTACCTGAAATTCACGTCCCTAAATTCTTAACATTGTTATATTTCCACTTTTATCTTGTTTTACGTGATTAAGTTGTTGACTAGTATTTGACTATTGCTTTGTTATTTTACATAGATCAACGGTATTAACTTGCCATATTTGGATTTACATAATCCCAAAAAAAAAAAAAAAAAACTAAAAAAAAAATTGTAAATTTAAATTCTCATGTTGTTATTTTCAGTTCTTAAATGAGTTGTTTATTGATCTCTCCATACACTTCATTTAGCTGGTCGTACATTGCATACGGTTGCACAGTGGTCATTTTATCATATCTAGTTCCAGTACCCTAACCATGGACCCTTACCAATTTGATGCTCTCACCCGAAAATTAGCATAACTTGTCATAAACCAACAATAGTTACAAACTCAATTTGCGACTGTCCAAACTAAGATGACTGCTGCTCGTGAAGAGAATAGAGACCTACCTGCTAGGTTGAACACCTTTGAGCAAACCTCACATTCGACTGAAGTTGAAAACTATGAAGCGTTCAATAATAGGCATTATCATCGTCCCCAAGGTGACCAACAACATGTTAGATGTGATCATAGGATTGGACATCAAGTTCGTGAACAGGAGTGAGAACATCACTGTCACGATACTCAGTCTCATCCTTGCTACGATAAGCATTTCTTTAGAAACATTAAATTGGATGCCCTAACCTTTGATGGTTGCTTATACCCTAGAGTATTTACTAGTATGGAGTCCCAAAAGATTGGAGAGTTTAATTTCCTAGTCTAAAATTAACGGCACCACTCAACTCTTTTGGGAAAGTGTTGAAGAACTCCTCGAGAAAAGTCGTGCCCCTCCTGTTGGGAGTTGGGATAAAATGAAGCGTCGACTTCAAGAGAAGTATTTACTCCAATCGTATAGGGATAATTTGTTGGATCAATGGAATGCTCTTACGTAAGGCAATTAGTAATTGAGTGCATTACCCAATTGGATGAATTCCGAATGAGATGTCAGGTCGTTGAGGATGAAGCTATAACTTTAAGTAGGTTTAGATAAGGCCTCAGAGACGATCTTAAACATGAGCTCGTCTTTTAAGGTGTTACTACTATTGACCGTACTTATTCTTTTGTTCGAGACTATGAGTTAGTCACTAGGGTTCTGTTTAGAAGTTGTGGTGACAACCGTGTCCCCATCTCTTTAGCGCCCACTCCTTTCTCTAAGTCTATGTTAGGGCCTCTCCAAGCTAAGGTTCCTCATGTACAGGAAAATAAAAGTAAAGGTCCTAAAGTTCCAAGAACGTCCTCTCGCTTGCAATGCTTTAACTGTAAGGGTGTTGTTCACATTTCCTCTAACTATCCTCATAGAGCCCTAGTTATGGAGGAACGTGAGGGTATATTGGATGACCTGTTGGAGGATCAAGTTTATGAGCCTAAGTTTGAAGAGTTTGAAGAGTTGGATGATAATGAAGATACATTCTTAGGTTGTATTCAGACATTTCCCGTGGATCTAAGGCCAAGACCCCTTATCCCCGACACATCTAGATTAAGTGTTGTACGTTGTACCCTTACTCAACCTAAAAATGCTGATGATTGGCATCGTCATGCCATTTTCAACACTTACATCAAGATCGATAATAAGGGTTGTAAAGTCATTGTGAATAGTTGTAGATGCATTAATGCAGTTTTGATGGCTATTGTATCCCGTTTTGGGTTGAAACCAATTCCTCACCGTCAGCCGTATAGCGTCTCTTGGGTTGATACTTCCTCGATAGTTGTAAAAGAACGTTGTCTAGTACATATTTAGTTTCTCGAGTATAAGGATCATATATGGTGTGACGTCATTTCAATGGATGTCGGTCAATTCATTCTTGATCGACCTTGGTTGTTCGATTTAGATGTAACTATTTAAGGTCGATCTAATTCATGTTCTTTTGAGTTTAATGGACAGAAGAAGATTCACCTTAACCCACTACCCCCCAAAACTTGTTGGCTCGCATGAAGCAAAGAAAAGCGAGGAACAAGAAAGGTTACATATAATTAACCTTACGGAGTTCGAACACACACTTGTGGGCAATTCTGTTGTGTTTGCCTTGATTGTTATGGAGGTTCCATTGAACTCTCCAATAGTAGCCCAAGCGGTCATTCAAGAGTTTCGGGATGTCTTCCTTGAGGACCTACCTGGCTAGTTACCTCATTTACGGGACATCCAACATGCCATAGATTTGATCTTGGGAGCGTCGTTTCCAAATTTGCCTCATTATAGGATAAATCCTACTGAGCATTCTGAACTTTAGAGGCAAGTAGATGAACTCTTTCTTCTCGTCAAGCTCTTCATTCACCAACTTGATTTTTGACTTGTCATTCTAGAACAAGAACTTCGAATAAATAACAAGCACCTGAGTGTCGAAACATTTTAAAGAATCAACCATACTACCTCAATAATGTTCTTTTTGGATATGAAATCATTGTACTCATCTTCAGCTTTCTCAAACATGGCCACGACTTTCTTATTTACCGTTTTCTCAAAGCTACAACAGGAAAAGAGGCAAAATGTCAGAATAAATCAATTTTGCTCTTAGGATTGCTTATAAAATGTGGCTTGGTCTATTGCTGTAATTTAGCAGCCAAGACAAAGCATACAGCCTTAAAAATCCCACTACATTCTCACCTAGATTGTTTAGCTTGCAATTTTTCGAATTCTTCCCGAGCCTTACTAGGATCACGGGAAGCAAAGTCATAATTTGATCTTGTTCTCCCAAAAAGTTATTTTTCAGTTGCAATTCAGGGATGCTTCTCTATTAATTTTTCAACCATCAAAGCACAATCTTTTTGATCCATCTCCACACGTTTCACCTACACATAAACAAAGAAATAAATAGAGGGCCGAGGGTCTAGAGAAATAGGTACAAGAAAACATATTAACAACTCACCTCTTTCTCCAATCTCTTCCTCTCAAGGTTTGTCGCGCTCATTCTATGCTGAAGCCCTCTTTGCTCCTTGACAATGCTAATAATTTGTGAATCATGTTCCTTAATCTTCATCCTTGCTGAGTTGAGCTCAGATTGGGCCTGATCATGATTATATTTTAATGAAGCAACTTGCAAGAAAAAAGAATGAAAATAATTCTTCATCCCCACTGTAAAGAAACATTATTTTATATAAGTGAACGTGATCAGTATAACCAATGTACCTTGGTCTTGCAAGAATCCACTTCCAAAGTAAGATCATTGAGCTGCTTATTCAAAACATCCGACTTTCCAGTTAAACATGTTCTGTTTTAACAGCTTCCATTTCCAATATGAGCCTCCCCCTTTTACTCTTATGCACCTAGAAATATGGTCAACTATGAAACTACGGAGTCCAAATTAGAATTAATTTGATCAACAAAAACATTTAATGTACATAAAATGTTTTATCCATGTAATAGATCCCATATAGAAAACAGAACAGCTAATGCAAATATGCTTAAAATGTTCTGACATCGGCAAGTCAAATGAACTTTACTTATCCAACAGAGAAAGAATGAGGAAAGGTCTGCAAAAAGAATGATGGGAAAAATAGAAACGATAGAGTTGTATTGAAAGAATAAGAGTATCATATTATATATTTCAATGGAACAAATGCCTATGGAGTAGCAAAAAGTTAGTAGCTATTAAAAATTATATTGTTCAAAGACATTAAAACGATCAAAAACTCAACTAAGTATCATAAAAGACTATATTTAAATAAGAAACAATCTGTTAAAATTTGGGGTTCCATCTTAAAAAATCAACCTTATTAAGAGGAGTAGTCCAAGATCTTTATTAATTGATCTATGTCAACATTATTTATCTATGTGGGATATATATCCCTTAACACGCCCCCGCAAGATGGTGGTTCATGTGAGCAGACCAATCTTGAAATCCACGAGCTCATTTTAGAGTCTTAATGGGATCAAATCGCTCGTTGGAGCATAACGGGCTCTGATACCATGTTAAAATTTGAGATTCCATCTTAAAATGTTAACCTTATTAAGAGGAGTAGCCCAAGATCTTTATTAATTGGTTTGTGTCAACATCATTTATCGATGTGGGATATATATCCCTTAACACAATCAAACAAACCAACGTCTGGGCAGCAAAACTTACGTATCCATTGTTCTAGCAAAATATTGGTCATAGGCGAGTCATACTTAGCATTAATATTTTTGTAACATCTTGGAGTTCTTTTTTACTCAACGTGGAATACTTTAGGCCACTGAGCAATTTCAATTAGTCATGTTAAGAAAAAACCAGCAAGACCTACAAGGGTATATATCCGTGGAGATGGAACCCCAATCACATTGAAAACCTGGAAGAATCAGTTATGATAAACCTTTGTGTCGTCAACCATAACATAGTTGACAATAACGACTCCATCGGAAGAATGAACAAAAACGTTCTTGTTCAGAGCCATGGTATCAAACTTCTTATTCATACATGTATGGGTGGGGGTGATTGGAGTAATTGGAAGTGGTGGTGGTGGTACAGTAGATACACAGATCCGTGTGGTAATGGTGTAGTGGAAGCACCGATCTGGGTGGTGGTGAAGTAATGTTGCAGCAGCGTTTTAGGTACAGATCTGTGTGGCGACGATGGTGGTGAGGTGAGGTGATAGTAGTGTTTTTTGGTGGTATCAATGGCGGTGGGAGTGGGTCGGATAAAGAACGTTCGTGACCAATTATTGGACAATTTGTGACCAACTATTGGATAATTATGATCAATAAAATGAATAAATTATGACCAATTAACAATATGTAACAAAAAATGTGTAGTTGTGACCTACAATTTGTATTTTCATGATTGATGAATAAGTTGTCATCAATTAATTTGATAATTTATGATCGAAAAATAACTTGTGACAAATTAATTTGATAATTTTGAACCTTGAAATAAGTTGTGACATATAAATTTGTGATTTGCGACTGAAAAATAAGTCACTACCTATTAATTTGATAAATTCAGATCGATAAATAAGTCTCGATCCATAAAATTTGTGAATGTGACGTTCTATGATTGTAATTAATATGTAATTATGACCATAAACTGTATATAAACCTATTTATGACCTGATTTTTGGAAAATAAAAATTCAAGTTTGTCAAAGTTGAAATTGTATCTTTAAATATAGGTAATTATATATTTGTTCCCATTCTAAAGTGTATCTCGAATGTTATAATGGATCGGGATAGTAAATTATTTATTTTCTTATTTCAACAAGTGGCTTGATTGTTGGAGTATAAACAATCGTCGAACATTTTTTCTGAACCGACCGCCTTTGCCTCTAACATGATGTTACTATGAAGACAGCATATGGGTGGATTGGGAGGTGGTCAAGAGATGCTGATAGTTTGATCTATAGGATTTTGAGGCCAATAAATGGTGGCGTTTTTTAGATTTTGATACGATAACCACTAGAGAAAAATGTAAAAAATTAGGGTCGAACAAAACTCCCGAATCGAACCGAACCAATCAGTTCTTGATTTGATTCTCGATTGCAGACCAAGAACCGAATAAGAATCAAATCTCTCTAATTTTTTACCCCGACGGTTTCATTTACTAAATGCCCAAAAATTTCGAGTTTGGTTTGGTTCTCTTTATAACGGAATCAAATTGGACCATGCCCAACTATATAAAAAATTCTCGAAATAGAAGAGAAAAAAAGCTATTCGAAAACAGTGATGGAAAGTTATGAATAATCGACTACTGAGAAGGATTCTCCATGAAATTTATAATTTAAAAAATTTATAAGCAAGCTTTACAAAAGGTTTATAAAAAAATCATAGAAAATCTTGGAATGTTACAGATGATACGTTAAATTCCCACCATGATAGAATGAAAGGGTAAATTAAAATCCCACCACAAAGGTGTCGGGTAGAATTGAACGACTCGATTGATCTCGTGCACATATTTGTGAGATGTACCCCATCTATAGAAGTGAACTCAAGTTGATCACCTTGTTATCTAAAATTCGTAAGGGTAGATTCTTCTATCATTATATTTACGTACAAAAATAAGTTAACCTAGATCCAACATCCAAAAATATGACACTTCTCGAAAATCTTTGCACCACACCATTAAGTTGGTCTCCTATATATGTGTGTGTCATTATCCTAAGGTGTTTTATAAAAGTGCTCACTCTCATTTCCTTAAATGTAATTAGGGACGAAGTTATGATAAAAGAATTGTGGGACAAAAATTGAAAATCTATAAGAATTTTTTTGAAAATTTTGGGCAAAAAATTTAAATTAGTGTGGAGTAGCTAACCCCACTGCCCCACACTAAATCTGTCCCTGACTATATTAGTTATAATATTTATATCTCGAACTTGAACTAATTCTTACATCAGAGGTGGAATCGAACTTGAACCTGAATCGATGGGTTTGGGTTTAATTTTAGTAATTATAAAGATCCGAATGATTCATTTATGAAATATTCGAAGTGTAATAAATGGTTATGCGTATTGAATACCCAGACTGGTCTACCCAACGCTCAGACCTATTTTAGGCACACATAATACACTCTTAAGATAATGGCAGTTGTATGGGTTGGTAAATGGGCAAAACCTTTTCACATGAAATAAAAGAATATTCTAAAATATATGAAAATATATGGTCATGGCTTTCATGCTCTAAGAACTCAGCTTTCGTGTGAAATACTGAAAGCCTTTTGAGCATTCTTTGCCTCCATTGTTTATTATATGCTTGTGCTTCATTTTGTTATATTCAAAAATACCATTTTTTGTTGTCCCCCCACACAAATGACAAAAAAAAAAAAAAAAACTCTTTTTACCGCTTTATCTTCTTTTTTTCACCCCCTAATACATGACAATATCATGTTCTAAAGTATTAAATCAAATTATATGTGCTCTTACTAGTTGTAAAACTAAAAATTTCGGTGGCAAACACTCAAAGAACTATTCTTCGTGGTATTTGGTCCCAGTTTACCTCATGGTTATGCCGCTTCATTTTTCCATCACTACAAAATACAGTATATAAATCTAGCTATAATGTGACATAAATGACTTTAGCATCCCAACTAATCCTCAACAATACCATCAAAATAGCTAGCTAATTCTCTGACCTTATTTTTTGTAATAATTAATGGGAAAAATCAAGGATCTCAAAGTTTGAAAAGAAATAAAAATTGGATTAGTTATAATTCTAATTGGAGTTAATTAGCCTTTGTACTGTTTTTCTGAAGGCAGGTCCTGGCTTTACGCCTTTACCCCCTTCATTTGCTTGTACTGTTTCTCATCATTTTAATAAATATCCAACAGTGGTTTAATTAAAAAATAAGAGAGAAAGAAGTGCAACGGGTATAATGCAGGACTTGATGCATTGGGGGTTGATTGAACATAATTTTGGTACTTTAGAACATAGTATGTAAACATTCAGACATTTAAATGTTTTTTTTTTCTAATTTGAACCTGGAAGATACTCAGACTTGATGGGGGAATATGTAAATATAATCTTGAATCTAAGAAAGATGTGTGTTTCTCTAAGCAGTAGGAGTCGATTGAACATAAATTCGTCATTTTCATTGACATGTCAATAAACAAGGAGTGTAATGCGGGACTTGAAGCAGCACAAACAATTTTGAACAATGAGTATTAAACAAGTAAAAGAAACTAAAAAAACTTAACATAGTTCATCAGAGAGATGTTACTAATTCTAGATATCTACTTGAAGTCATTGATGCTAATTATTTGACTTTATTTTCATTGTCAATCATCAGAAAAATCAAGTATCTTAAAATTGCAGGACTGCATGCTCGTAACGAGTACTAATTACCCATTTTCTTATTAAACAAAGCATTGTGATTGACAAACACTAACACTGAAAGATAGCTAGGGCGAATTGGATTACATAACCCATTAATCCTAGCTATAAAAGATGGAAACCAGGTGTTGTGCATATCGACCAGAAAATTATCCCTCGTGGATATCAAAGGGCACACTACTTAACAATATCACCACAAGACCATGTATCGAAGTATACAAAATCAAAAAAAGATGTTTGTTAATTTGAAAGAACCTGGATGATACCGAGTCTCTATTGGAGAATATGTACATAATCTCGAAATCTAAGAAGAAATAGAGGTGAGATTCTCTAGCTGTTGTCATTTTCCATTGACATGTCAATAATTAACAAGGTAAAACTCCATCTCTTATTAAATGAAGCACTATGCTTGGCCAACGCTAACAATGAGAGAAAGCTAGAGCATGGAACGGGATTACATACCCCAATAGTTTGGAATCCATAAACAATGGAAAGTAGGTGTTGTGCATATCGACCCTTTAAGTGTCCCCGCCTGATTATTTAGTAGTATCACAACTAGACCATAAATCACAGAATATTAGAAGAAAAGAATGGGCAGTATCCTTGTAATCACTACCATGTAGAAGACAAACAAATTAGAGCAGTACATCCCATAGCTAAGTTAGAGGTATCCCCCTCTATACACTATATCAGTATCAATTTGCAAAAGTCTCCTCTGACACATTACCCTAGTTGTGCTAATAGGTACATCCCAATCCAATAAGAAGGCTTTTTTCCCTCTAATTGCTTTCTTTTCCTAGATTTTCTTTGGTGCTGTCAAATCACTATAATATTGTGGAAGACGACAACTAAGTATTTACACAAATTATAAGTCCTCGTAATTAGTTATAAAACTAAATTTAGGTTCCGACATAGACAATACCTTTCTTCGGGTACTATCCTTGTTTACCTCATGGCTATGTAGCTTTATATTCCGTCACTACAAAATGTACAATGTATAAATCTAACTATAATGCAATACAAATGACTCTAGTTCAGTCTAGCGGTGTCAAACAAGTCGAACGGCACGTGGGCAACTTGGACTCGTAATTTGACGAGACCGAGCAAGAGTTGAGCGGGCCAGCTCGCTCACGGGTGAGCCCACGAGCATGTGCCACGTGTCTCGCCTACAACAGTGACCAAAATGGTCACTTTTTTTTTTGTCACTGTTATAGTTCAGTGACCATTTGAAAACCGTCAATGAACTATCAAACGTGGCCATTTTGGACACTTTAATTTTTTTTCCTTCTTTTTTTTTTACTATATAAATGCCTAACCCATTTCCAAATTTTTTCACACAAAATCCCAACAATAATTCTCACTCTTTTCGACATTCTACAATCTACTACATTCGTTTCTACCTTCAATATCAATTATTACACTACAAATTTACAGTTACAATCTTATATATAAACTTTCTTTGAATTCTTGATTTTTTTTCATACTCTTTATTTACTTAGTTACTTACTATATAGTCTATACTATATAAATTGCAATACATCTTCTACACATTTCATCACAATTCACAAATGGATCCACACTCATTTGTAGAGAGCTTGTTCGGTATCGGAGGCGAATCACCTATGATGCCACAAAATCAATTTCAGAATGAATTTTTGGTCTTAATGAATTACCCATTCTGGAAAAAAAAAAAATCCAGATTTGAATGCTCACGGAAGTGGTAATTTAATTGATTTGTTGACGTTGATGTTCCCGAAGTGGAACAGGAGGAGGAACATGAAGCGAAAGGGGAAAAATGGACAAAATGTTGGGATCACTTCAAGTTGATTTCAAATGGTCGTGTGGTCGATGGAGTACAAAGTCTAAAGCAGTATGTAAATACTGTCAATAAGGACTGACATGACAAAAGGGCGTTGGTACCACCTACATCAACCGTCACTATAAAGCATCTGCGGCCAAACACGTGCGGCCAAACACGTGCTTCTTGCTGCTGGTTAAATGCAATTGCAATTTGGTAGTCCAACTGCCGGTTATGCGTCTATGACACTTTGCACATGAATGTATTCGGAAGAAAAAACTTGAACATGAATGGTGAAGTTCGTTGTCGGTGCTGAGTTACCTCTAACAATAGCGGTCAACCAACATTTAATTTCCTACGTGAAAGAATATATTCAACCGAGGTATGTTGTAGTAAGTAGAAACGCTCTTCGTTCTGATACAATAGAATATTTCCTTAATATAAAGAAACAATTGATTACCAATTTGCAAATATATGGTAGTGTTGTATCTTTAACTTCGAATACATAGGAAGGGATTAATAAAAGAGAATAAATAGCTACAACTGCATACTATATAAACCCACTTTGGTGTATGCATAAAAAATTATTGCTTTTAAAATTATTAAGTTCCCTCACAACGCTAACAATATATATAACATTATTATAAGCATTATTAGAGAATATCATTGTGAGAGTAAATTTCGTTCTTTTACATTTGACAACACTAGTGTTAATAAGCCAGTTATCGATAAATTGTATTTGGGTACCGCAACTCAATTTCGATGGTTATTTATTTCATATTCGTTGTATGTCTCATATTTTTAATTTAATTGTGAAAAATGGGTTGAAACATAATCTCAAATAATGGGGGCCAAATGGGGGCATATGAACATTATTTATATATATGTACTTCCTTCTCGACATAATCCATCATAAAAGATTTGTATTAATGCAGTTCACATAACTTGAGTAATCATAATCTGTTGCATACATGTAACAACATAAACTCAAATTAAAGTGCAAATGGGTATTAATACATGAGAAATTGAGATAAAAATACTACCGTAAGAATAAAAGTAAGGGTTGGCTAAAAAATCTTACAATGTCAAGGTAACTTGTAGTTCACGGAAAATTGAAACACATGCTATTGTGACTATTTTTCTGTAAACGGTTCATACGTAATTTCACTTTTGAATCCGTTTTACATGGGCACACCACAAAAAGAGCATCCAAGGTTCCGCCTGTCATATATTATCGCACCGCCAACTGTTACAATCAAAGAAATAAAAATCAAAGTATTTCTACCAATTTTTATTAAATATTAATATATAATATGTATAAATTAAAAGTTAAGAACATGAACAAAGAATTGAAATTGAAAGGTACCTTTGGAGAGAAATTACTAAGAAGGGAAGAATATGGATATTAGAAATTCGAGCAAATAGGGGTATTGTGCCTGTTGGGAACCTACTTAGTCATGCGCAGCGAAAGTAAAGCAAATTTCGATTCCCAAACAAGGATCTACATTGTGTTTAAGTAGAAACTGTGTTTAGAATAATACCTTGGATGAATTCCGTAAACTCTTATGCTGATTCACGAACTCCAATGATCACGATCTGCAATCCAAGTTGCCCAATTGTCCAGCCTCCAATGGTGATCCACACAAAGAATAAGAATGACGGCTAGGGTTTTCTTTTCTCGTGCTAGCAAGAATAATGAATAATTCTCTACGGTTTTTCAAAACCCTAACAACATATTAATATAAGTCCAAATGGGCTTGACCCATCTCTTAACTTAACCCGGTCCAACATTTAATTAATCAAATTAATTAAATTTGGTCCATGAATTAATTAATCCAATTAATTAATTCGAGTCTATTAATAAGCAATTCAATTAATTAATTATACAACACTTGTCAATTAATTAATTGGTAAATATCATTCTTCTGGTTCTCTTTTGTGTGTGACCCATTAGGTTCCCGATCACGATACCCAACGACGTGAATTATTATTTTGATCTAATCAAAATTGATAAATTAATATACCCCTTTTAATTTATCATCAATTCACATTCGTCGTCCCAGATTGACATCTAACAATGTGTCGGGCAATACATGTGACGGGAAATGTCACGTGGCGTGTCGAAACCAAACTTGTTCGTTTGCCGTGAAACTATAATCCTTTCGTCAATATGATCCGATCAATTACGAGATATGAATATGTGTCAATCTCAATTATCGATCATATCTTTTATTCCACTGTTAAGTCAATGTAAGTCGAAAACTCCTTTTCAACTTATGAGTTCACATTGGCCAAGGATTTCATTATCAACTAAACTGGATGAAATGTAGATCATAATCTCTTACTATCTAAGAGTGACGAATCCTCTATTGATCACTCACAACTTTCATATGATTCTTGACATACCCGAATGATGCCGTATTAGCGACCCTTGACAGAGCAACATCCGACATCACCAAAGTATGACTATCCTCATATAAGGCATTATGATGACCTCAAGTCAAAGGACAAATTCCACTGCCGAACGTTAGAGATTAACTACTGACACTCAGATAGTTTTCCATGTGGAATCTCTTAGCAGGTCTCCAATGTTTTGTTCTATAACAAAACATTCACGTGTTTATTCAAGTGTCACCACATTCTAACTTGTGAGATCAACTACTTACTTTATAAGTAAGAAATGTCACACATGATGGTCTATCCGTAATAACGATATCAGTATCTCGTTATTACATACAACCACGGACGATTTAAGATTCAGTTATACATAATTTGTATCTCACAATCACAACTCCTTGTGATTAACAAATCACTAAAACGTGAATCTACGGATTCTATTATTTAATTAATTAGGATGTTAATTCAATAAATAACAGATCTTGCCATAAATATATATCAATTATATATATATTAAAAGTGCTTATGTCCAAAGTTGATTGGACCTAGGGCATAACACTTACAAACTCCCACTTGTACTAGATCCAATCCCTTATGTATTTTATACCATAAGAGTCCACGTGACGATCGTGTTTATGCTGCGACAACTCTTTGTCAACGAATTTGCAATTTAATAACTTGTGGGAATTCGTTCTTTCTTTACGTCATTTCATTATATTATCTTTCCAATGAGATAATACTGCATTAACACATGTTTGAATCATTGATGAGACCTTAGTTCCTTCGCTTGCATGATGACTCCATTATTATCACAATGCAAAAGAATGTGATCAACAATGTTAAGAATTACTCGAAGTTCATTAATGAACTTCCTGATCCAGACCACAACTTTTGCTGCTTTCTAAAGCAATGATGTATAATGCTTCTATTATTGAATCTATGGTTATTTTCGATTTGAAACCTTTCCAACATACCACTTAAGAGTAAACCAATATCTTAATTGAAATATGCAATCATTATAGTCTAACTAGAAGTTAGCATCAGTATATCCACAAACTCTTAGTTCATATTCTCCATGTGAAATCTTCTCAAGATTTTATTTATATAGATTGGGATGAATTAAGCATTCTCTTAGATCTATCTCTATAGATCAACTTGCTTCTTCCATGTCTATCACGGAGAAATTATTTGACAACCATAATTTCAATAATTGAAATACAAGGACGTCGTTCCCTATAATATGTCTCATACATATAATATTAAGAATGCAACAATGCTCCCACTATCTTCTTTTAAACACACAATTTATTTTTGATAAAATCAAATATTTTGACTTTTATATCAAATCGAATATTTCAGCTCCAAAAGGCTTGTTTCAGTACATATTGAACTTTTCTTGTAAACTCATTTACAACCTATGAGTTCTAATATATTAGGCGGGTTGACCAAGAACCAAACCTTGGTTACATTAAGTTCATATCGGATATCATAGCCTTATGCCATGTCAGCGAGTCAACACTTAACTTTCCTTATGCATAATTAGTAGGTTCATCATCCTCGATTAGTAATGCTAGATTAGTAATCATGGATTCTTACCTTCCAGAAGGTGGAATGATCCTATAAGATTTACATGGAGCTGTCGTGTCCTCAGGAGTCTCAACTTCTTGATCAAGAATATGTCCTTCAACAGGTTTGGGATCAGACTCAAGTTCATCTACTTGGTTAACTATATATGTGAATCCTTGAACTCCTTCAAGATTTATTCTACTCCCACCGTCCCCTCCTAGAATAAACACTTTCTCTAGAAGTGTGACATGTCTTGAGATGAACACCTTCTTCTCAATGGAATTATAGAATTGATATCCAATTGTCTCTTGAATATCCCACAAATATATATATATATATATATATATATATATATATAGTTTCAAACTTATCCGATTCAGTGCGCTTCACATAAGCGTCACAACCCTAATCTTTCAAACGAGAAAAGTTGGGCCTTTTGTCTTTCCATAACTCGTATGGAGTTTTTGTCAACCCATTTAGATGTGACACAACTCAGTGTGTAGCACGTGGCAATCAGTGCATGACCTCAAAACGATTTTGAAGTATTTGCATGGCTTGTCCTTAGTTGCATTATATCTAATAGTGCACGATTCCTCATTGCAAATACACCATTATGTTGCAATGTATGTAGAGGAATCCACTGCGAGAGAATCACATTCTCTTTTAGATAATCTAAAATTCTACATTTCATGTATTCTCCACATCTATCAAATCTTAATGTGAGAATTTATTTACATATTGTTTCTCAATTTCTAGTTTGAATCACTTGAACATTTCAAGAGTTTCATACTTGAATTTCATCAAATATACATGATCATTTCTGAAATAGCCGTCTAGTAAATGTGATGAGATAAGAGAAACTTTATCTAGCATTGATTGATATGTATCCACATACATCACCATATATTAGACTCAGTAATTATGCAGATCTTTCTCATTTTCAAGTAAAAGGAGATATGATCATTATGCCTAACAGACATATTTTGCATTTGTCAAATGATTCAAAATCATTTGACCTAAATGTACATCTCCATGTAAGTTTGGAATTGCATTTTTATTTATATGACCAAATCTGCAATGCCGATATATGTGTTATTCAGATTATCATTTTTATGCCTTTCATTATCTATACTCATTATAGAATACTCAATATTTAGAATATAAATGTCATTTTGTAATTTACAATAACCATTAAGATCTTATCAAGATAAAATGAACAACAATTGTCCTTGACATTAAAATAATTCATGTCCAATCATGAAATTTATTTAATGCTCTTGGTAATGGCAAGAACAAAATAATATTTCTCTAATTCTAATATTAAGCCTAAAGTTAAAGGTAAGAAATAACTCCTATAGGCAATGCAGTAACATTTGCTCATATTTAACGTACATGTCAACTTCTTCCCCTTTTTGCAGTGATCTACTTCTGTTTAGTTTCTGTATATTTATACAAATATGAAATTCATATCTGGTATCAAATACCCACAAAACTAATGAAGTAGATATAAGCCTTACAATTTCTTTTCCAATGACATATCATTCCAAAATGATAATAATGGTCATTAGATTTAGTATTGTCCTTGTTTGCTTTAACTGTCTTAGCCATCTTGGTTGTTTTCTCAAAACATCCTTTAGACTTCCCTACAGGAATCTATGACCAAGATTTGCCCACTACAAACATAGATATTGGGCTTAACATTCTTAAGCATGTTCAGTAACTCAATAAGTGTGCATTTGAATTTATCCATGTTAAATTCATAATTAGTCACGAATAACCTACTGGCAAAGATTGTAGAACAAAGTCATACTTATTTCATTATTCATGATTGAACTCAATTGAGACAACATCTCAAAGTAGTCAACGTCTTCAGCACACCAGAACTGGCCGGAGACTCTTCTGCCATTATGCACTGGTATAGTTGCTAGGAAATCTCATATTTTTCCACACATGATTATTTATCATTCAACACTTTGAGATGAAAATTATGTGTTAGCATCTATACTCTTATGTTGCTTTTGTAACTCAGGTGACATAGTCGCAAACATCACACATGTTGCAATACTATCGCTTTCACTGTGTTTATTATAACAGCCACATCTTCCTTTATCGAGTCATCAACGAGTGTCTCTGAAAAGGGCTACTCAAGGATATAATCAATTATCATGCATGAGAACAATTCTCAAATTGCGGTGCCAATCAAGAAAATTTGGTTTGGTTGTTGGCATACAGTATGCCGCTCAAATACATATGGTTACTCAAGATTCAATAAATGTAAACGACGAAAAGTAAAAGAATAATATATAAAATGTATCAATTTATTTAATATGGTATTTTATAAAATTAATTTCGCTCCCACTGTTTAACTCAAATTTATGACCCTCTTACATAAATTTATGGAATCCATATTTGATTTCCAGTGGGCTGTGATCCCATTTGTTATATTAAAACCTTGAGTGTACTCAACAAGTTTTAATAAAACATTTAGGTAGATACTATTATCAATTGTATCTCTATACAACTCTCAGATCATTAAGCTGACAACTCTTTGTCTTCACACATCGTATGTGTTAGCTTAACATGCCTCTAAAATTTATCTTCTTGAGTGTGCTCAACAAAAGATAAGTTTTAGTTAAGTCAAACCTATCATTCAGAAATATCTAATATTTCACAGTGTCAAACATATCCCTAATAGACCAGCCTTGAGTGTACTCAACAAGCTGAGATAGATTTAGGACTCTCGTTTTTCACTATAATGATGGAAAGCGAATATAAATATGACTTAATATTTTAATATGTCTCTAAAATTTATCTCCTTGAGTTTACTCAACAAAAGATAAATTTTAGTTAAGTCAAACTCATCATTCAGAAATATCTAATATTTCATAGTGTCAAACATATCCATATTAGACCAGCCTTGAGTGTACTCAATAAACTGAGATTGATTTAGGACTCTCGTTTTTCACTATAATGATGGAAGGCGAATAAGAAACTGACTTAATATTTTTAACGAGGGGTTTTGCATGCAAATGTCTCATCGTAATAATTATATATATTTTATTATACATCTAACATGTAAATAAACATACATATAATAGTGTGGACGATTATGGACGTATACTATCTAGTCTTCCCGAGCCATAAGGAAGACTAGTTGGTCAGTTCCTAGGGGGTATAGTATTGATTCATACAATGCTCCATCTCTATGGTCTCCTCCTCTTTTTATATCTTCAATTAGTCCAGCTGCAACTTGTATCCTATACTAGTTGGCACGCAAACCTAAATAATATTGAACGGCGGACCCATAATAATAACGAACTCGCAGGTCCAAAATAAATTAGAGCTCGCAGGCCCATAAAACAACAAGAATAAAACTAACCATTCAACACATCCACATGGTCGAGTTCATAATCATCCACTAGTAAAACATTTATCATATAAATGCATTCCTATATAATATCTAATATTATATGCAAACATGTTTCAAGTTTCTAGCAATTAAAGTCGTCTAAACTTATTTAGACAAATGGACCGGAACAATGAATTAATTAATTAATCTAATTAATTAATTTAATTAGCGGGTATATTTAATTAAAATCAAATTTTAATTTTATATACCAAATTAGAATATCATTCTAATTCCACTATTACGGGGCGGAACTATTTAATTAAAATCAGATTTTAATTAAATATCAAATTAGAGTCCAACTCTAATTTCAAAGTTTTAAAATAAGATAATTTAATTAAAATCGAATTCTAATTAAATATCAAATAAGAGTCCAACTCTAATTTCAAAACTTAAGGCGATTAAATTAAATTTAAAATCAAATTTTAATTAAATATAAAATTAGAGTCAAACTCCAATTCCAAGATATTATGGCGAACTTATTTAATTAAAATCAAATTTTAATTAAATATAAAATTAGAGTCCAACTCTAATTCTAAGAAATTTTTTAGGGTGAGACATTTTAATTAAAATCAAATTTCAATTAAATGTTAAATTAGAGTCCAATTCTAATTTCAAGAATATATTAGGGTGAGATAATTTAATTAAAATCAAATTTTAATTAAATATTAGATTAAAGTCCAACTATAATTTAATTGAATTAACATTTTAATTTAGGATAAAACTCATAAATAAAATTAAATTCAATTAGGGTCAAATTTTAATATTTAAGTTAAAATTCAATTTTAACGAAAATATAAAAAATCGTCAATTTTAAATAAAATTTTAAATGGGTCAAAATTGATAATATGGGTCAAACCCCATCTGATAAACAAATTTAAAACTATTTTAAAATTTATATTCAAAACCTTTTCTTTTTTTGAAAATTGCAACTTGACCCAAGTTTAAAATTAAAAGCAAGCCCTTCAAATTCGAAAATTGCATGTTAGGGCCTCCATTTGAATATTGCAGAATGACCCCCTTCTTTTGTAATTGCAGGCGGGGACCTGCAATCTAACAAATTGCAGGAGAGGCCTCTGCCTCCATTCACCCAAAAACTCGACTGAAACCCTAGAATAAAAAACGCCCCCATTTTTCATGGAGTTCGGCGCCGACGCTTCCTCCACAGGGAACACCGGCTGCGGTAGGAACCACCGCTGTCAAGCGGCTGTGTCCAGCCGCCTGCAGCAGCTCAAACGAGCTGCTGCCACGAGCTGCAGCGCAGCGGCGACGCTGCCGCTACGATTCAGCGGCAGCGTTAGTCGCTGCAACTGGACAGCAGGCGCCGCTGCGGAGCAACGCCTGCTACTGCTGCAGATCGTGCAGCAGCGAGCCGCACGCTGCTGCACCTCATTTGCGCGCAGTGGGGCGTGCCACCACCGCGACACCGCCGCCTTCCGCCATTTTTTTTCAGATCCAATAATTTATTTTCTTTTCAAAAACAGATTTTTGAAAGACGAAAAATATAATTTTAAATTGCTAGATTCAAGAAAAATTAAAGAATCAACTTTTGACTGTTTAATCATGCAAAACAATTTCTAACAAACACAAAGTAGGCTCTGATACCACTGTTCGGAACCTACTTAGTCATGCGCAGCGGAAGTAAAGCAAATTTCGATTCTCAAACAAGGATCTACATTGTGTTTAGATAGAAACTGTGTTTAAAATAATACCTTGGATGAATTCCGCAAACTCTTTTGCTGATTCACGAACTCCAATGATCACGATTTACAATCCAAGTTGTCCAATTGTCCAGCCTCCAATGGTGATCCACACAGGGAACAAGAATGACGGCTAGAGTTTTCTTTTCTCGTACTAGCAAGAATAATGAATAATTCTCTACTGTTTTTCAAAACCCTAACAGCATATTAATACAAGTCCAAATGGGTTTGACCCATCTCTTAACTTAACCCGATCCAACATTTAATTAATCAAATTAATTAAATCCGGTCCATGAATTAATTAATCCAATTAATTAATTCGAGTCTATTAATAAGCAACTCAATTAATTAATTATACAACACTTGTCAATTAATTAATTGGTAAATATCATTCTTCTGGTTCTCTTTTGTGTGTGACCCATTAGGTTCCCGATCACGATACCTAACGACGTGAATTATTATTTTGATCTAATCAAAATTGATAAATTAAAATACCCCTTTTAATTTATCATCAATTCACATTCGTCGTCCCAAATTGACATCTAACAATGTGTCGGGCAATATATGTGACGGGAAATGTCACGTGGCATGACAAAACCAAACTTGTTCGTTTGTCGTGAAACTATAATCCTTTCGTCAATATGATTCAATCAATTACGAGATATGGATATGTGTCAATCTCAATTATCGATCATATCTTTTATTCTACTGTTAAGTCAATGTAAGTCGAAAACTCCTTTTCGACTTATGGGTTCACATTGGCCAAAGATTTCATTATCAACTTAACTGGATGAAATGTAGATCATAATCTCTTACTATCTAAGAGTGACAAATCCTCTATTGATGATTCACAACCTTCATATGATTCTTGATATACCCGAACGATGCCGTATTAACGACCCTTGACAGAGCAACATCCGACATCACCAAAGTATGGCTGTCCTCATATAAGGCACTATGATGACCTCAAGTCAAAGGACCAATTCCACTACCGAACGTTAGAGATTAACTACTGACACTCAGATAGTTTTCCACATGGAATCTCTTAGCGGGTCTCCAATGTTTTGTTCTATAACAAAACATTCACGTGTTCATTCAAATGTCACCACACTCTAACTTGTGAGATCGACTACTTACTTCATAAGTAAGAAATGTCACACGTGATGGTCTATCCGTAATAACGATATTCGTATCTCGTTATTACATACGACCACAGAAGATTTAAGATTCATCGATTCTCCCGAGAGTTCACAATTGCCGCGAGCAAACATATTAATGATGAGGAAGGCATTTTTGAGATTCTGGGGACAGGTATGTCTTCAAGACTTCCAGCCATCAACAAAGGCCGATTGTCCAGCTTAGTCCCCAACAACAAGTAGTCATACATAATTTGTATCTCACAATCACAACTCCTTGTGATTAACAAATCACTAAAACTTGAATCTACGGATTCTATTATTTAATTAATTAGAATGTTAATTCAATAAATAATAGATCTTGCCATAAATATGTATCGATTATATATACATTAAGAGTGCTTATGTCCAAAGTTGATTGGACCTAGGGCATAAGACTTAAAGTGCCTGCTTTGGGGTATTTTTGAAGTTGGGGTTGGGGCTTTCAATTATTTCAAGGTAATCTGTTAAGAGTTTGAAGATATTGGATACTTTTCCGAAAAAATAAAATAAAAGGATAATAGATGAGCATATTATCATACAACCATCCATTGTATCACTTCTTTTGTGACTAGCCAACACTTGATACAATAGTGTAGTTATCATACAACCATCCATTGAATCACTCCAACGTACATGGCGAGTCCTAGAATTAGGATCCACTTGGGTTGAGCATATTTCCTCCACATCTGAATGGGTGGTTGGTTAAGTAACTCGAAAGGTGCTGAAGAGCTTTGTCGATTATGTATCATGATTATGTATTGCAAGATTAAAAGTTCATAGCCAACCATTACAAAAGAATATGAGAAAATATATATATCTCAACAATTTGTCTCCAATAACAGCAATTTCAATTACAACATTTAAAATTCGAACAAACTTATGTCGATCATTACGTAAGGATATGATTAAAAATTTTGTCCAACAATATGTATTCAATCTCAACAATAACTAAATATGAAATTCTATTAAGTTTAGGTCCATTATATAAGAACATAACTAAAAAATCAAATTCAATCAAAATCAACTGCCGCATTCTGGTTGGGATGATAATCAGCCCACATTAAAACAACAATTGTATTCCTCTTATTATATCATACTTCGTGAGCTGTGAAAAATATTTGAGCATTTGAAATTTCATCCTCGGGTACATCTGAGGGGTTAACTTCATCATTGCTACTATCTAAGTCCTCATCACAAACATCTTCTACATCACCGATTCGTAAGACGTTGTGGACGACAGAATAAGCGAGGACAAGCTTTTCTTGTGTGGCAGCGTTGTGGTAGGGTTGATGTTTCAAATATACAAATGTAGAGATGAATGTCGAAAAATTGAACAACTCCTTGCTACTTTTAGGACGTTGACCCTCAATATCTCTACAATGATAAGGAGTACTACGGTATGGTGCAAGAAATTCTGGAACCAATGGAAAGCCAACGTCGACAAGATAATATTTACCTATTAAAGAATTGTCCATTACATAGTTGTTATTTAATTGTTGTAACTTTTACGAGAAAGAAATATTTTCAAAATAGTTATACAACTTACCAAAAGGAATTGTTAGCTTATGTCATTGGCGTAATATTGAACTCCTTAACAATCGACCATCATAACCGGCAAGCACATATGTAAATTTCACATCAAATGTACAAGCTACTAAAACATTTTGTACAATGAGTTATGAATAGTGTCATTAATCACAACATCTCTATACAGTCCAAGACAAGCGTGTAAGACCCTATGGAAGTTAAAACTCACTTTTTGACTAGATTTAAAGAAAGTAAAACATCCAGCTCGATTACGTTGGTCATGTCAGACCGTGTTCAGAAAAATAGACATTTGTTCCTCAATTCGAACATATTTACTATCAAACATCCATATATTCTCAAACGAGCACATAATCTTTGAAAATAACCTATTTTCATTCTGAGTAGATAACAACATGTTCTATCACTCATTCCAAACGTCCGTGTAAGTGTCATTTTTCTTTCAAAATCCCAATTTGTATGAGGATCCCTAGGGAGATGTCATACACAATGCCTAATACCATTGAATATCACAGTCGCTTGCATGACCATCATTCAAAATAAACCCAAGTGTTGTCGTTGGCACCTACATTGATTCCTTGTTGTGGCCATGTTACCCACTATCGCGTATTAAATAAAAATTCAATAGAAAAAAATGTAAATTATATATTATAATTATACAAGACACAATTAATTGATTTAGCCCTTTGAATATAAAACAAACATATATCAACAACCAAACAATGCTCTTAGTACTTAGCATGAGCCAAATTCACATAACTGAACCAAGCTAAGCATTCGGAGGGTAAGTTACAACAAATACTTAATAATTGAGATCCAATCATACTGCCAGCAAAAAAAGTTAGACCATTGATGCCCAAGCACAACTAGAGATAAGTTAGCCAGTGAAATTAGTTTATGATTCACTCTCAAGGACAGCTAAACATAATTGAAAATTGCTTCTAAAACATGTATTAGAACACAAGCAAAATTTCCGTAATAAGGATTTAAACTGCTACACTCCCTCGAATTGAACCTCTAAAGACGCTAACAGGAGATGAAAGGCTCTCCAAAGCTTCAAACTTGAGAAATAACAAATAAAAAATAAGTAAAACTCATTTTACCCATTATAGGCTCCATGCATCATTATATTTTTTCACCCATTCAAGATGACACCGTCAATTATGCCTTTAATGAGTATAACTCATTTTTTTTAGTTATTATTTTCAAATGATTGCCAGTTACTTCACATATACCAATAAAAACAAAATTAGGTTTCCCTTTCACACAGGCAAAGATGGTTTAAGAAAATCAAACATGAACAACAATTACACAAAATAATCCAAGGTGAATGTTTTCGTGATATAAATCATGTCTATGAAGGATGGCTGGATCAATAGATTGAGTAACAAACAAATGAATGACTTGTTAGAAGTGGAAATCTCAACTTTAGTAAAGGCAAAAGGACAAAATATTATCCATTGAACGCCAAACATCAAGTTTCACAGAGTTTAAATCAACTTTTTTTTTAATCCAAGGATGCACGAACCCATAATTTTAGATGATAAATCAAATAAGCAAAACCCAAAAACAAGTAATTAGAATAGAGAAAATGAGAAATACCAAGATTATGAATTGATTGCTAGAGAATCGAGAAAGCCCAGAAAACAAATCAATGGAATTGGCGAAGCATGCCGTCAAATGGGGAAGTAAAGGTTGAAGAAATCCTTGGCTTATGAGAGAGGTAATATTGACAAGAGAGACCCCGGGGGGGGGGCGTAACGTGACTGAGTGGGTTAAGTTGAGTTATGGTAATTACAAATTGCCTGGAAAATAAAATATACATTCCTAAAAGAAAAAAAAATTCCTTGTTTTCGAGAAAAATCTAGTAATAGGAAAATATTATTCATGAAAAAATATCAATTAAATCGTACAAAAGTAAGAAACTAAAAAATATTAACTTAAAAGTAAATATTTAACTTTTTTTAAAGTTAAAATTAATTCATATGTAAAAAATACCTATAAGTAAAATATCGCTTATAAGTAAAAAGAATTATACAAGAAACTATAAATTGAAATTTTAGTAAGGGACGTACGTGTAAATTTATTATTTTAAAAAACTTTCAAAATCGATGTATAATAAATTCTGAAGTATACAATGAACAGATTTTAAAAGAGCTACTAAAACCACTCAAAAGTGATTCGCTCATAAACGGTCAAAATTTGTATTTTAAAAAAACAATAATGTTATTTGCAGTCACTCATTACCGTAGTTGCCATGTGACGTACATGTGACGATTAATGATTTGATGCATAAGACAATAAAAAGAATAATGATATTTGGCCCACAGAGTTTATAACAACAGTTTATGTGGTGTTAGGTGATATGTTAATTCAAATATGAAATTAAATTATTCATTTAATGTTAAATTAGCGTCGTATAAACTAGAGATATAATACAAATGTGACTAAATAGCATTACTCCAATAAAAAACTGTCATTTTAATACATCAAATTGACAAAATATTAATCGCTACATGTATGCCACGTAAGGCGATGACAATATTAAGCAACTATAAACAGCATTAACATACGTTGTTGAAATTTTTTTAAATCCAGTTAATTGTGTAATTAAAATAAATTATTGATTTCGACTTAAATTTTGATCAATTTTTGTAGCTAAACGAAGCAAGGAGTTTCAACGTGACAAATTTATAACTTTGTTGTGTCTGTTTCGCACCTATTAATTTATTTAATGGTTTGTTATATGATCACTTTCAACCACACATTCACACAATAAAATATTCTACATGTATATAAAAAAAAATTTACTTATTTTTTAATCACACATTCTTCTGAAAATACTATTTAAAACTCCCTTTTTCCCAATTAATGAGAATCACACGTACTCTTAAATTGATAGAAATTAAATAATTACCAATCAAGCTGCAATGATTATTTCACATAATCTTTCATGACAAATTAATTTATCACTATGCTAAGTCATAAAAGTTTAAAATAGTCGTAATCTTCTTTTTGCTATTTTTCTTTCTAGGGTGATGCAGGTTGGGAAAGCAAAGAAATTGAAAATTAAATTAAATTTTAACCATTCAATCGGGCAAAAAAATTAATGACCAATTGAGATTTTGTTGAACTACTGTAGACGAAATTTATCGATCTATGAAAAATAGTGTCTGTCTTCCATTATTATTATTATTATTATTTTTGGGAAAATGAATCTCAGTGTATGTTTGACATTCATTACATTATTTTATTATTTGTTATCAGACTATTTTCAACCATATATTTATACAATAAAATATTCTACACGTATACCAAAAACTTTTTTTTACATTTTAACTATGCATCCTCTTAAAAATCATTATTCAAAACTCATTTTTTATAATAATGGTTGTCAAATAGACTTTTAGAATAATGATTTTTTGAAAAATGTGTAACTAAAAAACAGGAAAAAATAAATTGGATTTTTGTGAAATATTTTATTGAGTGAATGCGTGATTGAAAATGTAAGAAAACAAAAATTGATTTTAGCCCATGTTTGGCCCTATTAAAATAAAATTCTTTTTTTCTCCCTCTTTTTTATGAATCGCACATTTTTCAATAAAATAATATTACAAGTAAATTTAATAACTTTTTCTTTCTTTTTTAACTATACATGTCATTTTCCAAAAAATATTGTTCTCCTCCTTAAAATACGAAATTATGGAGCCCAAACAGGGCCGTAATGGATGACGAACCGATGTTTAAGCCAAACAAGCTCGGAAGCTTATAAACCGGGCACGTTAGCCATACTTTTCCGAGGATTCAATTCTTTCTCCAGAAATCTAAGGTTTCTTATCTCGGCAAGATTTGTTATTGTGTTAATAAAACCATTAACATTGCTGTTAACTTCAGAATCTCCAATCTGTAAACCATGGATGCTCAGAGAGCTTTGCTTGATGAACTCATGGGCACAGGTTTCCACTCCTCCTTAAACCCTAATATCCCAATTCTCAATTACAGGCTGCGTTCCTTAATTTTCATTAAAAATGTAATCAATTTTCTTGTGAGGATAAAATTTAGCTCAATATACTTCCAAAAAAACCTAAAGCTTCAATTGGCGTGATCAAATTTGAGCGATGTAATTTGGACTATCAAAGAGAGTCCGAACTATGTAAATCATCTGAATTGGGTCTTTTCTTTTCTTGATTAATTTTCACTGATTTGATATCTCATAGACAATGAAAACACGGCTTTTTCATTTTTTTTAAGAATCTCCGTGTTTCGTTTTATGCCATTGACGTTTTACCTTGACAAAGCAATGTTGAATGCCTGTTCTTATTACCTCTTCTGTTGCTTTTGTTTTTAAAGCACGAAATTTGACTGAAGAAGAGAGAAAGGGTTACAAGGAAATTAGGTGGGATGATAAGGAAGTTTGTGCATTCTATATGGTTCGATTCTGCCCCCATGATCTGTTTGTTAACACTCGGAATGATCTAGGTGATGTTTTAATTCTTGTACCTTCATAAAGATGTTTAGTTTTTAATGTTCATCTATTGAGAAAGTTTATATAAAAATTGAAAAAATTGAATTCAGATATTCTACTTTTTTCACATTTTAGCCAATGGTTTCATTACTACAATACCTGTGTTTTTTTGCTGATAAAGTTTCTTGTCTCCATTGTACCAGGGATGTGCCCGAGAATTCACGACCCAAAATTGAAGGAAAGGTAATATGTGATCGTTAGTTTAGGTGTTCTATTAAAAAAAATTTCAGGATGCATTCCAAAGGTCGTTCCTGGCTGCTATCCTGTAGGTCATTTTCTTAACTTGTGTGCTACTTATCTTAGGAAGATAATGCTTTTGGTAAGGTTTATGACTTGCATGATAGTTAGCTTGTGATCTGGATCCATAAAAATTAAGATACTCTTTTGTTGTGTCCTCCCCATTTATTTTGGAGAAAATTCCTGTGTTAATCCCCAATCTATTCACTCAGTAGTTAATGTGTTCCTATTCTATTTCTTTTGTCATTCAAGTCTTCAACCTTTATTGGTTGCAGTAAGTAGTAACATCTTTCTTTATTTCTTTTTTCTTTCTATTTCCTCTTTTGTGTATTTTTTATTGAAATCATGTGTTTACCATTTTACCCCCTGAAAGTTGACCTTTTTTGTAAGTTATGATCAATTGGACAGTCTACGTTGACCCGTAACCATGGTGCTATGGAAATGATAAGTTTGGGACTTAAATGCCATGAAGATAAATAGAATGGGGACCCGTTTGCTTCTACGTGAATAACTAATGCTGCAATTTTCCCCATATATTCTATCTTCCTTTTTTCTGTCTCTTGTAGCAACGTACCTGTCATAGAGGTTTTATTCTGGAAGGGACTATAGTTTTGACCATCCTTTGCTGATAAGGATTATTTGCTGTGGCTGCACTAGATCCTACTTTTGAACATTTTAGTGTCTTTTGATAGTTCATGTGCCAACTTGTCCTATTAGTTATTTATTTATTCGTTTTCATCCTTGTGTATTTCGTTCTTCTTTGGATTAGTTTGCATTGAGTATAAAGTAATCCACATTACAATTGACTTTGGATATACCTTCTTGGAGATTATTCCAACATGTGATTATCTTTAAGAACAAAATGTCTATCTATCAATAATATCTTCAAGAACAAATCTCTTTCATTGAATATCTATTTATGACAATGTTTCTTCATGGTTTGTAGACCATGAAGTTCATTGCTATAGTTTTTTGACCTATTCTTAATTTTTTACTAACAACACAGCTCATCACACTTTCTTCTACTTTTGTTTTTCTTTTTATAGGTAATTATATTAATAAAAAAAAGAATACACAAGAAATGTATTAACAAATTAAACAAGAAAAAACATGAAGTTAGGCAGCCCCTATGTAGGATTACTAGACACGGTTTTAAACCAAGTATATAAAGTCAGATAAAATAATTCTCTATTTTGTTCTATGGTCCGTGTATGGTCTTCAAAATATCGATTGTTGCTTTCTCTCCACATACACCAAACAATGCATCCCTGGATAAGATTTCATACAAGCTTGCTATACTTATCACGAAGTTTTCTCTTCCATACCCGCAACACATCCTCAATATGTCTAGGCAACACCCAATCTATTTGTTGAGAAGCCAGAATACTGTTCCACAGCCAACGAACACCGTCATAGTGAATGAACAAGTGGTCATGCGTCTCCCCATCACTCCTACACATATGTCACCACTCGGTTACATAAAAGTCTTTTCTACGAAGATTATTTATCGTTAATGTCTGTCCCCTTACAACCGTCCACCAGGGGACTGAACTCCCCACAGATCCCAAAAATGATCTAAAATAAGAACGAACTAAAAAAATATCATTCCGTACCAACCTCCATCGACTATGATCATCCTCTCCTATCTGAATTTGAACATCATACAAATAGGTTAAAAACATTGCATAATCATCCACTTCCCAATCCTGCAAACCCCTTTGAAAGGTAATATTCCAACTCTAACTCGCATTGTGAGTGGCTAATACATCATTCACCATATATACGTGTCTGGAAAAGTTAAAGTGATACAACTCTGATTGCTTCATCTGGATGGTTCATTATAGGATATTCCGCAGCTCATTTCGTAAGCGCATCCCCATAAAAAATATCACAAGATCAATTTTCCAGTATGAATTTCAGTAGTGCTTGTTTGTGAGAAATTATAAGTTGCTGAAATTATAAATTAATAGAAATGAGTGGTGGACTAGTGGGTACCAGTTATGGGTCCTTCGAAATGCGTGGTTAAGTTGAAATTTAGTTCTGACGTTTAAATTATCATGGAATTATATTTTAAACCGAACAAGCACACTAAGTTGTCAAAATATAGATAGAGGTGTGTACTATTCCTACTGCTGTCTTTTATGTTTAGGGTTTGTGGCTCGGAGAAGCTTTTGTTAGTTAACATTCTTTGTGTACCATTTAATGATTTATATGAGCTCATTTCACTGTTTTTGATGAGTGTTATATCTCTTTATAGTTTCGAGAAGTCTCCAAGACACGATTCCTATGTTCCCAAGTTTGAAGCAGAACTCGCTCACTTCTGTGAGAAGTTGGTAAGCTTTTGTCTACAAATTGAAGATCAACGTTTTTCAGTTAATATAATGGTTGATTTTAAGGTTTGATCAAACTTGAAAATTCTATTTCAGGTTTCAGATTTAGATAGAAGAGTTAGACGTGGCCGAGAACGGCTTGCTCAAGAGGTCGAAGTTCCCCCTCCCCCTCCTCTGTCAGCCGAAAAATCTGAGCAATTGTCTGTAATGGAAGAAAAGATAAAGAACCTGCTGGAACAAGTTGAGTCTCTTGGTGAAGCAGGGAAGGTTGATGAAGCGGTGACACTGATGAGAAAGGTGCTGCTATTTGTTTTCTACCTGATATAGAGCACGTTTGGTAAGCTATAAAAGCGTAAAGGTTACTTTTTTAGCAACTTTTTGCAATGTTGAAAAGGCTATATTGGGACTGAGGTGAGGCATAAGCCTCTTCTCAAACAAAAATTAAGTCAAAAAACTACGAAAAAGGTATTTATTTATTTTAAAACTCGCTTATTTACTTGTAAGTAAACTTTATAAGCTTAGCAAAACATGCTTTAATAGTCCACCACTTTATAACTGTTTACTCATAACTTTGATCACAATTCTTTTTCAGGTGGATGCACTTAATGCTGAGAAGACGGCCTTGACTCAGCAACCACAGCAGGATAAATTATTGATGATTGCGCAGGAGAAAAAAATGGCTTTATGTGAAATATGTGGTTCATTTTTAGTGGCAAATGATGCTGCAGATAGAACTCAGTCTCATGTTACTGGCAAGCAGCACATGGGTTACGGCATGATCCGGGACTTTCTCTCTGAATACAAGGTAATTTCTGTTGCTTATTTAAAATTGTTACATAAAAATTCCACCTATATTCAGATTATCTAGTAACTGGTGAAATTTTATCAAATTAACAGGCAGCTAAGGAGAAGGCAAGGGAAGAAGAAAGATTAGCCAGGGAGAAAGAAGCCGAAGAACGGAGAAAACTGAGGGAAAGAGAATACCACAGCAGAAGTAGAAGTGACTCAGCAGACAGGGACAGGTATCTTGATAGGGATCATGACAGGGGGAGGGACAGATATCGAGAAAGGTCTCATGAGAGAAACGGCAGAGGAATTCGTGAAGGGGGGAGAGGATCAGACTGGAATTACAGCAATTCGAGGAATGGAAGAAAAACAAGTAATGATGGATACCGTGAACGTGATAAAAGCAGGTCACGTTCTCCTGTCAGGCATGGCCACAGGAGTTCCTCAGGGAGTCCCATTCACCCATATTAGAGGATTATCTTGATAATTGTCTGAACTTTGAATTCCAAAGAGGTAGATATTTTCTACAACATATCTAGTTTCATGTGCGTGCGTTTTGGAGTCAGAAGTTCTGTGTCGTCATGAGTAAAATTACTTTTTGTTCTGACAGCTCTATTAAGATTGTACCATCTCCTTATCAATTAGACAAAAGGTCGAGGTAGGTATATCTTCATTGATATGACTCTTTCTATATTAACTTTTGGTCGATAGTTCTATGGATCACATTTGGTATTTCATTTATTAAACAATGGTATTTGATCAATTTTTAAGTGGGAGCAACCTATTTCGTGTAGTTATAAGAACAGATTCTACATGTTTCCATGGGTAAACACTGCTGCTGATGGAGAAAACAGGTTTTATCCAAACTGTGAGGTAACAAATAATTTTATTTTGTCACCTGGACATCCTTCACCATTACCAATTTGGTTCTCTCTTTGGTTATTCGGATGCTCAAATGCAAAACTGGTTTCTTTTCCTCTCTCTTTGGTAAATCAGTTTAGGCAATGCGAATTGTTGCTTGTTAGTTGCTTATTTGATGAGTTAATTGCCCAGGTGGGCATGGTGTTGCACAGTCGTGAAGCTCTTGAGAAGATGGGTAAACTTTCTTTACCTGCTTGTTTTCCATCCTCCTCTGCCTGGGCTTTAAGTAGTTGGCTATGCAGGTGACACATTCGTATGAAATGGAAGCTAAATTTACAAAAACCAGAAATTTGCAATAATAATCGCTTTTGTGATTAACTATTTGTTTGAGGTTTTTGTTCACTACAAGATTAGAAATGTAAAAGCTTCTCTTTATCTACTCTCTTTCATGTCTGGGATACACGTGCACATGGATATGTGTGTGCGTGTTGTTTTTCTATTTAGTGGCATCTTCCTCTAGCAGAAGGTTTATTTCCCACTGCTTGAAGTAGGATGGGAGTATTAGCCTGTGAAAAATCATCGATAGAACTTACAATCTGCAAATGTCCTTTGTGAACAAGGGTGCCTGCAGTTGCATAAGTTCGACTCTGGTAACATCTTTTTTAAACATGTGTCTTGGTACAGAATCTGTAGGGGTGATTGCTGCTTGTGAAATTAATTGAATAACAAATAACAGGTGGTCAGAATTTGACAAATCAAGTTCATCTTGATCTGCGATGCTTTTTCATACATTTGGAATATCAGTTATGTCAATATTGTAAAATTACCTTTATTTAAGATTCAATGATATTTTTGTCTGCCTCGACATTTAGTATATTGTGTGCTGTGACAACATCATTTAAGTAATATAATTGGCCTTCCAAGTAGCTTGCTATATGGCAAACAGATATAGGGCGTGTTCAGTCGTGCTTAAAATCTAATTAAAATTGAAAATATAGTCGTTATTAGGTCTCGCTTGTCTAATAAAAGTCAACAATAAAGGTTAATTTTTCAATTTTAATTCGATTTTAATCTCTATCGAACACGCCCGTAGTCTGTTTGAGTCTAATTTTTTTGCCCAAAATGAATTTTGGAATAGTATTTTGATAAAGTATGTAAAGTTAAAAAATAAAAATAAAAAGTTTTCAATTTGCGGTAATATTATTTTATTGAAAATGAGAAAGAGTACCAAACAAGGGCATAATTATTTTTCTCTAGCTTCTTTTGACTGTCTGGATGTGGATTGAAATTCAAATTAGTTTGCGTTATGGCTAAGCTTCAACAATATATATGTAAGCAAACTAACCTTAAAATAAATAATTGTTTGACAGATACAAGTATTTTGAAAAAATCTGTCGACTCATGGTGAAAATAATTAATTATTTTTGCTTAAAAATAAGAAAGAAAGTGATCGTCTTTGAGAATAAAACATTAATTAAATTTAAGTTTAAAGCAACCTTTAAGCTAAGCTAGACTTGTTCATATGTTATTATTTTCTCTTCAAATGTATAATTAACAATTTGCATTTTCTATAGTGATGTAAAACTACTTTCAAAATAAGCAATTTATTTATTTTCAATTAAACTTGATATGATGCTCGTAACACCAAGTTTCGTTACGTAGGACAATTGCGTTGTTAGTTAATATAATGGATAATGCTTGTTGTACAACCCTATTTCACAGCCTTTTTCACAGCTTTTTGAAATTTCTGACGTGGAGGTGTGAAATGAATAAAAAATTGATTTCTTCAAAAATGGAACCAAAATACCCGGCCCATTGTCTAAACGTGGAAACTGTTCCAAATCTAACATATCCCACCTCTCCCCCAAATTGCCACTCTCCGACGAAGCAACCCATTTTTGAAGACCACCGACTGCCTGCTGCTATGAGCTTTAAGGTGATTAAGGTTATGTAAAGATTTTTGGTTGAATAGATAAAGACTGAAATTACTTCATCCTTGCTGCTGTGATTTTACAACCCGGTGAACATCTCTCCGCCCAGTACATTGTATTACCCGTCTCGTCCAGCTGCGGTAATTTCACGACGTTCTACCCTCTCCGTCGTTTTTGGGCATTTCTTTATTTAAAGGCATACAACTTCTTATTTTACCTGCCTCACTTTTTATTCTTTCGTCTTGATAAATTCAAATGTGTATCTACAATTCAGTATGCCTCTAATTTTCCTGCTATCTTGACCCCCATTTCTTCTTAAAGTTGTGTTGGTGAAGTACAGTTTTCTTCAATTTTAAAGACCAATAGAGAACCAAGATTTAAGAGCACGGAGTTTACTAGTGACGTTGCCTCAGCGAGTGCAGGCCAAGCTTATCTGTTATTTCAGCAGGATTCATTTCATTGGGAAGATATTTTTGTTGGCAAATACAAGTAATACAGCATCTCACAGCTCATCCTGAAGCAAGGGGCCAATGAATTTAACCATAATGCTAGTATGGATTTGCAATTAGAAGTTTTTTTTTTTTATTTGAAATTGTAATGAATGCTTGATGAGAATGCTATTTTGGAATTTGATTGCTCATTTACCCCATTGGAAAGTTCTTTGCCAAGTTCTATATATCTTCAATGAATTTGTTACAAGCTCCATCCATGGACGACAAAAATGGAGCTATCATTAGAATTTTTTGTAAGTGAATATTTTGTTCCATCCATGGACGAGAGAAATGGAGCTATCATTAGAATATTTTGTAAGTGAATATTTTGTTAATATTTCTACATGCGATAAAAAGACATTCCATTGCAAGAAACAATTGCATAACAACAAACTACTACTAAGACTTCGGGTTCACGATAATCCATTGACATTGACATGTTCAAACGATCACCAAATAGAAACATTTGAAACACTATCCGAATACATGACTTTTGCATAAAATCATCTGAAGCTCATTTTTCCCTTGCGCATCTTTATGTTGAGGGAAATTTCCGAGTCTTTTTCCTCAGTTAGCTTGGCAATGGCAAGAGTTTTCAACATATGCAACAAATGATCGACCAGCTCACATCCATTTGATTTTTTGTCGGGATCATTTTTACACTATTTGAAGTACCTGCATAAAATCGAAATTACCCCCTGTAATTTACATTTTCTGTCTAATACAATTAGAAGTCATTCTTTATCCAAATTTGTATGCATAAAATCGAGATTTCCCCATGTAATTTACGTTTTCTGTCATTTACAATTAGAAGTCATTATTCAAATTGAAATGGGGGTTGACATTGAATCTTATTCGTTCAAAAAAAAACTAATTCATCAGTTTCATCCCCCAAAACCGTTGGTTACAGTTACTGGACAGAGAATAAAAAACAATTGGAAATCTCATATGAGTCATTAGGAATTCGCTTACCCAATACGAATTAGTTGGTTGTTCGTCTATTGCCGACGGAGAGGGTGGAACAAAGCCGGTTCTGGTTATGCGGCAGTCGGAGGTGCCGTGAAATTACAGCAGCTGGACGGGACGGGTTTGAAAATGAACTGGGCAGAGAGATGTTCACCGGGTACTTCTCAGTCCACAACACCGGCCATAACAATTAGATGCAACTACGAGGTTGGTGACGAAAACCTAAAGCAAGGATGGAATAGTTTCAGTCTTTATCTATTCAACCAAAAATCTTTACATAACCTTAATCACATTAAAGCTCACAGCAGCAGGCAGTCGGTGGTCTTAAAAAATGGGTGGCTTCGTCGGAGAGTGGCGATCTGAGGGAGAGTGGTGATTTGGGGGAGAGGTGGGATAGGTTAGATTTGGAACAGTTTCCACGTTTAGACAATGGGCCGGCTATTTTGGTTCCACTTTTGAAGAAATCAATTTTTTATTCATTTCACACCTCCACGTCAACAATTTCAAAAAGCTGTGAAAAAGATTGTGAAATAGGGCTGTACAACCAGCATTATCCTAATATAATATAGCATCCCTTGAAAACGCACCATGTGTCACAAGCTAATCCAACCCTGAATAGATTCTGCAGTAAATTGCATATAGAGAATGATTCTGTGAATGGAAAAGAAGGGACTGGGAAAGCAAGGAAAATAATGAGCCTGGGAATGTGGAAAGTGAATTCTGATCATCCTCCCAATGTTCTGAGTATGACTTCGCTCATGAGCTGCGTCAACCTGCTAAATAATTTCTATAAGATGAGCTTGGATGTTCGCTTTTGTCTTCATTATTGCGTTGTACATAATATCAATGGCATTTGAAAAGTCTGAACCCGATTTTTTATTTCATGAGAAATACCTAATAATTGCTAAAAAAAATTGATGGAATTTGATAGGAACTTCGTGAAGTAATAATACAACAAACACAATATGTAGAGGCAACTTTTACAAGTACGTAGTCATGCCATAACAATATTCGGAGGCAGGTTGGCCTATCACTTGATTCACTCAAGCGTGTATCTGAACTTCAAAGGTGAGGGTGAAGCATGGCAGTAGAGATGGTAAGACGAAGATCGCATAATTAGCATTAGAAGGCCATAAGAACAGAAAAAGATAACCAATAAAGGAATAAAGTATGTCATCTGCATTAGGTACAACAAGACAAATGGTAAGGCAGACTAAAGTGTATCTCAACCATGCTTAAGGAAGAACAAAATAACGAAATGAAAATAGATATTTGAAGTGTACCTCATCCAATATATAAAGTGGAGCTGGTTTGAAGAGAAGCAATTCCAAGATTAGATAGAGTGCAAGCAGAGATCTTTGCCCTCCACTAATTTCTGATAAGGACTGTTTCCAAACACCTCCAAATGCAACACGAACCTCCAGAACATCAAGGAAACTGCATCCTTCAGGAGGTTCCAGTTTTGCCATTGTGCCAGGTAAAAAAGTAGAAAAGATGGATCCAAAATCTCTGAATAAAGGGAAGATTTAGTTCACTTGCAGGCAAAGTAACAATCTGAAGAGTTAATGGATAAAGGAACCACAAAAAATTCTGTAAGCGAAAATAGATAATATTTTTTTACTTCAGACAAGCAAACATTGCAATCACAAGTTTACTTTCACCCGTGTAACTTCAAGGGTTTCCTCTTGGGATTGCTAATAAAATGTGGTTTGGTCTACTGCTGTAATTTAACAGCCAGGACAGAGCATACAGCCTTAAAAATCCTGCTACATTCTCACCCAGATTGAATGACTATTTGTGTTTAACATGAATTTGGTAGTAGATGGCCAGACAGCCATTTATTTTTACCAAACAGTCTCACAACACACTAGTACCAAATATTCATCCTACTTAGGTCATTTTCATTTCGCTTATGTTCTATCGCGTCTCGTCTCGTTGTAATACTTTAATCAAGTGCCCTTCATGCAATGAACTTTAGCTTACACTACACTACATCACCCCTGATTGGTTCAGCTAAAAGACACATTTTTATCAATTTTTATTAAAATCTCCAAAAATTTGATATTTATTTTTACCAAAGAGGGGTTATGCTTGCAATAGTCTCGATATGTCAACAACAAAATCTGAATAAATTAAATCGTAAATCTAATCCATATTCCACTCCATGACTTTTTCACCTGTACTCCAAATTTATCGGACTTTTATCAAATTTTGAAGGTTAGATAGAGATCATAGTCTCGAGTCCGTTCTTTGACTTTAAAAGTTCAAATAGCTATGAACTTTGCACAATGTTTTCGTTGACTAAATAGACTTTAAAAGTTTTTTCGATGGTCATCGAACTTATCAAATCATTATCTCATTAGCCATTAAATTAAAAAAATAAAATAAAAAATCGGATGAACATAGAAGTTATCAAATTGTCATTTTCAAAAATGACCTTTAAACTTTAAAAGCTTTTTTGAATGATTATCGAACTTATCAAATCATTATCTCATCTATCACTTAATAACTCACCGTTAGAAAATTCAACAGACTCGCTGATGTGGCAAAAAAATACTAACATGACACATTATTGCCAGAGTATGATAAATCGGCCAAAAAAGCATTTACAAAAAATGCGATTGACGGGAAAAAGCAAAATATATCTTTCTATATATAAAAAGTGCATATTTAACGGAATTTGTTGGTTTAACGGAAAAACTAACGGAATTTCTTGGTTTAATGGAAAAACTAACGGAATTTCTTGATTTAACATTTCCTAAACCCTAAACCAAACCCTAACCATTCTCACCCTTCCACTTTCTCTTTCTACCCCCAATGCTCTCCCTTCTCTCTAGGAATTCAAAAAAAAATGGACAAAAATTTCGAAATTTTTTTGCCTCCCAAACCACCTGATTCTTGTTCCATAGAAAAGCCCCAAACACTAGCATTATTTACCACCAAAAAACATGAAAATCCATCCACAAAAACTATAGAAATCGAAGCTGCAACCTTCAAATCAAAACCTTTTTCTTCTTCTCCGGCGAGACTACCACCGAGCCACCACCGCTACCACAATTCCTTCTTCCCACCACTCCTACTACCATTGTTGGCACCCTCCACAGAAAAAACCAAGACATGCCCACAGAATGCAGAACGCTATCCCCATCGCCATCGTAACATGATTTTCCAGCTGCAAAAATCAAAACAAAACACCACTAGAACACAAAATTTATCGAAATCAACAAACCCCACGAATAAAATCGATTCATTTGCCTTCAATCGAGAGCAAAATCCCAATAACGGTATAAAAGAAACTTCACAGAATATCGATCCCAGCACCACCGCTCAATTTCACATAAATTTCCTCCATTGCCTCCGTCCATTCCATGCTCAATTTCATAGAAAACCCGAACCCAACAGCACAGTCCATTTCCCATTTCTCTGCACAACAAGAAGCTTCTGAGTCAACTCCCAAAATCATTGAACATGGTTTATTGTCTGAAAACTCTGCAAATGGGAGTTCAAGTAATTCACTGCAAAAATCAGTTGTTGCTGTAATTTTTAAATTCGGCCACAGGTAGCAAAGATGAAGGATTTGGGGGTGGAATGGGGGCAGTTTATCTTTTTTTATTGGTGGGGATTTATATATATATATATATATATATTTATTTATTTATTTATTTATTTAAATAACTTATTTAATATTAAAAAAAATATATAGAGTACCATTTTGTCATTTTTAATTTGGTTAAAATTGATCAATTTTTTTCATTTTTTAGTCAACTAACGGAAAAGTGAACGGTTTTCGTCCAAATTGACTCCGCTGCGTATTTATGAAAGGTTATAGACTTTCATCGACACAAAATGAACATTAGGGACCGCTATTCTAATTTCCCTAATTTATTTAATATCTAACAAAATATGCTACCAAATGACATATAATATTTAGTTGAACATAAACACCAAATTATATACCCAGATAACAAACAAAAAACTAGAAATAAACAATTAGGAAGTAGTCAATTCTATATGTAAATACATTTCTTTGTAAACATCGTAACAATCAATATTCTCGACCTTTTTTTTCCATCCTATCCTATCGAATCATTGTGAATAAATTATAAAAAATATAAAAATATAAAACTGATAAATTTGGTGACTGAGCCAATTAAAATGTTACGACTACTTTTACAGGACCAACGGCCTTTTTATATTGCTCTCCGCAAATGCCTCCACGGGTATTAACTTCTTTTATCCTATCGAATAGGCGACTAGTTAAAATTGTGTTGTTTTCAAATTGCTGGAGGTTTGCACATTGGACAAAGATTTCTTCTACATTTTTAATTTTCTAATGTTTTCCTTTGTGGTTGATTTTTCGCTAATTGTAACACTTTCTAGAGGCCGTGCAAAATTTAAAAAAAAAAAAATGCAAGCCCCCTCTATGTGAGGGGGTGTCATTCAGAATGTCAAACTCGAATGTACAAATAGTACGATTATAATTTTTTATATTTTTGGTTGGACTATGACATAGGAGACGACATATTCCAGTTATATTTTTTGCACTCATTTTTTTGTAGTTTAGTATTCATAGCTTTCAATCCTCTTCGCCAAAATAAAATTTGATTATGCTTCTTCCTGTTGTTGAAACTTGAAACCGAACTTCAACTATTCTCTTTGAAATTAGATATTTAACTTTCTTTCATTCTTCTTCTACCGTTGCTTGGACAAAAAAAATAAAATAAAATTGATCAACCAACTATTCCATATTTCTACTACACACTATTATCTTTCCCCCAAAACAATGTTGTGTTCTGATTTTTATATGAGTAAGGTGGTTACCACATTAACTTTTTGGATGATATGTAATATAATTAACTAGATGAAAGCAACTTGCAATGCACGTTTGCTTAGTTCATATTTAATTTATTTGGTCGAGAAGAAATCTCTTATTAATAAGGATATAATTGTTTTGGGTAATTAAATAATTGTTGATGTAATTGATAAATAACTACACGTGACATATTAAAAGAAGAGCATTAATAGAATTTATGGAATGGTCCTATGAATAAACATAGCTCAATAGTTTTATGAACGGTGTTTGAGATAATTTTGATTCTAAGATAACGATCCAGCATTTTCTTCATATTGCATTGCTTCATCAGAAAGGACATTAAAATGCCTATATTTTTTCTCGTTCAGTTTTTCTGGATCTACAAAAAGTTGAAGGTTCTACAAAGTTCTTCTATTAGTTTTTGTGGTCTGAAACATTCACGACAGTTTTGTCCGGAGAACTTTCGGTGAAACAACAATTTTCGTAAAGATTATAATCCTATATATTTTAAGGTTTAACACCATTGATACAGAAAACTTCTTGAAATGGGTGATATAGATTATGATTTGCTTGTGCTGTAGAGTTTGTATTTAATGAAGAAACTTTTGATGTAGAATTTTGTTTTCATTATAAATTATATTCTTGACGATGAGGCCAAAGAGTTTAGATCATGCTATAGATTCTATTAATACTTTTTTTTAATACATCATGTCTAATTATTTATCAATTACATAAACATTACATCATTAATTATTTAATTAACAAAAAAAATTACATCTTTATTAATAAAAAATTAATTCTTAAACAAAATTATTAAATATAAACTAAGCAAACGTGCATTGCATGGTGCTGACACCTAGTGTGTGTATATGTGTGTGTGTGTGTGTGTGTTAAAGTTTAATCATATTTTTTAAGTGCTTTTAATAAACGGAAGCTCATTTTTGGCTGATTTGTCGTCATCTAACGACAAGTTTTCATTAGCCACGTCAACGAGTTCGACAAATTTTCTAGCGATGAGTTATTGAGTGATGGATGAGATAATAATCTAACAAGTTCAGTGACAATTCGAAATTTTTTAAAGTTTTATAGTTAATGAGTTAATAATTTGATAAATTAGGTGACCACTCAATTTTTTATTTTATTTTTATTTTTTAATTGAATGACTTACGGAAAATATTATGCAAAAATCAGAACTTTGCATCTCAGTTGAAAAGTAGATTAAGGCCCCGTTTGGTATGGATTAAAATCCAATTAAAATTGAAAATATGGCTGTTATTAAATCTCACTCGTCTAATAAAAGTCAACAATAACGATTAGTTTTTCAATTTTAATCTAATTTTAATCCCTTACCGAACGGCCCTAAAATATCTCCCTCAAAACTTCATTCACGCATCAAACAATCAACATAGAAGTCAAAACTTGTTTATTCTCGGACGTGTCAAAGGCTCTCCCAAACCCCTCCACCGGTGCACTCTAACTCTAGCTTATAATACGCTCCGCGTACAGTAGTCTATTGGCCTCTATATAAGCATTTGAATCCGCCGAACATTTATGCCACGAGAAATCTCAATTCCTTACTTATTTTGATCATTTGTATACCTTTCCAAAATTATATACAATTAAACATCGTATAAATTTATATTAATTAGCATTTCTTGGATTCTGATTCGTTATCCAACTATTCCGTAGTTCTCCGTTCCAGGCTCATACGGTACATATTCATATATGAGCGTTTCAATTTCTACTCTCTGTGTGCGTGTGTTTTTCGGAATTTTAGTTCGGGTTATTGAAATTTTGGAGTTGTATTTGGTGGTGTAGAATTGAGAATTGAAGATGAGATTGTTGAAGGTGGCCACGTGTAATTTGAATCAATGGGCAATGGATTTTGATTGCAACATGAAGAATATAAAAGAGTCAATTTCTAGAGCTAAAGAAGCCGGTGCAGTAATTCGGCTCGGCCCAGAGCTTGAGATCACAGGCTATGGCTGTGAAGACCATTTCTTGGAACTTGATACCGTCACTCATGCGTAAGTATATCTACATGCATTCAAATTTGATTGAATATTTTTGTGTGAATATGCTATCTTACTTTTACGGATTTCGGTTTATAACAGATAATTGAGTTGTTTGGAAAAGAAAAATGGAGAATTGAGTTAATTGAGCTCGAAAATAGTTAAAAAGCCGGAATGAGGATGGCAAATTATGTATAGTTTGAATTTTATTTACGAAAATAAAAGCAGAATGATGAGATTGCTATAAACAATTTGTTTATGGACACTGAATTGCTTATAGTCTATAGAGTTGTTCTTTATGCTAATATGTGAGCGTCTAGCATCAATTGGGAGCCACTTTATAATTTATAGTATGATAACATTGTTGTCATTATTAACTGATTTTATGAACAGTATTGTTACTTTTGTAAGACGAGATAATGCAACCTTTCTGAAATGGGGAATGATAATTCCAAAGCATATTGTAACTATGGTTTTCTAGAAATATACTTCTTCACAGTGCCCTGTGTTATTGTGTTTCGTCTTTTTTCCATTTCTGTTCATGACATTGTGAATGATTTGCAGGTGGGAGTGCTTAAAAGAACTATTGCTTGGTGATTGGACTGATGGCATATTGTGTAGTTTTGGTATGCCTGTTATCAAGGGGTCAGAGCGTTATAATTGTCAGGTGCTGTGCTTGAACAGAAAAATAGTGATGATACGCCCAAAGATGTGGCTTGCAAATGACGGAAACTACAGGGAACTTCGATGGTTTACAGCTTGGAAGCAAAAAGACCATCTTGAAGACTTTTTGCTCCCAATCGAAATATCCGAGTCTTTGTCTCAGACGACGGTGCCTTTCGGCTATGGTTATATGCAGTTTCTGGACACGTATGTTATAATATATCTAGCACCCTTGCTTATAATGTTTTCCATGCGATTTAGTTTCAATATTAAAGTTGTTTGATCTATAAGTGAATGTGAGTGTGTTAAGTAGCCATGTATGAATTTCACCATTGCAAATTTTCATTTTTTGATGGTGTAGAACTGGCAGATTATTAACCTTCTATAATCAAATTGAATTATATATGGAGAGAAGATTAATGGAGATCCTGTGAGCATCCACATGTATTTAGACCTGAAGTCCTACTTATTCTTTAAATTACTTGTTTCTTATTCATTCTCAGTTCTATTTTAATGTGCATTTATTTGGTTCTTTTGGGCCTTTGGCATGTGTATTGGACTTGATTCTTTCTGGCTATTCTTTTAATTCATGACATATCTGTGGGGACCGATGAGACTGTATATACACGTGCCTCAATTCACGTATTCCCCATTTTTTTTTTCTCATAACCTGCTTCCTGAACTTCTAATACCTAGAATTTGGCATGATATATCTGTGGAACTGATATGACTGTATATACACTGCCTCAATTCATGTATTCCCCAATTTTTTTCTCATAACCTGTTTCCTGAACTTCTAATACTTAGAATTTATGTTTCCCTCAGAGCTGTTGCAGCTGAAGTTTGCGAGGAACTTTTTAGTCCTATTCCCCCTCATGCTGAGCTTGCATTGAATGGTGTCGAAGTTTTTATGAATGCCAGTGGAAGTCATCACCAATTAAGAAAGCTTGATCTTCGCCTTCGTGCTTTTATAGGTGCTACACATACCCGTGGAGGAGTTTACATGTATAGTAATCAGCAAGGATGTGATGGTGGCCGCCTTTATTATGGTGGGAAGGATGCTCTTTTTTGATTTATCAATTTCCATACTCTTTATGAAACATATACTGTTTTTATCTGTTAACCTAGAAAGAATCAATTACAATAGCTAGTTTCAGCATTATCAGATTGCATCTGGTTCATATGGCCTTATTTTATTTTATTTTCAAACGTGAAAAGAAATTGAATTTTCAGGGTCTGTTGTTTGATAAATTAATGTATCACAGATGGATGTTCTTGCATTGTTGTGAATGGAGATATGGTTGCTCAAGGTTCCCAATTTTCCATGAAGGATGTAGAATTGGTTGTTGCTCAAATAGATCTAGATGCGGTATGCTGAAAATTCCATCCTTGTTATTCTTTTGAACCATAGAGGATGGTGTGCTCGTTTGTAAGTATATTAATAAAAAGCCTATAAATTGGTTAGTCACACCTCGTAATACCAGCTGATTGGATTTTACCTGTTTGACTTCCCAGGGCATATTTCTTTCTTTCCTTTCATTTATTCTCCATAATTAATGGTTTTCCCTTGAGCAAGTATGATTTGTATCTTCTGTGCTGTTACAGCTGTGAATTTGGCACGTGATATTGGGAATGATATGACCCTGATTTACGAGTAGCCGTTAATATTCTAATTATATTTTACTGGAGATGCTATTCCAAAGCCAATCAGAAATGGGTGGCAAGAATAGCATATTAGTATTTTGATCAATAGTTCGTAGGCCAATTATGCACTCGTGCTGATCGCATCTGTGCATATTCCATTATCTCAAGTTTTTGGCAATTGCAATCCATTATCCTTTATTTTTTCTTTTTACGTATTTGTTTTTTATTCTTCATCTGATGGCAGGTTGCTAGTCTTAGAGGATCTATTAGTAGCTTTCAAGAACAAGCAAGCTGCAAACCGAGAGTATCCTCAGTAGCAGTACCTTACAAACTTTGCCAGTCTTTTAATCTCCAAATGTCACTCTCAAGTCCACTTAAGGTGAGCTCTTGTGATGCGATCATGGTTGAAATCAAAAGAAATAAAACACTTGACTTTTAGATGGGTGTTTTAACTGCCTCATGCATAAGCTTCTCGTCAGAGAGGATAAAGCTAGATACGGTTCCAATATTAAACTTACAATTATTCCACTTTTTGGGATGAATGTATATTGAAATAAAGATAGAAAAACACTTAACTTTTTAAAATTTTCCTCCCATTTTGGGAGGGTTGGGACGTGGGAAGGAGCTACAATGCATGGACGCTCTAACTAGTGTGGAAACACGTGTTGTGCCGTGTCGTGTAGGACCTTGACACTAACATGTATCCGACAAGCCACGTGCTGTGTCCTAGTTTTTTTATATATTATTAAATTATCAACACTCGAGGGATACTTTAAAGACACCGCTCGGGCAAAGTGTTTAACATGACATGTTATGTCCTATATCAAAATCATGAAAATAAAGATAAAATATGATTTAAAACTTTAGATAATTAAACTCCACGTGTCCCGACGTGTCCCTGATGTTTCCATGTACTACTTTTTCGAAAAATCAATTGTCGGCATGTTGTGTCATGTTTGCGTCCATGCAAATTAGAGTAGGGGTGATGGGAGGTGGAGAGAACTGTGGAAATAAAAATATATTCACAGGGCACTTTTGGCAGTAATAAAGGGAATGGACAGGATGTGGCATAATTCTGCTGAAGTGTGGCATCATTCAGTCAATCTTGTGGCTTTATAAGATAGTTTCTTTCTTTTTCTTGTAGCTTCATTCAGGCAACCTTGCAATGCTAAATCTTATTTCTTCTTTGCAGATTCAGTATCATTCTCCAGTAGAGGAAATAGCTTATGGACCTGGTTGCTGGTTATGGGATTATTTAAGACGAAGTGGCGCATCTGGATTTTTGCTTCCACTTTCAGGTGGGGCCGATAGTTCCTCTGTTGCTGCTATAGTTGGTTGCATGTGCCAGCTTGTTGTAAAAGGTTAGTTTTGGCTTCTAGCTTCTTTAACTGTCTATGCTCCAAGGATCAAGCTTTTGATGAATGATGTGCTTTGTTCTGTATGTTTTCTTTAGTGATTTCAACACTTATGTGCATGAATGAGATGATTGCATAATAGTGTCCCTTATCTTGAACTTATTTTCTTAAACAGTATTCACCTTATCAAAAAGCCGATCTAAATAGGTTGTATTTGCAATAAGTTTCGGCAATGCATGACTGGAAGCTCATAGAGTTGTCAAAGGCCTGATTTGGGTGAATGCATATTTTTGTTTACTTGAAAGGGCAATTTATGATTATCACTGGCTATTTTGCAAGTCATTGGATTGACAACTAGCTGTTCACCACTCTTACTATTTCTAACTGAAAAGGGAAAAAGGTGATATTTTTGTTAAACAGACCAGCGACTGGCATAACTTTAGTACATCCTTTATGTATCACTGAATAGAACTATTTATATACAATTTTAGTCTTCTGCTGGACTCCAACTTTGAAAGTATTACCAGGTATGTTTCATTATTTTCACATATAGCCCCTGTTTGAAACCCATTTTAGGGGAAATATAAATTTTGGAATAGTGATTGATGTGAGAATGTGTGGTGGAAAAGTGATGAAAAGTTTTTGATTTGTGTGTAATATTATTTTATTTGGAAAATGTGTGGTTGAAATGAAGAATGAGAATGAGAATGAGAATGAGAAAGAGAAATTAATGGGTGTCAAACATGGGCATATTTTTATATGGATAACTTAGTGTTTGAATAGTTTGAGATGAACAGTGTTCAGTTGAGTACCATTGTTTTCCAATACTTTGACATTGGTGTGTTGCTTGAAAATCTTCCAAAAAAATTACTCCCATTTCAAGGGTGAGATTTGTACAGTTAAAGGTCGTTTGAGGAGTATTACTTACCTACTGCAAGGTGCCTGAAACATTCATACCAATTCAGAAACATATTCTGCATGTCATGGTTTGTTTACACTCCACTGATATGCAACATGCAGAAATCGCCAATGGGGATGAACATGTCAAAGCTGATGCTATACGAATCGGCCATTACACTGATGGACAATTTCCAACTGACAGCAAAGAATTTGCTAAACGCATATTCTACACAATTTTTATGGGATCTGAAAATAGGTGAGGACATATGAGCAGAATTAATGATCTAACTTTTACCACTCTATGAAATGCTTAACGTATTAAATATTTTAGAGAGAATTCACTTTTAGTTTGAACAGTACCGGAGGTTCAAGATCAAGACATTAATGATCTCCTCCTCCTCGTTATTGTTACATGAAAGTTAAGAATTAGTTGATATACTGGACAATCAACCAATGATAGGTTCTCTCTTACAGTTCTGATGTCACAAGAACCAGGGCAAAGGTGCTGGCTGATGAAATTGGGTCATGGCATCTTGATGTTTCTATAGATGGAGTAGTTTCTTCTCTGCTCTCTTTGTTTCAAACACTTACTGGCAAGCGACCACGTTACAAGGTAGAGGATAAAATATAGATGTTTTATTTTTTAGTTTTTACCGTATCATGTTGGAGAACCTGATCATTGATTTTCTCCACAGGTAGATGGAGGATCCAACGTTGAAAACTTGGGATTGCAAAACATACAGGCTCGTATCAGAATGGTCCTAGCATTCATGCTAGCATCACTCTTGCCTTGGGTTCACAACAAACCTGGTTTTTATCTGGTCTTGGGTAGCTCCAATGTGGATGAAGGGTTACGTGGCTACCTAACAAAGGTACTTTAGATCTTACTAGCGGGCCAAGAGAAATATTTGGGTTCAATGGGTTGTGAGCATTGAATTTATTTGGACTTAATATGAACAAAAGCAACAATTAAACTTCAATCAAAATCAAGAAATGAAGCCCCTGTTTGGCAAAATTAAATCATTTATAAATGGTCAAACTTCAGGTTCAACCACACATTCCAATGGACCCACAAGTACTATCCATCACTCATTTCCTATCTATTTATAAATTAATCAGTCAGTAAATTCTTTCAAAATGGAGGCAAAATTGTATCTGGCAAGGGTTATATGGGGCAGCCTTTGTATTATGCTGGATCTAGTTTTAGCTGGCTAATTCCATTCTTAATCGTGTTTATGAATTATGACTAACTTGACTTTGTGCATTGCTAGCAATGATATGATTAGTCTCCTCCTAATAAGTTGTTTACCTATTAAATGCAGTACGATTGCAGTGCTGCAGATATAAATCCAATTGGAAGTATCAGCAAGCAGGATCTTCGAATGTTTTTGAAATGGGCTGCTATCCATCTTGGTTATTCATCATTGGCAGAAGTTGAAGCTGCTCCTCCTACTGCTGAATTGGAGCCTATACGTTCCAACTACAGCCAGGTATTTATTGAAACCTAGCTTAAGACTTGCTATTTTTTGAGTTAACGTACTTTTCCCTTTCAAAACATGCTTTTGAAGGACTCTATATTCTTTTCTTCATCATTTCCCCTTCTGGTCATCATAGCTCATGATATTCTTGGCTAAGGGGAGGGGTTCTTGTTCTGTCCTTAGAAATCCTTTTGCGGTCATCTGGCTGCTGTATTTCAACTTCAGCACCACTAAAAAAAACTCATAGCTTGTCCTACATTTTGACATTGGCAGCACGAAAATTTCATATAGAAAGTGAATTTTGTGCAAGTCTGATTGTTGTTCTGCTTGAACGTAGCTGGATGAAGTTGATATGGGAATGACATACGAGGAACTCTCAGTTTATGGAAGGATGCGTAAGATTTTCCGCTGTGGTCCTGTATCAATGTTTAAGGTTCGTGTCCAATTTCTTAGCTGTAAGAGACTTTCTGTAAGTTAGCTTCCCGTTGCCGAACTTCATTTTGTCTCTTGTGCAATAGCTCAATTGCGTCGGGCTGTCAGTACCCTAGGATTTCTTTTATATAATAAGAAAAAGACATTGTTTATGCCCTACATATGACTTTTAAGCCAATGCTGAACATCTTGATTTTCAATATTCTAAGTAGTCTATTTTGTTACTGGATAGGAACAGTATCTGCAAATTTAATTTCCTTATAGTACTCAAGTGTCAGATTGCTTGGAATATTTATTATGGTTAATGTAATTATAATGAGACGGTATTGCAGACTTTTTGTGGTATATATAATTTTTCATATTTTTTTCACTATTTCTTTTTCCTGGCAGAATCTCTGTTATAGATGGGGTACAAAGTTGACTCCAGCAGAAGTTGCTGACAAAGTGAAGCATTTCTTTAAGTACTATTCCATCAATAGACATAAAATGACTGTCTTAACACCTTCATATCACGCAGAGGTACTTCCCTATTTGCAAGCCTAAAAGAGCATGTTTGGCTAAGCTTGAGAAAAGTATACGTATCTTTTACGTAACTTTTAACTTTATATAGGAAAATGTTTAGATATGTTACTTTTCTTATTTTTTTTCTTATTTCTAACTAAAAAGGTTGTTTATTTTGAAAGTAACTATTATATTTCTGTCAAATTAAGTAATTTACGCATTATCAGTTTTGACCAATAAAAAATTTATTTTTTTAGAGCTTTCATATTCACTTTTAAGTAAACATTTTAAGCTTAGCCAAAGATTATCAAGTCCAAAATATTGTGCATTTTCCATTTTGACCATGCGAAGCTTTAATTACGTAATAGCTAAATAAAGAAAGATTACACACATTTGCAGAGTTATTCGCCAGAAGACAATAGGTTTGATCTACGCCAATTCCTGTACAATGCAAGGTGGCCATATCAATTCCGCAAGATTGATGAATTTGTAGAGAATCTAAACGGTGATAAAGTCACTATTACAAAGTCAACTGACCACGAAAAGGATGATGTTACTTCAGAGGGTGGTATGGGTGTTGTGGCAGCAGGTTCGGGCAATCCACGAGCTGGATTTTAGGTTCTCACTCAAACTTTGGACAGATATCTTGTGGCATTACATGGATTATCTACTGTCTTCTTTTCCATGCTTTTCATGTTGAATTTGTCTATTACAATACAGAACAACCATATTAGTTTACTTGCAGATTATATCAATGCCTGCCATTTTCTTATCTATAATGATTCGGTTGCTAAAATAGAGCATGAATACCCTTTTGCTTTGTGCCAGCCTTCTCTTTTTCGAACGTTGTTTGTCCAAGTGAGTTTGGAAGCGCCTCAAGGCTGTGTTTACCTTTTTTATACTTGTAGCCTACCCCTTATAATTTTGTCGTTGCTTGCATGGCTGAGTACAGCCATCAGAGACACGATTCTCACCCATTTGGGTGCGTTGTGAAGAAATAAAGGGGATTGTAGAAACTAAGGTTTCATTCATTCCTACATTCTCAGTGATGCTATTTGGTTATTCAACTTGTAGGCTCAAATGGGATGACATCACCCCTCGACCATTGCCCATCTTCATTTATAAGTCGAATGGCTCATGGTAGGTAGTCAATTGGACGAATATCACGAGTTAAAAACGTGAGCAAGAAAAGTGTTCACAAAGACAATTGAGAAAAGCAAAACGCTACAGTGGGCATTATGCCTCGGCATCAACTTGAACTTACATTGGTAATCTTGTTAATCAACTGAAAGCTAGGACTTTTGGTCGACAATGTTAATCAACTGAAAGCTAGGAGTTTTGGAGTATTGTCGACGATAAAATCTCACATCACTAAATATGAGAACAATAATAGTGGATTGAGTTACTCTTCTTAACCATATTAATTTATTTAATAAGGTAAAATATCAAGAAGATCCCAAATGTGGATTACACAAGGCACTAACCAAATAGTAAATATCCAGAAGATTGTAAGGGATAAACGAAAAACTGAAATTAACTACAAAACGAAATATCCATAGGAAGTATCTTCATCGGCTCAAGAAAAAGCTGCAAAGAAGGGAACTCTGCCCTCAGCTTCTACCATGACAAAAATTGCATTACATTTTAAGATAGTCATTTCATACTTCGCGCTCAATCAGTGGTCGACAAAACTCTTTAACAATTACCTACAGGCTACAGTTCGTCATGGGAATCATCATCCTCCTCTTCTGATGTCGACCCACCAGGTGCTCCCCCGGATCTTTGATAGACGGCTGTGATGATTGGGTTACATACAGCTTCCAGCTCTTTAAGCTTCTCTTCATAGTCCTCTTTCTCGGCAGTTTGGTTGTCGTCTAACCACTCAAGGGCCTCCTTTGTAGCAGTCTCGATCTTCTCCTTCTCGTCAGACTCAAGCTTTTCAGCAAGCTTGTCCTTGTCGTTGATCTGGTTCTTCATGTTGTATACATACGTCTCAAGACTGTTGCGAGCATCAATTCTCTCCTTCACCTTCTTGTCCTCCTCGGCAAACTCTTCAGCTTCACGAACCATTCTGTCGATCTCCTCTTGGCTCAAACGACCCTTCTCATTCGTGATGGTAATCTTCTCTGCTTTACCAGTGCCCTTGTCTTCTGCCTTAACATTCAATATACCATTGGCATCGACTTCAAACGTGACCTCAATTTGAGGGGTTCCCCTAATCAAATAGAGTGCAGTGTTCAATTCAGATGACAAAATATAACTGTAAATGTACTTAGTAAATTCATTCGATGAATGCAACACACCGTGGGGCCGGAGGGATTCCAGTGAGATCAAACTTTCCAAGCAGCCTGCAATCCTTTGTGAGACTCCTTTCTCCTTCAAAAACCTGTCACCAAATTGTCAAACTGTCTCAGCTAAGATGCAAATACGCCAGCCATCTATTTCTCAAACAGCAGAGACGGTGAGAAATGTTTTGGCTTGGATGCATTACCTGAATAGAGACAGTAGTTTGTTGGTCTTGGTAAGTTGTGAAAACTTGAGACTTCTTGGTTGGGATAACAGTGTTCCTCGGAATCAACTTGGTCATAACTCCCCCCACAGTTTCAATACCAAGGGTGAGTGGTGCCACATCCAAGAGAAGAATGTCTGCATTCGAGTAAATGCACATTAGTTAATTCAGACAAAGCTGCTTAAACATCACTTGATCAAGATAGATGCATGCACGAGGACATACAGCACGTTTACTTGATCAATAAGATTATAACTGACGTCATAAATACCTTTGGTTTCTTCACCGCCCTCTCCACTAAGAATACTTCCTTGAATAGCAGCACCATAAGCTACTGCCTCATCTGGGTTCACCCCCTTGTTTGGCTCCTTTCCATCGAAATAGTCCTTCAGTAGTTGTTGAACTTTAGGAATCCTAGTGCTTCCACCAACAAGGACAATTTCATCAATCTGGTTCTTCTGCAACCCAGCATCTTCCATGGCTTTCTTCACAGGTCCCATGGTTTTCCTGAAGAGATCATTGTTCAACTCCTCAAATCTGGCACGTGTCAATGGTTCAGAGAAATCCACACCATCAAAAAGCGATTCAATTTCAACACGGACTTGATGCTGGCTGCTCAGAGCTCTCTTAGCGCGTTCACATTCTCTCCTTAGCTTCCCAAGAGCTCTGTTATCTTTGCTGATATCCTTTCCGTGCTTTTTCTTAATTAGCTTAATGAAGTATTCCATAACTCTATGATCAAAATCCTCTCCTGCACAACAAATGAACTTTCAGCACAATTAAACCCAACACAATAACTAACAAAATTATCATTCTAAGCCTTCCTCTTTGTAAGTGCAAAATAATATATATTGCGAAATTTTGAAAGATATAATCAAACTTAATATATTATCATGAGATGCTTCTTTGAACAATACATATTTTAGATTGCCGAATAAATCAGACATCAAATTGATTTCTCAGCTATATCATAAAAGGACAATGTGTTCAAGGGGTGTGTGTGAATATATTACGCTTCGAACTTTAACTGCTATAACTGCATGATACACTGCCACTTGCTACAGAAATATATCAGTCATTTTCCAAATACTGATTTCCTAATAAATGCACAGATGCATAAAACCGAGATACTAGCAAGAAAGATCTGTACCTCCGAGATGGGTGTCCCCATTCGTGGAAAGCACCTCAAAGACACCATTGTCAATGGTCAAGATACTGACATCAAAGGTTCCGCCACCAAGGTCAAAGACAAGGATGTTCTTTTCGCCACCTTTCTTATCCAAACCATAGGCAATTGCAGCTGCTGTTGGTTCATTAATAATTCTTGCTACATTCAGCCCAGCAATTACACCAGCATCCTTGGTAGCCTGCCTCTGGGCATCATTGAAGTATGCTGCCAGTTGAAACCCAAAATAAATGGTAATTAAAATCAAATAGTCCAATGCAATCACAGTTCATATTTCACTAAAAAAGAAGCCATACAACGTTAGTAACTCATAAAAGTTAATGACAGCTTACCAGGAACTGTTACCACAGCATCCTTAATTTTCTTCCCAAGGAATGCTTCTGCTGTTTCCTTCATCTTAGTCAAAATCATAGCACTGATTTCCTCAGGACTGAAGACTTTAGTCTCCCCATCCTTAATTTTGACTTGGATATATGGCTTTCCATCTTTGTTGACAATTTTGTAAGGAACAAGCTTCATATCCTTTTGAACTTCCTTGTCATCGAACCTGTCAAAAAGTAACTTAGAACTTTCATCGGTATTTTATCACTAAAACAGAGTACAACAAAAATGCGTTAATACATTTAAATAAAAAGATTTACTTTCTTCCGATGAGTCTTTTAACATCAAAGATAGTCCTTTCAGGGTTGACAGCTGCCAGGTTCTTTGCAGCCTCACCAATCAATCTTTCACTGTCAGTGAATGCCACCCATGATGGGGTAATACGGTTCCCTTGGTCATTAGCTATGATTTCGACATGTCCATTCTTGTAAACACCAACACAGGAATAAGTTGTACCAAGGTCTATACCAATAACTGTTCCCAATTTGGTCGCCTCCTCCTTCGCAATAGAAATTGCTGATAGACAGCCTGTTTGAGAAGACAAGGTTAGTCAATTTAGTCCTCGTGAACTCATTTGGCGAATTAATAACAATTCAAACACCAAAGCCAAAAGCAATTAAACCTTGATCCAAGGACGTATTGAGAAGCAGTAGTGTTTTAACATAGAACAATGCTAAATGTACACTCAAAGTTTGACATTGTTCTTGAAACTCCATTGTTTTCAAAAAATTTGTTGGTGGGAAAGTGTGTTTTTTTAAAACTATCCAATGTGATGTGGCCACATGAAATGATGTAAAGAATGGTGTAAAAAAGAATGAGGATGTAGCACGATTGTTTTAACATAACAATTACTTTTGACAACGATAGATATCAATCTTTCCTGCTGGCATTTAGACAGTGAGACCACGTAGTTAATTCCATCTTCTAAAGTTTGTTTTAGGTTTGTAAACAATTTCATCTAAAAGCTGAAGCGGTTAGAAAATGGACATGTGTATTCATATGAATCTTACCTTCATCACCCTAACGTGTTTTTTTCCCATGAAAGTCAGACACGTGTACATTTTTTAATAAACAGGTTGCAACAATGTTAGCCCTTGTTTAGTGGGGATTAAAACAAGATTTTTAGTAGATTTTGATAGAAGTTGATTAAATCTGTAGTTAAAAAGTTGTGAAACCATAAAATATGTGCTTACAATTAATTGTTAATTCTGACTTAAATTAAAATTTAGATTTTAATCGTTACCAAATAGGGGTTTAACCGGATCATATAATAGCAGGAGGCGGAAGCTATTAAAAAGGGCCATATGTATTCATCATACGTTGCACAACAATGCCTAAAATTGCATCATTTAGTTAAGCCTTTCCATCACAATATTTTCTCTTTTAAATCTTACAAAGTAGTAACTATTACCAAATTCAGGGCATACTTGGTATGAACAAACTTTAAAATTGCAGAGAAAAAACAAACTTTCAAATTAAGGAATAAATATAATGTCCACGGAAACCATACCAGCAAGAACGGGTTTTCCAATTACAGATTCGTCACAAGTAGATGTAGAAGTTCACGAGTTAGAAAAAGTAAAGTATAACCAAACAAAAGCAGGAATATTGCATGATAAATGATATAAACTCATTAAAAACTCTCGAAATTCTAATCAGATCTAAATATCAGAATCAGTTGCTCATTTTCATCCGCTACTAAACTATAAAAATTTAATTATCAGTACGTAACAGATCTAGATCTACCTTCATTTTTCATCAAAAAAAAAAACACCACCCTTGATCAATGTCGCGAGATTAAAACATAACATGAAAATTTTAAAGAAAAAAAAACATAATTACCCAATAAAACAATTGCTAGCATAGTGAATGACCCATTCCTCCTCCACGACCACGAGCCACCCATGGCTTCTCTCTCTCTCTCTCTCTAAACGCTTTCGGTATATGCGTGCGCGTTTATATGCATAGAGTGTATGTATTTGTGCATTGAAGAATCACAGGATGGGCTTTTCTTATTGAATGGAAGTTGCCTGAAACAATTTGGTTCGGTCTCGGGTTTCGTGGGGGCTCCAATAAGAGACTATCGGGCCATGTCATTGCAGTTGACGTGGACCAATCATAAATTACAGGTAGATTTTTCGGGCAATGCAACTTGAACACGGCCACGTAGGCAGCTCAAGAAGATTTTTGTTACCAACCTACAAAAATACCCTAAAAATTATGGAACTTTTGAAAAATTATATGAAATATATTTTGAAACTAAAAAATATTGTGTAAAATTTGATATCACTTTCACTTTTTTATTGAAAAGTGACATTATTAAAAAGTGATGTTCGTCGTTAAAAAATGTGCAAAATCACTAGAAAGTGAAGAAAAAAATGACACACTATGGATGCATTTCAACCACATTATTTTGGAATAATGTATTCTGGAATAGTAGATTGATGGAGAATGTATGATTGAAAAAGAAGGAACAAAATATTGTTATGATGAAAAATATTATTTTATTGAAAAATGTGTAGTTGAAAATAAAAATTTTAATGTGTATCAAATAAGTGCTATAAAAAAAGAACAGGAATTAAAAAAAAAAAGTAACAAACTCTCAAAATAGTGACAAACATTCAAAAAACTAACTAGAACACTTGAATCAATTTAATAAAGTGACAAAAATTTATAAAAAAATGGCAACTCAAAAAAGTGCACACTAAAAAAAGTAACAAAACACTAATCAAAATCTTGAAATCAATTCAATAAAGTGATGGAGATTAAAAAAGTGACAAAACATCCATCAAAAAATTAGAATTAGTTCAATAAAGTGGGAATTAAAAAAGTAACAAGAATTCAAAAAAATGACAATCCGAAAAGTGAAATAATATTTAACATCAATCAAAACTTTAGAAGAGATCCAAGGGATGGTTGATTTTCTTTTACATGTTGTCTATTTGTAATTATGCTTCACTTCTATAACTAAAAATAGAACATAACTTCATTTTTGGAGCCCGTTTGGGAATATTAAAATCAGATTAAAATTGAAAAACTAGCCGTTATTATTGACTTTTATTAGACGGGTGGGATCTAAACAAAAGATCCAATAGTTACTTAAATAAATCAATAGCTCAAATCCAATCCAAAACCTAAGTTCCCAATTCTCAAGCCCAACTAATTAAAACTCAATTCACAACCTGGTTTATGCATAATGCATGTTTAGTTGTTCTTGAATATTTGAATTTAAGAATTAAGTAGAGTAGTTGCCGTTAGTTTGTGTAATTGTTAGTTATTGAATATTTGAATTTAAGAATTAAGTAGTAGGATAGTCAGTAGTGATTGAATCGAACATTGAATTTCAGTACTAAAAATCGTGGTTTTCAATTCTCTTAGTTAAAAAAAAAAATTCGTTAAAACCTGGCTATGTCCTTGGGCTAAAACTGGTTGTGTCATCGGACCACTAACTTAGGATGCACTTGTGAAGCTTTACATTGATGCCGGAGAAGTGGAAAAAGCTAACTCCATACTGCGAAAGGCTGCTGAGAAGAAAAGGGGCCAAACCAATGTTTAGTTCGTATATGGCAGTTATTGGCCATTACGTTAAGAAAGGTGACATCCAAAAAGCTGAAAAAAAATGTTCATTACATATAATCACATTGCACAAAACACATCAAATACCAACCCCAAAAACACGCTTTCTTCTTGCACATAGGTTCTTCCTCGTACCACTATGCATTATCTACAAGCACGATAAAAAATACATAAAACTCTAAAGAATTTTCATTGCAAACAACTATGCAAACCATATTACTTCATCTTTTTTAAGTATATGTCCCAATAATTGCCAACAAGAACAACAAATGATTCTATGTTAAGAGCATGCCAATGTGCAAGTTGCAACCAAAATAAGGATTCAAGTGTCAATCAAAGATTACCCACAATAAGTTGAAAATCATAGTTATACAATCGAATTAATTCAGTTGGAAAGCAAACTACCAGTAGAGACACCAACCACTAAAACCCCAGGAGAATAGCTTTTTCTTATCTTTTTCAAACCATTTTTTTCATTTATATGTTCATTTCTCAATCGAAAAGACACTACAAAATATCATTTTACTTCAAAAATATTTTCCAGTATAACTAAATAAGCTAACATAAAATCTCATTTATAAGGAAAACAAAGATTGCATGTACGCAAGTCGAAATAAATAAACATAGAACAAATAAAATCAAAAAGGGAAAAAATACCTGGTTGAGCTTGAAATTGAGCAAATGTGGTGCCGGTGTTGGGGATGATGATTTAGGTGTAGGCACTGGCGAGGATTTTTGGATGCACGGTCGGGAAGTTTTACTTTCCTTCGGAGATGGTGTAGTTTAGGGAAGATGATTTATGACGTTCTAAATATACATAACAATTTACATAATGGTTTACCAACGAATAATGTTGCGATATTTAATTAAATCAAAATTTCATTAATAAATAACTTCCTCATTTATATTTTGAATTTTTGACACATCATTGTTATATGAAATATTATGCAAATAATTATGTACAATAAGTATTTTCCAAGTTTTAATCAGTTTCAAGGTATTACTATAATTGATTAGTTTAGATTGTATAGTGTCTAATCATCCCTTTTTGTTTTCCAGCTTCTTGTGGGATTATTCGTGACCGTCAATTAGACCAGAAATCTTAGGCACTTAAGTGGGCCTAAGGTTGTTGAGTTGGGCTTCCATTTCCAATCCTACTAAGTCAGGTCTTTGTGCGCACATTTATTTAATTATTTATGTGTGAAGATTATATAGTGGAAAGTATTTAAAGATTTGATTTCAAAAATGAAGTTTAAAGTTTACTTGTACACAAATCAGGTGATAATTTCATATTTTAATATTGATAATAATATTATAAATTAATTTATGTATTCACGCTATTCCAAATTCAAACCCAATTATTATCTCCATTTCTTCTGTCCCTTTTCTCTTCTCCTCTCTTTCTCCCGTTTTTCTCTACCCTCTCCCTCACACATGGACCGTAGCCACTGCTAAAGACAACCTTCAAGCACCACTGTGTAGTGACACTATTTTCTTTGAGCATCGTTGTAGCAGCGTCGCTACATAGTGAGCCCCGCACAACAATATCATCGCTGCTATACAACGGTGCTGAGCAGAGAAATCACGTGCAACGATGACGATTAATGGTGGTGGTGGTTTCCATGATTTGGTTTTGGGGTGGTTTTGGTGGTGGTGGTGGAGGTGGCGGCGGCGGCGGTGGTACTATATTTGGCAGTGGCTGTGAGTGGGTGGTCACAAATGACTGTGGCGATAGTGTACAGTGGAATGGAGTGGAGTTGGGTGGGGTGGGTTTATTACCAATTATTTTTGGTGATTGTAACCAATAAAATAGTTAATTTGTGATCAATAAATAATATGTTATCTAAAAAAATATATGAGATTGCGATTAAATTAGTAATCGTGATTTACAATTTGTTAAGTTGTGATCAATTAATTTAATAATTTGTGACATGTAAAAGTTGTGACATATGACCGAGAAATAATATGCAACCTATTAATTTGATAATTTGTAAATGTACAACAAGTTGTGACCTTTAAAATTTATAATTTATGATCAAGAAATATCATGTGGCCTATAAAATTTGTAATCTGTGATTGTGACGCCTGTAGTTGTAATTAGTATGCAATTGTGATTATAAATTGTATAAGATTGTGACATAAGTCCTTGTTTGGTACACATTAAAATTTTCATTTTCATTCTTCTTTTCATTTTCAACCACACATTTTTCAATAAAATAATATTTTTTATCACATTAATAATTTTTCCTTCTTTTTCAACCACACATACTCCATCAATCTACTATTAGAGAATACATTCTTTCAAAATAATGTGGCTTACGCACACCCTTAATATATCTAATTTATATTTTTTAAAAAAATTAACTATTTAATTAATAAAATCTAATTAAGACCTCATTTTTGATAAATTCACAAGTACATTAAAAAATCAAACTATTTTACAAAAGTAATATACAACCTTTTACTCTGTAATAATAAAAAGTGACATTTTTTTTGTAACATTACGTGTTTTTTTTATATAATGTGTGTTACGTATTGTGCTATAGCGGTACACGTGTAACACGGTATGTTATGCAATCATCGTTGTCGATCCCTCGCCACCATCAATAAACGACTAGTCGACCACTTCATCCACAATCACTTGAATCAAAACACATCTCACCTTTGACATCGACAACGGCATCGCCTTTGTCAGTTTCTATGACTACAACTATCATCCACGTTGATATGCATATCCACCACCATCAAGCCTATCACAATCGGCAATCACAATAACTGTCATTCATCTGCCACCTACACAAAAGGCATCATCATTCCATCTAAACCACCTCAACACCATCATTGACATTTGCTATCAAAGGAGCTAAGATTTTTTGTTTGGGGCATATCATGATCGACAGTTGAGGTATAGCAATAGCTAACAAAGAGAACGACATTTGAGTAAAGCATTGAAGTTACATTTTTTGTTCAAAAACTTTATTAAGAAAACATAAAAGTAATATTAAATACAAATACAAATAAGATAATTACGAAAACAGAAAAAGGGAATCATAACATTTTTATTTAAAAAAAAAAAAAAAAAAAATTAAACTTTGATTATACATGATTCGAATAATAAAAAACAGAGAAAATAAATGGAATCTTAGGGTGCATTAGTCCCTTGTTTGAAACCCATTTTGAGGAAGAGAAAAATTTTGGAATAGTGATTGATGTGAGAACATGTGGTGGGAAAGTGATGACAATTTTTTAATTTGTGTAATATTATTTTATTTGGAGAATGTGTGGTTGAAATAAAGAATGAGAATGAGAAATTAATGGGTGTCAAACGGGGGCTAGGTTTGCAATTTTCAAACTGTTTTGTTTTCAATTTTGTAAAACATGTTTGTTTTGATATTTTTAAAAATGTATTTTCGAAAACAATGATAAATTTACAACATAATACTCAAAACGATTTTTTGACGTTTTTAAAAACATTCAAACCATGAAAAACAAGCTTTTAAATAAGATTTTGTTTAAATAAAATTAAAACTATTAAAAAATCAAAATATAAAATTTCATGAATGAAATTTAAATTTTAAAAGAATAAAAATCAAGAAAAAATTAAACATTAAAAATTCATAAATAAAATAATAAAAATTTTAAAAAACAAAAAATAAAAAAAAATTCAAGTTCTTCATGATTATTTACACAAAAATTCTGAAAAATGTGAACACGGATAAAAATATTCTCAATCTATATCATTCATTTTTATTTTTATTTCATATATTTTAAAGTCAGTTTATTATTTATTTTTATTTTTATTTATAGTGAGAAAAAATATTCTAAGATGTAATATTAAATGATAATATGTTAACAATAACAAATTATTTTTTGCCGAATAATGATAAAATGTCAGAGAATAAATTTTCACAAAACCCTAAGGGTGTGTTCGGTAGAAATTAAAATTGAAAAATTAGTCGTTATTGTTAACTTTTATTAGACGAGGGAGATCCAATAACGATTATATTTTTAATTTTAATTGAATTTTAAACCCCAACGAACAATAACGGTTATATTTTCAAGTTTATTTATTTTAATTGGATTTTGAGAATAATTTTTCAAATGAAAAACAAATGCATTTTCAAAAATCTTAAAACACTCTCAAAACATAAAATTGAAAATAAACTTAAAACTGAAAATCGAATCACAAACTAAAAGGGCCCTTAGTTTCTAGTTCATAAATACAGAAATATTTCACTTCGATAGTTAAGTGAGGAAAAACACAATTATACTCAAATTAACTAAAAATAAATTAAAAAACATACCACCATTACCAGGATTGTCTTTTTCAAATATTTTGCAAAACTTTCTTAGCAAAATGCCGTACATTAGGCAAATTTTTACTAGATGTGTCCTTAAAAAGGAAAAAAAGGTTTCTTTCAAATTTTGGAACTGGAAATTAATTAAATGTTTAGGTCTAAAAGATTTGAGCATAATTTTGCCTTTACCCATCGAATAGTTAGCTTGTGCAAGAAAAACTTGATGGAAAAAATTGTCGACAGATTGATGGAAAAAAAGGATGAAATGCAAATGGAACTTTCAGACGAATTTTATTTCTCACTTAACAATGATTTTAGCCGGCCTTGGCTTCTCGTATTGTTTGTTGAACATAATTTACGTAAAACTCATTTATGAAGGAAACATATTGTTAAGCCAGAAAAGATAGGTAACGTAGGTGGAAGCTTAAGGATTCCAAACTAAAATTACGTACGCAACGCGTCAATGAACATCAAAACCTTGTAAAACAAAAATTACAAGTAATTTGAAAGGAAACATTCCTTTTTATGTGTCTTCAGCTCTAGGGGAGAAAAAAAAAAAAAAAAGCCAAGAGGGGACTCTAACCTCAAATGACAAAAATTACATTACTCAACTCCTAATAAACCCATATCGTTGTTCTTTCTTCTTTTCATCAGTAATTAATGGACCATATAAGTTACCTACAGTTCATCATGGGAGTCATCATCTTCTGAAGAGGATTCACCAGGAGCTCCTCCAGATCTTTGGTAGACAGCTGTGATGATTGGGTTACATACGGCTTCCACCTCCTTAAGCTTCTCTTCGTAGTCCTCTTTCTCTGCGTTTTGGTTGTCGTCTAACCACTCGAGGGCATCCTTTGTAGCAGTCTCAATCTTCTCCTTCTCGTCAGACTCAAGCTTGTCAGCAAGCTTGTCCTTGTCGTTGATTTGGTTCTTCATGTTGTAAACGTACGTCTCGAGACTGTTACGAGCATCAATTCTCTCCTTCACCTTCTTGTCTTCCTCAGCAAACTCTTCTGCTTCACGAACCATTCTCTCGATCTCCTCTTGGCTCAGTCGACCCTTCTCGTTTGTGATGGTAATCTTCTCTGATTTACCAGAGCCCTTGTCTTCTGCCTTGACGTTCAAAATACCATTGGCATCAACTTCGAATGTGACCTCAATTTGAGGAGTTCCCCTGTTAAAATAGAACACAGGATTCACTTCAGATGACAAAATTTTGACAAGAAGTAATTTAATAATGAGTTCATACGAAGATTGCAACCAACCTTGGTGCTGGAGGAATGCCAGTGAGATCAAACTTTCCGAGCAGTCTGCAGTCCTTCGTAAGACTCCTTTCGCCTTCAAAAACCTGTTATCAAATTGTCAGATCCTCTCAGTAAACATGCCATTTTTGCAGGATTTAATCCATCCACTTATCTAACAGTACAAACAGGGTAAGAATTATTTGAAAACATTACCTGAATGGAGACAGTAGTTTGCTGATCTTGGTAAGTGGTGAAAACTTGGGACTTCTTGGTTGGGATAACAGTATTCCTCGGAATCAACTTAGTCATAACTCCACCCACGGTTTCGATGCCAAGGGTGAGTGGTGCCACGTCCAAGAGAAGGATGTCTGCATTCAAGTGCACACACATCAGTCATCCATTCAGACAAAGCTGTCTATAACATCAATAAATCAAAGACTGAAGCAAGCACACATACAGAGCAATCAGTCGACAAGATAACAATTTCATGTAATAAATACCTTTGGTTTCTTCTCCACCCTCTCCACTTAGAATGCTTCCTTGGATAGCAGCACCATAAGCAACAGCCTCATCTGGGTTCACACCCTTGTTAGGCTCCTTTCCATCGAAATAATCTTTGAGGAGTTGCTGAACTTTAGGGATCCTGGTGCTTCCACCAACGAGGACAATTTCATCAATCTGGTTTTTCTCCAAACCGGCATCTTCCATGGCTTTCTTCACAGGTCCCATGGTCTTTCTGAAGAGGTCGTTGTTCAACTCCTCAAATCTGGCACGGGTCAATGGTTCAGAGAAATCTATACCATCAAAAAGTGATTCAATTTCAACACGGACTTGGTGCTGACTGCTCAGGGCTCTCTTAGCACGTTCACATTCTCTCCTTAGCTTCCCAAGAGCTCTGTTATCTTTGCTGATGTCCTTTCCGTGCTTTTTCTTAATCAGCTTGATGAAGTAATCCATAATTCTGTGATCAAAATCCTCTCCTGCACAAAAATAAATCTTTAATATATTGTAACACAATAACTTCCCAAATTTTAATTCTAACCCTTCCTCTTATGAGATGCATCTGAATAATATATATTTCAGATTGCTCAATGGATCATAATCCAGCTGATTTCTCAGCTCTATCGCTGAACAACTGTGTTCGAGGGCTGTCTATTTGAATATATAATGATTGAACTTTAGTCACTATAACTGCATGATTAATGCCACTTGCAGCCGGGATAGATCAGTTTCCAAATATTAGCCTAAATAAATGTACTTATTAAATATATAAAAATAGAGGTGGTAACAGAAAGATCTGTACCTCCAAGATGGGTGTCTCCATTAGTGGCAAGCACCTCAAAGACACCATTGTCGATGGTCAAGATACTGACATCAAAGGTTCCACCACCAAGGTCAAAGACAAGGATGTTCTTCTCACCGCCTTTCTTGTCCAAACCATAGGCAATTGCTGCTGCTGTTGGTTCATTGATAATTCTTGCCACATTCAAGCCAGCAATTACACCAGCGTCCTTGGTGGCCTGCCTTTGGGCATCATTGAAGTATGCTGCCAGTTATAACCACATACGCATGGTTAGTATCACCAAATAGCCAAAATGTTGTTGCAGTTAATGTTTCATCGGAAGTGAAACAATATGAAGATAGTAAATTATAAAAAGTTAAAAGTCAACTTACCAGGAACTGTTACAACAGCATCCTTAATTGTCTTCCCAAGGAATGCTTCTGCCGTTTCTTTCATCTTGCCTAAAATCATAGCACTGATTTCCTCAGGGCTGAAGACTTTAGTCTCGCCATCCCTAATTTTGACTTGGATATAAGGCTTTCCATCCCTGTTCACAATTTTGTAAGGAAAAAGCTTCATATCCTTCTGAACTTCCTTGTCCTCAAACCTGTCAAGAAATAATTTAAAATTTTAATCACTATTTATTAATCAAATGCAGAATAAAAATACTTAATATACATTTGGCAAAAAGGTCTTACTTTCTTCCAATGAGTCTTTTAACATCAAAGATAGTCCTCTCAGGGTTGACAGCTGCCTGGTTCTTTGCAGCCTCACCAATCAATCTTTCAGTGTCGGTGAATGCAACCCATGATGGGGTAATTCGGTTTCCTTGGTCATTAGCTATGATTTCAACATGTCCATTCTTGTAAACACCAACACAGGAATAGGTTGTACCAAGGTCTATGCCAATAACCGTTCCCAATTTAGTGGCTTCCTCTTTTGCAATAGAAATTGCTGATAGACAGCCTGTTTGACAAGACTAGGTTAGTCAACATTGTTACTCATTTAGCAAACTAATAATAATTGAAACACAGAAGCCAAAAGCAATTAGCTCCATGAGAAGAACACGACAATAAGCAGTAGAGTTTCTGAAATAATAATTAGTTGTTGATTACTGTAGATATTTACTCATCTAGACCACAGTTCATTCCATCTATTTAAGTTTGTTCAGAGGCAAACTCGTGTAATCTCAGAATCAATAGCAAATTTTCATTTGCTACTTAAATACGAAGCTGCAATTATCAATTCGTAAAGGATCCAGATCTAACATTCTAACTTCAATTTTTTATTTTTTATTTTTTTGAACTCGATCTAACTTTATTTTATCAACTAAAAAACACCACACAAGATTAACAGCACGAGATTACAACAAATCATAACAAATTTAAAAAATAAAAAAAGCGCGAGAAATAAAAACAGCATAATTACCAATTAAAACAATTGACAGTACGATGAATGAACCATTCCACCTCCACGAGCCACCCATGTCTTCACCTCTAACGCTTGACTCTCTCTCTCTCTATATATATATATATATATACGTGCTAAAAGTGTGAGTTTATGTGCGCGTAAACAATGGAGAACCAGAGGATCGATGCAATGGAAAGCCCGTAAGATTGATGAAGAGTTTATATATGTGTAAAAGGGCGTTTACGAGTTCGGTTCAGGGGCTCCAATTACATACTAACGGGCCATGTCATTACCGGTTACGTGGACCAATCAGAAATTAAAAGTAACGTTTTCCAGCCAATGAAAATGCAGTTTACGCTTGAAGCGTGTCGCTCATTTGCTGTCTGAGGGTCCACGTAAGTTGGTACACCCGTATCTACGCTGATCCAGTTACCACTAGAGTCTTCTTTCTTCTATACTTCCTAAGATAATAATTAAAAATAATAGAAAATTGCATCGTTGATCCTCAATTTACTGTCAAGATAGTAGGTTGATCTCTGACTTTTAAAAAATAAGCAACTTAGACCTTGACTTTAGATTTAATTTCACGAATAGTCAATGAAGTTTAGTAAAATTTAAAATTGGTTATTGAAGGTTTTTGTGAACCATTTAGTCATTAAAGTTAAATATTGCTATATAATTGTTATCAATAAACTTACAAAAAGAAAGTTGAATAGTATGTAAGTGTTACGTCGTAGGTTCAATCAATTTAGGTTATAAACACTTTTAATATGTTTAATGCATTTCTTTATGACAAGTCTATTATTTTATTGAATAAATATTCTAATAGATTAAATAATAGAGCTCGTAAATTCAAATTTTGGTAACTTGTTAATCACAATGAGTTGTAATTGTGAAATATAAATTAAAATTATCTATGATCATAAGCAATAATGAGATGTGAATAACGTTATTATGGATAGACTATCACGTGCTATATTTCTTACTTGTAAAGTGAGTCGTTGATCTCACTAGCTAAAATGTATTGACATTTAAATGGACGTGTGACATTGAAGACCGTTGGAAAGATTTCACATGGATAACTAACTAAGTGTCAATAATTAATCTTTAACATTCGGTAGTAGAATTGGTCATTCGACTTGATATCTCATAGTGTCTTATATGAGGACGGTCATACTTTGATGATTTTAGATGTTGCTCTATCAAAAATCTCTAATATGACATTGTTTAGGTATATCAAGAATTATATGAAGATTGTAAATGATCAATAGAGGATTTGTCACTTAGCTAGTAAGAGGTGATCTACATTTCATTCAATTAAGTTGATAACAAAATCATTGGCTAAGGTAGTGTTCATAAGTCGAAAAGAGTTTTCAACAAATATTGATTTTTAAGAGTACTGAAATGAAAGATATATGATCGATAATCAAGACTGCACACATTTATATCTCATAATTGACCGGATTATATTGACGGGATTATAATTTAACGATAAACGAACAAATTTGATTTTATCATATTACATAACATATTTCGTCACATGTATTGGTTGACACATTGCTATATATCAATTTGAGACAACGAATGTGAATTGATAATAAATTAAATGAGTATTTTCATTTATCGATTATGATTAGATTAAAATAATAATTCATATTATTGAGTATTGTGATCGGGAACCTAATAGGTCACATATAGAAGGAGAACTAGAAAAATGATATTTATTAATTAATTAATTGACAAATGTTGGACAATTAATTAATTTGGTTACTTATTAATGGGTTAAATTAATTAATTTGACTAATTAATTAATGGACCAAGTTTAATTAATTAAATGAATTAAACATTAAGGGTAGAGGGCAAGCCCACTTGGATTTCTACTAATAAAATAAGATGTTAGCGTTGAGAAAAAATAACACAATTCATTATCTTGTATAGGAAAAGAGAAAACCCCAATTCTTTCGTTCTTGTTCCCCGTGAAAATTTTCATTGGAGACTGGATAATTGGGTAGCCGTGAATTGCAAATCAGAATTTTTCTTTCGCAGATTTAACTAAATGTATAATTCTCATCACAGTTTTTTTTTCTAAACATAAACCAAATTCTTGATTTGTTTAAATTCCGCCTTACAAGCTAAGTGAATCCCCAAAAAGGTATTTTTAATAGTCATTGGGCTTTTTTTTTTTTTTTTTTTATTATTTGTAACGAATGATTACTGTAATTTTAAAGTTGTTACTTTAAGTTTTAATATTATTTTTTACTCATCATTTAAAAAAATTAACGATTTTGTTTATCATGCAATTGGAATATTTAGTTTTGAATAGAAGACAACGGGAGAAAATTTTAATAATCTTGGAGTAAATTTGGTACTCCTGGTAGGCAATGTTTGTATTGATGTATTGAATCATTTTCAATAATGTTATATCGCTCGAAAAATTTGTAACTTAATTTTTTACACCACAATAAATAATGTTTGGTTCTGCCACTGATCATTAGCATGCGTTCAAATGTGCATGTTTTCTTCAATTGTCATTTAAGTAAGTTTATCTAGAAAATAGTTGAGTTCTGGGAAATGGTTCCAAAGGGGACTGGAGCAACAATGGACGACACATCGTTGCGTATCTTTTATTATTCTACGTGAGAGGCCAATTGCAGTGCTGATTGGGGTAGCCATGGTATGGTGTCAGGGAAAGTTGATTCATTGTCGTTGGGAGGTTTCAGGCAGGGCAACCTGTTCACCGAGGTGTCCTGCTACATCTAGACAACTTAAGTTCAATGTTGATGTTCTCGTATGAATATAGGAAGGGTTTATCAGTTTGGGGGATAATTACCAAGGATCTTTTTAGCTTATTGATATCTTCCAGTGTTGTGCGGGTTAAAGGCTTTTTCGATTTTGTATGGTCGAGTTTGTAATGGTACATCATGGAGTTCAATTCTCCACTGAATGATTTACGAGCAGAAACGATAGAGAAGTATGACTGCACTCCAACGGGCTAAGTGCACATCTAATTCCCCAATTTCGCATAGTTAGATCGATTGTATTCCTTTTTTTGTCACGTCATTTTGGTTGACACTTGACACACATTAATATAAGCAATCGATTTCCTCTAAAAAGGATAACATAGTGAACAATTGTTCAACATTATTTAACTTAATGATTTATTAGGCCACAAAAATACTTTAAAGATCAATTTGAAATTTTGTTAAAACTTCAATGACCATTATTGAATTATCTTGAATTGACATGCCCATTTGATGATATTTAAAGAATTTGAAATTCTTATAGTTTAGAGATCAATATTTGATGACATGCCCATGAGCCGAGGCTCGTCAAAAATGTTAACAAAAAAATAAATAAAAAGAAAAACTCGAGCTCGTAGGCTGAGTCGAGCTCATGCTTAAACGAGCTTGAGCTCGTGGGTACATAGGCCGAGTCGACTTGGTCCTACCTATTGTCACCGGCCCACCGCTAGTTGTGGATTGAAGTTATGACAATATTGCTCATCTTTCATCTTTGACAATCAACTTGCTACTAATACGAAGGGAGTGGGGCAACCCGTATCAATTTTTCTCTTCTATGTATTATCCTAGTGTATTTTTTTTGTCACCTTGACTCCGTCCTCGATCACAAAATCAAAAACTATTTAACTATACTTACCTTGTAGTATCAGTTAAGCTGGTGTTTTTCGTCACTCCACTAAAATTGGTGATTCAAAATTCGGAAAAATATAACTAGAGGTGATCCAACTTACAAGTTGATTTTACTCACTCAAGTTTTAATTCGTTCAAATATAATCACTCAAATTATGTTTTTATGTCAATTTAAATATACTATATACAGTAAATATAGCTAATACTTACTATTGTTTCGTTTATATAAGAATCAATTTTTTAATAAAAGTTGATGAAATATGTGGTTGAAAAATTTATGAATCCTATGAAATATATAATTCAAATCAATTGTTAACTTTTATTTAGATTTTAACCCATTTTATAGCTAAACCAAATAGAGGTTAAGTTTCTATCTGGATTTCATTATTTAAATTCATTTTTTTTCTACTTATTTTCAACGCACATTCTTTCAATAAAATTATCTTGTACAAAAATCTTTTAAAAATTATACTTTTTAATCACACATTTTTCAAATATATTATTTTTCCACAAAATCTATCCTAAAAAATATAAATTTAATATAACCTAAACATGTATACAACCAATGAAGTTGGCAACTCATTTTACATTTTTGGCATTACAATTTCTAATTTTTTTTTTTTTGACGGAGGCATAACAAAGTTACAAAGTTTGAATAAAAAATATAAATTGAATGAATAAAAATAAAATATAAATTTTGTGACGAGACATGAAACAAACTTGTGGGCTGTGTGATTTCTAGTGAAATATTTCCTTTAAATTTTGAAATCTCTTAATTTTGATTTTGATTTCAGTAGAAATGAATTTGTGATTCCAATTTCTCACCCCGTACATACTTCTTCGAACTTCAACTACAATGGCGGTTGCATCGCCTTCAGCTCCCGGTTTCTCTGCCTCCTCCTTCTGCTGTAGGCGCACAGAGTCAACTCACCTCACTCGCTCCCTTCGTTTCTCATCATGTCCAGTGTTAACTCGTCCAAATGGGATCGTGACCCGCCCGGTGACTCACCGTCCAGCTATCGTCTCCCGGCTCAACCCCTCATCAACTCCGCCCGACGGAGAGCTGATGTACGAGCTTAACAACAGTTACCGGCGGCGGAAGGGGCCGTGGCCGGTGTATGTGACGCTGCCTATGGATGCCGTGGGTCCTTCCGCGCAGACGATGAGGCGGAAGAAGGCGATGGCACAGTCGTTCCGAGCCCTAGCGGCTGCGGGAGTGGAAGGAGTGGTGATGGAGGTGTGGTGGGGACTGGTGGAGAGGGAAATTCCGAGAATTTACAACTGGCAAGGATATTTAGAAATTGTTTTGTTGGCTCAACGATTCGGGCTGAAGGTTCGGGCCGTGATGGCGTTTCATCAATGCGGTTCGGGCCCTGGTGATCCCTACTGGTTGGTAACTATATTAATCCTCGTTGCTCTTATCTTTTGTATAGTTTATTATAATTTTTTCACGTATTGGAAAATCGTAATTTCTAGGCGCTGAAACGTTAATGTGATTGAAAATTAAACTGATTGCATGTTGAAGACAAGATTTAAATAAAAACATGTGGCGCATCTCTCTCTATCTGCAACATTATAGGTTTTGGCCGAGTTGGTTAACATAGTACAAGAGCGAGATAAAAGACTTGGGTTTAGGTCCAGTCACTACTTTATGAAAATATGTTAATGCCGTGCCTTAGATGATTATATGATTTCGGTTTGCATGTGAGGGCTTGTTGTAGACAACATTTAAATAGATAAATGTGCCTCATGTTAACAACTTAGATTTTTAGGTGTGGGGATTAACAAGTACATTGTTTTGTCTATCTTGATTCACATAACACCTGTCATTTCCACGTAGATATAAGGTACAAATATTGTATTCAAAGTCACGTGAAAAATAAAGGCTTTACATTTGATTTTTTATTTTGCCATGTTAATTGGTTAATTTTGCCATCTTTTCGTTGAATAAGACATTTGTACACATAGACGAGTTAATATTAGCCTATGTAATTTGTACACATGGATTAGTTCAAAAGTCTTGTTCGATTGACACATTAATAGAGGATTTGTTGTCTAAATGTAATATGGCATGCAATCTATGTTGTGGTGTCTTCATTGTGCAGTGTTAGCTAAAGAAAATATTGGGTGGTACCAAGTTAAGAAATTGTCAATTATATAGTTTTCATTTTCCATGAAAGAATCCTATAAGCGTTTATGATCCTGCATAAGGTCATCTAAGGATGGTTCTTGTGAGTCCCCCTATCATACACATATTATAGCGAGTGGCAAATATTTTTCAAGCTTCTTTTGTTCTAACCAAGTGTTTGCTATAATATGATTTTGGAGTGTTTGTACTAGCAAGTTTCAAATGGAGTTACTGATGGGAATGGGCAAAAACAAAATGGTTATTTTCTCCTTTCACTGTGTAACTAAAATAAGAATCCAATCAACTCAACCAATAACCTGTGCAAGCAATATAATTACGGAATAAACAAGCACAAGAAACACCAAAATTATTTAACATCGTAAAACCTCTATGACAAAGGGAAAATTGACAAGGCAAAGCAACAAAATCCACTATCACCAAAAAAGTAGTACAATAGTCTCTCAAGATTTACGCCCCAAAAATCAAGAGGCATCACAACACAATAATAATAATAATAATAAATGGAAAACTACACCAATAAAAGAGTTAAACATCGCACCAAATAATCAATGGTGGAAAACTAGTGCCGAAACAGAAGAACCCCAAAAATCAAATCTGTCTTCCTCAAAGATGGACCAATGCAGCATTGCACCCTCTTTCTATCTTTTTGGTGTTCTTCCCGATGCTCGTTTATATGCTGCACTATTCTTAAAAACCAATCAGATCCATTTTTTTTGTTTATATTGGTGACCACCAACATTGCATATCTAGTCTCCCAACTTCAATCCACTTTCCTCATGGGCTGGACCCAATTAATTAAACATATTAAATGTGCCAAGGCCCTGCATCCACAATTTTCCCCTCTAGCCTATGAGTGAGGTACACTGAAAACTGTGGTCTGTCACTGGGAGTCCGTCCCCGCTTGTTCAGTACACAACTCAAGCTTCTTTTGGTAACAACCTTATTTAACATACGCACAATATTCTCGTTAGTGTGAATCTTTTCCAAATGCACTAGTTTTTTTTCAATTGCTCCACGAATGCAGCATTATTGTCAATGTATTTGGATCGAGAATGTTATGTGAAATCATTGCCTCAACTCAAGAGCACTCTAACTATCACAATAAATGACGTATCCATTCAGCTTTACGTTAAGTTCCTCAAAAATCTTTTCATCAATACCATTTTGTACCTTGCTTCAGTAACTACTAGATACTCAACTTTAGTAGTCGATAAAACAACACATTTTTCGCAATTTTGATTACCAGGAAAGGGCTTCCCCTACAAAACTAAACAAGTTTCCGATTGTAAATTTCCTACTATCAAGACTTCCAGCCATATGCATATGTATATACCTAGTCAAAACCGGTCGAGCTGCCGCGAAACCCAAACACAAACTATAAGGAATCGCAAGATCCAAATTATGTCATGATAATATTATTTTTTCTTGCCCATGTACAATTTCAATTAAGTTGGAGGCCTCGTTGGCAATATTGGTTTTTGGCCAATTTTGATTGGAAGGAAATGGCTACCCCTTCAAAAGTAAACAAGTTAACAGTTGTAAGTTTTTTGCTATCAAAATCTTCGGCCATATCAATATCTGTATACCCAGGCAAAATCAGTTGAGCTTACCAACCCAAACACAAAATAGAAGTTCCTCCTAGGTATCTCAGAATCCATTTAATATCATATTGTTTCTAGCCCATGATCAATTTCAATTAAGTTGGAGGGCTTTAGTTGCAATATTGTTATCACTAATTTAAAATACAAAAGCAGAAGGTTAGGTTTTTGCCTTTGGATGCCAAAATTGACACACAGTGGGAAACATGTATAAAAGAGGAAAAAAATTGCAGCTGCACGGTGATATTGGAGGAAAGAAAAAAAATTACTTTTTGGTTTCTTCTTCAAGCAATGTCAAGCGGATTTTTTATTCTCTATTATGCCATGTCTTCCTATTATTTGACAACATGATGAAAATCTGACCGAATAGAAACTGGCTTGGTTGGTTCGATCGGAAAAAGCTAGAATCGGCCTAAAAGTCAATATGATTATAACTTAAATATCACTCAAATAAAAATCACAAAAACAGGTCTATTGGCTAGTCTAACTGGAATCAGCTGGGCCCGGTACCTGTTTTGTCGGGTGGCTTGACTCCTACCAACGAAAAGAATTATTGACTTGCCAGCCCATTAACCCACATTGCTCCATCTCTTGGCCCACCTTTTTAGCCTGCTTCTCACTTGTTTGGTTGTGCAAATACCAATGTGGGATAGCAAAATCTCTTCTTCCTTTGTATGGTTTAACATTTATAGTTGTTTAAAGGAATATCTTAAATTCATTTTTTTTTTTAAGTTTTAACTGTTGAATTGCTTGATTTTAAAAGTTATCTTTTTCAAAATATTTAAAAGAGAACTTAAAGCCCAAAATAAATTGTTGATTTCTTGAATTTAATTTCGTTTTTTCTCCACTTCACTCCATTTAATATTTATTTTAATCACACACTAAGATGCTACAAAATTACATTAGTAATTTTATAGACTAGTCTATACTCTATATATTAATTAATTTAGAAAATTAACTTATTTTTGTCAAATTTTTGTGTATATAAATCTATTTTATTTATTTATTTTTGACAATTGATTACCCTAGTTGAACCTAGTTCAACATTTTGACCCTTGACTCTTATTCTCAAGAGTCGATGCCTGGAACGATTTTCAGAACATTGTTATTTGGTGATTATTAAGTGAGATCTTAGGGTGTGTTCGGTTCCAATTAAAGTTGAAAATATAGTCGTTATTGGGTCTTACTCGCCTAATAAAAGTCAATAATAACGGCTAATTTTTCAATTTTAATCCGATTTTAATCTCTACCAAACACATTCTTAGAGTGCATTTGATATCCATTATTTTCCTTGGAAAATCGATTTTCCAAGAAATGTCATGTTTGATAGGCTTATTTTCTTGGGGATTTGTTTTCCACCTTTCACCCCACACGTGCACCATTTCTTTGGAATTGAGGAAAAGGCTTTCCCACCATTTTGGTGGGAAAAGCCTTTTCTAGGCTGTCGTCCAATTTTTTTTTTTGGAATTTCATAATTAATTGTAAAAAAAAAAAAATTCACTTTAATGAACAATTTTGAGGCAAACGAACATTAAACTTTAATAAAAATATGATTTTTTAGGAAAAAAAATTCATTTTTTTTTTTACTTTTTAGCAATGGAAACAAATTTTATAACCAATTGTGAAAAAAATAATCACTTTAATGGACAATTTCCATGTAAAACAAAGCCAAACGAACACAAAATTTAAAAAATTTTCGGGTGAAAAATTATAACAATCAAACACACTTAATTTCCAATACCCTACAAAAAAATTTCTAGTTAATTAGGTGCCGTTCTCTTCGTGTTTCAGTTTTGTGTTTTGAGTTTTGAATTCATTTTGTATTTTCTGTTTTGAGTCTGTTTTGGAATTGCTAAAAACTCGTTCTCTTTCTCGCTCTGAAAAACTGTTTTTCAAAATAGAAAACTTGAAAACGCGTTTACTTTGAAATTTTGAGAATCTTTTTCTATAATTTTTCATTCAATAAATTTTAATAGTTTAATGTTAATATAGTATTATATAACATATAAATTTTGAAGTTGGTGAATCTTGAAATATTATTTTCCATATATAAAAAACACAACCTAAATTAAATTTGACAAATCCTTATTTTTCTACTTGTACATAACTTGTGACAAGTATTAACTATCTTCAAGTCACCACCAAACCTAATTTAGTTGCAAAAAATGGAGCACTAATCTCATGTTGATGTGTTAAATATTTTGAAAGTTAAGAAATATGTTTTTCGCCACTAAAGAGTATTTTTTTTTGTGCTATAAAGTTACTCTTCTAGCAAGTTTTGTCGGTAAAAAAAGTAACTTGAAGAAACATGTTCGAAAAAAAATGACTTAATTTTAAGCATATGCCCAATAAATTCCACTTGTGGATTGAAGTTGTAAAAAGAAAATAATGACAATACAAACAATGGCTTCACAAATCAAATCTGGTTCTAGCAAGATACCACATTATATATAGTACTCAAAAACAAATTTATTAAGGGGGGAGAACTAGAATCCATCTACATTTACCATCAGTACATATCAATAGCTAACTTATGGCCTGGCAATTGCCACACGCACATAAAGCTCAAAACTAAGAAACTCTGCCGTAGTCCAACAACCATTTCATACCAAGAAACAAACAACAATCTCGAGCTAAATGTCCGCGTCTAGGCTGCTCTTGACTGACCAGCACGAGAAGAGAGAATAATGCCAACAATAAGACCAAAAAGAGCCAAAGCTTCGGCAAAAATGAGAATAAGAATCATTCCAACAAAGAGCTTTGGCTGTTGTGTGTTGGCTCTGTAGAAAAGAGGAATAAAGTCAGTAATTAATATGATATTATGATGTCTACTAAAGAAATGATCACATAATAAAAAAAAAAAGAATGAAGCCAATAATTTCTTGAAATACTTGAAGCAGACAATGCATTAATAAATTATAGCTAAGAAGGAACCCCAACTGCTATTCTTTTAAGTAATGCTTTTGCTCAAAATTTAAACTGAAATTAGTAGTCTTCTAACATTGATATAGTGCAGTCCTCCCATCAACAAACAAACGCAGAACAAAAGTAAAAAAGAAATAGGAAAACACAAGCATGACCACAACACCATTCAAGATCCATGTTCCAATGTATAGTTACCTAATAAAATAGGCTAAAACATAATGTAACATAAACATGGAACCCACGCGGAAAATGATTGCAAACCGTTGCTGAGCAGAATGAGTATGACAGATAACTTGATGATCTTAACATTAACAACTGCAGTATTCACTACTAACCTAGCAAAACAAGTTGTAGAATTCAAATTCCATTCAGTAAGAGAGAACTCGAAAGCTTTGGGCAGGTATAGCAACAGAAGGTTTGATTGATTTTGATGAGTTTGATGGGAATGAAGATTGGCTAATAACATTGAATTGGTGGACTGAAGTCAGTTGGATAGCAATTATTCCTACTTCTCTCCACCAACGTTCATAGGAAGACCTTCTCCATCGCCGGCCAATATACAACCTTTGTCCCCAGCTCACCACATCCACTACCCAGTGCCCCTGCAAGTTCACCACCATCTCCATCAACTAAGCACCGATAAATTCACCTCCACCGCCTGTGAATTCACCGCCCCCACAATTATCTAACCCGCCTCAATAGTAAAAGCAAAACTTTGTGATTAGAGCATCATTAATTAAATTATTTTACACCCAACAAACTCAACAGAAAATTGTGAATAAATCATTAGATTGTCCAATTTTATACCTATTATACAATTTTCCTAAATGAGTAAGAAAATTCAGACCAAGATTGCATAGCAAACATATCACAGATTAAAATCAAATTAACTCTTCATTACAGAAACGATTGCAGCCAAAAAGACAAAAGCAATAAACAAAATTTCTTATTATCTCATAGTACTATTAAGGTTTTCATTCAATTAAAATAGATAATCAAACATATGAAAATAACTACTTCCCACCAATTAAATAGGGAAACGCAGAATGAAATTCTAATAGAATCGCACAGCAATCAAACTAGGGCTTAAAAAAAGAGGCAAAATTACAAGTGATCAGGTGTTAAACCGCTGCAATTAAAATAGGGCTTAAAAAAAGAGCAAACTCTGTCAAATCAATTATCGAATTTAATACATAAATTGAAAAATTGCGGTGGTGATGAAGATTAAAAAGGCGGAATGCGTTTACCTTTTGATTGGAATCGGAAGCAGCGATCTAAATTGAGGATCGTAGTTAATGATGGGACGAACAATTGGAGAATTTACAATAATCAAGAAGGATTTGAAATGGGAGTGATAGCGGCGCTACCGATTACCAGCAAGTTTTGTGCGATGTAATTGTGGTCTTCACCATAGCAAATCACTGTTTAGAGGATTGGAAAGTGGTTGCTCCATTCTTTTGGCGGAAGAAGGAACGAGAGAAGAAGGAATAGTGGTGGGTTGGGAATGGAAAAGGCTGTTTCCCGTGTTTTTGGAGTTTTTCGTGGGATTGGCTTGGAAACGGCCAAAACGAGGTTTTTGCCATTTTGTGTTTTGTGTACAATTTTTTTGTTTTTTTTGTTTTTCAAAATGCGTTTTCGAAAATATGGAAGAGAACATGTTTTCGTTGTTTTGGAAAATCGAAAACGAAAAACGGCAAAGAGAACAGGGCCTTACTTTCCCTGGAATTCATTTTCTTTCCACCAATTTTCCATATTTGCAATCAAATGGAACCTTAGTCTCTTCTTGTTTTGTTTGGGTTCCATCTATTATTATTAAATGATGAAATATTGTGTACAAAGATGTTGTTTTGATATGTTTGGTGTAATACCTCAAAATTTTGGGCAAAAAAATTGAGAGACGATATTGTATTCCTATTTTTGGTGATAGTGGAATTTGTTAATTTGCCCTGTCGGTTTTCCCTATCTCTTGAATGATTTTACAACATTTAATAGTTTTGGGGTTCTCTCGTGCTTGTTTATTCTGGTATTTATTGCTTGCATTGGTTTATTGCTTGAGTTGAGTTGATTCTTTTTTAATTGCATCGTAAAGGGGAAAATTGTATTGTTGTGCACATTGTTGAGGTATTGTTGCTATTGTTATTGCGATTAGTGTTGGTGCATTGTTCTTATATATTTTTCCCACATATGGATGGCATCGTTGCAGTGGATGAGCTTTTACTTTTCAAAAAAAAAAAAATTCATGATTGCTTCTTTCGAGATGTATGACATCACTGGACTAGCTTTTTTATTGCCTAACAAGGTTGAATTTTATTATCTTTAATTTAATTGTGTAGTTGCTATCTTTCCTGCCACTTCCTTGAAGTCCTACTTTTTTATGATGAATTCCTTCTGGTTTTTATTTTCGATAAATTTGACAATCATATATCAAAAACAGGTACCTCGTATTGGACTTGTTCACTCATGAGTCATGGGATGTTTTCATATGGCCCCTCTTTGATAGAAATTATAATCTACATATTTATCAAATTCAAAGTCAATAATTAATTTTAACTACATATTTCATGGGACTCACAACTTTTCAACTACATATTTCATTTACCTTCATCAAAATTTGTTAAAAATCTGATTATAATCTCCATCAAACAAGGGCATAATAATTTTTGCTTGAATTTGGTTTGCTATTCGGCAATCCTTTTATATCTTCCATTCAATTGATTAGAAAAGAATGACGCTTTTCATATGTAGCAATTTACCGATTTTTCTTTTAATTATGCTGTAAGATTTTCATTTATTCCTCTCACTTTTAATATTATAGTGCTTGTTTGGCAAGTTGAATATGGGTTTCCTTGTGAAGATTTTGGTTCAAATGGCAGTTAACCATAAATGTTGATTGAAAAAGCAATAAACAATTTCATGCATAACATTTTAATTACTTCTTTTTTCAATTTTGTACATCCCCTCAATCATATTTTTGGGATAAGGACGGTATTGTTGAAGATTTTGAAATCGAAAAGTAAAGAAGTCAAAATAATTGCTGCCTATCAATTTTTGTTGTCTGTGGTAAATAATTAGTTATGCTGTCCAATAAGTTACTGTGAAGAATCATTGATCATCAATTATTAACCGCATGGATGGACTATAGTTTGAATAGGTACAGCTCGAGGTGCAGATGCTTACTTTTAGTGAAACAAGTAATCACTAAATAAAAGGCGGTTAGGAGGTCATCCAAAAAAGAAGAGAAGAAAGATTTGGAGGTTTCACTTCCAATTTTACTTTTTTACTCTTTGAGAGAAAAGCGCTTTAACTTTGTTCTAATATTGTCATCAAAACTTCATTTTCCTTCTGGATTCCTGAAAGATGGTATTCCTAGTGGCATACAAAAATCGGAATAAGGGAGCAAGAATTGCCTATGGACATGCTTTTACAATGAGAACTACACCCAAAAAGTTACATTGGTTTGAAATCATTAGGGAGTCATTTTTGCTCAAAGCTTGTACCATGATGCGTGGATGTGGTCGATATTTCAGATTATTGTTATGTTTGAGCTTTATTACACATGGCTACGAACTTAAACTTTCTTTTTCCTGTTCAACGCTTGTGTTGATATGGTGATGAACCTAAAATTTTACCTTTCTCTGTGGCTAGGATTCCTCTCCCTCAATGGGTGCTTAAAGAAATGGATAAAGATCCCGATTTAGCATGTTCTGACAGGTTTGGGAGGAGGAATATTGAATACATCTCCCTGGGATGCGACATTCTTCCTATTCTCAATGGACGAACGCCAATCCAAGTATATGCAGATTTCATGAAGAACTTCAGAGATACCTTCAGACTGTTTCTCGGTGGCATTATTACTGTAAGAATGATCTGCATGATGTTCTTTAACTACTATTTTGATTTAGTAGTTTCCTTGGTTTCAAGATGTGGTTTTCAGGGTATTACTTGTTACATTTGCAGGGGATACAAGTTGGAATGGGACCAGGAGGTGAATTAAGATATCCTTCTTGCCCTAGTCAAAAGCTGACACGGGCATGGCGTGCTCGTGAACTTGGTGAATTCCAATGCTATGATAAGGTATGCAGAGTTTGGGTTTTTATCTCTCGAGGTCAGCATAGTCCTTTCCACTCTATTTTCTTGGACATCTCAAATTATACTTGTTCTCTTTCAACTTGCTAGTATATGCTTGCAACCCTAAATGCCTGCGCTTGGGAGATGGGTATGCGAGAGTGGGCAAATGGGGGTCCCATTGGTGCTAGTAATTTAATGCAAGATCCTGAAAATACCGACTTTTTCAAAACCGGTGGTTCTTGGAATACACCATATGGAGAGTTCTTCCTCAGATGGTACTCGGGTTTGCTACTTCTGCATGGGGAAAGAATTTGCCAGGAAGCAAAGTCAATTTTTCGTGGTACTGAAATTAATATGTCGGGGAAAGTGGCTGGGATCCACTGGCATTATGGCACGCAATCTCATCCATCAGAGTTGACAGCTGGCTATTACAATACCTCAATCAGGGACGGATTTCTACCAATTGCACGCATGTTTGGTAAGTATGGGTTTACTATGTGTTGTACGTGTTTTGAAATGCAAGATGCGGAAGAAATGCAGATAAATGCAGTCAGTAGTCCCGAAGGTTTTCTTAAACAACTTCTTGTTGCTGCAAGAATCTGCGATATTCCATTCGAGGGAGAAAATTCTGCTACTAACTTGGATGATGAGTCATATCAACAGGTGTTAAAGATGTCTAAGTTCTATTCGGACGGTCTTGAAACACCTTTCTTTTCGTTTAACTTTGTTAGAATGGACAAAAACTTGTTTGAATCTCGCAATTGGGTTAGTTTTACTCGTTTTGTGAGACAAATGTCGGGCATCAATATTTTTCGAGCCAGACTAAATTTTGGTGGAGATGATGTGATCCTTTCTTCTCCATCTACTGCTGCTTACGCTGGAGCTATTGTTGCATATTAGAGAGAGTTCATTCCTAATCGAGTTCACCTTTAATCTGTTCTTGTGAATTGTGTAGTATTTCTTGATATTTTACTGATTATTCTCTATTTAAATATGATTTTCAGTCTCTTCCCGTGAGCATTATTCCACTGTACTATAATATAGTGCATTCCTATATTTTGAGAATGGACGGGTATTTTTGGAGTTGAGATATGCCGTCCAAAATTGTCTGTCCACTCAATAATTTATTGAGACATCACTTTGAATCACATATTCAATTTTTTTCTCACCGTCACTCGTGCTTAAAAATGGGTATAAAAGGATGAATCAATGAATCATTGGTGGACAACAAGTTGGACAATCAATTTTCTATTCAAGTCGTACATTTTGAGCATAACTGATAAGGTTTCTTTACCAGTCTCCCGTACATTTTATTGTAATCGATAATATAACAACGGGTAGAATTCACCTTTACAATCGGTTTGTAAATAAAGGGTGCGTAAAGTGTGTATAAATCCACGAGGCATGCGTTTCACAAACAATGTGTGATATGGATATATGCATTTTACCCTTCTTCAGGATTGATGTTCATAGTCGCGCATTTTTTTTGGTTGGGTGATTACATATAACTAGTCTTCTAATAGCTCTTCCAGGTTGCTTTGGGTCGCTTTGACCAAAATAAATCACTTTAGATAAAATTCACCCTTAAAATCGACTTAAAAAAACAGGATGATTATATTACACCAAAGTGCTTGAATTTGCATTTCCTGTGGGAAAGAAGTTCGAGGGCGGCCATTAGATCTTTTTCTGGATAGAAAAAATTAATAGCAAAATCGAACAGTAGTAAGAGCTTGCACATTTCTCACAAAGGAAAATAGAATTTGTCTAATAATTTTTACCTGTCTCATCATATGTATGAGCAGGGACGTAGCCAGGTTCTTAATCTTGGGGGGGCGAAAATACGGGGGTGGAGGGGGGCGGAGCCTCCGGAATTTTTTTTTTAACTAAGAGAATTGAAAATGACGATTTTGAGTACCAAAATAGTACTGAAATTCAATGTTCGATTCAATCACTACTGACTATTCTACTACTTAATTCTTAAATTCAAATATTCAATAACTAACACAATTACACAAACTAACAGCAACTACTCTACTTAATTCTTAAATTCAAATATTCAAGAACAAGTAAACATGCATTATGCATAAACAAGGTTGAGAATTGAGTTTTAATTAGTTGAGTTTGGGAATTGGGAACTTAGGTTTTGGATTGGATTTGGGCTATTGATTTATTTAAATAACTATTGGATCTTTTGTTTAGATCTAAGATTTTTGTATGGTTGAATTTTAAAATGTAAGTTATTTACTCAATGTTTATTAACGGAAAAAAAATTAAAAATTTCAAAATTTTGGGGCGAGTCAAAATCTTGGGGGGGCGAAACTGAAAAATACATTACAAATTAACTAGAAATAGTGTACCGCGGACAAAGTTAGGGGGGGCGGTCGCCCCCTCCCGCCCCCCCCCCCCCCCCCCCCCCCTAGCTCCATCTCTGTGTATGAGATCATGATCACAACAAATCAGGGCCCTTGATTACACTAACCCGTTCATCAACGAGTTGGTCCATCTGGTCACGTACCCTGTACATTGAATATTCAATTTTTGACACAAATCAAAATTGATAAACCTTTTTAACTAGATTTTATCATAAAAATCTACAGTGATGAATTTAAATTTGGCTCTTCTCCATTATGAATCTTTTTTTATAGAATTATTTACTTCTAGAAAATTCATTTTAATATATATATATATATATAAATGAATTTCTGGAGCTAATTTTATCATCAGAACAAGAGTTTTATATCATTTGGTAGATATCTATAATTATGTTATATGCAACATTTTAATTAAAATGCTATTGTGGATGAATGTGTCAAACTGAACTTTTCCTATTGAATGATCCGTGCAGAAAAAGAAAATTCTCCAGAAATTGGAAGATGTTGGCCAACGAATAGACCATATGTGACCTTATTGCTCGCTATAGTTGGATAAATGCACCCAAAGTGCCATATCTATTTAGAATACATTGTTATAGTATTTTCCAACTACTCCCTTGCACTCCATAGATTAATTAAATGCTGAAAATGGTTAAATGGTTTGAGTTCTTACTTTTGTCGTCTGTGTTATGATATAACGAGTCTGATTCCTGCTACCAGAAGGCACAGACTGTCTTCAAATCTTCAAAGGGTGACAACCACCTTCAGTTGCCTCAGTCTTTGTTTGGTTTGCTGACTTATACTGTAAGACAGGAAAACTAAGGAATCCCGATTTTCATGTTGTGCAAATGCCTTGAGAATATACGCAAACCCCGTACGTACCCCCACACATCTATTCATTCTAAATTGATAGGACAATTCCATTTGTAATGACAATGGAGGTTGACAACTTCTCACATGTGTGCGGGCCTGCATGATTAAAAAATTTCAAAAAAAAAAAGTGAGCCCCCACTATTGTGAGTGTTCGGTCATCCTCCATTGTCATCCATTTCGGGTACACGTAGTATGATCGAAATTGATATTATTGTTCTTGCACATTAAAACATGGGAGTGATTTCAGTCTTTCGCATATCATACATTTATCAATTAAATTTCCTGAAACAGTCATAATTTTGGCATATGCAGTCTCCTACCAATACCATCTTTGTGTTCTTTTACTGCACAATATTAGTGGTTTGCTTGAGTCATCAAAGTGATGCAAGAGACAGCATCACCACTAGCAATCCATTAAGGGATGACACGGGTGAAAGTCTTAACAAAAATACACAAAAACAAAAACAAAAACAAAGAAAAAATAAATAAATCTAAATCAAAACTAGAATTAATAAGAAATTTAAAGCAAATAATTTAGTCCTCGACAACGATGCCAAAAATTTGTTCGTTTAGTATTTCTACACTAGTTTAAACCCAGCATGTCGTATATCGATGGATGTAGCTTCAAATGGATCTATCACATTAAAGTCACCTAATGAAGTTGATGAATTATATGAGACGATGGCGGCCAACAATGCATTATGGTCTTCCGAAAGATCCACACATAAGAAGCACACATATGTCTTCTTTAGAGAGAAATGTTATAGATCACTTGACTACGTGATGTTCAGCAAAAGCAGTGCAAAAAAATATTTGGTTTACGGCATATGGGTGGAGCTCACAATAGTGGGGAATGCTATAGGGCATCTCTAGAGACAAAGGAAGTTAATTATGCACAAAATTATCAACTACAACACAATAATGCATTCAACAATACATACAACCCAGGTTGGTGCAATCGTCCTAACTTCTCTTGGAGCAACAACCAAAATAATCAGAGCAGCCTCCCCCTAGTTTTCAACAACAAGAGAAAAAATCATCTCTAGAAGATATCTTGGGTAAATTTATACAGAAGACCAACCAATATATGGCAAAGACCGAAATAACTTTGCAAAATCATTCAGCAGTCCTAAAGGGGTTGGAAACTCAAATAGATCAGTTGGCCTTCACTATCTCAAAAATACCACAAGGAGCCCTACCTAGCAACACAGAAACTAATCTAAGAGAACATATGCAAGCAATTACAACAAGAAGTAGGGCACAACTGCCTGAAATTACAGTAGAAAGACCAACAGCAGAGACAAATAAAATGCCTACTTCAGATGAGAAGCAAGTGGAAGGATCTGAAAAGTCACTGAAAAAAATTTGAAAGAGAATTCAGACACACCACAGGCTAAGGCGTTCGTTCCTATCAGAGAATATGTATCCCCATTCCATTTTCTTAGCGATTGCATAAACATAAACTGGACAAACAATTTTCCAAGTTCACTGAAGTGTTTAAAAAGCTGCAAATCAACATTCCATTCGCGGATGCTTTAGTACAAATGCCCAGCTACGCAAAATTTATGAAGAAAATTCTCACTAACAAGAGAAAGCTGGAGGACTATGAGACTGTAATGCTAAATGAGGAATGCAGTGCACGTCTACAGAATAAATTGTCTCATAAGCTCAAGGATCTGGGGAGTTTTACCATACCCTTATACCATAGGAGATAGATATTTTGAGCATGCTTTATGCGATCTTGGCGCAAGTATAAATTTAATGTCATTGTCTTTATACAGGAAACTAGGAATTAGAAAGGCTAAACCAACCACAATATCATTGCAACTAGCTAACCGCTCTATAAAACATCCAAAGTGGATTATTGAAGATGTCTTGGTGAAAGTGGACAAGTTCATTAACCCCGCAGATTTCATCGTATTAGATATGGAAGAAGATCAAGATATTCCAATAATTTTAGGCAGGCCTTTCCTGGCTACTGGAATAGCATTGATTGACGTACATAAAAGAACGTTGACACTACGGATTAATGATAAGAAAGTAAATTTCAACGCCTATCAAGCGAAGAAACCTCCAAAAAAGGTTGACTCGTGCGATATGATCCAATCAGTCAAGGTAGTTGTAGGTAATAGAGAAAAAATGGATTTATTCTATGACCCTCTAGTGCAACACATGACTACCAATTATTTATCAAGGGATATCGTACTGGTAAATACTCAGGAACCAATGGATTAGTTGACTTTATATTGACTCATGAAGCCTATCCACCTCACACAAATGAGAGCTATGTGGAAAAAGTTTTGAAAACCTCCAAACAATGTCAAACCAAAAGAGATTTTGAAAGCTATACCGGAATTAAAGCCGTCCAATTCTATCTGTCATGCTATAGATAAGAAGACAAAGCCAAAGATAAAATTTAAAAACATGAGAGACGTGTCATCTGAAGATCCCACATAGACAATTTGGTTAAGTCAAGCTACTGACGTTAAAGAAGCGCTTCTTAGGAGGCAACCCAAACATTTTCTTTCTTTTCATTTATTTTATTTTTGAGTTTTAGGATAATTAAGTTTATTTTCAGTTATTTTGGGATTCATCATCCATATCCTATTTCCTCTTCAGTCTTCGTTAAGTGGTTTATTAGTTAGAGTTAAGTAACATTTGTTCAAATTATTTGATCTTAATGCTTTATTTTATTTTTCAGGAACATGACGTCGCGGAACATTCAAACCAATTTTGATCAAGAAGCCAACGAACGTACTAGAAAATCTAACCGTTGAATTGCACGCCAAATAAGGGGAGTCTTTTCTTCACCACTCCTTTATATGCAAATTTAGGATTTAAGACATTGAAGTCAATGTCTAGTTTAAGTTTGAGGGTGGAAAACATGAGTTTTCATTTTTTTAATGTGTTTTTGTGTGATTTAATATTTAAAAAAAAAGCAAAAAATTCAAAAATATTTTCTTCTTGTGTGCGTGTGTGAGTTAGTTGGTCGACTGGCAATGATGAATGTATTGAATCATAAATTGATCTATGAATGGTGAATAAGTTGCATGCTTAAATTAATTTTTACTTTTTCATGTGAAATTTGATATATATTGAGCATATGAATTAAGTTAAGAATTGTGTATGAATGAGTTAAATTCATAATTGGATAGGTTGAAATAGTAGACTATAGATGTTAAACCCAAAATCACTAAATTTTACATCATTTGACCAAAATTAGAATAGTTTGGGGAATTTCACTGTTGTGAGGAGATATTGAGATAAGGAAAAAGCTATATGTACTACACACTTTTCCCAAATTGTTTACTTCCTGCTGACATGGCACTCTCAGTTAAACATAACGGTAGCTTGGGGGAGAGAAATCACGTGATAAATGACGGTGTAATAATTTTTTCCCAACCTTTCCCCGCCTTTTAACCCACCAAACACTCACCCCATCCCTGTTATCACCTCACCCCACCCCTTTATATATAAATAATTTTCTTTATTCATGTCTCTATTTTCGAGGTCATCACGGGACATCAAACGAAGTTTAAATATTGCATTTTTAATGTTATATCGAAGTGCTCACGATCTAGTTTCCCCCATCTCTTAACGGTGTGCGAAATGGCTAACCGTAGCAAAAGTTAGCACTCGTTGAAGTAAGACGTTTCAAAAAATATAAATGATTTTTCTTAATTTTGTCTCAATTTTCGAGGTCATTACGGGATATCAAATGAAGTCGAAATATTGCATTTTTAATATTATATCGAAGTGCTCACGACCTAATTTCCCCCATCTCTAACGGCGTGCGAAATGGCCAACCGTAACAAAAGTTAGCACTTGTCGAAGTAAGACGTTTCAAAATATATAAACGATTTTTCTTAATTTTGTTTCAATTTTCGAGGTCATTATAGGATATCAAACGAAGTCGAAATATTGCATTTTTAATATTATATCGAAGTGCTCACGATCTAATTTCCCCCATCTCTAACGGCGTGCGAAACGGCCAACTGTAGCAAAAGTTAGCACTCGTCGAAGTAAGACGTTTCAAAATATATAAATGATTTTTCTTAATTTTGTCTCAATTTTCGAGGTTCCTACTTTGACAAGTCGTAACTTTTTTTACGGTTGGCCGTTTTGCCCGCCATTAAGGATGTGAGAAACTAGGTCGTGAGCATTTTGATATACTATTAAAAATACAATATTTCGACTTCGTTTGATATCCCGTAATGACCTCGAAAGTTGAGACAAAATTAAAAAAAAACTATTTATATATTTTGAAACGTCTTACTTTAACGAGTGCTAACTTTTTTTACGGTTGGCCGTTTTGCCCGCCATTAAGGATGGGAGAAACTAGGTCGTGAGCACTTCGATATAATATTAAAAATACAATATTTCGACTTCATTTGATATCCCGTAATGACCTCGAAAATTGAGACAAAATTAAGAAAAATCATTTATATATTTTGAAACGTCTTACTTCGACGAGTGCTAACTTTTGCTATGGTTGGCCGTTTCGCATGTCATTAGAGATGAGAGAAATTAAGTCGTGAGCACTTCGATATAATATTTCGACTTCGTTTGATATCCCGTAACGACCTCGAAAATTGAGACAAAATTAACAAAATTCATTTATATATTTTGAAACATCTTACTTCGACGAGTGCTACTTTTGCTACGGTTGGCCGTTTCGCACGCCGTTAGAGATTGGGGAAACTAGATCGTGAGTACTTCGATATAATATTAAAAATGCAATATTTCGACTTCGTTTGACGTCCCGTAATGACCTCGAAAATAGAGACAAGAATAAAGAAAATTATTTATATATAAAGGGGTGGGGATGAGGTGATAACAGGGGAGGGTTGGGTGTTTGGTGGGTTAAAAGGCGGGGAAAGATCAGGAAAAAATGATTATCACTTTGGAGGTAACGAATGGAAATGACAGGAGTTGTTAGGAAAATGGCGCCTTTTAATTGGTTTTTTTTTTCTGCGTTGAATTGTCAAAACCAGCCACGTCAACAGTAAGTAAAGCGTGTAGTAATTCCGGGAGTACGTCTAGCACGGTCCTTGAGATAAATGGGAATTCCATGTGTGAAAAAAAAAATTGTGGATTGCCTAAGGTCATATAATGAAATTGGGTGAAAATTTCAAGTTAGAAGTCATTTTTCTTAAATTGGTGTTTAATGAGGGACATTACACTAATCAAAGCAAAAAAATTATTATTTTATTTGAAATCTCTCTTCGTAACCTTTACGACTCGAGCAATTAAGCATGCAAGAGTTTTTAAAATTTGGTGCCCTATGATCATCTGACTTGAAAGTCGTCGATCGAAAACTTGTTACATGAGTCATTTAGAAAGCTTAAGGGTGAGAATACTTCAAATAAAGAAAAAAAAAATTAAAAAAAAAACATTTATAGAAAATCAGAAAAAATAGGTGTATGAAATAGAAGACACACCAAATGCTTTGGTTATGTCTCAAACACTTATTTGAAAAAAATTGACTTTTGATAAGGAATTATTAGCCTAGTTAAGTCCTAATTGAAGCAATCAAACTATGGAGAATCCTTATTTATTGACATGTTGACTAACAATTAGAGAAATTTATCTAAACTAGAGAGGTGATGATAATATAAAATTCAACATTAGTTCACACACTTGAAAAGAGAGAAAATAATAAATTTGGGGTGTGTGAATCTTACGAGTGATGAAAGAATATATTTGACCATTGAGTGTCTGTAATTGAAACAACTTATAAATTCATAATGTTATGCTTAATTCTTCACACACACCTCAATTTTATATTGGAAAATTAGATTTTAATTTTTGTATTATGATTATGAAGCTATAACTAGATTTAATATTATGATTTAATATAACTATGCGATCATAGCTGAATTCCTATAGATAAATGTGTTCATGTGTGTGAATTTACATGAAGATATAGTAAGTTTGGGCATATGAATATGATTGATGTTGCTTGAGAAAAATCATTAACTACATCAGGTTAATTCGATCGTTGGCACGTATGAAAAATGGTTAAATAAATCGGAATTAAATGTATGATAAATAACCTAAGTGAAATGGAAAATCCTAACTACCAATCACATAATCTACAGTTTTAATTTGAGTTTGTTATTTTATTTTATTACAATCTTGCTTAGAAAACAAAATATGATTTGATTGTTAGTTATCATTTAAATTTAAATTGAAGTTAAATTAATTTAAAACTTTATAGCAGATAATAGTCTATGTGGAACGATATTCAGACTTAATAAATCTACTCTATTACTTGTCACGATCCGTACACTTACGAAATTTTATGAACAGTCTCGTATCAACCGGATGAACATTTGAACTTGGTTTCTTTACTCATGGAGGAAACAACATATATGTAGTCATATGGTATCACAATATGTCAAGAAGAGTAGTGTGGGTTACAAATAGAGACACACCAGTGACTGATTATTTGGGATCATTTGCCATAGCAGAAGATGGCAACCTCAATGTGTTGGAGATATTACACCGATAAATGTGCACGTTATATTCAAATCAATACGTACCGTGTTATACTCGTGAAATCGAAATAGAATTCGACTTACCGAAATCTGATTTGAGAAGATAAAATAGTGATTTACCGACTTCGAATATAATAATATGGATTCTTCACTTCCCAATATGAGTGAACGCACGTTGTTCTTCAATTCAAACATTAGCATGAAATCAAAAGAATATTAGTTACTTTCCGAAATCAAAATACTAAATTAAAATGAAATCGGAAAAAGAAAGAGGAGATGCAAGTGATGCGATCGGTCGAGGCAAGTGTTTGACACTTTGTCCTTAAAATGAATTTGCCCCGCATCGGTGCTAACGGTTTCTTGACAATCATCTCCCAAGATACAACGACCACGTCTAGCCATAGGAGCACTCCAAATGACTTAGACCAACGAACTCGAACGGAATTCTCTCTCTACCATAACCATGATTTTGATGCAAGAAATAATCACTTCTACAAAGTGTTTTATGCAAAACTAAAGTAAAACATGAAATGGAATGATATGGAACTATCAATTGAATTTGTTCCACTTCTCATTATTCCATATCAAATTCAAACATGTGGGATCCCTTATATAGTAGTTGGAACATTCATACCAAGAGACACATCTCTTAGAATTTATATCTCTCCATAAAGAGATACAATTACATCTCTACATAAAGAGTTAATTATTGAAAAATAATGCCAAAAGTCATGATCTCCAAGAGTCATGATCCATCTGAAAAGACACATCTTTTCATCTACATATTTTCTAGAATATTTCACAATATTCCATATAATTTTTCAATAATTCAAAATTTGGCTTAATTTCTCATTCACCAAATAATACATTTCCAACAATCCCCCACATGAATGAAAAATAATGCAAATGACTATGCAGACACTAGTAGAGAGAGGACGGAAAAAACACTGCATCAGAGAATGTAGCTTTTGGCCTTGAACCTCCCTTAGTGAAATACTATCGGACTTACTGGTTAATTGGTGAACGTGATGTCTTGAACCATTCAGCCATTGATGTAAGCCAAGACAACAGTACTCACACAATGTCTTCCCTAAACCGTTCATGGTTCTCACTGTTGTGTTCATTTTGGCCCTGAACAACTCTTGGATTTCATAAGTGCTTTAGAAAATTTAAGCCTTTGAAACATTCTCATAGAAGCGGCCCCACTTCATACTTATATAGGTGACCTCCTATTAAGAGTATTCTGCCATACTCCACTTGACTGAATCAAGCTATATGAATCATTAAAAGTGTATCTTATCCTTCAATCACTCTGCAGAAAGCACTTTAATTATCATAGGAATGAGTATGAATAATTTCCTAAGTGCTTCATGGAATCTTTCATAACTTAGTTTTCCCTTTGAACCAAGATCTTGGGATCTCCAGTCAATAAGGTAGGGTTACCATTACAAAGACTCTTACGTCGTAGGCTTTAAGCTCATTCCCTCGATATGCAGTATTCTTGATCTCTCGGTAAATCTCTAAAGGTACCATGAGTTTACACCATTGAGATCGACTGCTTAATGGTATTATGTCTACGACTTATACGTCTAGACTTACCATTACATGTGACTTAGTATCTCATCAAATATAGCTAATCAACGATTGATTGATTTAATAGATACAACATGTCACCACCAAGAAATCCTCTCATGAAGCTACATGCTTCTAACTAGCTTTATCTAAAGCTTTATAAATTTCAAACAACAATGTTAGAGGATTTCTATCACACACTACACTAGTCAATCACTTTTACTAGTGGATTTCAGAAAGATGGGTATTCAATATCATTATTGAAATATCACAATGCATTTCAACTTTATGAATATTCTTCAAATATTCTAATTGATCTTGCATATCCAAACAAACACCATAATTGGCTTTTATCCCATTTCATCCACTTTAGACTTAGTGTATATCATCCTTATAATCAATATAAAGGTTTTCTATCCTTTCCACCTTTATAGATACATTTTTATGATTATAAGGTATAGAAAATTGTAACTTTAACATAAGTTACCCTCACAATTCCTCAATTAGGAATGCATGTGCAATCTAGTAAAGTTGCATTCACAAGTTTTGAACTTTACATATAAGTTCGCAACCATTAATGTTAACCCCCACATTTTTGGGTTATACTTTTGAACTTAGAGTTCATCAACTCTCTCATAGTTCAATTCATTTATCGAATAGATAATGTTCATATCGAATGCTTCATGAAAGTTTAAGTACTTTCAAAATAGTGGTCGTCAATCCACAAATTATTTCAATTGAAATAGTATACAAATTACTTCAATCCAACTATCTTTTAATTTGATCATCCAAATTAAATTAAGACCATCACATAGACCAACAATGTTCTCAAAACATATACCAATTTAATTGGTTCCACGATTGAAATCAAATTCAACAATGAAGAATACTAAGCATCTTGATTCACAAGAATTGCAACTTCTCCCAACATATATCACATTTGTGACATTTCACGAGATAGTATTATTTCATGTTAAATAATACTTATTCACCATATTCAAATTTAATGAACGAATCATCCATCAGTTGTGTTTTCAAAAAAAAAAAAAACTCAACGAGAGGACGTACCTCTTCGAATTAATCTCTATGAAGAGATACACCAATTGAAAATTAATCATACCAAATGTCATGATTTCTCATATGAAAAGACATATCTTTCCATCCAAATCGATTCTAGAATATTTCATAATATTCTACGAATTCCAAATAATTAAGTGGCTTAAATCTCATTATCAAATAATGATTTCCACTTAATATAATTATAACAAATCGCATTTTGTCATATTTGCATAAATCATCTCATTTAATTTCATCAAATTAATTGAGGTTATCATCATTAATATAATTTCTCATATTCCAATAAAAGGAATTTATTCCATCTTAGTAAACACATGTCGTGACTAGGAATATCAATATCATGGGAAATTCACACACTTCCACATTTAGAGATATCATCATTGATCCCAATCTCGATCAATTAAATAACCAAGACCAAATGATCAACCATTGATTTGGTACAAAAGACCAAAACGTATATTCATTATTTTATGTAATAAACATCAACAATAATATTTCCATTGCAGTTATAAAATGAACAGTCATCGAAACCATAAATTAGACAACTTTCCATACTCATTGAATACCAAGAGACTATCACCATCAACCAAAGTTAGTACAATTTCCAACATGAAAACATGCATCCAAAACACGACAATGTTCTATTTTGGCATGTAAACTATACTTGCAATCACGTGAACATATGCATTTTAAAACCAGAATATACAAATTTTGACCAAAAGTCATGTGACAATTCACCATTCCACATTATAGTAAAGTATGCATTTAATTTATATATTCTTTTAATTAGCAGCTTCCGTTTGATCATTAAAGTATAATACACGCCACATATTTTAATGTCAATTAAGTGACTTTTGTCTTTTTCATATATCAAAATTAGATTTAATATGCATTCAAACTCACGTAAATTATGTAACCAAAATCAAACATGCACAACAGAATTCATCTTAAGATTGTTGGAGATATTACACCGATAAATGTGCACGTTATAATCAAATCAATACGTACCGTGTTATACTCGTGAAATCGAAATAGAATTCGACTTAGTAAATTTACCGACTTCGAATATAATAATATGGATTCTTCACTTCCCAATATGAGTGAACGCACGTTGTTCTTCAATTCAAACCTTAGCATGAAATCAAAAGAATATTAGCTACTTTCCGAAATCAAAATACTAAATTAGAATGAAATCGGAAAAAGAAAGAGGAGATGCAAGTGATGCGATCGGTCGAGGCAAATGTTTGACACTTTGTCCTTAAGATGAATTTGCCCCGCATCGGTGCTAACAGTTTCTTAACAATCATCTCCCAAGATACAACGACCACGTCTAGCCATAGGAGCACTCCAAATGACTTAGACCAACGAACTCGAACGGAATTCTCTCTCTACCATAACCATGATTTTGATGCAAGAAATAATCACTTCTACAAAGTGTTTTATGCAAAACTAAAGTAAAACATGAAATTGAATGATATGAAACTATCAATTGAATTTGTTCCACTTCTCATTATTCCATATCAAATTCAAACATGTGGGATCCCTTATATAGTAGTTGGAACATTCATACCAAGAGACACATCTCTTAGAATTTATATCTCTCCATAAAGAGATACAATTACATCTCTACATAAAGAGACAATTATTGAGAATAATGCCAAAATGCCAAAAGTCATGATCTCCAAGAGTCATGATCCATATGAAAAGACACATCGTTTCATCTACATATTTTCTAGAATATTTCACAATATTCTATATAATTTTTCAATAATTCAAAATTTGGCTTAATTTCTCATTCACCAAATAACACATTTCCAATAATCCCCCACATGAATGAAAATTAATGCAAATGACTATGCAGACACTAGTAGAGAGAGGGCGGAAAAAACACTGCATCCGAGAAGGTAGCTTTTAGCTTTGAACCTCCCGTAGTGAAATACTATCGGACTTACTGGCTAATTGGTGAACGTGATGTCTTGAACCATTCAGCCATTGGTGTAAGCCAAGACAACAGTACTCACACAATGTCTTCCCTAAACCGTTCATGGTTCTCACTGTTGTGTTCATTTTGGCCCTGAACAACTCTTGGATTTCATAAGTGCTTTAGAGAATTCAAGCCTTTGAAACATTCTCATAGAAGCGGCCCCACTTCACACTTATATAGGTGACCTCCTATTAAGAGTATTCTGCCATACTCCACTTGACTGAATCAAGCTATAGGAATCATTAAAAGTGTTTCTTAACCTTTTAATCATTCTGCAGAAAGCACTTTAATATCATAGGAATGAGTTGAAAATAATTTCCTAAGTGCTTCATGGAATCTTCATAACTTAGTTGTCCCTTTGAACCAAGATCTTGGGATCTCCAGTCAATAAGGTAGGGTTACCATTACAAAGACTCTTACGTCGTAGGCTTTAAGCTCATTCCCTCAATATGCAGTATTCTTGATCTTTCGGTAAATCTCTAAAGGTACCACGAGTTTACACCATTGAGATCGACTGCTTAATGGTATTATGTCTACGACTTATACGTCTAGACTTACCATTACATGTGACTTAGTATCTAATCAAATATAGCTAATCAACGATTGATTGATTTAATAGATACAACATGTCACCATCAAGAAATCATCTCATGAAGCTACATGCTTCTAACTAGCTTTATCTAAAGCTTTATAAATTCCAAACAACAATGTTAGATGATTTCTATCATACACTACACTAGTCAATCACTTTTACTAGTGGATTTCAGAAAGATGGGTATTCAATATCATTATTGAAATATCACAATGCATTTCAACTTTATGAATATTCTTCAAATATTCTAATTGATCTTGCATATCCAAACAAACACCATAATTGGCTTTTATCTCATTTCATCCACTTTAGACTTAGTGTATATCATCCTTATAATCAATATAAAGGTTTTCTATCCTTTCCACCTTTGTAGATACATTTATATGATTATAAGGTATAGAAAATTGCAACTTTTAACATAAGTTACCCCCATAATTCCTCAATTAGGAATGCATGTGCAATCTAGTAAAGTTGCATCCACAAGTTTTGAACTTTACATATAAGTTCGCAACCATTAATGTTAACCCCCACATTTTTGGGTTATACTTTTGAACTTAGAGTTCATCAACTCTCTCATAGTTCAATTCATTTATCGAATAGATAATGTCCATATCGAATGCTTCATGAAAGTTTAAGTACTTTCAAAGTGGTCATCAATCCACAATTTATTTCAATTGAAATAGTATACAAAGTACTTCAATCCAACTATCTTTTAATTTGATCATCCAAATTAAATTAAGGTCATCACATAGACCAACAATATTTTCAACATATACCAATTTAATTGGTTCCACGATTGAAATCAAATTCAACAATGAAGAATACTAAGCATCTTGATTCACAAGAATTGCAACTTCTCCCAACATATATCACATTTGTGACATTTCACGAGATAGTATTATTTCATGTTAAATAATACTTATTCACCATATTCAAATTTAATGAACGAATCATCCATCAGTTGTGTTTTCAAAAAAAAACTCAACGAGAGGACGCACCTCTTCGAATTAATCTCTATGAAGAGATACACCAATTGGAAATTAATCATACCAAATGTCATGATTTCTCATATGAAAAGACATATCTTTCCATCCAAATCGATTCTAGAATATTTCATAATATTCTACGAATTCCAAATAATTAAGTGGCTTAAATCTCATTATCAAATAATGATTTCCACTTAATATAATTATAACAAATCGCATTTTGTCATATTTGCATAAATCATCTCATTTAATTTCATCAAATTAATTGAGGCTATCATCATTAATATAATTTCTCATATTCCAATAAAAGGAATTTATTCCATCTTAGTCAACACATGTCGTGACTAGGAATATCAATATCATGGGAAATTCACACACTTCCACATTTAGAGATATCATCATTGATCCCAATCTCGATCAATTAAATAACCAAGACCAAATGATCAACTATTGATTTGGTACAAAAGATCAAAACGTATATTCATTATTTTATGTAATAAACATCAACAATAATATTTCCATTGCAGTTATAAAATGAACAGTCATCGAAACCATAAATTAGACAACTTTCCATACTCATTGAATACCAAGAGACTATCACCATTAACCAAAGTTAGTACAATTTCCAACATGAAAACATGCATCCAAAACACGACAATGTTCTATTTTGGCATGTAAACTATACTTGCAATCACGTGAATATATGCATTTTTAAACCAGAATATACAAATTTTGACCAAAAGTCATGTGACAATTCACCATTCCACATTATAGTAAAGTATGCATTTAATTTATATATTCTTTTAATTAGCAGCTTCCGTTTGATCATTAAAGTATAATACACGCCACATATTTTAATGTCCATTAAGTGACTTTTGTCTTTTTCATATATCAAAATTAGATTTAATATGCATTCAAACTCACGTAAATTATGTAACCAAAATCAAACATGCACAACAAAATTCATCTTAAAATTGTTGGAGATATTACACCGATAAATGTGCACGTTATATTCAAATCAATACGTACCGTGTTATACTCGTGAAATCGAAATAGAATTCGACTTACCGAAATCTGATTTGAGAAGATAAAATAGTGATTTACCGACTTCGAATATAATAATATGGATTCTTCACTTCCCAATATGAGTGAACGCACGTTGTTCTTCAATTCAAACCTTAGCATGAAATCAAAAGAATATTAGTTACTTTCCGAAATCAAAATACTAAATTAAAATGAAATCGGAAAAAGAAAGAGGAGATGCAAGTGATGCGATCGGTCGAGGCAAGTGTTTGACACTTTGTCCTTAAGATGAATTTGCCCCGCATCGGTACTAACGGTTTCTTGACAATCATCTCCCAAGATACAACGACCACGTCTAGCCATAGGAGCACTCCAAATGACTTAGACCAACGAACTCGAACGGAATTCTCTCTCTACCATAACCATGATTTTGATGCAAGAAATAATCACTTCTACAAAGTGTTTTATGCAAAACTAAAGTAAAACATGAAATTGAATGATATGAAACTATCAATTGAATTTGTTCTACTTCTCATTATTCCATATCAAATTCAAACATGTGGGATCCCTTATATAGTAGTTGGAACATCCATACCAAGAGACACATCTCTTAGAATTTATATCTCTCCATAAAGAGATACAATTACATCTCTACATAAAGAGACAATTATTGAAAAATAATGCCAAAAGTCATGATCTCCAAGAGTCATGATCCATCTGAAAAGACACATCTTTTCATCTACATCTTTTCTAGAATATTTCACAATATTCCATATAATTTTTCAATAATTCAAAATTTGGCTTAATTTCTCATTCACCAAATAATACATTTCCAACACAATGTACTTTCGAATAGAAATGCTTACGTCATAACAGATCTTAAGAATGCTGGTGTTAACAGCACGATGAAGCTAATGTATAATGGAAACTTGATATTTTTTTATGGTCCAACTCCATTATGGCAAAGTTTCTACCATCCAACAAATACATTTCTTCTCGGTATGAAAATGTATGATAACATGGTTTTGATTTCCTGGATAAACTCAATTGACCCGACAATTGGAGATTACACATTTTAGAAATATCAAGAATTCTACGATATACAAAATGGATCCAATGCTTACTGGAGAAGTGGTGAGTCAGGTATATCAATTATTAAGAATAAAATGCCTTATGTTGTAGCCTGCTTGTTGTCTGGATTTAACGAAGGACTTGATAAAGTAAATATCCATCTTCTGGTAATCAAAACAACTCGAAAATATCTTTTAATTTTACAAGGTCTTCCAATTGTAATGTTACAAGTCTTTTCAATTATAGTGTCTCTGGGCTTTTCATAAATTGGACTAGGAAAATACAATGGTATACATGGTTCAACGGGGAATGGACCTCTCTATGGTCTGAGCCCCAAGATGCCTACAATTTTTGCAAGAAATTTAGCATCTGTGATAGCAATAGTCATCCACCATGCAAATGTTTGCCTAGATTCCAACGTGTTTCCAAAGAGGATTCGAATTATGGATATTGCTCTGGAGATTGCGAAAAGAGGAAGCAAATTAGATGTGACAACAATGCTGACAAAATGAAGCAATCCAAGTTCTTGAATTTGTCGTTGACCGATTTTTGGGGTTCATTCCATCCATTTTATAAGGCTCGAAATAAGGAAGAATGCAAAAAGGAGTGCCTGAAGAACTGCAAATGCGAGGCCTATTACACGTTAGAAAAAGATAATGCCAAGTGGATAGGAGCAAGTGATGCCACCATGTATTTTATTGGGACATGAGATCATGAAAATCTTGTAGATGGTTTGAGTAGCTCCCTGCTATGTACGCTTAGCTGATTCAGATATGGGTAATTCTTCTTTCACCTTCATGCTTGTTCATATGTTGTGAAATTTGTGTGCCACTTGTTCAGAATGAGCCACTTCAACTCGTCCGGTTTTAAACTAAAATCTCGAGGTCACAATATTTGATTAATGTCTGCAAAGAAGAGAAGTATTCAACGTCATTGTAGGTGATGGTGCTTGACTCATTTGTTGTTAACTGTGAGGGGTTCAATATTTCGTAAAGGGAGTGTGTTTCTTTAACATTATTTTCTCTATAAAAGGGTCATCACCGGTCAACTAACATGTACGCATACATAGACAGTACAATATTTTTCTTCTACCTCCCCGAAGTACTCTATTTAGCTATGTCAACGAGTCGAGTCAAGCCGAGCCCAAAAAAAAACTCAGGCTCAGCTCGAACTTTTTTGGACCGAGCTTTTTTTGGCCCGAACCTAGCCGAGCAAAGCCCGGTCAAAAAAATGAGGCTCAGTCTGAGATTTCGACCCGGGCCTTAGCAGGTCGAGCCGAGCCAGCTCGGGTTTTGTTTGTTATTTTTTAGTATTTTTTTTTTTTACTTTATACAAAGGCGGCTGCGCAAAGGCAAGCTGCCTTTGTAGGCAACTAAAATAAGCTACCTGCAAAGGCAGCTTGCTGTTGCCTGCGCATGCGGCTCTTTTTCAAAAAAAAATTAATGGGGGGCTGGCTCGCCCGGGCTACGGGCTCGAGCCGGCACCCCAAAATGGGGCTCGGCCCGAGCCTCGGCTCAGTGCCACCGACCCTGAGCCGATGAGCTTTTTTGTCATTCCTAACTCTATTTCTTAAATTGAGAAATAGGACTAACCCATGGCCACGAAACACGAATAGGCAAGCTGTCGAATCAATATAGAACCTACGTCAATTCTTGTGACCGATCACACTCTTTTCCTTTTAGTGCATTCATATGTAGTATTTCCATAAACTTCAACAAGTGTACAGTTCGTTCTCATAGTTAGTAATTTCATCATGGTAATTTGCACAAGTTCCATCAGTTTGCTTATTTCAATAGGCAATAGTGTACTTTCATATATGATAAAATAGGTTAACATGCATAATATGGTCTTACAGGCTTGGAAGCATGAGACTGTAAACATTGTGATGACATTATGATACCTTATGAGTACCGGGTCAAACTATGGTGATCATTTGTACTCTAGTTTCGACTGTGATAAATCCACAGGCATATTTCACTTCCAGACTTTGAGTGCAAACTACTCAGTCATCAACATTAATAAGGATAATCGTACATTTGTTATTGAAATGAACAGTGAAACTGCTAATGGCTATGAAGCCAGAAATTTGTCAAGACAAATCGTGAATCTTAACCAATCATCTCCATTCACCGTGACAAATTGGTGCTATAAAAGAAAAATAGAGATAAGTTGGAAACCTCCTTTGGAGCCCTCTTGCAATGTATATGGTGATTGTCGAGATTGGCTCAATTCAAGTTGCCACGCCAGAGAAAATGATGATAATAGCACATTTATTACATCTTTCACCTATTAATATTTGCGTTTCTATGATTATTTGACACCTAAATGCACTAAGTACTTCTATATCTTGGTTTAAGTTGCAAATGGGTGAAAACGATAGAAAGTGGAAAAAACAAGTGAAAAAAATCAAAATGGAAGAAAGTGAAAGTTCATGGACTGAAGACCAAATACTCTAAACTTGTTTCCAACCTTGTGATGAAGATTTGAGAGCATTATAGGTCAATTTGATGAAGAAAGGAGTCAAAGGGATGAAATATAGCCAAAACATGATCATAAATCAGCTTTCAAGTTGAAAAGTTTCGCACTGATTTTCAGCCTCATATTGAGACCAGTTTTTGACATGGAAAACGATAGAATTTGAAGATGGTCTCTAAATTAAAGTTGTAACCCTTTGAGTTAGTTTTTCAATTCAACTTGAATCGTCTCAATTAAATATCGTAAGAGAAAGTAATGACAAAAATATTGAAAATGATGCAGCAACTCAGCGCCCAGGCACTACCCTTACAGAGCCTAGGCGTTGTACAAACCCAAAATAATAGATTTTCAACGCCGCGCAAACTTAGATTTTTTTTTATGTTTGGGCCGCGAGAAGCCTAAAAAAAAAGACCCCAAAACATTCAAAAACTCAAAATTTCTCATCATTCTTCATTATTCATCATTCATCCATTGATTTTTACTCATGAAACTCTTGAAAAATTAACAATCTAGGTGAAGCAAGGGAGGAACTCAATTGAAAATTGTGATTTCACATCTATTATTTTATGTAATTGGTCTTTTCTTGCTGAATAATCTTATGATTTAGACTTTTCTTCTCATGAATTTATATTGAAATCGGTTTAATAATTATTATATTTTTCATGGATTCGGTCATGTTTTTTCCATTGTTTAATCAAACTATTTATTGAGTTTCAATTTCAATTACTTATTGTTGAGATTAGTTTAATTTTTATCAAATTTTTCATAGATCCAGTCATGCTTCTTCTATCGTTAGATTGAACTAATTGTTGAATTTTAATCTTAATATTACTTTATTGGCGGATTAATTACTGCTATATGCTTGATGTATATGGTCGATTTTTTATCTTGTTCTAATAAAATTGTATGAATATGTCATAAGTCTAGATTCTAGGATTACATTTGTAAATTAAATTGATTTTCACGATATATATTTCGATTAGAGTGCCGGAATGAAAACCTCTAATTGTATTATAAAAATAGAATAGTTGATGTGAATAATCCAATCCAACTGAGGGAATTCTGATACTTCACCGCCTCAAATTATTGACTTTTATTTCACCTTTCAAACACTGGATTTTACTAAACATTGAAGACGATAACTCATTCCTTTTTTAAACCCTTAAGCATTTTTCATATCCATGTAGATACGACATCCCAAAGCTGCACTACAACTACCGTATTATTTTTTGGGCGTAATCAAATTTTGGCACCGTTGACGGGGAAACGGTACAAGAAATTAAAGGATTCAGTTGTGAAAGGGTGATTTTATTCCTTTCCTACCTCCTTCATTTTAATTTATTATTTTCTTTGTTATTCTTTATTTTTCACTTTATTTTCTTTTTATTTGTGTTTCATGGGCAGGTATCGAGGCGAGCGTAGAAGATCTGCTGAAAGACATGATTTAGAGTTTGAATCTTTTTTAACCATACTTTTGATTTTGCATATGTTAAAACTAACAATTCATCACATAATATAATGTCTGATAGTGAGCATGATGCACCTTTTAGGACTTTACATGATTATCTTCATCCCACACGCACATCCATACTATCATGCATTATTTTTCCACCTAATATGCCATGTATGGACCTTAAACCGGGAATGATTCAATTTATTCCCATTTTTCATGGACTTAAAAATGAAAATTCATACGTGCATATTAGGAAATTTGAGGAGGTGGTTGCAACCTTCCACAATCAACATGGTACAACAGATGCATTCAAGCTTAAATTTTTCCCTTTTTTCGCTTAAAGATAGAGCAAAAAGCTGGATATATTCGTTGAGACCACGTTCGATTAGAACATGGGCTTTCTTTAGCAAATATTTTCCCCATCATAAAACTAGTGCTTTGAAGAAACAAATTTCTTTATTCACCCAAAAAGATAGTGAAACCTTATACCTAGCATTGGAGCGATACAAAGAGTTACAAGTCCTTTGCCCCCATCATGGTTATGAGAGCTGGCGAATAGTGAGTTATCTCTATGAATGACTAACATTTAGGGAGCGTCAATTTATTGAGATGATGTATAACGGTGAATTTTTACAAAAAAAATCCTGACGAAGCTATAGAGTATTTATATGACTTAGCTGAAAAAACTCACACTTGGACTGGCCCTAGTGCCATTGATAACACTAATGGGTCACGACCCGTAGGAAATATTTCTAGTGCAGACGTTTATCATCTTAAAGAAGAAGATAGTCTTAGAGCTAAAGTAGAAGTTTTAACTAGAGAAATTGAAACCCTACGTATTAAGAACTCAAAGCCTTCACCTACTGTTGTCCATGTTGAATCTTCTGGACCATGTGGTGTGTGTGGTGGAATTGATCATTCAGCGCATGAGTGTTTTGCTTTAGCTGAGATGAGGGGGTTTACGAGGAGCACTGCAATGCCTTGGTACATATAACAAGTCTTATGCTCAATTTTCTAATACCTATAATCAGGGGTGGCGGAATCATCCCAACTTCAGCTGGAAATCTAAAAACCAGCAACCTACCCAGCTACCTAGAGTTTTTAATACACCTTTATACCAACACACGCCATCTAGGAATTCCTTAAAAGATACCATACATACATTCATAGAGACACATGGAAAAACATACAAAAAATTTGAGATTATGATTACCCAAATTGTTGAGGAAAACAAGGAAATCAAAAATCGTATCTCCAAAACCAATGCTTTAGCAGTAGTGGAACGTGGGAAATTTTCAGCTCAAACTCAACCAAATCCTAAAGGGCAACACGTGACACAAACTTCAGGATCTAATGAAAACAATCTTAGGAAAGTAAATATCATAACCACTAGATCAGGAAAAGTCATAGAACCAATACCCGAACCTAGGGAAACTGAAAAAGAGTCTAGTGAGCCTGAAGAGAGTAACTCTAATGAGGAGGTAGTGAAAGATCCAGTAAGAGTACCTTTCTCACAAGCTCTTAAGTCTACCTCAAAATATGCTGGTCAACATAGTGAGATCTTAGAACATTTAAAGCAAGTAAAAATCAATTTGCCTCTCTTGCATGTGATTTCCTAGGTTCCTACCTGTTAAATTCCTTAAGGACTTGTGTACTGTGAAAATGAAACATCATGTAAGAAAATCGCTTTCTTGACTGAGCAAGTGAGCACTGTGATTGCGCAAAGGATCCCGCCAAAGTATAAGGACCCTGGTTGTCCTACTGTGTCTTGTGTCATCAGAAATCATGAGTTTGGACAAGCTCTTCTAGATTTAGGGGCTAGTGTTAATCTCATGTCTTATGCTATTTACTTGTTGTTAGGTTTGAGTGAGATGAAGCCTACGTATGTAGCTCTACAATTAGCTTATAGGTCCACTATTAGACCTAGGGGAGTAGTTGAGGATGTCTTGGTTCAAATTGATAAATTTTACTACCCCGTTGATTTCTTGGTTTTGGATGTAAAAGCTGATGTTACTGTTGATTCTAAAATTCATATTATTCTTGGTAGACCTTTCCTTGCTACTGCTAATCCTTTGATTAATTATAGGAATTGTCTTATGAAACTATCATTTGGGAATATGACTCTAAAAGTCAATATTTTCCATATCGCTAAGCAGTTAGAGGAGGATAATGAGTGTCATCAAACCCGCATGATTGATGCACTCACTTAGGAGGTAGCTAATAATATATTTCTTGGACCAGCACATGAAATTCTAGAACCGGATAGATTGGACGTCGCCATCAATAAACATTTTGAGAGGGAGGATCAAGAGTCAGGTAATAGTTCTTATTTTACATTACCAGTCTCTAACGACATGACTTTACCTTTTGTGCTGCAGGCCACCACTCCTGACTTTAAACTTTCCTCTAGTCACCTCACGCATGTATTTGAGGGAGGCGGAGGAACATCACGGCGATTATGTCCAAGGAGCTTCATGAACTACAAAGAAAATTGGAACCACGCTTACTTCATGTGGGCTGAATGTGAAAACTTTGGGTCGAGCCAACGACAATAAACAAAGATGATGTTTGGGAGGCAACCCAAGGGGAGTTCGTTCCTTTTTTTTTTGCTGTTTACTTTTGCATTTTTACTCTAATTAATTTTTGTCATTTTCTTTGCATTACCAGTCCATTGAGTACTTTCAGGCTTCCTATTATTCAAGTTTATATTGATTCATTGTATCATTTTTGTGATATCTCTTCATTTGGCTTTGATATTTATCATTGAGGACAATGCTAAATTTTAGTTGGGGGGGAGGATCTATTGAATTTTGTTGAATTGCATGTGAATATGAAAAAAAAATTGAATCTCTAATTTCCTGCATGTTTATGCTCTTGAATGACAAAATGTACCACTGTGAGTTAATTCTATTTGTAAAAATCTAGATATAATGACACTTAATGAATTCTTTTCGTGCACACAAGTTTTGTGGTAAGATGGTGGTTTAACACATGTAGCTAGATGAGTCTCTTGGTGAAGTTTTTCTTGTGAGAGAATCGGTGAGGATTGAGAGCCACTATATACTAAAAATTGCAATAAGCGCTTATTGATCTTGTGAATTGGAAACTCTTTTGAGAATAACACTATATGATTTGTAGTAAGATGATGGATTAATTGAGAAATGATGAAAGTCAATTTAGGACTGATATTTAAGTCTTCAACCTTTCTTTTTAATACCCCTAATAGCTACTTTGAGACATACACATATACAGTTGTTTTTTCGTGCACCTATGTTATCCATACTTCTCCACATTGGAGTATAACATTTAAGCATATTGTTTCATTACAACCTTTTTGCATTGACTGTTTTGATCACAAGTAGGATTGTGGAATGAATAGATGAATTCTCATTGACGGTATGTCTATCATGATATCAATGTTTGCTTTTTGTTTGTTCATAAATATTTAAACCTCCAACTTTGAGCGTTCATCTTTCTCAGCTCCATGGAGAGAAATCTCACACTAAACACTTTGATACCCGTGAGTTATGGAGCTGAACCTTCAACTTGAGATATACTTGATGTTGCATGTGTTAGGGTTGGCGGTAAGATGGCTATGGCTTGACAGACACTCACACATTTGGCATGAGTCTTTGACGTCATGATAATCGTGATATTGTTAATTATGTGTGGTATTAAGTTTGAAGAGGGCATGGCATGTGGTTAAATTAGAACTTAACAATTTCACTTGTGATATAGACCAGTCATTCATTCATCTTACTCTGCATTAAATTACTAGGGACTAGCAATAAGCAAGTTGGAGGTGTGATAATAGCACATTTATTACATCTTTCACCCATTAATATTTGCGTTTCTATGATTATTTGACGCTTAAATCCACTAAGTACCTCTATATTTTGGTTTAGGTTGCAAATTGGTGAAAACGATGAAAGATGGAAGAAACAAGTGAAAAAATGATCAAAATGGAAGAAAGTGAAAGTTCAGGGACTGAAGAGCAAATACTCTAAACTTGTTTCCAACCTTGTGATGAAGATTCAAGAGCATTAGAGGTCATTGGATGAAAAAATGAGTCAAATGGATGAAATATAGCCAAAACATGATAACAAATCAACTTTCAAGCTGAAAAGTTTCGCACCAATTTTCAGCCTCATATTGAGACCGATTTTTGACATGGAAAATGATCGAATTTGAAGATGGTCTCTGAAGCAAAGTTGTATCCCTTTGAGTTATCTTTTCAATGCAACTTGAATTGCCTCAATTGGACATCGAGAGAGAACGTTATGATAAAAATACTGAAGAGGATGCAGCAACTCAGCGCCCAAACGCTACCCTTACAGCGCCCAGACGCTACCCTTACCCAAAATAACAGATTTTCAGCGCCTAGACGCTGCTTCCATGGCGCATAGGCGCCGTGATGCGCAAACTTAGATTTTTTTTATGTTTTGACCACGAGAAGCCTAAAAAAAACCCCAAAAACATTCTAAAACTCAAAATTCCTCATCATTCTTAATTATTCATCATTCTTCGATTGATTTTGGCTCAAAAAACTCATGAAGAACTAACAGTCTTGGTGAAGTAAGGGAGGAACTCAATTGAATATGGTGATTTCACATCTATTATTTCATGTAATTGGTCTTTTCTTGCTGAATAATTTTAGAATTTAAACTTTTCTTTTCATGAGTTTATATTGAAATCGGTTTAATAATTATTAGATTTTTTATGGATTCGATCGTGCTTTTTTCCATTGTTTAATCAAACTATTTATTGAGTTTCAATTTCAATTACTTATTGTTGAGATTAGTTTAACTTTTATCAAATCCTTCATAGATCCAGTCATGCTTTTCTATCGTTAGATTGAACTAATTGTTGAATTTTAATCTTAATATTACTTTATTGGCGGATTAATTACTGCTATATGCTTAATGTATATGGTCGATTTTTTATCTTATTCCAATAAAATTGTGCGAATATGTCATAAGTCTAGATTCTAGGATTACATTTGTAAATTAAATTGATTTTCACAATATATATTACGATTAGAGTGTCGGATGAAAGCCTCTAATTGTGTTATAAAAATGGAATAGTTGATGTGAATGATCAAATCCAACTGAGGGAAATCCGACGCTTCGCTACCTTAAATTATTGACTTTAATTTCACATTTCAAACATTGAATTTTATTACACATTGAAGACTATAACTCATAAGCTGCACTACAATTATCGGGTTATTATTTGGGCGTAATCTAATGGCATGAGTAGATGCTATTGCGATCAAGAATATCAATGGGATGGCACAAGTTTAAATTTTGTCCAAGGTACATACTCTCTATTTTCTAAAGATATTCGTTTTTTACAATCATGTTTGGCTTAATGTGTCACTTCCATTTGAAGGGTGAAAAAACGTTCCATTTTTTAATTAGAAATATTCTTCTTTACAGATAAATCACTTGCCAGATGGCGAAAAGATATTATTATCATAGCGGTATTTGTTGTAGTTCTACTAGTTTGTTGCTCTAGCTATAACTTATATAGAAGAAAAAGGGTGACCAGAAGAAAAGGTAAGTGGAAAGTGGAAGTACATGTAGAGAACCATTTTTCTAGTACATATTTCTAGTTCGGAGGATACCTCCAAATAATCAACATTAATAAGTGTATGACTTTAGGAAGTGGCGAAAACAGTGGAGAAAATCCAGTGCCTTCGATTAATACGTCATTAACAAAAAATAAATAAATCAAGAAACGTGTAAAAGAAAGTATCAATCTTTAATTTAGTAAAATCATACATTATTACAAGCGTTTCTTCGAAATTCTCGTACTTTAATAATGTTGTATAACAACATTGTTGTGTAAAAGCAGCAACATGAAGTCCCCTGTTCATGTTTTTCCAGAAGCCTACAACATAAAAGGCCTGCTCAAGAAAAGAGTAAAATGACTATGATAAAGGAACGTTACAAATGATAAACTACAGCTTCTTTAACAAAATCATGATTCGAAATCTATAGGATACAACTTTGTTAATTTATCAATTATTTCCACTAGATATTTTGCTCTATAATTAGGATTAATGTAGCAAAATTAGTAGGGTTCTAATCTATAAAAAAAAAAAAAAAAAAAATTTAAAAAATGGGTGGGGGGGGGGGTCCGGGTCCCCCCTGGGACCCCCCAGCTCCGCCCCTGGTTGTGTTGAACCAGAAGGGGATGGCTGGTGTACAGTTGTTCAAGATAGATGAGGCTGCCGAGTTGTTTGAAGACGCCAGAGAAATATTGGAACGGGAGTGTGGCCCGTGTCATCACGATGCCCTTGGTGTATATAGCAATCTTGCAGCAACTTACGGTGCTATGGGAGGGCAGTATCGCTAGGCGATGATCTTCATGAATTTTTTGTTGATATTTCCAACTTTTATCCTCAGAGCCTTAAATTAGATAGAATTTACTCTCTCTCTCTCTCTCACACTCAGGGGTTATAATAGATAGGCTTTCAGACCTCACTTATTGATTGACAAATGGAAAGATTAAATTGATGTATGGGAATTCAAGTGGTGAGCGTCCGGATTTGACCCTGGCACCCCCTTTCTGGCAAGGAAGGGGCACCCAGAAATATTTTAGCTTCAAAAACATTAAGGCTATAATTGAAAATCTATATTTTTCATGGAAAATTGAAAAAAAAAATCTATTTCCACGTTAAACACTTGTTTGATTGGTAAAATTTGGCATGGAGTTTTATTTATTTATTTATTTATTTTTGACAATGGAAATAAATTTCATAACAAATTGTAAATAAAAAAAGAAAAATCACTTTAATGAACAATTTTCATGTAAAACGAAGTCAAACGAACAATAAACTTTGATGAAAAAATAGTTTTCGAGCAAATTTTTTTTTTTAACTTTTTGGCAATGGTAACAAATTTCATAACCAATTGTAAAAAAAAATCATTTTAATAAATAATTTCCATGTAAAATAAAGTCAAACGTGAACAAAAAAATCCAAAATTTTAAAATTTTTCGGGTGGAAAATTATATCAATCAAACACACTTAATTAAGAATTCCTTGAAAAATAAGTTCTAGACAATTATTTTCTCTGTAATTCATTTTCTTTTCACCCTTACAATCAAACGGATCATAAGATAATATTAAAGTATTTTATAAGAACTATGGGTTAAAACTCCTTGGAACTTAAATACCTCAGCATTTGAACTAGTTCAAAATTCAGTTTCTTGGTTGTCTTGACTCTTGAGATTAGCGATGTAAAATACTTAACTTCTTTGGCAGTATTTTGAAGAATTACTTTTCGAACACTTAAAAAATTTGAAGTCCTAAGGATTGACCACGTATATGGCTGCAAGTGTTGTTATTACACGACATATTTGCATAGTGATCCTAGGCTTTGAGCTCATGGCATCAGCATGAGAGATGCTGCTGCTAATACCTTGGCATCAGATACTGCCACGAGTGGTATCTGTAAATCTGTAATTGAGCTCTAATTTCAAATCAGTAAGAATCTTGAAATGGAGAGAGCATGTATCAAATGGATTTACTCGTCTTTCTCAAGCATGACATGATATGATGTATCATCAGTAGACATTTTGGATGTCCTGAGAGTATGCCTGTGTCAAGGCTTTTTTTTATTTTTTTTAAGCCATGTGTAGGTTGATGCAACCATGATTTGACAGTGTTTTCTGTAAATCTCCACAATTGAAGATGCAACAGAGATTCTTGAGTTTGTTCTTAAATTGAGAGGAGAAGCTTGGAACAGCAAATCCAGATTTTTACTATGAGAAGAAAAGGCGAACTGAGCTTTTGAAAGAATCCGACAAGGCAAAATCACTTGAAAAACCTTAACGACCCTAATTTCAGAATGACAAAGAATGAGACGTCAAGACAGTGGTCTGGTTTTGGGCACAGAAGTTGATGGCCGGTAATTTTCTCCCAAGCCCTTCTAATTTCTCACACATATCCTGTTACGTAGAAGATTGTGTATAACGATGAAGGGTTTCACAACGCCTCCCGTTTCATGGGTCTTTGAGATGCCAATTTTTCTGTGATATTGAATTCTGTGAACGAAATTTATTTCATTTCTTCCACCTGAGTTGATTTCAGCCTACTGATCAAATAATAATGTGTGCCGTCACCATTTCTACTTTACAAATTCTATAGGAACATTAGCCTTTGTATATAAATCATGCAATAGGCCATACTTAGGTATTAATGTCATTGTTTTAGCTTGACTTCATGTTTGTTCCTTGTGTTAAGACAGTATCAAGGACAAGGACAAAACTGTTTCTCTAATACTCAAAAATTAACAAAATTATTAAGAAGGGTCATAATCAAAATTTATAATTGCACATGAAATCATCCTAAGACTGCAAGATTTTCCTATGAGCTTACTATGCAAAATCCTATTCCTCATTCACCCGAACTGTCGCAGGAGCTCCCAATATTGACCATAATATCATGAACAAACAGTCTGATTATATTCCTACCTGATGATCTCGAAATATCAATGCATTCCTGCAAGTCAGCATCGCAGGCAATTAGAACCCACTCCTGATCATCGTCCAAGTACTTGATAACGAACGTGCCAACCTCTAACTTCAGCCTCTTTGCCACTTCCTCCTTTAAATTGATAATGCCCAAGCCTGAAGAGAGTCGAAACCTAATAATATCTTCTCGGTAAGTGGCTTTTATTGTGATGGTTTTCAGTTCTGCCCTGGCAGAAAACTGTGGCGTTGGATCTACAGAAACGACCGTGGAACTGGGAACTGCATCAGAACGTGGTGGTTTTGTCCAACTGTATTCTGGGACGTGTTCATCAAACAAAGTCTCGCCAGCTGGGCACAGATTACGAAGATCATGTGAGCTTCCTGCATCCTCGATTAACATTCCTCCAAAGGGCTCTTGGGGTGCTGTGACAAAAGCATTGGGTTTGGGTATCGACAATGCAACAGATAAATTAATCTCCTGCGTTGGTTGACAAGCCAATTCAAGTGAACTCGTGGGTTTTATGTGGTTTTCAGTGACAGGCGTAACGACTGGATCATTTTGTCGGGAGTTTTCAATTCCAAGAAAATGATTATCTTGGCATGAACCATAAGAAGTCGGGGTCCCTGTGCTTTCTTCTCTCGACCTACTTCCCGATTTTGATCTGTTTGAGCCTTCACCAAGCAATGTTTCAGTTTGCTGCGGAATAAGCTCCACAGTTCCTAAAGCCTCCACCAGTTCATCACCTCCAGGTGGTATAGGCCCCGGTGAACTTTGTTGATTGGGCTCAATAATACTTGCTGACCATGAAATTGAACCAACATCAACAGGAATCGAACTTGCAGCCAAAGAAGTCAAAGTGAATGCTCCTTCAGCACCTTGTACAGATTCAATTACATGCTTTAGCTTAGAAAGAGAACGATTAACTCTGTTAATCTTGCGAGAGGGCCATCTAGAGATCCCATGTTGCCTGCAGATGCGCTTCATGGTAGTAGGGCAAACTGTAGAAGCAAAAATAGAAATATTATTTGAAGTAAACAAAATGATATGTAACGGGTACCAAGATTAAAGCATACCTCCAAGACTCTTGGCAGCATCCTTGAGACTCCCGGCAAAGTATTGCTGCAGAACCTCTAGGCTGATTGTCTTCTCAGCCTTCCCCCGTTTTCTTTCTGATTTCTTGCCCGTGTCTTTATTCTCAACAAAAGATACAGCACTTCCTTCATTATTAGTAGTATTAAATCCAACCAATTGCCGCTTTTCCGATGAATGAAGATGCACTGCCTCTTCATTTGGCAAGGCAGCAGACTTCGGGGGAGAATTTGCAGCAAAATCAAGCCTTGAATTAAGTTTCTCATCCATGGATGCTTTTGTAATCTCAATAGATCTCCATTCACGTTCGGGGTCGTTCCCTGAAGCAACCCTCAAGCTCCCAAAATGCTGTCTCATTGTCAACAAAATTGCATCCAACAAGGTCCGTTGGTTGTTATGGTCTTGGACATTCGGAGGCAGAAAGAATTCTAAAACGTAATCGTCGTTTCCAGTATGAGTGCTCCTTAAACAAATTGCAACGCTACTTTTCAACCCAAACATGCGAGCATAATGTACCAAGGGGTACTCGGTTTTGCAGAATTGGGTGATATCATCACAGAAGTGCAAGTTATGTGATGCAAATGCCCTCCCAACAACTCCCTGACCCTTCCGTAAGTGATGCTCTGCACAGGCCTCTCGGAAGCCCCACATATGCGCATCCACCACATAATATGCTACATCGGTTGTTGACATGCATACCTGTCCCATGCAACTTCCATCAAAGCTACTACAAGTTTTCTTAAAACCTCCGCCATCTGCTAGGACATTCCGATGTCTGCAAGGAATCCATGTCTGAGCCAGAGGTAATGTGTGATTCTCACATACCACTGTTAGTATCTCCAAGATCTCAGCCAGTGCATTTTGGCGACCTTCATTGCATATCTGGTGAGCGTGATAGCCAAATAGATTAGTTAATCAGAAAAAGAAATTACTTCACCATAATATGATCTTCACTTAAAAAGTTGCCGGTTACCTGTGTGCTTGGATGATCCAATATCTCTGAACTTTTCAAATTAACGGCCTGCAGAAGAACTGAATTTATGTAACTTAAGAAGGCACTCTATCACATGCATTAAAAGTTTTAAAAAAAAAAATTGAAAACTTAGAACAATGACTATAACGGTGTAACCTTGTGACTCAAAATGTAAATAACAAGACAAACAAACTAGTTTCACAAAAATCTGGAAAAATAACGGTTAAGTGCTCGAAGAGAATGCTTAACCAACCTCAAGTGCTTTGCATACTTTATCAACCTCAGGGGCATAGTTGATTTTCTGGGAAGTCATTATGAGCTCAAGTACACCAACACAGGACTGTCTAGAAGGTTCAAATACGGGCAAAGCCAAAGTTCCACGAATGTTATAATTCAGAGCATGGCCCAGCCGAGGAAATTCATTGCTAGAATAGTACTGCACATTAGGCGTCCATTCAGGTAACCTTTGCCAAAACACTCGACCCGGAAGTCCAAGGGCTCCGTCAGCCTCTCCATCCACAGAAAACGTATACATCAGAGAAACTAGCCTATACTGATGAAGTCCATTACTATCCGAGTCAAGAACAAAGGGCTGCTCCGAAGTAGTGAGCACATACCTACCACCATTCTTCACAGGTGCCCAAACCTGAGCCAATACATGCTCTCCTGTCAAATCTTTGAAGTATCGAAGAGCTTGAGTCATCCTCTCCTTGATTATACAAGACTCATCTGGATTATCAATTGGTCTCAATCCCAGAAGTGGTGAAGGCAGTTTTCTTTTATCATCATTTTCCACTCCATTTTCTGTCATTGACTCAGGATTAGTCGCATCTGCTTGAAATTTTGCAAAACGAAAGTAAATAAAATGAGCCTCCCACGGATACTTCTGCTAACATGTACCACTGATTGCAACTAGTACTTCAAGAAAATCAGAGAACAGAAAACAAACAAATTTTAGATTATTTGGCAATAAAAAAATTAACAAAAATAATCTACCCTTGATTTTCCATATTTTCTATATCCCAAAAGTTAGGATTTGAGTTGAGCACACGTATTTAAAAGCATAACTCTATGTAAAGTTATATCATCAATCTTCTTCTTCATTTATATACTTCTTTTTTTCTGGACATCCATATAAACCTCCTTCGAATACGGAACCTTTCATATGTGTATATAAAGCTAAATTGGTTTACAGCTTCATGAAAGAAAAAGAATGCCAAAATCACCAAAAAAAAAAAAAAAAAGTAGTAGATTTGCAAAAATTTAAGATTGCCAAGTCTAAGAAAACAACTCAAACAGTGGTAGAAACTATAGAATCTCCAACTTTTTCAATCAAAAATAGACAAAATACAAAACATTTTTTGACTTGGTCACTAACAATTCAACACAAGAAATAAAAGAGTCAAATAACAAGCTCGGAGCAAGCAAAGTCATACAAGGCATACGCCTGGAGCAGTTGGAGAGGCGGAAACCTCCACCGGGGACGGAATTTCCAGCCGGTTTACAATCGTTATTCTCATCGTTGAAAGCCCATAGAGGGGAACACGGCTGCTCCGAATTCGATAGCTGAAACGGCGACGTAAGATTCGTAAAGATTTCGTCGGAAGACCAAGAAGATTCGAGATCCAATTCCAAATCCAAATCCATCATAAACGCCGCCACGCTCTGCGGCGCCGGCGGCGGATTAAGTAAAGGTCGCTCTGACTTGGGAGAAGACGTAGCTTTATCTTCAGGATCAAATGACATTTTGGGAGGAAAAAGTTTTCTTTTCCTTATCCTTTTCCTTTCCCTCGCGAAAATAATGTTAAATGAGGAATTTGGTGATTCCATTGTATCGCTGGAACCATCATGCTATATATTTTGACATTTTGATAGTATGTCACTACACCTGATTTAATAATTTTAGAAAAAAACACATTTTTTCCGCCAATACTTCTCGAATTCTACAGACTACACAATGTCAACAAAAATGTACACTATAAAATATATATTTAGGATCCATTTGATACTACACATTTGATAAGCAAACTTTTTCGAGAAAATGTTTTCTAACTTTTCACATTTTTTAGGAAAACATATTCTTGATGTTTTGGTTAATAAATATTTTTCAAGGTTTTTTTTTTTTTTTTTATGCAATTGGAAAAAATTATAGACACAATGATAAAAAAATTCACTTTTATTAACAATTTATGTGCAAAACAAAGTCAAACAAATTGTATTCGGTATGATTATTTTTTAACAAATTTTTTTTTTTTTGCAATTGGAACAAATTCTAAACCCAATGGTAGAAAACATTATCACTTTAATTGACAATTTCCATAAAAAAGAAAATCAAACGGACATCAAACTTTCAACATTTTAAATGAAAAATTATACAAATCAAACACAATTAATTACAGTTTTTAAGGAAATCAATTCCTTGTAAAATATTTTATTTTCACTCATTTTCCATTTTGCAATCAAACGGACCCTTAGTGGTTGGAATCTCCGCTACAGTGTTCAGTCTGCAAATTGCAACATGATGCATGGATTAAAAAAAACACAAGAAATGATAGGGATTGGGTTAATTTTACAAACGGTCACTGATCTTACATAAAAATTACAAAACGATCACTGAAATTTAAAACTTACAAAAACGATTACTGAAATTTCATGCGCTCTCACAAACGGTCACTGAAATTTTAATTTGTTTCACAAACAGTCACTAAAGGACCGTTATGATTTTAATTCAAACTTAAAGGACTAGAACACGTAAACATTGAAGATTGACCACCTCAAATACAAATTTCTTCTAAATAAGAATACACTATATTTTTATGTGAAATAAAATAAATAAAAGTATATTAAAAGCTAGGAAATCTATGCACGATCACACTAAAACATAGAAAAATATTTATATTTCATATCTAAATTTATGGTATTGTACGTATATAAGCAGAACGAGAATTAAAATATTACTTTTACAATTTTCATCTAATTTACTTCAAATGTGACACTTAATAACAAGAAATTTGCACTTGAGGTGGTCAAACTTCTATGTACACGTGTTTTGGTCATTTAAGTCTGAATTAAAATCATAACGGTCTTTCGGTGACTGTTTGTGAAACAAATTAAAACTTCAGTAACCATTTGTGGAAGCGCATGAAACTTCAGTGACCGTTTCTGACTTTCTGCAAGTGTTAAACTTTAGTGACCATTTTATAATTTTTAGGTAAATTCAGTGATCGTTTGTGAAATTAACTCATATGGATTTGTTCCCCTATTATCGACTTGCTTAAGCTTAAAAGATAATTTTAAAATTAAAAATGTTTTTTATGATTAAATTTATTTTCAAAATAAGTAACTTCTACTCTAAGCTAATAATAAGAAGTAAATTATATAAATCATATTTGGCTAAGCCTTTGTTAGGTATACATTAAAATTTTCATTCTAATTTTTCTACTCATTTCAACTACACATTGTTTAACAAAATAATATTTTCTATCATATCAATAATTTTTCCTTATTTTTCAATTACACATTCTCCACCAATCTACTATTTCAAAATACATTTTTCCAAAATAATGTGGCTCAAACACCCTAAATTTAGAAAAAGTAAAGTTACTTTTTATTTGCATATGTATCTGGATATATTAATATTATTTTAATTTGAAGTAAAAATAAGTTATTTATTTTGAGAGTAATTTTATATTGCCCTTGTTTGGTGAGTATTAAAATCAGATTTTTAATAAATTTTGATAAAAGTTGTTGAAATGTTATAGGTACTACGAAATGTGATTAAAATTAATTGTTAACTTTGACTTAAATTAAAATTTTAATTTTAATTTCTACAAAACACGGGCATTATTGTCAAAATAAATAACTTATTTTCAAACTTTGATGGATATGAAAATTTATTTATTTTAAAATTGACTTATTTACTTAAAAGTAAATCTTTTAAGCTTTGCTATTGTGAAATGAGAATTAGGCGGTTGAGTTTGATTCCAGTGTTTAATCGAATCGATTTGCTCATATTTTTTTGATAAGATATATTCACTTAGTAAACAAAAAGGGAATCATGAGTAACACAAAAATATTCACTTAGTAAACAAAAAGGGAATCACGAGTACGAATCAAATCGATTTGCTATTTGTTCTTTTGCATCGGAGAATTTGAAATATAGCTCAATTTGCATGATCTAAAGCAAAAAGGGGGAATAAGTAAGAATCAAATTGATTTGCTTTTGTTCTTTTGTAAAAGAGAAATCAAGTATGAGCATTCGATGTGATGTATTCGGATCCCTCAAATGGATCATTAGTATTGACTAATTGTGCACTGACGATCATGATTAGGAGAAATGAATGGCTATGATTTGTAAAAAAAGAAGTTGCGTCATTTTTCACAACCAACCAGTAAAAAAATCAAACCTCTATTAGTGGTGGATGAAATGTTGCTGATTGGTTCCATTCGATTATTGTAAGAAAAATATCTGAAGTTTGCTTCTATCCAATCGACTTCAATAATCAACTCTATCAATCGTATCACAAATATTAAAATAAATCTTTCTTCCTATTTAAATAGGGACCTATTGGATTAGAGGTCATTTTAACGAGATTTGGATAAGTTTTATATTTTCTGGGTCGAACTAACTATTTCAATCCGGTTCTTACGCCAAATTTGGCACATTCAAATAAAAAAAAAAAAAAAAAAAGGTCAAAGAGAACCCCAACAAGAACTAATTTTAGCGAATCAACAAGTTCTCTAAACAATCGAATATTTTCCGTTCAATCGAGTTTAATTTATTTGATTGAAACTCAACGGGTCATGAAATGAAGGTAAAAAAAAAAAAAAAAATTACTTTTTATAGTTCCATAAATATGAAGATTTTTTTATGATTTAGATGTGCCAAATTTTTATTGATGATTATGTCTTGTTTGTGTTCAATATTAGCAAGTGGGCACTTGAAACAAAAATAATTAGTGCAAATTGTAGTTTTCTTGTTTCTTGGTGTCCTTCACTTGATTAAATTAAATCCTAATCCTACTTTTAAAAAATGGATGGTGATTTAGACTCCCACAAATATCGTCGCGGGTCAATTGAAAAGACATATTTACCCTTCGATTAGCATGTTTTCGAGTAATTAAGCTGCCCTAATCATGCCATTTGAAAGTAAACATATGGGGTATTGGGGTGCAGAGAAGACTAGAAAGAGTACTATAAAGCTATGATAAAATAATTAAGAAAAAATTGCACTGGCGGTATCCAACTTATTGCTCAAGTGGCAAGTTGGCTTTCAACCTTTTACATTACTTGCACGGATATTTTCCAATGACGGAGACATTTCATATCTTCATTAAATAATTAATTATCTTCACATGCAAACTTTATGAAATTGATATTTGCCCAAGTGGCGATTTAATTAATATTTGATTCATTCCTGCCATTGAATACTATATTAAGTAGTGCACTATATTAAAAATGTTGAGTGTGGTTAAAATTAATTGTTGAATTTGACTTAAATTAAAATCTATCAAATAAGGACATTATTGTCTCAAGTACAGAGAACTTTTTTATAGAATTTCTATAAATGTTGTCTAAGACAAAATAATTGGCGTCACCAGTTAAACCCCTATTTGATGGCCATTATAAAGATAAATTGGAAAAAAAATAATAATTTTAAGAGAATATACAATTAAAAAATAGAAAAAAAAATTACGTGCAAGATATTTTATCGTGTTATAATTGAAAATAAATATGAAAAATAAAGTATTTTGTAATAAAGAAAGTCATACCGGAGCTAAATTCTTTTTTAGCGTAAAAGAAAAGAAAAGCGAAAAAAGACAAACGACTACATTTATTATCGGCTTTGGGCCCATTACAACAATCAATTGGCTATAATGACATTATTCCTCCTCCACATTCCCCTCCTCCGACGAGGTCCCACCAACCTTAGAAGGGTGATATATAAAAGAGTAATGCTAGACGTACAAAAGATTCTTGTCAGAAAGTTATCAGATGGAATTAAAATGTCTATATTGCCCTTAATGAAATAAATTGCAGAATAGATCCTATAACTTTTAGTTGCTAGTTTATTGATGGTTATATCTTACAATTCTTCCGTTTGGATCGTAGGTTCCTAAAACTAATCTTAGAAATCTTAGTTCAGTATTTTCTTGTAACCAAATCAAGCATTGTTGTTGCTCGAATTGGTAATATCTTAAAGTTGTTCTTATTTTATGCTACCTTTCTTGATTTTTTTCTCTTCTAAATTCTTCATTTGTGTACATCCTATATTTGTTTGGCTCAAACACATCATATATTCTAAATTTTCTAATTTTTTGTATACATCCTCAAAACTTTCATTTGTACTATTTTTTGGTAAATAAAGATAAATTGGTTTCTTATATTTTTCAACTTTTTTCAAAAAATTCTGAATTATATTTTCTTCTTCCATTATGTTCATCATTATTTTAGGTTCGTTACATGACTATGATACCACCTTGCACTAGGGTGCGTAGCGGAAGTTTTTAAACAGTCGTATATTCTATGTAGTTTCTTAATTTAAAAAGATTCAATTTCTTATAAATTTCGCTAATTCTATAAGTTTTGGGACTTCTCATGAATTTTTAAAATTTTTGAGGACTTGATTGGAGTTTTTATATTCTTATAGTGGCTTTTAGTTGCAAATTCTATAGGAGGGGGTATTTTAGGAAGAATTTTATTTCTGTAAGGATTTTGTAATGATTTTTCTGTACATGGAGAGTTTCTCTATATAAAAATACTATAGTAAAAGTAATTTAGACTCCCACAAATGTCGTCGTGGGTCAATTGAAAAGACATAGTTACCCTTCGATTAGCATGTTTTCGAGTAATTAAGCTGCCCTAATCATGCCATTTGAAAGGTGGGGTATTGGGGGTGTAAAGAAGACTAGAAAGAGGACTATAAAGCTATGATAAAGTAATTTAGAAAAAAATTGCACTGGTGGTATCCAACTTATTGTTCAAGTGGCAAGTTGGCTTTCAACCTTTCACATTACCTGCACAGATATTTTCCAATGACGAAGACCTTTCATATCCTCATTAAATAAGTAATTAGCTTCACATGCAAACTTTATGAAAGTGATATTTGCCCAAGTGAAGATTTAATTAATATTTGATCCATTCATGCCATCGAATGCTATATTAAGTAGTGCACTATATTAAAAATGTTGAGGGTCAATTTACTAAATAAACAATAATTCGGGGACTACCGATGCAATATTCACAATATTTTTTACAGAAAGAATCCGTAGATATTTTTGGATACATTAATGGGGCCATTCTTGATAAGGACAGAATCAACGTTTGATCAATTTGCTCAATACAAAATCCATATAAAAATTGAATCCTTATTTCTGTGAACACATTTTAATGTCAAGTTGCCTTTTGAAGATTGCAAGGTTGGAGTCTTCAACATCATCATATGCCGAGTCCCCTAGTCTAGCATCATCGAGCTAAGTGCATTAACCGAGGTGAAAGAGAGTCGAGGTGGGACAAGACGACCAAATCAAACTAAGAAGGAGTAGTGAGACAAAAAAAAATAAAAAAAAGTACTTGTATGAATCAAGAAATGACGCACAATACATTCTTGCTCGATTCAGTGACATATTCCCAATATCAAATTGGCATAAAGTCAATATAATGTTTAACATAACACATGACAAATTATGTACAAGTCACATATGTTTACATTCAAACACACACCATACACGAGACTTTCAATCAATAGATGACAGTAAAATTTAAAGTTGAGATTGCAATTGATGGTCTCTTAATTGTGCTCTTTCGAGATAAAAATAAAAATAAAAAAAATAGTAAATTGTCACTATTATACTGGTGCATGTTTTGATGTATTTTTATACAGTTTGTATACTTGAAGTAACGATTTTTTATTTTTATTTTTTTGTTTTTCTCAATTCACATTGCGTGGTACAAGTTCTAAAGAAATTACCAAAAAAAAAAAAATTCGAATTAAAATTGAAGGAGGAGAAATGTGTGTGTGTGTGTGTATATATATATATATTTTTTTTTTTATTTTTAATAAAATAAACATTTTCTTAATTTGATATTTACATGTTATTGTCATTCTAAACCGTTGAATTAGTGATGACAAAAAAACTCGTCCCGCCCTGTCTCGTCCCGTCCCGTCCCGATGGGTTGGCGAGATGGGGTGGGGGTGCATCGTCCCAAACATGCCCCGTGAAGAATTAAAAAAAATTAAGTCCCCGTTTGGCCCCCCCTTTTTTCAGTTCATTTCATTTTTACACTTTTCAAGATAAGAAACTGTCAACAACATTTTCGAACACTCCAATCTGTGTCAGATGTGAGCCATACCATTATTAAAGTTGGCAATAGATGGATGAAAATGTCATTTTCCCATTCGACCTTGTCAAAAAGTAGGGGCATTATCGTCATTTGCTAACTTAATGGAGAGTTTTAAAAAATAAGAAATTCATAGGCATCATTACATTTATCTGGACGATGCAGCAAAGTTAATGGTGGGTCACAGCCGCCTACAATTCTTTACCCAAGAAAATGAAATGAAATGGAAAAAAAGGGGAGCCAAACGAGGGCTAATTACAAATTACAATAAATAAATAAATAAATAGAAGTTAACTGAAAAAAAAAGGGGGCAGGCCCCCCGCCCTTGCCCTAGCCCTCGCCCCCACCTTGTCTAAGGCGGGGCAGGGGCAGGCCCCATCCCGTTGTCATTTCTATGTTGAATAGACATTTTAAGAAATGTCCCAAAACATTTATGTTCGTGGGAAAAGTTCTAAGTATGGAGTATCTTTTATAGAATTTCTATAGATGTTGCCCTATCGTGTTTTCATCTATACGTTGAATAGACATTTTAAGAAATGTCCCAAAACATTTATGTTAGTGGGAAAAAGTTCCAAGTACGGAGTATCTTTTACATAATTTCTATAGATGTTGTCGTGGCAACACCTAATTCGTCTATTTTTTTTCTTTTCATCCTCCAATAAATCTTTGCCATATATGTCTATCAAAATCTTCTATATCAGCAAGTGCCCCCACCAATAGGGGGCGTCACCTTGTATTTTGTCAAGGTTTTTATCAATTTTTTTTTATACAAATGGCTTTATTCATTTATAGCATGATTGTCATTCGTGCTACATTTTGGCATCTATTCGACCAATATGGTACACACTTGATTAAAAGTTCCAGAATCAATCATGAAAGATATGAATCGTGCAACTCATGCCACGTGTATGGTCCTGGATCAGTCTCCATCTCTATGGCGTCTCGAAAATGCCAATGCTTCAACTTTAAAGCGTAATTAAAAAAAAAAAAAAAAAGACAAAATAATTGGCATCACCAGTAAAACCCCCATTTGATGACCATTATAAAGATAAATTGAAAAAAAAATTTAAATAATATTTTTTTAGAGAATATGCGATTAAAAAATAGAAAAAAAATTAAATTTACGTGCAAAATATTTTATCGTGTTATAATTAAAAATAAACTAATAAAGTTTTTTGTAATAAAGAAAGTCAAATCGGAGCTAAATTCTTTTTTATTTTTAGAGTAAAAGAAAAGAAAAGCGGAAAAAGACAAACGACAACATTTGTTATTGGCTTTGTGCCTATTACAACTAATCAATTGGCTGTAATGACTTCACACCTCCACCACATTCTCCTCCTTCGACGAGGTCCCACCAACCTTAGAAGTGTGAAAAGTTGTACAGAAAAATTCTTTACGGAAAATTTACATATTCTAGGGTGGACTCCATATGAATTAAATATTATAAAAACAAAAAGATCCCATCTATTTGTGTTTTTTGTAGCCTTTTTGTATTTTTCTTTGTACACGTAGCATTCCTCTATATAAAAAAAAAAATATAAAAATATTACAGTAAAAAAGAAATTTTAACCTTTTTGTGAATTTGTATTGTACATTAGAGCATGTTTGAACCTTATTTCTTTGTTCAAATTTCAAAATGTATTTTAAAATAGTATTTTGATAAAAAAAATGTGTTTGAAAAATAAGGAATAATTTTAATTTTGTGTGTAATATTTTTTTATTAAAAAATACATAATTAAAAATAATATAGAGAAAAATATTTTTTTGAAAATAATAGAACAAAAAAGGCTTAATTAAACAAAAAAGTAATCGAATGAATAGTCAATATATAGCCACGTTTTGAAAGGTAAGACTTAGATCCCATTTGGTTGAGATTAAAATTGAATTAAAACTGAAAAATTAGCCGTTATTGTTGACTTTTATTAGACGAGTGAGACCCAATAACGACTATATTTTCAATTTTAATCGATACCAAACTAGCTCTTAGGTTGAGGTAAGCGCAAGACCCTAGAAAAAAGCTTAGCAAATAGAAAAGAAAATGTGTGAAAAAGGCAATCAACACTATTTTAGCCGCATTGCCTAATGCAAGCGTAGCATCAAAAAGCGAGCCTAAAGGCGGGCTTTTTATTTTTAGAAATTTTATTTCCATTTTTTCTAAAGTTAAATAAAGTAATTAAATAAAATGAAGAATTGATAAAAAAAAGTATATATATAGAAAATAGAAACTCACTAGTACAAGTCACAATACATACTTTTAGAAAAATAATATTAAAAAACACATAATTTTAATATATGTATTATTTTATTTATTTATTGCTCTTAGCATAATTTAAATAATATTAAAAAGATAGAAGTACCTTATTAGGTTTAAGATCATAAGGTTTGAGATTTGATCTTATCGCATTATCACGCCGCTCGTCTTTCACAATCTTTAATATATAGTTGTCCAAACTCGAAATTTAAGTTTTATCATATTTATTTATAATGCAACAAAGAATAATAATTTATTTTATTTTAAAATCGTTTGATAGGTAAATTGTATCGTTGCTCCTGTGTTTTTTATTCATTCGCGACTTTAGTTCCTGTTTGGTATACATTAAAATTTTCATTTTCATTCTTCTACTCATTTTCAACCACATATTTTTCATCACATCAATAACTCTTCATTCTTTTTCAACCACACATTCTCCATCAATCTACTATTCCAGAATACATTCTTCCAAGATAATGTGACCCAAACACATCCTAAATATATATATTTTTTATTTATAACTATATTTGGTCTAACATTCTAAATATATATTTATAATTTATTTATCGTATAGTTTACCATCGAACAAATGGAAATCGAATAAAAAACTTTGTGATCAAGGAATAAAAGTTTATTTTGATTTTGATTTGTTATAATCTCGAAATATCTATTACCGCCAAACGATAAGGAATATATCAATTAGAATTTAGAATAATTTGATGGTGGTCAACTTTTGTTCCAAAAACTAAGGGAATCAAAGCCATCTGTTTTCTTTTTTAATTACATAATGGAATCACTCATTTATTTAATTCATCTAATCACGTATGCATTCTACTTATTTTAGACAAAAAATAAAAATAAAAAATTATTAAGTTACGTGCAGTCACTTTAGTATTAATTTAATTAATTAATTCGTGGACTTCAATATCGCAGAAAAATGTCCAATACGAGCACACAACTCAAGGTTACAGATTTTGACCAAATATTTATAATTATTTGTGGATGATATGCTATATTATTTTATTAGATTTAAAAATAATTAATTTTTTCTTCAATAAATATATATAGTTGACTAGAAGAACCCTTGTATTATTTATTCTATAGCTCCTCGAAAATGATACAAGTAATGTATGTGATGGTATAATTTATATAAAAAAAAAATTCTTATTTTTTGAGAACGTTAGTTTTTTTATAGTCAGGACGAATTAAAATTATTGATGTTTCAAATTGGAATATTTAGAATTTCCTTTCGATTTAGAACCGTGATAGGTGTCAATTTGGATGGAACTGTCCGAAACATGTAAAATCGGACCGTGTGCCGAAACCTATAAGCATGGAGGATAGTCCTGCATGCTTAAAGTTTGATTGATTTATTTAAATTGTATGTAAAAAAATTGAAAAATATATCGGCTCTTTGAAGTGTGAAGTGTGAACCAACCCGACACTTAACAGTGGACCACAGCTTGGGCTTGCACCTATCATTGAAAGGGCTGGGCTTGGACGGGCAGGTCCAACCATTTTGCCGGTTTTGAAAAGAGGGAAAATTTCATAACTGAGAGATTAAATTTCACCCATTTCAAATTTAAAGATAAAGTTTAAAATTTCAAATTTTTTAAGGTTTAAAATTCCAAATCTCAAAAATTTTTAAATAAATTAATTAAACATATATTTTATTAATTAAATATATTAAGGTCACAATTCCATATAATTTGGTTACAAATACTATATAACAGGTCACAAATCACAAATTTTACATGTCACAAATTATTTTTCGGTCACAATTCAAGAATTTATATGTCACAATTTGTTCATAGGTCAATAATAAAAAATTGAAATGTCACAAATTATTTTATGGTCACAAATAAAAAATTTTATACATCACAAATTATTTTACGGCCACAAATAAAAAATTTTATAAGTCGCAATTTGTTTATCGGTCACAAATTAAAAATAATTATAAGTCGCAATTTGTTTATCGGTCACAAATCACAAATATTATAAGTCACAACTTAGTATACAGTCACAAATTGTCAAATTATCGATCACAAATTAACAATTCTACACGTCACATTATTTCTTGGTCACAATGAATATTTTTCATTGATCACATATTATTTATCTCCAGTGCCGCGCTGGTAATCAATCATCTCAAGTGCACTAGAAATTAATACTTCTAAATAGCACTAGATCCTGCACGAACTCTCAACATTTCAGTTAATCTTGCTTCTCTCCATAGTGTCGACTAGCTAGTTTACAATTTCTTTAATCCCAAGCATGCAGACAAATTTCAACTTCTAATATTTTCAAGCTTCACTCGTTATGTGAAAAAACAGTTGTGAAGCTGGGGATTGTGTTCTTCATTCCCAACTTGTTTTTAATGACTCGACACTTGAAAATCCCTTAGTCAACATGTCAGCTATTTGAATTTTGATAGATAAATAGGGAGCGCGCATTAATTTGCTGTTTCATCGTTCAATAGTTTTCATATTGAATTAGCACCTCTGCAAACCACTACTCGTCAGTTCTCTCCCGGACTGATAGCCACCTTTCACGGTACCAAAAATACTCCACTCAATAATTAGATTCAAAACCTTTTTTACTTACCCATCAATGGCTGAAACAACTTGAAATGTGTAAAGTCTCTCGTCCAATTTTTTGAGGTCCAGGTACCAAAACTAGAAACACCACCGATCTACTCACCCTCGCCACTAGTTTTCTCCACACCACCACTTGTCCAGTCACCTTCATCACCCAACGACATTCGCGCGTCGATGATGATTGATTACCGGTGTGGCACTGGAGATAAGTCATCGAAGAAGAGAGATTGCGACACTACCCAAACCACCGCACACGGCCGACCTTGCAACGACAACCTTGCGAGGTCTTCAACGACGACGACAAGAAGAAGAGAGAGGTGAGAGATGAGAGAGACGACTAGAGGAGAAAGAAGGAGAGGTAAAGAGAGAATGAAGATGTGATAATTGATTTTTTCTTTTTAAGGTTCGGGTAATTATAATTTAGATAGAGATGAATTAATATGTAATTTTTGTATAAATAAAGTTTATATCTGACATTTGAAATTGAAACTTTAAAAATATGGTTTTGTGTAATTTCCTCTTAAAAAAATTGTCTAAGATTTAGTACTTTTTAAGTATTGGGTTTTCCAATTGTTTACCTCTAATTTGCCTCAACCCAAAATGAAAAAAATTGAAAGCCAAGGGAAAAAAGTATAACCCATTATCCTACCTCAATTCCCCAAAGCGAAACTTAGACATTTCATCCCCTCTCACTGGACGTCTGCGACTCTCTCACTGTTTCTACCCCTCACCATCGTTGTAAAAACTTGACCTAACGTCGCAGTCGTTATCATATCATATAACTGTCCGCTTTGGGAGAGCCTGAGCTCATCTTACCCCTCACGACTTTCTGACGCATCCTTAGGGTTCGAATTTAAGTCTCCCATATGATGGATGTCTTGTGTTCGAATCCTAGGGACGCATCAGAAAGCCGTGGTACTAGGATTCAATTTAAGTCTCTCATATGATGAAAGTCTTGTGTTCGATTCCTAGGGACGTGTCAGAAAGTCGTGAGGGGTAACATGGGCCTACACTCTCCCAAAGCGAACAGTACATATGATATGATAACGACTGCGACACAATGTCGGGTCGTTACAATCGACACCAATATCACCATCTCCAGTCACTTGACTGACTTCTCCTCCTCCTTCGCATGCTCCAAGTGCACGAGTGGCATTTTCTGATTCTCTCCCCCTTGTAAGAAGTTCAAAATTTTCTTTTAATCTGCCCCTCGTCTTGGAATATTTTCAAAGTTCATTTCTTGCTTAAAACACATATTTCCTTGGGCCCTCAAATGTGCAGCAAAAATTTCTAGATCATGTGATTTTTCTGTTTAATACCGAGGATATTGATGATGTGAATATTGAATCTTGGTAATATTGTAATGGAGTCTTGAAATCTTGATTTCGGTCAATTAGTTAAACAATTAGTGCTGATTTTCTGGTATTCTACCAATTAGTAAAAAATAGTAGTGATTTTTTTATCAATTAGTATTTAATTTTCACTTATGGTTTATTTTAGTTGAAGCGCCAATGGTGAGACTCTTTAAAAGAAAATCGTTTGTAAAAAATGTTGATGGGAAGATATCGAATAAAATGGATTTTGATGTTGCATTTTTGATGTTGTCGTAATATCATTAAATCCATGGCCGAAAAGTTGACCTTGATTAAATTCCGTCCGCATTGGACAAAATTCGTGGCTCCGCCCCTAATTAGACATTTCATCAAACACCTATTGTTCATATAATTAATTAGCCAAGATGCACCATGGTTAATAAGTGCCTGCAGAAACGTAATCTCAGTTGCTTTTTTGATTAACTCAATCATTTGGAAGTTCTGATTTGGTGAAATATTTCCTTGAGGTTATAATCACCGGTGGCAGTAACGAGAGTTTCGGGATGAACTTTTGGTAAATTAATACCAATTTGGCTTTCTTCAAATCCCTTCTTTCCCCTTTCTTCATTGATTGCTTGCTCTCATATTTTCCTCTTTTACTTCCTATATTCATTTCCTAGTTTAAACAAAAACTAGGCCTGTATATTACATTTGGTCCATGTATATCCATCAACTTCGATCACATTACCTATAATATTTCTACGAGGAAATTACACACAACACTGTATTTAAACTACATTTCAAAAATCACACTTCGAGGCCCTAAACCATTGTCTTGAAGGCTTTGGTCCACGGTCGGGCCGGTATATTACATTTGGTCCTTGTATATCCATCAATTTTGATCACATTACTTGTATAAATAAGAATATTACACACAAGTCCTGTATTTTAACCTTACATTTCAAAAAATCATGATTTAAATAAATTCTTTTAAATGTCAAGTATCTATCCAAAAACACTTTACCCAATACCATTCCACCCCCAAACGTTACAATATGCGGTGGTGGTGCGGTGATTTTGGTGGTACTGGTGTGGTGGATGTGGGGTGGGATGCAAACAATGGTGGTTGTAGTTAAGGTGGTGGTAGTTGATTGTGGTGGTGATGGGTTGTGGATCTAAGGCGGCTATGCTTTTTGTGTGGGTGTGGTTAGGGGTGATTGTGATTAATTTGATAATATATGATTGAGAAATAAGTTTTGATCAATTAATTTGATAATTTGTGATCGATGATTAAGTTGCGACCTATAAAAATTTATAATATGTGATTTGTGGCTAAATTTATAATTGTGACCTATATTTTGTGTTTTATGACTGTGACGGGATGTCATTATGACTAGTGCAGATACGTGACCTTAATTTATGTAATTATCTATTTAATTAATATCTCCTGATTTTTTAAGAAGAATTTCTCAAGTTTGTCAAATTTGAAAGTGAATCTCTAAATGCTGCTGGTTATGTATTTTTTCCAATATAAATCCATAATTATCTTTTTTTATTAAGCAAATAGTGAATTATAACCTCATTTCTGCAAATTTTCTCAAATTATGATATTTGTGAAAAATGCAACTCTTAAATAATGGTAGTTTTTTTTTTTTTTTTTTTTTTTTTTTTTTTAAACGAAAGAGAGCCTAGATTGTAAAATCAAGGTTGTGGTAATATGAAGAATTGTTTAGATACCAGTGATGAATGAATGAATGGATGGACATGCCAGACCTGAGGCTAGCCTAAAGAGGCTAGATTATATTTCTTCGAAGTTCACTTTTGTGGATGACGTGAGTATATTAATATTTGACAAAGATTAGTGTAAGTTGAGTAGGTCAATAGAAAAAGCTAAAAATGTATTTTATTTTTATTTTTCATTGATTGACTGTATAAAAAATAACTACTTAAGGACCCAACTTTTAAAGTTCGACTCATATTTCAAAATCTCAAGTATGTCCATGAATTGACCATCTTGTAATTCTAGTTTTGACTTAGAGCTTGTTTGGTATAGATTAAAATCGGATTAAAATTGAAAAAATAGTTGTTATTGTTGACTTTTATTAGATGAGTGAGACTCAATAACGGTCATATTTTTAATTTTAATTGGATTTTAATGGTTACCAAACATATTCTTAATTTTGGATGCACTGTTTTCGTGTTCACGAAGAAAGGGAAAAATAGCCAGCCTTTGTTTACAAGCTAAAATTTGAACATAAGCACGGATGTATAATTTTTAAGTTTTATTTTTATTTTTAATTAATTTTTTAAATCTGGAATAAAGGGAATTTCCATTTTAAAAAAAAAAAACAAACAAACAAAAAGCATTGATAGGAAAATAACTTGTCGGGTAATTAGCGCAAATCGTCCCTACCTTTACACGGTTTTGTGCAAAACGTCTATACCTTTCATTTTTTGGTGCATAACGTCCTTACCTTTCCAATTTTTGGTGTGAAACGTCATTTTGACCATTTTACCCTTCTATTGAAATAAAACAAACACAAAAGAAAAGAAAAGAAAAATAAAGAATAAATTGCAATTATGGGTTCAAACTTTTAAAAAGGTGCAAATTAGTCACAAATATAAAAAAATCATCAACCTCTAAGCCACCACATTTGAAGGCAAAATCTCCAACCTCCGATCACCTTGGCCGTCGGATCAACATACCACCTTGAAGTCCTCATTTCCCTCTTCACAACGCACCCAACCGCCAACCCTTACTCCGACAGATTTGACCGGAATCGAGCTACAAATTTCACCGCATGAAATGCGGTCAAATACTGGAATCACGCCGTCTGGCCACCTTCCTGGCCGGAAAATACCACCGGCCAACTCCCCTACTCAAGACGATCTCGACCATGCAAACAATTTAGCCCAAACAGCAAGGGAAAGATTTGAATTTCAAATTGAAAGCCCCTCGCGACTATCACGACACCGCACCAGTTTTTCTCCAATTCCGAAGCCACCATGACGACCTATGGTGGCGGACCACCTGGGTTAGGTGCTCCATCACCTGGCGCACCTAGCCCAACAATGGGTCCCCTTCAATTTGACTCCAATCATCTTCAATTTGAGTCTGAAATGTTCGCTGGTGCGAACTCGCGAGCGCAGCGATTGGACTGTTTTTCTTTGAAATTGGTGGTTGTTGGAGGAAATTGTTTATATAAGTAGCTTCGACTCAATCATCTTCAATTTGAGTCTGAAATGTTCGCTGGTACGAACTCGCTAGCGCAGCGATTGGACTGTTTTTCTTTGAAATTGGTGGTTGTTGGTTGCTTGTTGGAGGAAATTGTTTATATAAGTAGCTTCGACTTTATGAGGGAGTTCGACTAGTGGTGGATTCCGGCCGGTTGGGTGGCCGGACGGCGAGTTGTGGGTGTTTAATCGATTTCAGGCTGCGATTTTTGAATTTGATTTCCGACCAAATTACAACGAGTTATGAGGATTTCTTGGTATGTAGTTGTAGAGGGTAATGAGGAGAACATGTTGGGATCAATATCTGACGGTTTGGACGGCCGAGAGTTGCCGGAAAAATGAGCTCATGTATTCGGCTAAAAATGGGCAAAATAGATTTTTTTTTCTTTTTAATATTTTTATAAGTCTTGGATTGATTTGCATTTTTTTAAAAGTTTAGGAATAAGATTGAAAATTATTCTTTATTTTTCTTTTCTTTTGTGTTTGTTTTATTTCAATAGAAGGGTAAAATTGTCAAAAATGACGTTTTGCGCCAAAAATTGAAAAGGTAAGGACGTTTTGCACAAAACCGTGTAAAGGTAAGGACGTTTTGCACTACCTACCTAAAGAGTGAAAAGTTCTACAAATCGTTACATTGTCTGAGTTAGTGCTATTGACGTCACAACTACAAGCAACTGACCTGAATCCTGCCTGTTGTTCATCAGTTATACGACCCATTATCGGTATCCATTTTCATCTGTAGTCATTCGATTTTCTTCATCTACTTGCATTCTCTCTCTCTCTTTACAGAAGAGACTCAAGGTGAATTCTGTAATCTGATCTCTCTTATCACATATATTTTTATCAGTTTTTTTTCCCGCTGTTATGGCTAATTTTCTTGATGAATCGCGTGCGTTTTTGTCCGGAATAATTGGATTTGTTTAAAAATAATTGATTCGATAAACAGGAAATATGGACGGGGATATACAGAATATCAAGAAATGGATAGTGTTTTACCCAATTTACATTAATTCGAAGAAAACAATTGCAGAGGGTAGGCGGATCAACATCAGTAAAGCATGTGAAAACCCTAATTATGCTGAGATTTATGATTGCTGCAGCCATCTGAAACTCCCATGCGCTATTGAGGTATAAAATCCATGATTTATGCCGTTGGCTAGTTAGAATTTTAGTTATATGCATATATTTAGGGGTTATTTATGTATGAATTTTAATGGGCTTGTCAGGTTCTGTTATATAATATTTTCATTAATATTTATGCATATATTTTGTTTTTGTATGAATTTTGATGGGTCTGTGTGATCTTATTTTATAATAATTTCTTTCATTCTTTTGCATATTTTGTATTTCTGTATGAATTTTGATGGGTTTGTGTGACTTGGGTATATATAGAGTGAGAAGGCATATCCTAGGGATTTTATGCAAAGAGGGAGAGTGAGGGTTCAGTTGAAAAGAGAAGATGGGAGTCTCTACAATCCAGCCATTTCTTCTAGTAAGTACAAATTCTACTTGTTTTTCTCATTTTGCTGCTTTAATAATGGTTTCTTTTTTGTTTATTTATTTCATTGCGATTCTATTGTGTATTAAGGGAGATATAGCTTGGTACGGAGTCGAATTGGTTGATTCTTTGACTTTTTTTAATGTTATCAATTCTGTCCTATCTTTAAACTGTAAAATGATGACCTTTTGAATGTAAGATTAGTGTGCTCTATCTCACATATTATTCATGAACATACATTGCCTCGACTGACTTCATTATGCAGATGATGCTCCGAATGATGAGCTAATTCTATCACTTAGCTTCTAATACGATGATATAGAATGTGCTAGGAAAACATGCCAAGTTCATTTAATTCTCAAGTGCTATTCGTTCAGTTTATTGAAAGAACGGGGCTGCTTTGGACCACCATTTATTGAGGTCTAGCATGCATGAATTCTTTTTCACTTCTAAGAAATATATTTTCAATATTGTAAAGTGGTTAATTATGCTTCATTCTCCATCTAAGTTTGTGGGTCTGTTTATTCCAACATGAATAATTTTAATCCAAACTTAGAACTGCAGAAAAAAGGACTTCAACATGGATATGTGTGGAGTTGGCAAGATGAAATGGATGTAACATTCTTCCAGCTACGTGTTATTGCTAAATTTTAAATGACCATTACCTTGTCTACATAAGACAAGGTTAAATAATTATGTTGCGTATTAGTGTTCTAATCACACAAGAAAATTTGACATTCTATATAAATTTTCCACATACCTGCTGATTGTCCATTGACACGAGGAATTCAGAGAAACAATCTTTCCTTTAATTTTCCTTGAACTGATGGGTATGCGTCAAATTTGAACTTTAGCTTTATTTAGAAGTCAAAGAGGAAAAAACGATAGCAAGGATTGGTCTTTTTGATTAAGGTTTCACGACTTTCTTTCTGTCAAGATTTTGATATGCTGATGAGATGTTAGATGCGGCTATTTATCATTCTTTTCTCTCTTCCTTTTGAGGTAAAGAGAATACCCCAAACCTTTCCCTAGACAAGCTAGCCATTGAGAACATGCATCTTTATTTCACATTCAGTCAGCACCAACAAAACTTTTATTTTACCAGTTGCATTATCTTTAGTGGGTTTATATGAGACTAAAACTGACCAAGTCAATTTAGTTTTTGTAATTCTGTTCTGCATTTTAAATAATGTTTTTCCAAATTAATTTGAGATTTTCCATCATTAAAGAGAAACTTCAATATTTTTACATTCGTTTCCCGGAATCTAATTAATGAACAAAATGCAGGGCAATATGCAAAAGAATTGTAGATTACTTCAGTTGTGCTTAGTGGAGAAATTCTGCCAAACTTTGCCTCCAGAAACACAGTTTTGCCCTTCCGTGCACAACTGCAGTTAAATATATAAGATTTCGTTGTTTTACACCGGATTTTATCTTTTTTCTGGTTGGGACTATACTAGAAGAAGGATGCGAAAATGCTGCCCTGGCTCTTCTTGCATTGCATTATAATTCTGTAGCAAATAGAGTTATATGCCAAGCTTGATAGAAAAACTCAACTTGTGCATATGCTTCAACTGCATTTGTTTTATGCCGGCTATTCACAAAATATGCATACCATTAGTTGATTTCTGATTAATCAACTTTATGATGTTCTTGATTGCAATTGTTTTATGTCTTTTTTGTTAACTTTTTGGGATAATATTACAGGAAAACAGCTAATGCTTCATGTAGCAGAGTTGGTCCCAAGACACCCTGGTCGGATAAAGAAACAAGAGCCTGCCTCCACCTCAGCAGCCGGACCTTCTAAATCCGGAAAGGGTAGTAGAAAGAAGCGATAGTTTCAATCACAAACATGTCATGTCTATTTCTTTTACCTTTTGACTATAGTTCAATCCAGTTTCCAGTCTTCCAGTCATCTTATTCAGGTCTCATTCGGTTCTTCATCTGGTTTTACGGTTTTAGTATGTTATGTACTGGGGTTCAGCATTTTAATATCATCCTCTACATAATATAGGTATTCCTTGAGATAATACTTGCGGATTATATTTCTTTTTCTGGGATTTATTCATGACTTTTAATTTACATTTGCAACATCAATTCAAACACCATGAAAACTTTAGGGATCGTATGGTTTACGTTTTGGTTTTTAGTTTTGGGCTCATTTTCAATTTAATGATTTGTTTTAAGATTGTTAAAAAATCGCTTGGTTTGTCTTGAAAACAAATTATTCAAAAACACGTTTGAATTCAAAATTTAAAAAATTATTTCTAAAATTACATTTCAGTTTAGAATTCATTTTCAATTTTGGTGATCCGTTTTGAAATTGTTGAAAACGCGTTTGATTCGTTATTCTGAAAAATTGTTTTTTTAAAAAAATTATTTCATAACATTTTATTTCATGAAATTTAATTATTTAGTAAAATATAATAAATTTATGTATATATATATATATTATCAAGTAATATTTACATTTTAAAAATGATGAATTTTACAATATTTTTTCACTACAAAAGTTAAAATAAATAAATAAATAGAAAAAAAAAGTTTGTCAAAACATAAGAAATGAAAAAAAGTAAAAATTAATAAATTGAATTGAGAATTTTTATCTATGTTAATTTGAATTTTTTATTCAGATAGCCAATATGAGCTTGAACTATTTTTATTTTCTGGACTTTTTTTATAATTTTACTATTTACATTTTTTTTTTCAGTATTTTTAATTTTAAAATCTTTATTTATTAAACGTTTATTTCCTAGATTTAAAAGTGTTCATTTTAAATTTTTCAATGAAAACTCTTGTAAAGACAAAAAACGAGATTGATCAAATAATCATTTATCAAAGGGTGACTCAATCCTCCTTAGGAACAGAGTAATCCGTCTGAATTAGCGCGCAATAGGTGAAGAAGTCCCTGTCCTTTCCTTAAAATGAATGTGCAGCTACTCCGTTAGGTGACTCGATAGTAGGGAAGAATTTGTGTGATATCAACCAAGCACGTCAAAAATACATTTTTTAAAAAGATCATACAAAATAAGTTTTGAATGTTTTGCATAACTACAATTTAAAAATTAAATCATTACAAACACTTTGAAAATTTTGAGAATAGAATGTTTGATATAATTAACCAGATTTTTTATTCTTAATACTGTCATGTGTTGTACTATAATTAAGAAATATTCCAAAGCGGAAACAACAGATTAACCACTAAAAACTGAAGATAAAGAAAATGGAAACCACATCCCTCACACAATGCGCTCCAATTCCCTTGCATAACTGAGTGTCTGGTTGATGAGTTGCAAAGAAGGAATTTCCTTGCAAGGCTCAGACTCTCTGGCTTGTTTGAAAAATACAAACCCATTCTTGATCTCCCATTCGGGATGCTCCTGCATATTGCAAATGGTAAATGCTCATCGTACAAGACAGATTTTAACATTATAATAGACAACATTTTAACTTCGTTCTCATTTTTATTGTTGTCGTGTATGATATCATCTACACTACCAAATAAGAAATTAGTGCTCCAATTTCATAACCAGAAGGCCGAATTTGGAACCTTGTTTACCCCATTAACTCTGTTATAGCTATATCTGTACATTCAATATGCTCTATGGATAGAGGAATACATAGAGTTGAACATTGTAAAATAAGAAATTGTAGAAAGTAAAGTGGGGGAGTGCTGGGCACGATCTCGAAGCATGGTAATGTGTTATCGGTTGGGATTATGTAGGGTGAGGTGTGGAGCAATGTGTTGCAAGGTAGCTTACCACCTTAACGTATTCAACTAGTTCTTGATCTGAAGAAAACAGCAGAATTTGCTGCGCATCATATACGGAAAGGCTGTCATATGCCTTCTCATTGCATCCAGCTATCTCGTCCCTAGCAATGGAAAACAAACTTTCAAGTGCCAAAATATGAGGGGAATTTAAGTTAAGCACACCCAAATTAAGGACTATCTTACGTAGCATAGTTAAGATAAAAAAAATTAAAGCAACAGTAAAGTAACTTAGTAGTTCCTGATAACATTGTTTTTAATAAGAAATGATAATTATTAGTTCTAAATCATTTCCAACTACCAAGAAGAAAACAAAGTAGCAAATGAAATCACTATAATGGTGATGAAAAACATACCTGACAGTCTTTGCCAGCAAATCCATAAAATAATCATAGGTTTCATGAGGTACTGTCTGTCTAGCGCTCAAAACACGGTTATAAGCTCCTTCCATGAAGGACTGTTCCAACTCAACAGCATGCTTGATGCAAGGATTTTCCAAAGCAATGGCAGAAAGTAATTCCAACTCAGTATGGAATTCAGCAATTCTGTTCTGCACAAGGAGTCTCAGAAGGTTAAGACCCAAGATGAGATACTCCTGAGGGGATTGTGGAAGACGGCCACTGCACAATCAAATGAAATAATGGCCATAAGCATCGTCTTGAAAATAAGAAACCCGACATAGTGAAACTGCTTCTTATGTTAAATTTTGGAAAGTGAAACACCATATTCAATGAATCAGAAATGTAAACATGCCACAAAATTAGAATCACCAGTAAAAAACCAAAGGTTAGCGTAATGTACCAACTTATTAGATCAATGCTTATAACACCCCCAATATTGTGGAAAATGTGTTCATCTAAGAAGAATGGAGACTCCCAAGAAAGTAGAGTTTCCATGTTAGACGATCTTTTAACATGTCAGACATGTCCAAGATTCTTTTGACTGCATTTATAAGAATAAACTGTGTCCACTAGGCCCCTAGTTCTTGATTGCATGTCAGACATTCTAATAAAATGTGACTATACTGGAATTCAAGATAAAACTTCTGCATTATGAATAACATTATTATATAACTTTCAAGATACGAGACTGAAGAACTTAAGCACGTATAATACAAAATATATATCCACATATCCGTAGCACAAAAATGGAGATTAAAATAAAATAAAATAAGAGGATTTCTTCCACAACCTCAGTCCCTCTTTCGCCCCCCTATCTAACATGCACTGTAAAAACATGATGATGATATGAGTATTAAAATATTTAATGTATAATTACCTACTTACCATGCATCTGTGTAGTAAGGTTTCAGTTGGAAAAAGTCCCTCTCGAAAGCATCCAGATCCTCAATTTTCACACTTAGAATAACAGCATGCTCATATATGTCCCCTGAACAATGTTGCAGTAACAAATATTAATAGTCAAACAAAACATAAATTCCAAAGGAAATCAAGAAGAATTAGACAAAGATCTCAGATTGTGTTAGGGGCGAAATTTTACTTGCTAGTGTCAATTCAAGGATTGCATTTGGTGTTTCTTTAAATAACGGAGGTAGACTCTTAAATTTTGTCAGCAAAACCTGCAGCAGTAATAACATATTGCACCACAGATTAACGACGTCAACCACAATAAGAATTTTGATGTCATTATTTGTCAAAGCACCAAACAATTCTTAACATATATAGAATACGTATAATGAACACAAAACTCTCATTAGTTGAAATAGGAATCCCAAGAATTGAAAGAGAGAAGATCTACCTTCCGCTGTAGCGCTTGGTGGAAGGAAAAAAAAAAATGAGACAGAGAACAGATCCACCTTACATTCCATTTTCTTAAAAGAGAAAAGAAAATCCGCAACATTCTCCTTATCACTACACAAGACTTCATACTTTCCTTCTTTTCTCAATTCTCATTTATAATGGTGAGCAACAAGAAAAATAACGTTCTCGTTGTTCTATACTTCTCAAATTCCATGTTCAAAATCTTCAGCAAGCTAGTAAAAAAAAAAAAAAAACACAATACTCAAAATCACATTACGAGTTTTATTGATAGATCATTGATCAACAAGTACACTGTAGCTACCCAACACAGAGCAAACAATTCCCTGAAGCACCATTTTCCTCCCTACTGCAAACCCCCATGAAACTTTGCTGTCTTTCATAATTCAACAATCATCGTATCGTGCAAAATCTATAAAAGTCAACAGCTCAGACAAAAAAAATTTAGATCCAAGTCCAATGTTTTCAAAACCGAACATGGCATTGACTCAAAGGTAAAGGGTCAAAGATCAAAAGGTACAACCAGGTTAAACCGGGGCACGCTACAATAGGTGGTAGGAAATAATGGTTGGTTACAAAACTGATTACACCACATATCGTATCGTGCCATTTCACTAGGCTATGCTAAGCACTGGTGCTAAGTTTATGCTAAGCTCTTTGTGTGCGTGCGCATGCGCACGTGCTACAAAAATTAGACAAAAATAAGTGAATTTTTCAAATCAATTAATATATAAGCAAAAAAAATATTAAACCTATCTACATTTAATTTTCTTCATGTCCATTTCTAATATTAATAGAAAATGTGGCAATGAATATATAGATAAAAGCTTCAATAAATGGTGAAATAAATTAAAAAATAGAGTAACTTGAAATTAAAATAGAAATCAAATTCAAGAAAATAATAATTTATTACGGGCTTTAGTTTTTTTAAATCAATTTTGATGTTTTTTATTAGAATACAGCAAATCTGGAACCTTTAAAGTTTAAAAAATGAAATGTGTAAAGAATGGGATCCCACATCACAATCTGGAAGCAAAAGCATTTAAGAACTGGCTTATAAAAGGAGTAGTGGACCAACATAATGTCAAATAACGGGTTTCAAACTGAATGAGCCCACAACAAGATTCTTGGCCTTTCACTGTTTTAGCCCAATACTATTTAAAACCTTTCTTTTTAAAAAAATAAAAATAAAAAAATAACCCCAACCGCAAAAACCGTTAAAACTGCTAGCAGGTCAATGGGTTTACAATTGAACCGATTTTTTAGCCAGTTTTTACGATTTGTAAGTAAAGCGAACCAGTTTCCGGACTGGTTCTTCAGCCCAGTTTTGAAAACATAGAACCTAACACCATACATTGCTCTACAGAATAATCTGTTTTATTTCACCCAAAAAATCCGACACTACAAAACACCACATTAATCAAATATCCTATATATGTCATTACTAAATCTTTCAAACCTATGTAAAACACCAAAAGCAAAATATAATCATGCACACACAACGTATAATGTAAAGCAAAACTGAAACCCAGTAACGAATGAGTTTTTGTTTCACCAAGTCATAAAAGATTCTCAGAAAAATTAAGGCTTGTAGTCATTGGAGTTGTACCTTCAGCCAAATGAAATTCCATGAAACACTACCAACTATCATAATACAACAAACATTAAGCACAAATTGCAAAATTAATCAGCCCAAACAAAAAGCCTTAGATCTGGCACCTTGAATTTTTCTACCGAACAAGTCTATCTAAAACACCCAAAGCAGAATGTTATTATGTTTCAAGCATACACAATAAATTTCAAAAAAAGTCAAGCTAAACTGAGACTTGAATGAGTTCTTATCTTACTAAATCATAAAAAAATCTCAAAAAAACTAGGGATCAAGCCATTGGAATTGTACCTTCAGAGTTCCATAACTCAACAAATACTGAGCACAAATCGCATAATTGATCAGCTCAAACTAAAAGCCTTAGATCTAAACACTATGCAATTTTCTACAGAACAAACCTATCTAAAACACCAAAAGCAGAATATTATCCCAAATGCTCTTGGCAAAAACCAAAACCCAGCTATGAACGAGTTTCTGCTTCTCTAAATCTTTAAAACTCTCAGAAAAATTAGGGCTTTTAGTAAATGAAGTTATATCATCAGCCTACTGCAAACCAATGAGTCACTATCAACTTTCATAAAAAATAAAAAACATTGAGCACAAATTGCAAAATTCACAAGCTCATGCAAAAATCCATAAATCTAACACCATGAAATTCTCTACAGAACAAGCCTATCTAAAACATTAAAAACATGATAATATCAAACATACACAATATACTTCAATTAATTCAATCAAAGTCGAAACCCATTAACGAAGGAGTTTTTCTTTCACTAAATTAAAAAAAAAGAATAAAAAATTAGGGCTTCTTAGTCATTGGAGTTATACCTTGAGCTGGGATAGGAGTTCATTACACTTATCAAAATCATTCCGCACAAACGCAGCTTTAAATCTTTCTAATGCTTGTGAGACCTCTGTGATTTGCGGATCCATCTCTCTACGTTTTCCTTTCTTGTTTCGATTTCTCTGGGTTTTTTCAGATACAAGGGATTCTCTTCTTCTTTCTGCACAAGACAAGAAAATACGAAAATTGAATGGGTTTTTGAGAGCCCGGGTGGCAGAGGCGGGTCATTTTGACCCGGATGTTTTAAGGGGAAAATTCAAAATTCAGATGTTAATTTTGACACAATTCAATTTTAATTTCAGATGTCAAGTTTCGAAATGCAAAATTCATATATTTATTTATTAATTAAAAATATTTTTATTAATTCATTATTAAATATTTAATTCTAAATATAATATGATTAACTCACTCCACCCCCACCACCCCTACCGTTTCAGGGATTATTCCGACGATCGTTCCAACTACCACTCTTCTTCGACGATCGTTATAGCGACTATTTCAGCGATTGCTCCGATTTCGACAATTATTATGGCGGTCACAGTTCAAAAATTTTATAGGTCACAATTAATTCGTTGGTCACTAATTTCAAAATTAGTTGGTCACAGATCAAAATTTATAGGTCACGTAGTCACAGATTTCCAAATTAATTGGTCACAATTTTTTTACGATCACATATAATAAAATGGTTGGTCAAGGATTATATTTTTAGTCACAGATTACCGAATTTTAAAGTCACATATTATATTTTTAGTCACAAAACCAAAATCACAAACACTATTTATCCCGTCGCCACTGCAACAGCCACAACCACAGCCACAACAACCACCACCACCACCAACAATAACAACACAACACCATTAACACATCACCACCACTATCAGCACCACCATTAAACGAGATCTGAACCTACCAACCTAGCACACACTCCACACCTGGTTAAAAACCACACACCCACGTCGCCAATATCACCGCACCCACAGCACACTGACTGCACACACACACACACACACAGAGCACACCGACTGCACACACACACCTACAGCAAATAATCCCATCGACTGCCACCTGGACGCACCCACATCACCACAAACGCACCCACAACCCGCAATTATAAAGAATATGATTATCAACTGCACCCACTACAAGTATGGAGTTACGGCCCAACCGCACCCCGACGACTCTCCAACAATAGAGAATGGCTACTGTTTATGATTCTTCCTCTCTCTTGATTTGGCACCTTCTACTATTCCCAATGCCCCCCAACTACTCAGATCCAATTTAATTCCATTTACCCACCTAAATCGACGTCGGACTTGAGCTGGTAAAGGTAGAACTTCGCATGAACGGCAGCATTGCGTCTCGAAGCCGCTCCGTTCAAAGCAGCGTCGTGCGATGCTGCTTTGAACGGCGACAGTGTCGCTCGATGCAGCCAGTACGCTGCTGTCAGCAGCGTTGCGTCGGAGTGGGAGGAGGGGGAAGGCAGCGGCGAGCTGTGGTGAGGGAGTGAGTGAGAGAAATGAATTATTTTAGGGTTATGATAGATTTAGAATTGATATGTAAAATAAAATACCTGATTTTTGAACAATTAAACTTTCATCCTGATTTTTGAATTGGTGTAAACTATACGTCTGATTTTTTATAATTTCCCATGTTGTTTTAATTGGATTGGCCCGGATCAAAGATGGTCTCGAAGAGAGCAGACCCAAGACCGAGAATACGAGCCTAATAAAAGTTGAAAAAAATCACTATTGAATCCCCAACCTATGGGTCAAATAGCAAGTCAGTTCTCAAACGTTTATTTAGCTCTAATTTGATAAAAATTAAAATCTAAATTTTAATGTAAATCAAAGTTAACAATTAATTTTAATTATATATCTTATGTGATCCATAACTTTTTTAACAATGCATTTTGTCAACTTTTATTAAAATTTACTAAAAATCTGATTTTAATCTCCAACAAGGTTAATTATATGTTATTTCAAAACAAAATTAATTAGATAAGACGATAAATAGAATTTTTTTAATTCCCACCTCACCCTTCTTTTGACTCGTCTACGCCGATCTCTCGAAAATAATCACAAGGAATGGATTCAATCTAAGTAGCTTACGAATTAGCCCATATTTGGTTGGGATTAAAATTTTGATTTTATTCTAAGTTAAAAATTTATAATTAATTTTAAAACATTTCATCAATCTTTATTAAAATTTACAAAAAAAAAAAAATAATAATTTTAATCCCGTCAAATCAGCACGTAGTTGCTCAAGATTATTTTGAGTTTGGTAGAGTCTAGTCTAAATTTTTTTCCCTTATCTTGCGACAATTTGCATTATTAGTGAAATTCAATTTTCTTAAAAGTAATTGTTAACCACACAATTTGTTGAAGAGAAGGGAAAAATGAAAAAATAAAAACTTCTGGCTAGTATATCATCCCACTTAGCTCTCCAAGCATCCAGCGGAGAGACAGCCTGCACACAGGGAGAGGAAAGAGAGAATGGCAGGCAGCGCCACCGGACGCGGCTATAACGCCGCTGTCATCTCACTCTCAATGCCAACAACACCGTCCTACAAGTTCCCCATAATACCCAAACAACTCGTATACACTAACAAGTGCTCAACTTTCTATTTTAGCATCGGTCGTGCACAAATTTCTACACCGACTCCGATTCACACCCCACGTTCTTCTTCTTCAACTCCTGTTGTAGAAGAAGAAGAGGAAACTGGGTCTCCTACGAACGATAATATCCCTGTCCAATCTGAATCCGTACTGGATTCTGATTCTCTCCCTTCTCTCAGGTGCGTGAAATCGAACTCTGAAAACCATGTTTTCGTATAGCTTGTTGTATATAATATTTATGATTCTTTCGCTTTGTTCCAATAATTATTCACTACATTGATGTTAATGTTATAAGCAATTTGGGTAGAACTAGTTATTAAAACTCGAGGGGCCCAACGCAGTTATAAACTCACCAGACCTACAATAGACCTGGGATTCTTGAGCAATCGTTACGAACTTACTTTTCTTTAGAACTAACGTTCACAATGGGCACGGATTAGACTTTTGTTAGAAGTAGCCCAACTGGATGTCCGGTCCACGCGAAGGTCCCTATAAGAGGGGTTTCTCTTATGATACACAACTAATGCAATTATTTCTATCAGAACTCACACTTTAAATCGGCTTGTATGGAAATGATGCCCAACATGACTTATGGACTAAAAGTTATGCCTTTCATGAACAATGTAGTATTCAGAAGTAGCTATATGATTTAGCACGAGGTGAGCAGAAATTTACCCAGCAGGTCTTATTGGTGACGCCTTTGTTAAAATTGTGTTAAATTGGTGAATGTAAGCTCAATATAAGCTTAATTCTGTAATATTTTCATTCATTGTGGGTAGATTATGAGCTGTTTCTTATTACTACGAACTTACTTTTCTTTAGAACTAACGTTCACAATGGGCACGGATTAGACTTTTGTTAGAAGTAGCCCAACTGGATGTCCGGTCCACGCGAAGGTCCCTATAAGAGGGGTTTCTCTTATGATACACAACTAATGCAATTATTTCTATCAGAACTCACACTTTAAATCGGCTTGTATGGAAATGATGCCCAACATGACTTATGGACTAAAAGTTATGCCTTTCATGAACAATGTAGTATTCAGAAGTAGCTATATGATTTAGCACGAGGTGAGCAGAAATTTACCCAGCAGGTCTTATTGGTGACGCCTTTGTTAAAATTGTGTTAAATTGGTGAATGTAAGCTCAATATAAGCTTAATTCTGTAATATTTTCATTCATTGTGGGTAGATTATGAGCTGTTTCTTATTACAAGTCTATTGATGTACTTATATTGTGTCTCCTTTGGATCCCTTAACCTTTTTGTCCTAGAAATGTTTTGACGATGTGAATCTGTACACCAAATCCCTGTTAGATTATGTTTTCTGATTAAATAATAGTACACTTTTGCCTTCGAATTGATTGAGAACATGTGTTTATGAATTCAATTCTATAAATAACATTGCTGTAATTAGAGCTCCTTTTGTAGTTTGCTGTAGATATTTATCTTTTCCTTTCATTAATTAAGTCAAAATAATTCATGAATAGTTGCAACTTATACCAAAATGCGTGCCCTGAATTTTTTAACTGAAACTTAGGAATATCATGCAATTGAGATCCTTTATGCAGAGTACTTTAAATGCCTTATCTTTTCTTTTCCTGGTCTTTATATCATGAGTTATGGTCTTATTAGCTACTGTGAAATTCAGACAAAGGGCTAAGCTTAAAAAGAATAGTACTCTTAGGGAAGTAAGAACTAAAAGTCTTCCAAAAGTCACTTTTGAAAATTTTAAAACATTTGGCAAACAAAAAAAACATCTAAGCTTAGCCAAACATGCTCATAATCCAGTGATTACTCTTGGATCTTTTCATTTTAAGTAAATCAGTGTGGATGTGATCATATAGAATTCAATCCCATGTTTTTATGCTCAGGCAATAATGAAATCACAGCTGTTTCATGCATGTACTAGATGAAAACGTTGTTACTTTTTGAGGTGGAGTTCAAAGAATACTCGCCAAAATAGAGAGGGAAATCACCGTTTGATGTAGGAATCGAAGAAGGTTTATTACCAAAATGAACGGGAAACTTTGGCTTGTTGAGTGATTCGATTTATTTTATTGAAAGTTATTGCTATTGCAAAACGTAAAATACTGGCATTTGATTTGAGATGGTAATTTAATCTTGTCTACATATGTGAACGTCAGCAGGGGGTGTAAGGCATGTGGAAGAGAGGAGATTGAAAGGGGCTGTAATGGTGAGGGAAGGATGCAAGGTGGGATTGCGACAGTTCCAGGCTTTGGTTGGTGGCCAATAAAGGCTTACAGGCCTTGTCCAGCATTTGTGGCTTCTGGTGGCAGATACAGACGAACTGGACAAAGCATGGATGAGGTTACCTCAGGGAGAAGTGGGAGAGGCGCATCCAAGAAAACCAGTGATGCAGCTGAATAGGTAGTTCTTAGTGCCTTGCTAGCTACCTTTTACTTTCACTTTTTGCTCATTAATGAATACTGCCATCATGATAGTCGAGTGGGGTGAACCATTGAAATTCCCCTAGGTTCTTGACATGTATCAAACACACTGACACTCTGAGACATGTATCCGACATGCCATGTGACATGATCTTTTTTAAAAAAAATTCAACAACACGATGGACAGTTTCTCGATGTGTCTTCCAACCTTAAAGTGTCCATCTCAAAGTCGTGTGTTTTTATATTTATAATCTCTAAAATGGTTTGGACTTGTCCTCGACATGTCAACTACACGGTGAACCCATTTTGTAAATTTGAAAAACAGAGAAATACGTTATTATTAAAATAATTGTGTAAAAAGTCAGTGTGATGTGAGAAAAACTGTATGGACTTTATGTTGAATTTGTTTTGTATCTGTTACGTGCACCTTTTGATAGATGAATACTTTATTTTGGTGACACTAGTAATACACAGTACAACCTGAAGTTTTCTTAATACAACAAAGACACTCCTTAAATTCAAAATTGATTCCAAAACAATGTATTAATCTTATTAAAAAAAGGATTATTAAAATAGGTATATAATTTATAACTATATGATTTTAAAGAATTTCATTAACATGTTTCATGTCCTACTTGAAAAGTTATGTGTTTGCATTCGTACTTCATAGCTCAAGTGTTTTTCTCCTTGTACTATCAAATCCCCCACGGGCCATTAGCGGCGGAGCCAGCCGTTTGAAGTTGGGGGGTCCCAGAATTAAAGATAAAGAGATGAAGGGGCGGGGAGCCACGGGCCCCCGAATTTTTTTTTTTGGATACCTTATTAACATAAAAACCAAAAAAAATATAAAAGAAAGTACCAATATTTAATTTAGCAAAATCATACCTTATTACAAGTGTTTCTTTCGAGTTCTTCTACTTTGAAAACGGAAACGAAAAATGAAATTGGTAGGATTTAAGATTTTTATTCAATTTGAGGACAAAATGGTAATAGTAAATGCAAAAAAAACCAAATAAATAAATAAATAAACAAAATAAAAAATAAAAATTTGTCCAAAATTTGGAGGGGGGGGGGTCCGGGTCCCCCCAGGACCCCCCTAGCTCCGCCCCTGCGGACCATATATCAACGTTAATACAGTACGGTGTGCCAAACGCACCATCAATGTACTGTGCTGAGAAAAGGACAAATTACATAACTCAGATGAAGTTTACCAGCTTTATGTGTGGAATTACATCTTCCTTCTTTTTGAAGTCCATTGACGACTAGCTCCTCTCAACTCTCTTGCTCATGATTTTTCAGTTGTATTGGAATGTTTTCCAGTTGCTTCATTTATTTTTTTATCACTTTAATCATAGACTGTTTGTGTCATTTTTGAACATTGGCCTTGGTTATTTCCTTCAAGAAGGATTCTGATGAGGTCATAAACAATTCAAGCATGTTTGGTCTTTCTTCTTCTACAAAAGAATCAGCTTATTTCATGGTATCAAGCACTACACCGAAAAAAGCCATTGAATTCTTTTTGGCATTTTAAGCTTAGCCGTCCAACTCGTGAAGTACATAGTTACTTCACAAATGACCAAAAGAAAGAAAAAAAACTACTGCTAAGTGAAGCTACTCCACTTCCTACTCCTGATGTGAGTTGATTCTCTTTTAGTGTTTATTTCAGTCCGGCAGGATTTCAACTTTTTGATTATGCCTTGCTTTCTTTTAATATTTTCGCCTTCGTGGAGAATTGTTTAGCTTCACAAGAAATTGGAGTTTCTGCATTATAATGCACTTGTCTAGTTAGAAGATTGTTAACGTTCTTGTCTAGAAGCTTGAACTGTGTGAAGATGATACTTATTTATTTGAATAGTGTCTTCAACACCCCCCACCCCATACAGGCTTAATTCATTTTTCATGAGAGGCAACTCATAACAAGAAGGTTTCAATATAGGATCTTTGCTGATACCATATTAGCCACCTCCTCTAAAAGCTTTAGTTATTAGAGAAGTGACACATTTATTTATATGGGTGTGTTTGAGCCACATTGTTTTGAAATAATGTATTCTGAAATAGTAGATTGATGGAGAATGTGTGGTTGAAAAAGAATAAAAAGTTATTGATGTGATGGAAAATATTATTTTATTGAAAAATGTGTGGTTGAAAATGAGTAGAAGAATGAAAATGAAAATTTTAATAACAGGAGCATAATAAATTGTGTTTTCACTTGCTCCATCACCTGCAGGCTGCATTCATCTTTCAGTGCATGTCTAACATGTGCAAAGTTTTCATAAGCGGGTGAAAGCGAGACTCGAAAGAATGTTTCCCTACAGTTTCCATTGAGAATGACGCGAATGAATGAATAATACCAATTTATTCCCTTTGTAAAATTTTGCAGCAAGAAGAAACCGAAGACAAAGGAGATTCAAGATATAACTGCAGAATTTGTCATTTATTTTGCCTCGTCTCAGTTGTATTATTTGAACAGTTTCAGGCATTATAAAGAAATACAAAAACAAATAGTTTTTCATAATCTTCTTGTTTCTCTTTAGCCTTATTTCTACTTAATTTTATGTTTCGTTCTATCAGCCATGGCTACAAATTCAGAGTTGAGTTACGGCTGAGTGTATATTCTGTATTAAAAAAATTAATCTACGTTCTTCACTATTATTAATAATCATCATTAATATTTGCGTCCAACTCACACACAAACCCAATCAAAAGTTGCAATCTACGTCGATTAATCATATATAACACTCCAATTCAATTAGATTACACGTCCAACTTTTGCAATCGCAGGTTAATACTATATTAAGTCGTCATATGAAACACTCCAATTCGTTCATGACACAGATGCCAATCATATTTCAACATCTACACTTCCTACATGACATTTTTCGTCGTTAGACTTGGTCTATTTGAAAAAGAAACATAGACAACCAATAACATGCACTCATCTTGACAAATTATGTTGTTTTGGAGGCATATTATCAAAATTCTTAAGCATAATGTAGTTCAACCACTGAATTTTGCCACCGAATATTAAGGGGGTGTATTCAATTGAGATTTTTTAAAACTTTTGGAGAATTAAAAAGTTTAGGTGTATTCAATTGAGACATTTAAAGATTTTTTAAAAGTTTAGGTGTATTCAATAGAGACTTTTAAAATATCTCTAAAAATCATAGGGTATTCAATTGAAACTTTTTAAAAGTTTCTATAAGTTACGAGGTATTCAATTGATAATGACTTTTAGGGACTTTATAATTTGCTCGACTTTTTGGTAGAAAATATGAATAGAAAGTCTCAAAACGAATCTCTCATTCTACTGTGAGATTTGTCAAGAGCTTGCCATTTTCTTCTCTCTCTAGTGTATTTCACTTTTTTGACATAAACAAGGTTCTTCTTCAAGTCGAGAAATTTAAACCCAATTTTATTGATTTGTGCTCTCTCTCTCTTTCTCTCTCTCTCTCTCTCTCTCTCGTGTATTTCACTTTTTTTTTTTAACCTAAATAAAGTACATTTATGGAGAAAAAATGATTTGTCAAATGCTTGCAACTAAACACAATTAAATTTTTTTGGTATTTGGATTATTTGTTAATCCATTTTGTCTTGAATTTTTTTTTTATTATTATTTTACATGAGAAATCTGATTTATTGCTTTGCATTTTCAATTATACGAGTTATGAATGATTTGGACATATAAGAAATTGTTTAAAATATTACATTATATATGCTTAATATTTTATTTTAAAATATAAGTCTTTAAAGTCACTCACTTAAAAAAGTCTATAAAAGTCCAAATTGAATACACCCCCCTAAATACAAAGGGTAAAAATTGTTGATGTCGAAAATAATCGAAAGCCTTGAACGTGCTTTCACATCATCGCGTGGACGATCTAGACATGATCTAGACATGTACCTACGAGAGGAGTGGACACTAGACATGATCGAATAAAAGAATATTAAAGTATACAACTTTTCTCTCGATTCTTTTAAAGATATGGTTGGGGTATATGGAAGGATGAGATGAGTTGATACAAAGGTGTATTTACATTTGAAACAAAATATTCGAAGTTAAATTAGGCCTCGACGGAATTTGAATCCTAATTCCGTTACAGCCTCCACGAAAAGTTCTTCCTGAACTCTTGAAAATTTCTTGCAGATAGTGAATGTAAAGGCTTAGTAAAAATTATTATATAATAAGGTTGTCGATCGATATTGTGTGGATATCTTTTGATACTATGATATAGCCAAAAAAAATAAAAAATAAAAGAATATTAACAATAAAATCCTGTATTATTCAAACAAAGTTGAATTTTTAGGTTTATGATTTTTGCTGGTGTCGTACTAATGATAAGCCTTCATTCCATTAGGGATGAAAAAAATAAAGATATGTAATACTCAAGTACCATGGGACCCCATCCCGAACAGGGTTAGGATTCCCTGCCTAAACGGGTACACGGGACGAGGCTCGTTTCCTCGAGACGTGGGCAGAGCGTGTGAGTTCATTTCAAAATAAGATTAAACTTATAGCATAAATCTGAAAAACACATTTTTAACGTTTTGAGTGTTTTCAAATTTTAAAACATGGAAAACAACTTTGCGTTTGGTTCGCTATTTTCAGTTTTACAAAATAATGAAAACAATTTGAAAATGTAAATGTGTGTTTGGTTAACTGTTTTCAATTTTACAAAACAATACAAACGTGTTTTATCTAGTATTTCTGAAAATGCATTTTTGAAAACAAGGTTAAACTTATAACATAAACCTGAAAGCAGATTTTTAACTTTTTGAATGTTTTCGGTGAAAAATCTGAAAATACTCAAAATATGGAAAACAAGAGTTTAAACAAAAATTTCAAAAATAACAATATAAAATTCTAAAAAATAAATAAAGAAATAAAACATTTGAAAAAAAATAAAATTCTAAAATTTATAGAAAAATAAAAATAAAGATAAAAATAGTCCAAGATCTTAATAATATTTACATAAAAATTCAGAAAAAAATATTTAAATAAACATAAATAAAAATATTCCCAATCCACATCATTAATGTTAATTTTCTATATTTTAAACTCAATTTATTTTTTATTCTTATTTAACTTTTGTAGTGAGAAGAAATATTATAATATTTACCAACTTTAAAATGTGTGTATAATTTAATAATATATTAACATAAAATTATTCTATTTTTACTAAATAATCAAATTTTATGGAATAAAACATTATAAAATAATTTTTGAAATGTTCAAGCTAAACTTGTTTTTTTAGTTTTCTGTTTTGAAAAATAATTTTTCAAAATGAATGTTTTTAGCAAATTTAAAACGGATCCTGAAAACGTAAAACAAAATACACTCAAAATTCAAAATTTAAAACTGAAAATTGAAATAAAAATCAAATGGGCTCTAATGATTTTCCCCAGCTAAAAATATTTAAAATAAAATAAAAGCAAAAAAAAAAAAATGAGACTAATAAACAGGACATGAGTTTTTCCTTGCCCCCCGTTCCATCCAACCTTATTGAGTATGTAAAAAATCAAGGGAACAATACAAAAATCAGGTTTTTACGTATCACAATTTCAAAATTAAGGTTAGATGTTTCAAAAATTAGGTTTTTATTAAAATTTATTTATGAATAATTAATTAATTATTTTATTAATAAATATATAAAGGCTACAAATCTATGCAATTTGGACACAATTCAAATACTTTAAGGTCACGATTCAAAAATTTTATAGGTCGCAGTTCGTTCATCGGTCACAAATTAAAAATTTAAACAATTTGTTCATCGGTCACAATTCACGAAATTTATAAGTCGCGCAACTTATTTTATGGTCACAAAATATCAAATTATAGGTCACTTATTACTTTTATTGGTAAAAAATTAATAAATTTGTAGGTCACACAATATTTATTGATTACAATTTATTATTTATCGGTACAAACCAACCAATTTATTGATCACAATCAACAAATTACTTGTGACGACCACCAATACAACACCACTGTCATCTCCATAGCCAACACCAATACCATAGAAACGCACCGCAGCAGCCAACACCAACACCATCACCATCACCACAACTTCCCAACAACCACTGCGTAACAATCATCGCACATAGCACCCCAACCACACCCAATCATCAAACACAACACCATCACCACCACCAGAAATCGTCGCTGCTCCGACCTCACAACAGCTATCGAATTGCCGTTGCTCCGACCTCACAGAGGCGGCGCTCCAATGAAGGAAAAAAAAGATGGAGAGACATAGCTCCGCTATCGCCGGAGCAACGGTACCACCGACACTTATAGAGGTACTGTTCCAATGAAGATAGAAAGACCAACACAAACACCGTCAACATCACCACAAGACCACAAAGAAGCATTGACACACCATTGCAAATCATCCCAAACCACCGCAAAAAATAAAAACACAAAATTACTGCAATGACGGCGACCATATCACCGCTCATAGCGGCGTTCTTCCAGTGAAAATATAAAGACCACCACAAAACCATCAAGAAACACGACGTACCACAACAAACCACCGCAAAAAAACACAGCGATGAACAAGCCTCCACGGTGTGTTGTATGGTAGAGAGAGAGGGGGGTGGGGGAAGAGAGAGAGAAAAGAGGGTAGAATGATGGAATTAGGGTTAGGTTAAAAATAGGTAAATAATTAATTTGATTTTGCATTATAATTATTAATATTAATTTTTTTAATTATAACTCGATTTTTGAATAAACAAACTTTGGAACTGATTTTTTAAATTGGGTCTTAAAACATAGGACTAAGTGTAATTTCCTCAAAAATAAAAAAATATTCAACGAAACAAGGGATGTGAATGAATGTCCCAATCCATCCGTTGCCATGCCTACATTCCATTATATCTAAATTTAAACATTAATTATCCTAATAAGTGGATATACGTGAATATAATTGGCTAAATTAAATAAAAGCATTACAAAAAGTTAATTATTCTTTGGATCTACATTTGCTACTTGATGGACCAATTGCAGGAGGATAAAATGGTTCTCGTGATTCATGATTATGGTCATTAAGTTCTTATTTGGTATAGATTAAAAGTTGAAGTCAATTTAATTACCTACTTACTTCCTAAGATTTCAACCACACATTCAACTTTTACCAAAAAAAAAATATTAAAAAAACTAAACATGTACGACATTCATTAAGTAATTTCAGAATTGCAGGTAAATGTGTAGATTTGTCTTGTCCAACGTGCAACTGAATCTTTAATAATATCGATTTAGTTATATCCAGAATCAAAATTAAACGTAGAGAGAATCGAAATTGTAATATTTTAATGCATCAATTCTTAGTCAAATATAAGTTGGATTCTTGCTATCGTGGACAAGACAAAGCAATCGAATCTGGGATGTAAATGAGAACTTTTGATTAAGCCAATTAGACCCAACCGAGTAGTCGATCTGAAAAAAATTATCGGGTCACCACGGATCATTGATTCAATCGATAAATCATTATTATATTATAATTTTAACTAAAATATATTTTTGCAACAAAAAGAAAACCATTATCCTAAATCTAATATATATTTCACCCTCACATTATACTACAAAGGATCATTAGTTTCCAAAATGGTCTGAGGGAGGGAATTATCAAGCTGGACACCCAAGACAAATTGAAATAAAATTTTGCCTCTTAACCTTGTTTGAATCGGACGGTTATTGAATGTTCAATGAGTTATTGACCGATTCCTTTGCGTACTTAACCAACTAATGCATCCGATTGGATCACTATCCGATTCGATGATTTTCAGTCCCATTTTAATAACTATGCAACGTGGTTGATGTATGCTGACGTGCTTTTATTTTATTCTTTTAAAAAAAAATACATATCTTAAATTCAAACGATAGAGTTTAAGATAGTAAAAAGTATCAAAATTCTAGTTACTATAATTTGCAAACAAATTTAAATAAACTTTGATAGCCTTTATTGATATCTCAAAAAAGAAGTGGATCATAATTCATAACCTAGGTGGGATGGGAGTCGGAAAGTGGGAAAAGAAGAGTGGATGAAAATTTCTAGTTTAAGGTAGCCAAACAACAACAACCAAATTGGTCTCCACATGGGGTGTAGCAATCATATCATTCCCTACTATCTTTTTCCAAATAAATAAAATCTACAATTCTCTTCCCCGATTTGATGGTCATTATTGAAAAAAAAAATGACGTTTTGAATAGTGATTTAAAAATTAGGGAGATTTTTTGGATTCACGTGCAAAATATTTTATCGTGTGAATGTGCGGTTAAAAATGAATAGAAAAATTAAATAATTTTATTTTAAAGGAAGACGAACATCCAAATATTAATATATTATCGCGCTTTTGTTTGTCGTTCTTCCAAGATATCTTCAATTTATTCTGCATTAATATCAATATAGGTAATTATTATTATGCGAAGAGAATGACTATTTACAACCAATTTTCGAAGTCAACTGTCTCTTCTCCCTATCACTTAAATTAGTATTCAACACCAATTGTGGCATTATTCTTTGGATAAAAGCTTTAACGTATTTTGATAAAACTTGATGAAATGAGTGATTAAAAAATTGATAAAAGTAGTGAGTTTCGTGAAATAAATATGTAATTAATGATTGACTTTATAATCAACTTTTTAGTAATTTTTTAAGTAATTCAAATAAGCACTAAATAAAAATCAAATGTGTTTTTGTATGACTGAACTGACGTGCCTTTTAAAACTCTGAAAAATCTTCCCGTTCTCGTAGCATTGTTCCAACCATAATGTGATAGGTTTGTCCTACGTTCTACAAAGCACCAAAATAATAATAATAATAATAATAATAATAATAATAAATAAATAAATAAGCTATAATAGCAATGTTAATCCACACATAATAATCTTAATTAGTATAATGTTGATTTTACCCTGGTTTGGTGGTGATTAAAATTCTGATTTTCAATAAATTTTGATAAAATGTGTGATTAAAAAATTGTGAGTCATATAAATATGCGATTAAAATTAATTTTTTATTTTGATTTAAATTTTAATACATGACACTTTGCTCTTCACCCAATTTGTTTGCGTAGAGGAATTGTGGTTGAACTTTAAAAAAGAGATATTTGACAAAACTTATTAAGCTAATGTTTGAGCTACATTATAATTTTTATTCTCATTTTTATACTCATTTTCAATCACAAATTATTTAGTAAAATAATATTTTTCATCACATTAATAATATTTTCCTTCTTTTTCAACCACATATTTACCATCACATCACCAAAAAAAATGTATTCTTTCCATTTTAATGTGCATCAGAAAGGGTAAGTTCCCTTTTCATTTACATAAAAAATAATTTTTTAATTGATTTTGATAAGAGTTGATGGATTCTATAATTAAAAAGTTGTGTTTTTCGTAAAATACATGATTAAAATTATTTGTTCATTTTGACTTAAATTTTAATATTTTTTTCTAATTGAAACAAATAGAAGCAAATTGTATTTTTCGATCTTGTTCAGTAATATACGGAGCATACAATATCGAAACAATGAAACTCTATTTGGTTGAGTTTAAATTAAAATTAGATGATATCATTATTTAGCATTTGTTTGAGCTCCATTTTGTTGAAAAATATATTTTGTAATAGTGATTTTTTTTAAAAATGTATGGTTAAAAAGTAGAAAAAATTGTGAATTTACGTATAAAATTATTTTATCGAATGAATGGGTGATTAAAAATAAGTTTGAAAAGAAATGATTTTTAAAATAATGGAGTTCAAATGTGGGTTTAGTAGATAAATACAACTTGGAAAGGTGTATCCGTGCAAGGTACCTTCTTTTTTATTTTTCCTAAAAGGGGACACAGTAATCATCATTAATAAATTAAAAAGCAGGGGAATAAATTTATTTGATTTATGTTGGAATTTGGTTTTAAGATTGAAATTTTGGTTTTAAGTATAAATCATGAAAAGTGATTTCGTGTGTCAACTTCGGCCAAATATTCGAATTTGATCCGATGACCAAATTATAAATGTAAATAGACTAATTTGTTCTACTCGTCGAGTAGATCGTCGTGATATATTTAGAATCTCAAAATTAATTCCAGATTAATGAGAACTGTGGTCCAAAGTTTGAAGGAAATTGGAATTCAGCATGGTCCAGCGCCAGGCAAGGGACAAACTCTCTACTTTTGTTACTCGAGCGATGATCCAGCAATAGCATGAGCGACGGGTTGGGTTACAACCTTTCGTGAAAATTGCTGAGTTTTAGGTGTGTTTCATCGCCCACAACTCTTTATGTTCTAAATATATGACCACTTTGACGCTTATTTGTCATTCCACATTTTTCTTTTCATTTTATGTTGCATAAAACACTTCATCAAAAGTGCTTTCTTTGCATAAAATTCATAATTTGGAAAAGAGAGACTTTTGTTCGAGTTAATTGTTTTAAGTCATTTGGAGTGCTCTTTATGGCTTGACGTGATCGTTGTATCTTGAAAAATGGTTACCGGAAACCGTTAGCATCAATGCGGTGCAAATCCATTTTAAGGACAAAGTGTTCAACGCTTGACTGGGCAATCGCATCACCAGCATATCTTCTTTCTTTATCTTTCTCATTTCTGATTCACTTATATTTGATTTCAGAATATTGTTATCTTTATTTATATGTTTATATTGCAAGGTTTGATTGAAGAATGACATAATTTCATTAAAAATTAGAAAGTGATTAATCCATATTAATTCGGTAAATCATTACGTCGTCTTCTCAACTATTTTGGTAAGTGGAATTATGTTTTGATTTCAAGAGTATAAAACGATATGTATTAATATGAATATACTATGCACATTATCAATATAATATCCCCAACAATTTATACTCTTTTGCCCACATTTGATTGTCTATAAGTCAATCGAGATTTTTTCAAAAAGTTGAAGTTAATTTAAAAACATGTAGATTCATTTAAAGCCCTCATAATTCCTTTTTAGTAGTTACTCTTGATCTCAAAAAGTTTAGACGAATGATTCGATATAACAAAAAAATTTAATAAGTAGTCAATTTTTTTTAAAAAGAGTTGAAATAAAGTAATCAGATTTCAAAGCCTCAATTTTGCCATTGTACGAGGGGAAGAGTTCACAAATTAGACATTAAATTTTACGATTACAAAAATCAGGTATTAAGTTTAAAAAAAGCAAAACTCGGGTATTTAGTTAATTAATTAAAAATAATAATTATTTAAATATAATAAATTCACAATTATACTATTAATGGTCACATGTACATAATTAAAAATCACAACTTATTTTATTGGTCACAGATTATTTCGAGATCAAAAATGAAAAATTGTATACGTCACATTTTATTTCATTGGTCACAGATAAAAAAAAAATATAAGTCACAAATTATCTATCGATCACATATTTTCAAATTTGTTGGTCAAAAAATATTTTTTAATTACAAATTATCGAATTTTAATGTCACGATTTAATGGTTAGTCACAATGAACCAAATAGTTTGTCACGTGCATCAAACACCCCACCTTGATCCCAATCCACTACCAATACTTGGTCACAAATTAAACAAATAATTTGTCACAAACGCTATCCCACCATCGCCCCCACCAACAACACAACACCAACACCACAGAAACATACCACCGCTACCAACAACAAAAACTCACCACCACTACCGTCGAAAATGACGCCATGACTATCACACACATCGCCGTCGACAACCCCACAAACATATGCTCCAACACCATACACCACCTCCAACTCCACTTCCAACTCTAATTAACCACTGCCTGCTAAAATCCGGGATTTCTTCCAACACTATCGCACCTACAGAAACAACCCAACCACCGTGCGGAAAATCCCCAAACCATCGCCACCATCATACCAACCAGAAACAAATGCAAAAGAGGGAAAAAAAGGAGAGAAATGACGATAACGATGGCGTGAGAGTCGCTGCTTACGATGGTGGAAATGTTGTGCATGGCGCATGGTGGTTGGTGCTCGGCCTGTCGTCGACACACACGAGCATCGTGGAGAGACGCCCCATTCAACACAAAACCAAACGCTACAACCATCACTACCACACCTCCGCGTAGCCGCTATTTCGCGTGTGCTGCACCCCATTCACCTTTGCAATTTGTGCACAACAGCATTGCTCAATGCTGTTCGGCAGCCCTCAATGGTGGCCATGTGCGAGGGAGATGAAGTGGCGTTCACAACGAAGCGCGGACGATGTCGAAGAGAGAGAGAGAAAAGAAGAAAGAGAAAGCAGATCGAAAAACAGAAAGCCGTTCTTAGATGCGTTGGCCGACGCATCTCCTTCGTCGTACGTTGTCAGAGTTTGAATGGATCGTCAGTTATCGGAGAGAGAAGGGAGAGAAACGAAGAGGGAGAAGAGGAAGAGGAATGAAGAGAGAGAATGAAGAGAAATGAAATAAAATTAGGGTTTGGGTGGGTATAATATTTAATTGTTAATTTAAATCCTGAGATTTTTGCACTTTGAACTTTTTACACCCGTATTTATGTAATTTTCTCTTGTGCTAGTATGCCGAGACTAAAAATTCTAAACTGCTTAAATACTTTAATTATTCCCTTAACGAGGATGATGTTTGAAAATAGAAATTCATATTTCTCGCGGCTCGTTAAGAATCCAGTAACTCTTTTAACTTTTATTTAAAAAAAAATAATAAAATAAATGCACGTGTAGATAAACGAAATAAATATACAAGTTTTGAATAGTCTAATACCATGTTAATTGACAATTAATATTTTTAATGAGTGTAGGGATATGTAAATATTATTTTAGCCAGGTTGATAAGCAGATGATAAGTAAATTTAAACAAGGAGAAGGGTCCAAATATGGTACAAATGGTATATTCTTCAATGATGCCATGTAAGATCTAAACAAAATATTTTTTTTTTATCCAAGGGTTAATTTGCAAATATAAATTACAGTTAGTGTATTAAAAAAAACCAAGAAAAGGAAAATTTGTATTCAAAATTAAATTGAATTTTTTTTTTTGTACATTTTGATAAAAGTTGACGGAATATATGAGTGTTGACTCGAGATTAAAATCATATTTTAATTTATGCCAAATAAGAGTGAATTGTCTTTTTCGGGTTACTGTCTAAATCGATTTTCTAAAGAAGGCAAATAATTGCAACAACAATAGAAATTGAAATTAGAGTCCCAACAAAAAAGTCTGGACTTGGTCACATGTGTCCCAGATACTATAACTGGTCCAACCTTAGCAGACAAAAGATAAAATAGACAGGGACCAGCTAACACGTGTCAGTCTATGACCCGTTGGATTATTTCTGATGACTCGTACCGATTAAGGACCACTGCAAACAATCATACAGATCCAACCGTAGAGTAAAAGGATAAGGAAAACAGTTCTCACGTGTTCTGGCTGGGGACCACGAACTAGTGGCATTTTGGTAGTTAACTATAACCTGGAGGTCAATAATGAATGGGTATGCTTGATTTGATGAAAATTCTTTGCCGGGCTTACTGGAGCCAAGCCTGCTGCCTGCCCCGGAGCAGCCCAACCAATTAGATGGCGACAAGATTTAACGGCGTTAGTGAGTTTCATCCTTTTCTTATGTTTGCAAGAAATAAGATATTATATACATTTTTATGTTTCACAACTTTAAATTGTGCAAAATTAGATCGGCAAAATTAATAATAAAAAAAAAAAATTAAGGCAATTGAAGACTTTCAATGAAAAATTAAGGGTTAGTTTTTATAATAATTTTCTATGAATATATTAAGATATGTTTAGTACGTAAAATTGAATTAAGCCCTTGTTTGGTACATATTAAGGACGTGTTCGGTATAACTCAAAATTTAATTAAAATTGAAAATATAGTCGTTATTGAGTCTCACTCGTCTAATAAAAGTCAACAATAATAGTTAGTATTTCAATTTTAATCTCTACCAAACACTCTCTAAAATTTTTATTTTTATTCTTCTACTCATTTTCAAACACACATTTTTCAATAAAATAATATTTTTTATCGCATCAATAACTTTTCCTCCTTTTTCAATAACACATTCTTCAATAAAATAATATTTTTCATCGCACCAATAACTTTTCATTCTTTTTCAACCATACATTCTCCATCAATCTACTTTTCCAAAATACATTTTTCCAAAATAATGTGGTTCAAACACACCCTAAATATAAAAAAAGGACTAGAAAATAACAATTTTTAATAAAACTCATCATTCATCTTTTTTTATCTTAGCTAATTCAGTGTAAATATTTTAGTATAAATTCATACTCAACTCGACTCTATATCATTATAACCTATTTAATACTATTCGTATGAGATCTAACAAAAACTCAAACATACAAATCTAAATGTAAAATGATATGGGTTATTAAGCATTTTCAAGAATCTAGCCCATGTAGATGTTTTTAAGTCCCGGTTTTGATTTAGTTCAATATCAAGTTTTTAGTAAATCTTGATAAAAGTCGATGAAATATCAGACTGAAAAGTTCTTAAAAATTGTAAATTTAGTAAATAATAAATTTTAGAAAATGAGAGTCAAACATGAACTAAGTTGAAATAAGAACGAATAAATAGTTGGGGATGACACTGGAACTGCCCCAATAGATGAGCATCAGAATAACTTTCCCTAGTTTCAATTGTCAATAATATTGTTGAAAGGTACCTAGCTTAACCTGACACCGTTATAACGGAAAGATCAAAACTAATATTGACCCGTCAAGAAAAATGTCGTCATCACAGCCGTCCATTCTAGTACTATACACTAACCATAGTTAGGTTAGCGTTTACTGACGCCCCACCCCACTCTCCCCTCACAGCATACTGTAGAGCAGAAGGAGACAACCTAACCACGTTCTGTGAAAGCAATATATACATAACAGATATATATGTAGATAGAGACAGAGCAATGAATTAAGGCGTATAATAAGCTGTTTCTTGGGATTCTGAACGGCGTTTTCTTTCTCACACATCCTCGCTCTTTACATATTTGCTCAAGAGAAGCAGGTTTTCCGGCGTCACTGTAACCGCGCACAGCTTTCAGTTGTTTCTTTCAATGTATAAGTTGGGCTTTTATTCATATGTAGTAATTAGTGCTGTTAATACTGTGTAATGAGGTGAATTCAGTTTATGTGTATTGTATTGTGATATTATGTTATATGATCTTTGATCGAGGATTTATAGATTAGTTTATCTATCAAAACAAGAGTTGCTTTAATCATGGCAAGGTCATTTTCTCAGCAGAAAAACTGTTCTCCATCTCAAGGTTAGAAATTTAAAATTAAACTGATCATTATCTTTCTATTTTGTTCTTCCGCACAAGTGTTTTTGTTCTTGTTTGGGAAATGATTTTTTTTTTCTTTTGAATTTTCAGGGTTTGGTGTTGAGGATGTTTTGTATCCAGAGCTATGGAAAGCTTGTGCAGGTCCATTGGTGGATGTTCCAAAAAGGAAAGAAAGAGTTTACTATTTTCCACAAGGTCACATGGAACAAGTCAGTAATAGTTTATTTTTAGCACATCTATATTGTCTTTTGTGGGTGCTTGAAAGTTCAGATCTTTGTATGGAATAATGGAAATTTAGTCTTGAAATTAAGATAATCTTGAATTTCCTTATGTGGGATTTTTATGGGCTTTCATTTGGAGTTGAAACTTGTGCTATTTTTGGGGTTTGTTTAGTTGGAAGCATCGATAAATCAGGAGTTAAATCAGAGGATACCAGTGGTCAATCTTCCCTCAAAGATCCTTTGTAGTGTTATGAACATTCAGCTACTGGTATGGTCCTATCTACCCTGCTCTTCATTATTATTTTGTTACTTTCGAAATCTACTGGAGAAATTTTTACGCGAGACCTTTTTTAATGCTCAAGGTGAAAAAGATCCCGGGTATAAAATGTTTAAACTGGGTTCGGGGTCAGTAAGAAGGAGGTACCGGGTGCTCGACAAGAAAAATAGTGGGTTGGGGGGTGAGAAAGGAGTAAGGGTATATTGATGCAATAACAGGCTGTCTAGTGAGATTTTGGCAATAAACTTTCTTCTTCTATCCCCAACTTGTCTCTCTCAGACCACAATGTTGGTTTAACTTAGTTTAGTTTATATTTGCTTGCTGTAAAAACTGCAGAAAATTTTGTTTGTTTCTATGTTTATTGTCTCTGGCTCATTATTCTACATCACAGACAACCCTATGATAAGAATTATCTCTCTATTGGCAAGCAAAAGTATTGCAGTGGTATGTTAAATTACATTGTAGAATTGTTAACAAATTATGATATCGGTGTGTTTTGTAGGCTGAACAAGAAACTGATGAGGTTTATGCACAAATTACTCTGATGCCAGAAGTAGAAGTAAGAAATAAGTCTAGCTTCTTTTTTGTTGGAAAAATTGTTGTAATTGCTCGCTTTCTTAATTTCTAGGGATAAAGCGTTCAATTTTTTAATATGCATAATCGATGAAAGTTTGTGTACTACTGGGTGAAACTATTTGTAGCAAACTGAGCCAAAAAGTCTAGATCGATGTCCTCCAGAGCCTCCTAGGCCTACGGTTCACTCGTTCTGCAAGGTTTTGACAGCTTCCGATACAAGTACTCACGGTGGATTTTCTGTCCTCCGTAAGCATGCGAATGAATGCCTTCCGCCCTTGGTAATAATTCCTCTTTTGAGGGGGTTCATCAGTTCTGTTTTTTGTTTTTGAATTTCTTTTCCATATATCTAGTTGGCATAGAATATCATAATTGATCTTTAGTTTGTTTTGACCATATATGTTCTTGGATTAGGATATGACCCTGCAGACACCGAGCCAAGAACTTGTGGCAAAGGATCTGCATGGGATTGAATGGCACTTTAAGCATATATATAGAGGTGATCTTTATTTCTACCTTCCCAATGAGCTCCTTTTGATTTAGCTGGGACTAACGGGTATGAGATTGTTTGGCTAAGCTTAAATAAATAAAATTTAGTTATGTTTCCAAAGATGGATGGATAACGTAATTTTTTCTGCTTTCAAGTAAAAGAAGTTATATTGAAAGTAACATTTTCCTTATTGTCTAAATAATTAACTTATTTACTTACACGTAACAATTTAAGCTAAGCCAATCATGCTCGTCTCACTACATATTACTTGATCATGAATGTCATTATGCTAATACTGATCAAATATATAGGCATGTAGTGGTTGAGTATGTTGATGTCAAATTCTCGATTTCATGGAAGGAAATTTATGTATATATCTTCCAATATTCTAACAGGCAAACCAAGTAGGCACTTGCTTACAACGGGATGGAGTACATTCGTCACTAATAAGAGATTAGTTGCTGGGGATTCTTTTGTATTTTTGAGGTACAAATTCAAATTTACACACTCCAGTGATTATAATTTGCAACTGACGATGACATGTTGGTTTTCCTTTTTCTTATGTATTGTTATTGTCTTATCAAAACTCTGATTATAGGGGAGCGAATGGGGAGCTATATGTTGGAGTTAGACATCATGTTTGTCAACAGAGCTCCATGCCATCCTCAGTGATTTCAAGTCAGAGCATGCACCTTGGAGTGCTTGCAACTGCATCTCACGCTGTTGCAACCAAGACCCTCTTTGTTGTTTATTACAAACCGAGGTCCGAAATTCTTCGCTCTTTTGTACCCTGAGAATGATGTCCGAATATGGGAATTCTTCTTCAAATAATGTGCATATCTACTTAAACATGTTGTCTGTGGTAAAACTTTCAGAGCAAGTCAGTTCATCATAGGGCTGAACAAATATCTTGAAGCTCTAAACCATAGTTTCGGAGTTGGCATGAGATTCAAGATGCGTTTTGAGGTCGACGATTCTCCGGAGAAAAGGTCGCCACATATTCACAAATCAGTCTCATTGCAAGTAGCATCAAATTGCTCCAATTAATCCTTTTCTTTTTCCCGAGTAATCAGGTTCTCAGGTACAATAACAGGAGTAGAAGATATTTCTCCTCACTGGAAAGATTCGAAATGGCGATCACTGAAGGTTAGTGTTTTTGCTGGTATCTTTTTGATCAAATTAGCATAGAGAAATACTGAACTTCTATGCTGTTCTCCTCGTGTTTTCAGGTTCAGTGGGATGAACCTGCATCCATTCCAAGACCTGAAAGGGTTTCTCCATGGGAGATAGAACCGTTTGTGGCATCAGTTCCCATGAGCCTGGTTCAGCCACTGGCAGCGAAAACTAAAAGGCCACGATTACATGTTGAAGTCCCAGTTCCTGGTTCGATCACCTTGCACATCCTTTTTTCCTAACTTTTTAGTGTTTCTATGCATTATGGCTTCAGTTCATTTTGTTGCTATTTCCTGTGGTAGAAACTCCGAGCTCAACTGCATCAGCTGTCTGGAATCCATCCCATGACTCACATAAAGTAATGGATGTTCTTGAAGAAAAAAGGAGTGAACAAATAGATGCTAGTGCCACTCTCATCAAAAACAGAACCGACGACACTTTCGGAACTATTGTAGAGAGAGACTGGCTATCTTTTCCTCCTATAAATTCTTCTCTGAATAAGTTTTCTGAAGAAACAGAAGAGAGCAAAAGTGCCTCAGCTTGGTCTATTTTTTCAAACCATTCAACCCCAAATTCCAGGAAACAGAGTAATACTCTCATATCTTGCCTGAATGATGGGAGGAAATTAGATACTTCTGCTACTTGCCGATTATTTGGTATTGACTTGAAAAGACCTTCAATGCTCGAGAAGTGTTTTTTGAAATTAGTTGATATACCAAATGATGTTTCTGAAGGATGCATCCCAAATCAACCGCAGCAGTTACAAGTACCAATAAAGGAGGTTCGTAGCAGACAGAATCACTCCACTAGAAGTTGTACTAAGGTATAATGTCACATTTTCTACTTTCGAAATTGAACATTAACTGAATTAAAAGAGTAATTAAAAATAAATATGTGTTCATTTGGTATGGAAATACTTTGAGAAGGTTCAAATGCAAGGAGTTGCTGTGGGTCGTGCTGTGGACTTAACTGTGTTAAAGGGGTACGATGAGCTTTTAAGCGAACTTGAAGGCATGTTTGAAATAAAAGGAGAGCTTCAGCATCGACATAAATGGGAAATTGTTTTTACCGATGATGAAGGAGATATGATGCTCATGCGCGACTATCCATGGCTGTATGTATTATTTGTATTTTTCATCTAGAAATATTATTCAACTTCAACAGTGGATGATTCTTCTTTATATGAGCCATGTTTGCTATACTATCATTTTCTTGCAGAGAATTCTGTGACAAGGTGCAGAGGATTTTCATCTATGCCAGCCAAGAAGTGAAGAAAATGAGAGCAAGAAGCAAGCTTCCGTTATCTTCAACAGACAACGAAAGAGGAGGCTTTAACTTGGAAGTTGGTGAAGATTAAAATTAACTTCACATTTTCTTGTTCACTCCTGCTCCTTTTAATTTGTTTCTTCAAAGGTCATTTTGTGCCGTGGTAGAGGTATTTTGAGGAAATATCATGTTTGTTTCATTGATTTTCCTGTCTCTGGGTCATCAAGGATGGCTATAGATGAATGTAGTGATCAGGTTAACGATCAAGAAAACTAGCAGTTTGCCACTAGAAATTTTACGAGTAAAGCTAGACTCTACGACGGTACCAATCAAGGGGTGGGTTTAGGATTAGGTGTTTCTGGTGAATTTGGTTAAATTTCGTTCTTGTCCTGTATATGTGAATATAAATTCTTGACATCTGGTTTGAAAATTGCCAGCTTCTTTTGTAAATGTGTGTACTTCTAATTCAAGGAATTTCTTTTCCTTCCTATCATGAACTTGACCGTCTTTATACCTCTAGATACAAAATTACTGATTTATGCAAAATGGTAACCTCGCATTTCATGTTGGGTTTTACCCACACTTCATCGTATATATTGCATTGTTTATCTACGTAAGTGTGTGCGCGCATACGGACGAAACTACTAAAGTATTTTGTACGTTCACCTGACTTATTTCTACAGAATGAATCAGTTATTTGCCTATTTTCAGCCTCCCTAAGCGGATATGATTCACTGAAATTGCTAGCTCTATCAGCAAAAAGCTTCATTCTTCTTCATTAAGTCAATGAAGTACTCTAATTCGTTACTCTGAGCTTGCATTTGCTTCATGTATGGAAGACTCCCGGGATCTTTTTCCTCAAGTACTAGATTTGCGGCAGTTTGTGGAGGATAATTGTCGAGGATAAACTCGATATCATCCCCTGTGATCTCTTCTCGATTGAGAAGAACCTGCAAGCCAAGCGAGAGGAATATTAGTGTTCTCGGCACTCGTGCATACCTAGACTAATAACTGAACACGACTGTATAGTAACTTGATGGATCCAAACATGTTTACATCGGGGACAATTGTCATTTTTAGACAAGTCAAGCTTTTTGATGAGAAAGTAAAGAAATGATAAACTAGATTGGTGTATTCGAGCAGACCTGAATAGTTTTACACAAAGCAGCACTGTGCATTCTCAGCATAGCAACTGTCTTTCCATACTTATCGAGAGTCAATTTTTCTGTACTCCTGCGAGTTTCATTGTCCAAACTGAAGTTTAATGGAGGCGCGCTCAAATTACTGTAATCATAAAGAGATCTTTCAAAGTTGTACAAAGTAACAATCTCATGAGCAAGCCGAGATGCATCCGCATGGTACTCAATTGATGCATTTGAAATATTGCGGCCAAAAATGACCTCTTCAGCAGCCCTGCCTCCAAGTTTCACCTTCATAAATGAAAAAAAACACAATTATAAATGATAAGAGGAGAATGAAGAAGAGAAAGGAAAAAAGAACTTGTGAAATCGGAGTTCACACCTGAAGACGGTGCAACATTTGAGGCCGGCTTTCAAAGAGGTTAGAGTCTTCATCAAGACTATGAAATAAAACGCGAGACTTTGTCTGCATGTAAAATCTTCCATCAAGAAGGGAGAGAGTGATATTACTCGGGAAAATAGCAGCATTCATCCTCAACATTATAACCTGATTAGCAAGTTGTTCTTCAAACTTTTGTATAGTTGTACAATTAGCTCCACAAAAACTGTCCAAATCTCCGTTAAATCATCATGTGGCCCTCATGAACTATGCTTCGGAAACAAAATCTAGTTTCATAACGACAATATGGGAAACTTGATGATAATGAAGATTTGGATGGTTTTTGTCCTTGAAAATGAAAGATTGATGACCAGCTTGCTACTTAAGGTTGGGAACAACGGTACAATATTCCTAACAAAAATAACATGGAAAATAAATTAATTTAAAGAGAATGATTAAATCAAGAAACGTTAAAAGTCGGAAAACCTTTCCATGAGGAATAATAGATGCACGATCACAACGTGCAACTTTAGCATTCTCTAAACGCCTTAGCAGATGAGCCGTTAAAGCGACCCCCACTTCTGTAGCAGCTCGTCGAGTTTGGCCTTGTTCACCCAAATTCATTCCAACACGCTTTGGCCCAATTCTAAGACGGTCAACTGCATCGTCCATATCTTCCGTCAAAATTGTGTCGTGCTTTTCCTCCCCCTCAATATGCTTTTTCCTCCCCGCAATAAGAGCAGCCTCTTTAAGTAGTTGTGCCAGCTTTGCACCCGACCATCCTGATGCAGACCTCATTTAACAATTCCCACAAAGAAGTAATATAAACTTTCACTGTAATAACATTTAAAATGAAAACATGTACCTTGCAAATTATTGGCATATCTAGACAAATCAACAGTATCTGATAATTTCACTTTACGGGCATGAACTTTTAGGATTTCCAGTCTTCCTTTTGCATTTGGAGGTTTAACTTTTATCTAAATGATAAACAAAAACAATGATTGGACAAATAATGTTCAAGAAAACAGATGCATAAATAAGGCATGTACCTTACGATCAAACCGACCCGGACGAAGAAGTGCAGGATCCAACAAGTCCATCCTGTTGGTGGCACCCAAAAATATAACACCTTTGCTCGTATCAAATCCATCTAGTTGCACCAGCAGCTGGTTCAATGTAGTCTCCCTTTCTTGAGTTTGTGCATTGTTTATGTGGTCCTTCGATTCATGGGATATTCCTTGCCGCCTATATATCAACAAAAATTAAATTACAATTTCAAATCATTTGCATTCTCTGTTGCAGGTTCATGAAAACAGATCATTCAAGTCAAGGATTTGACTAGTGACTGTTTGCAAATATGCCAATTTTATATCTCAATTCCCACTATATCAAGCAAGAACTTCATATGAAAATGGTCGTCAAAACTATTTATGTTACAATTTTTGTTTTAAAATATATTAACAGCACATGCTTATATGTGCTGTAAATTTAACTTGTTCAATAAACCCATTGAATAGCCCATACCTTGCACCCAGAGCATCAATTTCATCAATAAAAATGACTGATGGTTTATTTACCTGAAAAAAAAAAAAAAAAGGAATATCATTACATAAAACTAAGTTCGTTTCCTACCAACCCATATGGATCAAAAGCGTATTTTCAACCTCCACTAGTCAATTTGGTCTAAGTCATAAAGATGCGTTGAACTATCTCATCTAAAAGTTTAAGTTGTTAGAGAGGAACAAATTTATTTATTTAAATTTATTCAACACAATCCCTCATGTGGATGGGAGATTCATCCTCTCTCAAAGGCCTGACACCTGCTAAATGGGTAGTGCCGAGAAAAAAAATAAAATATAAACTTTTAGAGATGGAAAAAAAATATTTATGTAAAAATAAATCTTCAAGAAGACAATGCAAAAGTCATCCTTGTACCGTCTAATTTTTTCTTCTCAATTGGGAGTCTAAAAGATGTTAAAAAAACATAGCATCATCACTCGCTAAATAAGAAAAAAGGGTTACCTGGGCTCTCTTGAATAAATCCCTGATACGAGCAGTACCAGCACCAACCAAAATTTCAACAAATTCGGGTCCAGCCATTTGGTAAAATGGAACACCGGCTTCACCTGCTATGGCCTTAGCAACCAGGGTCTGCATTGTGTAATTTTAGAAACTATCGATAAAACTTTGTGTCATCGTAGAAAAGACAACTAACCTTCCCACATCCAGGAGGTCCGTCAAGAAGAACTCCATGTGGAGGCTTTATCCCCATTTTATCAAATAGTTCTGGATCCTTCAGGTACCTTACCAACTAACAAGCAGCAAAAGATTACAAAATCGATAAAGTTTGGAAACATGAAATGAAATTAATGCACTACATTTAGAATTTACAAAGCCGTTACAATTACAGCCTATTTTTCATTGTAAGCAATAGAACATGACAACGTTGATCTGCTGCAAAATCATCAGAAAATCTGGTTTTTAAACAAAACGAGAAATCTGTGATATATTTATGAGATGCAAATGCCTACAGGAATATCACGAGTTTTTAAATGCTACCTCCTGGAGCTCTTCCACTGCTACCTCAATCCCTGCCACATCATGGAATGTGACTCCAGTTGAACCCTGAGGGCAAGTAATCAATTTTCAGATAAGAGAATCCATCCAATCAGGTCATGTTAATTTTAGCTTTTGTTCCTCTTATAATACATTCTACTAAGCGCACATCACTCTATTCATTTTCGTATGTGATCCAATATTTTAAAGAAATTCACAAATAGCAATTTATGAAAATTAAGTAGAACTTGTGAGAGAGAGTAGTTTGTATTTAAACCAAAGAGTTAACCATCATTAATTTATATGGTTTAAACAATCCTAAATTACGTAGATAATTAATAAGAAATTTAAACTAACTAAGAAAATAATCCTAATCCAAGTATCTAAAACCAAGTTGTAATTATTTAATTTCTTCGAATACACTTTTAGTGTTGCATCGCTATGTCTATACATCCGTCTTAACATTCTCATTTCTACTAAGTTCATCATATTGATATGTGGTCCTTTAACAGCCCAAAACTCACAATCATAAAGTATATTGATCTAATGATTGTTGCGAAGAACTTGCATTTTAACTTCATAGATATCTTTGAACCAAGTAGAATTCCTATAGAACTATTTCATCCAATTCGCTTTGGTTTTATGCATACGATCAACTTAAAGTCCACTTTCCTTACTTATCATCGAACCAAAATGCCTAAAACAATCACTTTTGCCAATTCATTATCATGTTGATTTGATGATTTACAACTAAAAACACATTGTATGTATAATGTCTTATTTCTATAGTTCTATTTTGCCTAAAACTTCATATTCCAAATGCTTGTTTGGGGAGAAATTATAATGGGATTATAATGAACATGAGTAGTGGGTCATACGAAATAAGTGGATAGGAGTTGTGAACATGTTGTTAAACTTAACGTTTGACTTGTACTGTAAATTATAAAAAGATAATACCCAAACATGCTCCGAGTAGATACTACTAATTACTTACAATATATCCTCTTCCTTGTCTCGTCAACTAAAATCATGTTTTCAGTGTCCAACGGACACGTCTCATAAGCTCATCCGTGACTAGAAAATAATGAATCAAGGCAGAACCTTATGCAAGCCTATATTTGTAGAATTCTCTACCATAGTCACACTCGTACGAGACTGTCCTATCATATGTATGATGCATGTATCCTAACTAATATTGATGCATCCAAAGGTAATTCCGACTTTCTCATAGCACTGCTGTTGGCACCTGACATTTGTATCACGCTTCTTTTTCAATATCTAAACCGGTAAATGGTCGTCGGATTAGATCTCTCAAGTATAAAACCAACATGCTTTTTCGAGACCTTTGAATTACATATCAATCCATTCCCAATGCGGTAAAAATTGAAGAGACGTAATAAAGGGAAAAAAAATAGAGTAATAGAAACAGTAAATTAAGAAAAAGAAACTAACATCGACACGAGCTTCAGATTTAGACTGACAAAATTCACTGACTTGCCACATATCCTGCAAAATGTAGAAAGTGGTAAGGAACGTTGCACATAACAAGTCATCAATAACCGATGATAAGAACTTCTATGAGGCAATACTCACCCATTTTCTGAAATTCTTAGGCCTTCTAGAAAGGGTAAACCGAGTAAGAAGAACCATGATCAAAAGTACCAGCACGATTGGTTTCAGCATTTCGATATTGGCAGAGGCACCGCCAGAAGTGTAAAGTTCATAAAACTTGGAAAAAATCTCTTCACGTAACACATCAAGATTATTATAGACATTTACTAAAACTCCAAAAAGTTTCATGAAAATTGGTTTAGTTATTGGCCATATGACATAGATAGCAACTGCAAAGACAGAGCCTGTAACTGCAAATAATGCCGAAGCCAGAAACCCTCCAACAACAGCTGCCGCTGCAGCCATCACGGCAGTCAACATTCCAAGTTCAACCATTATTCTACTTGATATTTTAGAGGCTACTGGATGAGGATACTCTGTCAGTTTACCAACCGAAGCCTGTGAAAATAAAAAAGAAAATTTCTGAGGTGTCTTAAAAGTTCCAACTCTTTATATATAGAGAAAATTAGGTCCTCGAAATTATGATAGATGATGCAGAAATGCATTCACGATTTTAGTACGGTCAAAATATAACAACTTCCAGTAGAAACAAGATTGCATCAGGCAGACTAATTCCTTCTAATACTCGATTCAAGACATGTCAACCAACTCAAATGATGTAGACAAGCAATTCTACTGCAGGTTTAGACTATACCATATCGAGTAAAATTTGATTATTTACCCAGATTGGTCCACCATAAATACCATTCAAGCATTATTTTTTTTAAGTTTCTTGCATAATTTATTCATATTCATTTTTGCATTCTGTTTTGCTCTTGGTCAATGCAAGTTCTATCCAAAACAAAAGTACAAAGAAAAAATGAGGTTCAATACCATCGTATGATTCTCAATATTATACCGTGGCCCATTGTACTCCTTCAAAAGTGCTTGCATCAGGTTTTGATCCAGCTTCATCACCCTAATTCAAGAAAGAATTACAAAACAAATCAATAAAGAATTTAAAGAAAATAGATTCCACGAGTTTGCGAATACTAACCATTTAGTTTTGAGAAAGCACTTTCCTCCTGGCTTTTCTTTCAAATCCACAACAAAATCCCTATAACCATAAGAAATCCCACTACCCTCCTTAAAACTCAACAACTTTACTCGATCACTCTCCAAGTATTTCCGAAAATCATTATAGCTCAGTTTTGGCAACTCTTCCACATTCTTATCAAACTCCTCTTCTTCTGATAAACTAGCACCAAAAACCTGTTTAGGAACATAAAGTTTACCTTTATACTCCCTCAAAATATCCAGCAAATAAACCTCCCCTTCAGACTTCACTAAATTTCCCTCTTCGCCACTCTCTTTATCGTTTTCACTCACCAATACCTTCGAATTCAACCACCTCAATGTCGTGAAAAACCGGTAACCAAAACCATTTTTCGTCAAATCATCCTTTTCTTTTTGTGTATACAATCTATTCCCAGTCAAATACTTGGGTTCCACTCGGCTAGGATTTGCCCTTAAAACCCGATTAACAAAGTCATCGCTCACCGCAAAAGAAGGTACTGAATTTGTACAGGGATTCAGCAAAATTGCTCGTGGGCAGTGGCAAAAACGTAGTCTTTTGCGGTTTCTTAAAGAAAACTGTAAATTTCTGCTAAACTTTTGAAGTGGAATATTTGTGGGCAAACTAACTGAGGGTTTTGAATAGCAAAACATTGGTGAAATTGGATTAATGACAGTGCCCACTGGAGAGGAATTCATGGTTCTTTTGCAAAGGTTAGGTCTTGTATTCAATCAGGTTTCAAAGATTGTGTTCAAAAAAAAAAAAAAAAAAAGTTTCAATACGTGTGTTCATATATGTACGTACGCATGTACGCGTGTGTATATATATATATATATATATATAGAGAGAGAGAGAGAGAGAGAGAGAGAGAGAGAGAGAGAGAGAGAGAGAGAGAGAGAGAGAGAGAGAGAGAGAGAGAGTTTGTTAAGGTTTAACCGTTTTGAGTACGTGTGTGTCTGTGTGTGTGTGTATACACAGAGAGAGAAGATTGTTAGGTTTTAAGGCTAGCTTTGGAGGGAAAACAATTTTGCAGGAAAATATCACTACTTATCCCTCAAATTATAACTTTATTTCATATTGGTCCCTTAACTTCAACTTGTTGCAATTCAATAACTCTTTATAATTGTGATTCAATTTGAGTACTCAACTTATATTTTTGTTTCGGCTTGCCCATTTTGAGTTGTTAAATTCTTGCCTAATCGACTAAATGCGTCTATCTAACAAGTTATATTCAATACTAGAAAATGAGGCTCGAGCAATATGTTTCGACTAAATTCTTGCCTAATCGACTAATTGGCCGACGAAATGCATAATCTCCAATGTAACGTTTCCATAGTTATGCTTTTTCTACAATCCCAAATATCAATAATATAAATTTGACTAGTAACTTTGCATCAATTGATATTTAACATAATATGCAAAACTTAGTTTACTGATTTAGGTTCTTAATGATTGCCAACACTATTTCTCAAAAAAATTGAAATTCTCAATAATGAAAATGATGTAATTAGATATTTTTAAATATATTCAATTTCCTTTAATAGAACTCAAAAATAATTTAAAATCTATCAGAGACGTGATCATGAATATTTATGTAATTGTCAATGATTCTCAACAATACAATTACATAGATAGATTGTTTTTATTTATAATTATTTGTAACTTTAATAAATCTACTTTCTTCACAAATTTGTTCATTTTTTAATTATTATTATTATCATCAATGGTGAGACTTGACGTCATATTATTTCCACAAATATCGGAAGAAACTTCATTCACGACGAAAGCTTTCAAGAGAAGCAGATTAAGAATTAAGATTAAAAAATGACAAACTGGTTTCCTTTTCTTTTTCTTTTTCTTTTTCTTTTTTTCTTTTTTTGTATTTAAAAAGGGGAAATTTGCAAAATTGGTCCTCGAATATTACCACCTGAAGCACTTGGAGTCCTCATTCAATTTTTTTTCCAGCATTAGATCCCCCTAACTAAAAATTTTGGTGCGTTAAAAATTCCGACCACTTATGGCAGGGGAACTTTCGTCCACTCAGAATATAAAAAGAATAAAGTTCTTGAAAGGAGAATTTGTTGTTCTTCCTCATCTCTGCCAGAATCAGTCCGATTTTGATCTTCTTCAATTTTAGTACATCAACTATCCCCTCCTGCAAAACAAAAACAAAAGTAGATCATATCACTATCTTCGCTAAACAATTAATGTATAGACAAGGAAGGCACCTTAAATACCATTTCTCCAATTCACTTTTAAAAGCTCAATAATCTGAAACATCTTGCATAATATGTGGAAGGGGAAATAAGAAGAAATATGAGACTTAAACAACCGTCTCAGCTTCTCTAACATTTGTAGAAGTCTCACATCCAACCTCATAGTTAGATTGTACTGCTCCGGCACACAAGCACCAGTATGTACACATATTTCTACGACTGCAGAAGCCTGTCTGTAGAAGTTCCTCAGCTCCCTCTGCAGCGGATTGTCGGTGTCAGGAACATGCCAAACTTATTGGGGTGGAGTAAAGTCATCAAGAACAGCAGACTGCCATCGTGTTGCCCATTACGCTGCATCTGCACTTTGTGCCCACTCGGGCACGTGCAGTTTGGGACAATACCCACAAGCCCTGATGGGATACATCTTCATCAGCCTCTAAGCTCCTCCCATCATTTCTTCCCATGCTTCAAGGTTGAAGCATTTCCTGCTGGCAATGCCACTTCCTCTTGGATATTTAAGTTAGTGCACTCCTGCCTGAATGCAGAGCTTCATTGCTGCAGGGTTCTCGGATAGAAAATCTTTTCACTCAAACAATACATGTCCTAAAACGATCATACAGATAGTGGTGGTAGGCCCTTGACTGGTACCAATACGTCTTAAACAGTTGCATCCCCCCACTCATGAAGTCATTTACAGATTGAAGCACACAATCCTCTACAAGACTAGAAAGGATGCCCAACATTTCCATCATGAATTTCACTTCTCCACTTGCAAGCACGAAACAGAACTACTTTCAACAGCTTCTTAAGAGTGTTGGTCAACATTCCTCTTGCATTTGGTAAGCTGTTGCAAACAGTAATTAGCATTTGAACCACCCTCCCTCTTTTTGGGGGAGGGGAAGCTCTTTTATGTTGGCCCTTACTATTTCTCAGCCTCTCTCAGGCAGCCAGTCATAGCTCATGGGTATAGGAAATGGCTTCTTCTCTTCTTCAGAATAATAGCGAGGATAATCTGCATTTTGAGGATGACTGCATCTGATAACTAGTGATTAATGTTGGATCATCATTTGAATTGCCAGCTTATGGCAACTGTGTTTCGAATAATCAAGTGAAGTAAAATCTTGCTGTATATTTCATTTTAGAAGATCAAATTTTGGAGACAGATTCCTCTCACTGCCATAAAATAGTATGACCAAACTTGGATTGCAGACAACCACAGTCCATTCCAAGGGAATTTTAACACAACAGATTCTTTTCAGCTCCTCCACAACCTGTGAAACCCGATTTGACACTGCATGGGACTGATGTTGAGGCAGATAAATTTGACCACTAAATTAAGATTTAAAATTGAAAGAAACTCGAATATGGGGCAGCCCATTTGAACTACAATGGAAGATCAAAATCATTTCTGAACTTGACCGGAGAAGAAATGAAATTGAAAGCGTAAGAATTGGAGAAATGGCACCAAGTGAACAAGAAGATGAGATTGTTTTCGGCACAGAGATAAGCAGGAACAGCATATTCTCCTTACCAGTTCATGCCCCCGACAGAAGAAGATGCAGGAACAACACCTCTGACTTCAATAAGCATTTTATTCTTTATGAGTGGACAATAATACCCATGGCGTAAGTGGTCACATGCAGGTGAAGCAACCATTAGGCAGAATTCCATCCAGGAGGACTGACTTGCACCAAAATTGAAAGTTGGGGAGCTAAATGCTCCAGGCAGTAATGTTTGGGGACCGCAGCTGAAAAGTTTCCAAAATAAAAAGAAGTTAAAATGTTGCTCATTATATAGTCCATTCCTGTCCAGCATTGTTTACAAAACTTGCCCTCGTGGGTATGAGTATCCATGTAAACCATATTGGAAAATTTTAAAAGGCATTTTGCTAAGCAATATCCCAGCTGGTTCTATATAATATCACTAGTGCATCTATAACTCTCTTCAATTTAATTTCCAACAATTTGATCTACAATTGCTTTTTCACTTATTAAGTGCATAAACTCGCATAAATATAAAACCTGGTATGAGAGAGGAAAAAGATGAGGCACAGAAAAATATACCAATCGTGTGCTGATTAAGTTTTCGCCTTCTGCTGGGCAGCTTCAACATACTGTTCAGCAAGTTTCTTCACTTTCTCCCCTTCCTTGACAAGGAAATTTGCATTCTTATCTTTTGAGTGGTATTTCATAACCTTCTCAGTTGTTTTTCCAACGGCCCACCTGTATTCTTCGACTGTGATCACACCACTCTTGCACAGTGGTCTGATGTGTTCTTTTATGTAGGATTCGACCTACATGGAAGATTATAATCAACCCATCGAGAAACAGAAGATTTTTCAACAATTTATAAAGGGTGTGTTTGAGCCACATTATTTTGGAAGAATGTATTCTAGAATAATAGATTAATGGAGAATGTGTGGTTGAAAAAGAAAGAAAAGTCATTGATGTTATGGAAAATATTATTTTATTGAAGAATGTGTGGTTGAAAATGAGTAGAAGAATGAAAATGAAAATTTTAATATGGCTCAAACAAGGGCTAAATGAGTAAATCTAGTATGACTTAGCCCTTGTTTGAAACCCATTTTGAGAAGAATAGAAATTTTGGAATAGTGATTGATGTGAGAATGTGTGGTAGAAAAGTGATGAAAAGTTTTTGATTTGAGTGTAATATTATTTTATTTGGAGAATGTGTGGTTGAAATGAAGACGAAGAATGAGAATGAGAAAGAGAAATTAATGGGTGTCAAACGAGGGCTTAAAAAGGAAGCATATATGGCTAAGCTTAAAAAGTTTACTCGTAAGCTTAGCAACTTTACAAGTAAATAAGTTTTAAACTAAAATAAATTTATCTAATGATCAAAGTTGGAAATGAGCATGTTCATTATTTTGACATTAATGTAAGAGTTACTTAAAATGAAGTAACTCTTTTTACTTAAAAGTAAGTTACGGACAGGAGAACGGTGGTTAAGGTTAAAAAATTTACTTAAAAAGTATATAAGCATTTTTAAAATAAATAATTTTTAATTGATCGAAGTTGAAACTAAGTTACTTTTTTTGACGGTAAGGTAAGACTTACTTAAAATAAGTACCTTTTTTTTACGTAAGAAAAAGGTAACATATCCAAACATGTTTGAAAATAAAAGGTTAAAAGTAACTTCTACTTTTTTGAAGCTTAGCCAAACATGGAATATGAGTTTATTCAGATGAAAAATGCATAATCTTTTACCTTCCTTGACACAATGTTATTGCTTTCTGATTGCTTCTCGACATCAGTCTTAGATATCTTCTCCTTCTTTGCAGCATTTTCTCTTGCTCGTGAATGGTGAGGTGATTCTTTTGATACAGAAGGGCCGTGGGGAACATTGGAAACTTCAAGGTTATCCACACAACTCACACCACCTGCTTCAGATTCCTTCTCCATTTGATTGTCCTCATGATCTCCTTTTTCTCCATGAAAATCATGATTGATCATATGCTTATACAGTTTTACTGTTACCGTCTCAGGATACTTTTGAATAAGTGGTTCTTTATCGGGTCCATAGAGTTCTTCACATTCATCAGGAGAAGGTTCTTCATCTCCATGGATCAAAATATTTTCATCAAGGCAGTTGACAGTTCCAACGTCCACAGTTGAGCCTCCAAGACTAGTCCGAGACAAGGGCAAGCAAGATGAATTGTTCAAAGCTTCATGATTTGTGGGTCCCTCGTGATTCAGGGGGCCCACAGTGCCAATTGATTTTTCGGGACTAAAGGTTGAGAAAACGACTTTGATTTTTGACTCTTCAGTCTGTGGCTTAGAGATCTTTAACGCACCAGCACCAATGAAGTCATTCTCTTCCAAATTATACTCGAAATCGCCATAAATATCAAGTTCCGGATGAGTGTCAACTTCAAATACATTATCAGGCCCCTCGTCTTCTTCCAACAAACTTGGGCAATTGGGACTATTTGGAGGGGAATCGGGCATAAGCCCTGCGGTTTTCAATGCTTCGTTGACCTCCATTTCCATGGAGCAAGTAATGGTTTCTTCTACCAGTCTTTCAGAAGAATATTCGGAAGTCTGAGAAGGGTTTGATTCTGTAGTTCTACTTGAACTGGCATTGTCTGATCTACGCAATAACTCCTGTGAGCACAGATTCATATATACTAGCTTGCTATTTGACTTATCGGCGATCCCCTTTTCAATATTGACCGCATCAGCAACAGCCAGCTCTGTTTCAGCAGTTCTACGAATGACTGATATATTGGCTTTCGTCAAAAAGTGCTCTGTCAATCGGTAAAGTTGAGCCTGTACAACAAATTCTAGATCAATTGTGTTTATGTTGGAGATTACAGTGTAGAAGTAATTGAGACAGAAATATGAAGAGGAACAGATAATTTGTAACGTGAAGGACCCTATTTATACATTTCAAAATAACCAAAATAATAAGGTTATAACTACCTATCATAATCTGACATATGGATAACATTCTACTGTTGTACTAAGAACGGAACCAGGGAACAAAGAAAGTCAAGTTTTCCAACTATTTGAACAGATTTAACTTTCGGTTTCGCAAAAGGCAAATAAATCAACCTCCAGTGCTAAAAGATAAGCACTAATCTAACAGAAAAAATCAAAATGAGCTTCAAGAGAAAACTGTAGAATTCCAATAATTTTTCGTGAATTTCATAAAATAGGCAGAGATAGCATGAGAAATGTAAGGTGAAAATAAAATAACAACCAAACTAGAGCAGAAATTGTAGCGCCAAAGTAAAGTATGGGCAAGATTCAAAAGACGAAGGCAGAAGTTATGAAACTAAAGGTTGAGAACTTGAGATACAACGAGCCAACAATGCTGAGGTAACAGTACGAGGAAATGAGGAAAGTTCCACAATGCTACAAAGTAGAATTAGGTTAGCAAGTGAGACTTCCAACTCTTCAAAGAGATAAAGTAAGGGTGGTGGTTCTCATATGACTTTCAAGACATTTGACTAAGCTTTAAAAGTTTACCTGTAAGTAATTAATTTAAAACAATTTACTTTCAAAATAAGTAACATATATATAGAAACAAAAGTTGTACAAAACTAATTTTTACTTTATATACGATCTGCCAAACATGCTCTAATTAGATTTCAGCATCCATTCTAGAGGTACTCCTAGAAGAAAAGGTCAGTTGACAAGTTTTTGGTCTAGCAAAGACCAAATTATCTTCCAACTCAACGGAGATGATGGTGGAAAATCCATTTCAACGATTGATATTTTATTCATTCAGAAAAATGAAATGAAAGCCGTGTGATCATTTCTGCACCCTTTTCCCGCTATTATTCTCTCTTTTCACTGCCCATTTTTCCATCAAATTACTTTTCCTATTCAGTAGGATACAACTTTCAAGATATATTATTCTAGGCGGGTTGAAACAGAATGTTGCTGAGCCATGATAACAGATAAATACTTCACCTGCCTAATTGACACTGGAATTTTGTTGTGACGACTGGGTGCAAAAACTGGCCACATATCTTTCGGCAATTGAGCCTGCTCAAATAATCAAATCAAAGGCGATTTCAGTAGCAGAATTACAGGAAAAAAGAAAAAAGGTTTTAGGAGAAATAAAAATTACCACATACCAGTAAAGGATAATTCCCTTTGAGCATGGAATTGTCCTCTTTGTTTTCTTGTGCTGCATTTTTGCTTAAGACTGCCGTTTTTCTGGCCAGAACTTCCAAAGCCCATTTCCTTTTATCACACTTCATGTTGTCAGATTTACCCTCTGCTTCCTTCTCAGAGGGTACCTTCACACCACCTAATGTAGACTTAGATGATCCTTCAGAGCATTTATTTTGATGTACTTTACCAGAAGCAGTTCCATCCTCAGTGCCCATAGCACTCCTAGTACCTTTAGTATCTAATGTAGGAATTTTACCCTGCGATAAAATATCTTTCTTTGGTGGATTCATGCAAGAGTGGGTGCTGGGAGATGAAGTTGATGATTTTTTAGTTAAACCATCTTCTTTTTTCAGTGCAGGTGCTGCAATGGATTTGTGGGATGACACAGGCTCAATGTCACACTTTCGTGGCATAACAGATGCATCTGCTAAATACAATCTTGAAAGAATAGAACCACTTCTCTCGCCATCATTCCCAGGAAGTTTCTCTGTGTAATCAGATCCGTTTCTTATGAGGCCAAGAACTGACTTCAAGGTCTGAATTTTTTCAGATTTTGTTGTTTTCAAGCAGCGATGTTTCCAAAATTCAACTTCACAATCCCGGGTCCATGCTTTTCTTCGCCTTCCGTTGATACCGTATATTTTTCTCGTTAGACTTTCACGTACTTTTCCCTTCTGCAACTGTGACTTCTTTGCCTTCAGATCCAGAGGCAGCTTCTTACTTTCAGTTTCAGTCACTGATCCTGCCAAAGCAGCCCTAAAAGCGGCCAGAAGTTTCGGATCAAAAAGGTTTTGCCCAACCTCTTTCGAGGATCTGTTACGAACAGCTTCTCTGATTTCTTTTCTAAGCTCGTGAACTTGAACAGATGAATCCTTGTCCTCACCACCTCTCCTCATGATCTTTTTGAGCCTCAGACCAGAGGTATTTTCACTTTCTTTGGAGAGCGTGCTAGATGAGTGTTTATGAGCAAGCTGATTCGAAGATTTACGATTTGTTCCCTGAATTATAGACATTATATCTGCCTTACCATTTTCCTTTGTAGATCTCAGTTCTTTATCATCAGAGACAGCGCTCAAACTAGAAACTACTGTTTTGGGGTCTTCTAAAACAGATTCATCAGCTTGGTCCTTCAAAAGAATCAGCCCTCTGTTTCTGTCAGCTTTGACTTTCTTCAGAGCACATTTAGCCTCAGTTTTAACTTTTCTTTCTCCATCCTCAGCATTTCTATGAGCATCACAATGGTGTATAATGAAGAAGGTAAGTAAATGGAATGAAAAAGGAAAATATACATAGAAAATTTTGTTCATAAGAATTTAGGGCAAAAGAACATTAGAAGTTCAGTTTAAATAGGAAAATCTAATGAGGTGAAGATTTGCATGCAAAGAGGCATCATGGCACTCCAGAATAACTCCATGAACCTATAGTCAGGAAAAGAAAGACGCATCAAGCCATACACCATGGTACTCGATGCCGTAGTACCATGAATAAAAGTGGCCTTACATACATCCAGTTTCTGAATGTATTTATGAACAGATAGCATTATTCCAACCACCAGAAGCCAACTTGACTGAAAAAATACATTTTATGTCTAAGGCATACTTCGTGTATTAATTCGAAATAATTTTAAATGTACATAGCCACACAGTTCATAATTTAGATGTTCTCTCAGAACGAAAAGGAATATAAAATTTGTGAATGATGCTTTTCAGTTTACTGAGTATTGCCAGGAAGGCAAATATTCTAACAGACGGTTCACATTTAGCTCTACATACAAGGAAATATTCATATAATCTGCATTTTACTTTTTCTTCTTACAGCCAAGAAAGCATGGTCACCTGAATCCTTGTGGTCAATATTGGATTTAGAGCACAATCGGAATCCTACAAAAAGGTAGTACCATTTGAAATGTAAAGACTTAGAGCACACCCAGTTAAGCCTAAAAAATGTAGTACTTATTGAAAAGTAAGTTGTGAACTAAAAGTCACTTTTGGCAAAAGTAGTTACTTAATAGACCTTTTTATTGGACTATTTACAACGTTTCAAATCAAATAAAACTTCATTCAACATATCATGTAAGCACAGAAAAATCCAGCATCAATGTCTTACCACACCTGCAAGAGGTTCTTTGCCCACTTAAAATGAGTATATTAAACAAACAACTATCATGGATTTAAAGCATGAGCAACATTAGGAACATAGTATTTCGGGAATCCAACAACATTTAAAGCATAATACTTGGTGAGAACTAAAAAAGATAAGCTTGACTAACTGTAACAACCTGCTATCTCTATGCTTTCTCTTTGAACCACTAATTCCAACCACATTATTTCTTGCATCTGATATTGCATCGTCAACTGAAAGCATTTCCTTATTATCCGGCATCAAGTTGTCAGCTGAAATCACCGAATGGAAAGGCAAGAAGTAACAATAAGATTATCTTAGATTTATTGCAGAATGCATCAAATTCAATTCCTTACAAATACTGAATACTCGTTGCTCAAGAAATACCCATGAGAAGTAATTTATTGGCTCGCTCGCTCTTATACCTGGTAAAAGACATTCCTCTGAACTATTCTTCAGTTCCACATATCCAGGCACTTGATCTTCAGCTATTTTATTGTCTATCACGTCGACTGAAAGCATAGATAAGGCAAACACGTGACATAAACCGAAAACTGAATCTTCAGCTATCTCAAGATGGACTTTCAAATAAGAATAGAATCAAATGAGTAAAACTTCATGGAGACAATTACCAGCAGTAGATGAGTCCACTGATAAACCAAAATTACAATCCAAACCAGAATCAGACAATTTGTCAATCAAACATCTTGGTCTTCTTATCTCTTCATCATTCGTATTTAGGTAAAATTCTAGTTCTTGCCCACCGGAGTTTGGTACTGTGCAAGCACTATTGCTCGATGATGCTTCCAACTTTGGCATATCAGCTACGGAACTGGATATAAATGTGTTTTCTGTGTCCTTTCTCTGTAAGGCTGAGACACTTAATTCTTCACTCCTCCGGTTTCCTTCAACTAGTGAAACGACTACAGCTGTCTCCCCAACATCAGCTACAGATATCGATACTCTTCCTGCTAAAGAAGGTTCCATAGAACAATCACCAGTGAGGCTTCTATCATCATGCTTGTTGCTTGAACTTAATACTGAAACCTCAACTAACTTCTGTGGTATATCCACTACACACCTGCATCAACACAAATAGAAAATGACAAGAATATAACAATAAGCAACCCATCACTAAAAATGAAGCAAGGGAATCTTGTAACAGAGAAAAGCCATTAATTAGACATACAGTTGTATCATCCTTATCAGATAATTTTTTCCGTGTCAAAACTCTTTCCTCCTTTGATGAATAGATGCATTATAGGATTATAAAATTCGAACACCATACATTTGAGAAATAGTCCCCACAACTTCTCAAACTGCTCTGTTTTAACTTATTCTATACTAAAAGGCACGCAAAAGAAATTGTATACTATCGGTATAATAAGGGATTGCTTTGGTATATGGTGATCAACATGCAGATGAAAATCACCGACCTTGGACAGAGCCAGGAGTTCTCACACGTGGCCTCAGGATCAAATCCCACACAAAAAGCATGATACCTGATCGCATGAATATAAGAAGCAATTAGAAAAACACTATAACAGATTTAAAAAATGCACAAAGGAAACCTTCACAAAAAGACGTTCTACGATGAGTGAATATTAGCCAAGGATTCTTTCGGGACAGGTAAAACTTTGCCTTCATTATAGAAATCATGATAGTTAGGAGGCCATGCCTAATGCACTCTAAGATAAATGTGGTGATAGAATTACCACTTTTATTGAGATATTTTTTTAGCAACGAGTGACAACTAAAAATTGATTGGTATGAACCTAATCTTTTTTTAAAAAAAAATCGTTTTACTTCTCAAATAAATAAAAAATAAAAAAGTGGGAAAGGAATATGTAAAAAGAAATAGCAGTTGTATGAGGTGGAATATCAAACACTGTCTTTAGACTCTGAACATATTTCTCAGAGTTCCTGACCTCTCGAATGCAATTAAGTAAAATTGACTATAGCTGACTAAATTGTACCACTTAATTTTAAGAATCTTTCAAGTTAGGAAAAAGTAAAATACATGTACAAAGAGGCAGAAAAGCAAAAGAGAACCCACAAGCGGTATTAAACTAAATCCTATGATGCACCTACGTGGACGTATATGCATGTGACGGATACGCCGACACTCAATTTTTCAAAAAAGTACTAACAAGACACGCTACCGACGCGTTGATTAAATTTTTTAAAATTCCTCCTTTATATAGGTTAAATTTAGTTATATAGTGGTTTTAATTTTTCTTGTTAAAATCTTTTAATACGAGTACATATTTGTTATTTAATAATAACTTTGAGTTAAAAATATTTAATAATTTTGATAAAAAAGAAAAATGACTATGATAGAGTGTCCAAGAAGTATCGATAAGTATCCAACACGGGCACGTCACCCCAGTTGAAATGTCTGTGCAACAGAGACCAAACCCATATAAAAGATCTAGAAAACTTTGCAGTGGTTCTTATACCAAAGAAAGGCCTGTCTTGCCAACTACAACTCAGTACCAAGTTAAAATAATGCTAAGGTACTGTATCAAGACTCTTGTGTGAAGGCAACAAAAGTGTACTTCAATACAAGATGCACTAATTTCTCGGAAAAAAGAAGAAGAAGAAGAAGAACGATGGGTCATCTACATTCAAAATTACCATTTATCACATGAGTCGCAAGCAATGGATGTATCAATATCTGAATCTTCTTCAATCACAATCAATCCATTCCGAATTTTGCAGTCATCTCCGTCCAAGCACACAACTGCCTATAAGAGACAAAGCGTGCTAGAATTGCATGATAACTTTAACTTGAAAAATACAAGTGAATTTGAGAGAAATAGAAACCAAAAGTATCAGGATTATGCAAGAACAACACAAGCATAGCAATCCCCTCAACCCTCAGGGGAAGAAACAAGTGACCTTGAGGGAACCATGTTAGGTCATTATTTAGTTAAAACAGATCATATCCCTGGAGAATTTCCATTCAAATAAAAAATTCTTCTCTCGAAACTTTATTGTGCCACAAAAGGCTAATAGCAATCAATTAAGTTTCCCCATATCAGGTAATAAATCCCTTAATTCATGTTATATAAAGGAAGACTATCAAATACTGCTTCTATATTAACTGACAAAACAATAGAAACAATGCTCTTCATCAGTGCATGAGCACTCACAGATGCACCCAAACACAGGAGCTCAATGACAATTTGTAAGCAGTTCTAGGCATTTAGTTAAAGGTGCAGGATAATTAACGCCCTCAAGTACGAAAACAATAAGAATAAGAATAAAAAAAAATACATGCACATACAAAATTTGCTCAACATAAGCATCATATGTAGACTAGAATGATGCAACAGCAGGCCAGGGTGCCATATTGTAGAATACAATTGCAATTTCATAAGCATCATGGAACTCCATAAAACTTACATTTTCATCAATATAGTACGACGGAAAAGAAAGGGTGTTGTTTTTCCCTTCAATGCTCCAATCATCATCTCTGCACAGATGAGACAAAAGAAAGTAAATAAAGCATTGACATTTGAAGATGCTCTTTTGTTATCGAGATTCATAGAGATTTTTTATGTCATTGATGAGAAGCATTAACAGAGTTTGAACCCTGAGGGGTTGCTCAATTGGTCAGGACTTGGATTTACTCCCCAATGGTCACCAGTTCGAATCCCCTCAAGGCCACTGAGGTGAGTACCCGGCCGTAAACTTCAGGGCCCCGTGAGATTAGTCAAGAGTGCGCACAAGTTGACCCGGATATCCACGGTTATCAAAAAAAAAAAATTTAACAGAGTTTGGCAATTCAACCTCTTACTCAGATTATTAGATTCTTTTAAGCCTAAATTATATAATTGTTACATTTTATAAAATAGTCTTTTCCAGCTTAACAAAGTGATATAAGATAAATTTTGAATAATTAGCAGAAATTCTCCAGTTTTACCGTAAGGCACCAAAAATTATTGGATGAGAACCAACATAAGATACCAATTTGAAAAGGAGAAAGACCTGAACCATGTAAGATATTGAACAATCTGTCAATTTCATTTTTCTCTTTACTTTCCTTTGTCTTCCCTTGGTACAAACAATGGTTACAACGTGTATATTCCTGGTCTTCAACAGCATGCTTTTTTCATTTGATGCTCTGCAATTTTGTCTCCCTAAGGCTAAATATGGTCACTTCCTGTTGTGCATAAGTGGGTCACAAAGTGGAATTGGATATACGTCACCCCTAAAGGTAATGCTTGAGGATCCAAAAAAAAGGCCTCATAAGTCCGTTTCACTCATTTGAATTTTGTCTACACAGAGAGATTTGTATTTCAAGAAAACCAGTGCTACGTGATACTCTGTTCATGTTTCTCAAGCAAGAAGTGCAGCTATGCATGAAGTTATTAAACATAAAACGTGACTTGAGATTTAGAGGGAAACAATCTACATGAGGCTATTAACCATGCGGTCGGTTGAGAGCAGTTTCTTGGGTCTCTCAGTGCTCTGCTTCTCTATATTATTTCATGGTTTCTTGATTAGCTTGTTACTTTCCTATATTCTAATCAGGGTAATGTATGGGATAGAGTTCAAGGAACAACCCATGTATCACTAACATTTACTGGCGAATCAACTTTGAGCATTATATCTTTACACCTCCAAAAATTAAGTCGTCACGAGGGTATGAGGGTAATGACCAAAGGGATTGCATGGAGTCAGAGAGAGAGAATGTTCTCCTTCACACTTCCTCAAACCGAACAAATGGCTACTCTATGCACCAAATCTCTTCCTATTACTCAATAGACCATTATTGGAAACATGAAATGCAAAGCCCATATAATATGAGAACAAAATAGCTAAAACAAAGTCATTAGTGCTTACCTTTGATATGAATCCTCATCAGTCTTGTTACCAACTGTATCATATACCTTCATTAACCATGATATGCATAAGTAACCATTTCCTAGTTATGATATTAGTGTATAATTTCAAAGATCAAATATTGAGTGTGTAATAATCCCATTAAGAATCACATCATGTGCACAACGATAAAGGAAGCACACAGGCTTTGCAGCCATGTGTATGAATGCAAGGCCATCAAAATGACGATGAAGATTAGAGAAGGGTCCAAAAATTCAAACAACTTTTGTTACTCACAGGCACACATGTTATCAGTTGAAACTCATTCTGGCAAAGTGGGCATAGGCTTGTGATGGTAGCCCAGTTGTCAATGCATGCAAAACAGAACCTGAAATTAAATGACAAGTCCACATAACCCAATTAAAATTAGCATCAAATTAAGCTGATATAATTCAAAAACTAGCCAAAAATCAGGCATTAGCTCCAGTGCTCCATTCTTCATATTCCTCACACTGCTAATTATATACTACATATAAGCTACTCAATTGTTAAATAAATCATAAGCCTTCACAGACAGTGTTGCAAGGATAAGTACATACAATAATGATTCAATACAAAACTTTACCAAGGGACTAAACACCATTAATGATGAATGATCTTACTTTTACGCAACATTAATAGCCAGCGGAAAAGATGCAGTTTACATCACCAGGCACTGCAACATTGCTGATAAATAAATATAAATTTACACCAAAAGAGTGCATATAAATTAGCCATCGCCAATTTAACGAACTAAAAGATGAAGATGGGTAAAAGCAACAACCTCCTTCTTAACATAAGTATAGAATCAAGCATGCATCAAAATTATACCAAGAATAATCAGAAGGGTTTCACAACTTGAAGGATATTATACAGCAAAAGAATATATAATTACACCGAAATTTCAGTAACAGATATGAAAAGGCTGCATTATTTCATTCCCTTCAAGTTATGTAATAAAGATTTACTCAATTAAATTCCAAATAAGTGGCTATGTACTCTAGAGGTTTAGAAGTGATTGAACGCTTCAAGATACAGTTTTCTAGCACTTCAAAAGGAGTGAAGCTTTCAATAAACTATCAGTATAAAGCAGAACAGAGAAGCAAGCTAAATTTGGCAACAGGAGAAGGTGAAAAATAAAATATCAATGGTAATTCAAAAAGACAATACGAAAATAAGAAGAAACAGGACCAACTGTATCGAGAAAGCCATATCGTGCTAACGTATACATACCAATGTTGACAGCAATCTAGCACGCCTCTGTCAATTACAACATCCATGCAAATCCCACATCTTTCACCCTCCAGGTTCAAATATTCCTGCAAATACATCAAGTGACAGAAGAATAATAATTAATATATAATGTATACTGCAAATAAATATACCGAGCCAAACCCTAATCTGAGATTTCAGAACGCCAAAAATCAAACCATTCAACTTGTCACCTTATAAAGTGTTGGGATTGGATATTTAATCATCACAAGAGGAAATTTATTTTCCTTTGAAGATTAAACCCAAATATGTATGGTGGATCTTAAAAAACACTTTGAGATCATAGGAGTTTTATTTAAATCCTCACACATAAATGTGAGATGATAACCTTGAAGGAAAATTGGGAAAATCCCCAATCATTGAAAAATGTGCCCTAAAGGGCATATTTATAACTCACAATTAGAGTTTCTTATTTGCACAATTTTTCTTGAACTTTATTGTAGTAGAACAATTAAGTCACACACATTTATTAGAGCCAAAAGAGGGACCTAATCGACTCACAAGACTCAAGCTCCAATAGATGTTTCTAATTGGGTCAACTCTTGACCAATTGAGATACATCTATTAATCCCGGGTTACTCTACCAAAAATTCGAGATTGCACTCTTGAGTCGAGCGAAAGTTATGGAAGCCAATTATGATTCGATAACAATATCCTCCGACCGTCGTTCCACAAGTCAATTCCTGTTTGACCGTTAATATGTTGAAGTCGACAAAATGACCGTTTTGCTCTTCAACATGTATTACCCTCCAAGTCCCATTTCATAAGGCGAATTCGTTGTGATCACATCACAACACCAAGTCCAACGATCTTATCGTCGGACTACTGAGCTCAGGTTCAATTCTCTTTAGAAAATATCTTAGAGTAACGATCGTTTCATCATGATGATTAATGGATTCCACTATTGCATGTATATGATCTCTAACTACTTTGCCCAGATTCCCAAAGCACCGAGATCGATATCCTAATTAAGACTTTACTCATTGGTACCTCAAAGAACTTGAACTAGCAATTAAAGGTACATTACTTGCTCAAGATTTATGTGACTTGTTTGATAATCGAGTGGTGCCTCATTTCGAGTGGTCACAAATGAGTCATCCACGCGGTCCCGTTCAATGTGCTTCAAAAAACACGTTATTATTCTTATTCCCAGATCTAGACAAATCTTAATAATAACAATACAACTTTATCAACATAAAGCGCCCAACTTTATGTACCGATTGTGAACGACATATTTTGATCATATAATGAATTGTGTCTCACTATACCCAAACCGTCGAGTATACAATTTTTTATATTTCATATGATGGAGCCTTAGATTATTGTCGCAAATTCTAACATGTGAATAATATAAACGTTAATGCAAAATGTCGTTACAATATACTTACTATAAAAATGGGCACAAGACTAACATAAAGATGATATATTTAGGCAATCAAAAGTGGAATGTGATAACTCATTTATTTCCAAACAAGTATAAAATCCACAACTATATATTACTTAATATATGCTGAACTAAGTTTTTTCTGTACTTGACATTAACCCTTCATTTTAATTTTCATGAGTTGACTGTTTATTTCCCGTCCATCTAAAATTAAATTACGGAAATAAAAATTACCATTTAAATTTGATAATATTTGAACGAAAATGCACTTTCATTACTCAGAAGATGTTAATATGAAGTAAAATTCATATCATAATATTCACAATATCATCTTTCAAACAGGCAAATCTGAAGCTTCAATTTTGAAATAACAAACTTTAAGCAATCAGCAACATTTTTATGAAGTAAAAGATATAGAAAGGTTTAAAAAATTAAAACATAAATAAGAAATTGAAACTTACATCAACGTTAATATCATCGGCAACATAATTTTCATCCTCCGACATACCATCGGTAACCAATTCCACTTCCATAGCTTCACAATTACAGCTATAAAAAAAAATCCCCCTCTTTATAATCAGAAAAGGATAGAAACTAAGAATATTAACAAAATTGATTTCTCGACCTTTTCAAGAGTGATTTACTGATATTCAGTTTAAACTGAAGCTTTAATAAAATTGGGCATTTCAATTAAGAGGGGAAGGAGGAAATCAGGAAATGGATGGAATAATAATTTCCCTGTTTGGTGGGCTTTTTTTCTCGGAGAGACGTTGTTTTAAACAGTGATATTTTTATTTTTTTATTTTTTTTTAGTAAATGTGTGTTTAAAAGGTTAAAAAGATAATGAATTTAGCTATAAAATATTTTATTGTGCGAATGAGTACATTAGAAAAGATGAGTTTTGAGAAAATGGGAGACACACAATTGGTTAGTACTCCATAAGCCGTGTTTGAAAAGCGTCAAATAAAATATATTTTAGCCCTATTTGGTCAAGATTAAAATAGATTTTTTGTAAATTTTAATAAATGCTAATAGAATGTGTGATTGAAAAATTGTAAAATTTATAAAATATACTGTTAAACCCTTGTTTGACCCACATTAATTTTTTTGTTCTCATTCTTCTACTCATTTTCAACCACACATTCTTCAATAAAATAATATTTTGTGCATTGTATCGAATTAAACCACATGCTCCCCTGCTTGTGCAGCCCCCGTAAATTCCTTTGAGTTTCGGTCTTGCGACCATACTCTCCAGGCGGAGTGTTTCACGCGTTAGCTGGGCCCTTATCCGCGTAGACCAAGGGCGAACACTCATCGTTTACGGCATGGACTACCAGGGTATCTAATCCTATTCGCTCTCCATGCTTTCGCACCCCAGCGTCGGTAGGGACCCAGAGAGCTGCCTTCGCTTTTGGCAGCTGGGTAGCTGACCCTCTTAGTCCGTTCTTGACAGAGTGGGAGCTTCATTTTTATGTTTTTGAAATTGAAATAAGATTTCCTCCGCTTAATAGATAATCATTTGCTACTTTCATCACATCAATAATTTTTCCTTCTTTTCTACCACATATTCATCATCACATCACTTAAAAAAATGCATTCTCTCATTTTAATATGCACTAAACACACTCTAAAATTAATTGTTGACTTTAAACTAAACTTTAATCAAAAAAATTTAATAGTACCAAATAGGTGTAACGCATACATCATAGCGACAATGATAGGTAGAACAAAGATGGATAGGTTCGCATATGCTGTTGCTAAAAATTGCAGATTTTAATTGCTATCAATGTTGCTCGCTTCAACAAATTCAAAATACGACAATAAATGCTCTCGAGTCCAAGCTCAATTCTAAATCTCATGATGTGGTGAAAGAAATTTGGATAATTTTTTTGTCCTCATTGATTAAATCTTTTGGAACGATCTTTTTAAGTGAGGGAGATTGATGTAAGAGTTATATTACAGGTATGACGGAAAATTATATCTTGGAACAATGAGAATTAATTTCTTGTTTATATTAGGACTTTGTATTCATTTAGGTCTTTAATACTTATTCTATTAAGATTTACTTATATTTTTTAAGATAAGGATGATAATGGGACGAGTATGGAACGTGCCCGTTACTCACATATCATGTCGGATATTTTTGCTATCTTCCTCATCCCCGTACCCGGTTAAAGCGGGATGAGGCGGAGCAGGACCCCTACCCCATTTATATCTCCGATCATTTTTTTATGTCTAAATATATTTTTTTAGTTTGTTAAGAACAATTCACGTTTTCTTTAAAAATAATGATAAATCTTTTACTTTTTAATAAAAAACTTGAATTTGAAATTAACTTTGAACGTGGCGGGTAGCGGTGCAGGTTGGGACTATAATTTATGTACCCGTTTTAGGGCAATGACCTTTGTTCCTGTCCGAGACTTGTTTACCTGGATATGTGGATAATCCTTGCCCCCATTGAGGACAAGGTCTTGCAGATATCAAGTTGATTGGATTTTTTTTTATATCATAGTCTCAAATAAATTATAAAAATGGTAATTAGTATATAATGTCCCTATCTTATCACTTTTATTGTAAAAAAAAACTCTACATTTTATTTGTTGGCATTTCCACTCTTAATTACACATTTGATTGCGCAAACCATTCTGTCCATGCATTTTCATCCAGTTTCTCAATAAAAGACTGTGAAATGTCCTTACCTTATCACTTTTAATAATTTATTTGGGACTCGGTTGCACTTTTTAACTTTTTTTTTTTAAATTTCTAATTTTTTAATAATTTATCTAGCATTCGTTTGCACTTTTTTAAAAAAAAAAATCTAATTTTTTCATAATTTATTTGGAACTCATTTGCACTTTTTAAAAAAAATCTAATTTTTTAATAATTTATTTTGGACTCGTTTGAACTTTTTTAAAAAAAATGGACTATAATTGTAATTTGTTGTTTATTTTTCTTTTATCCCTTTAATAATTTATTTGTGACTCTTTTGCATTTTGTTAGAAAAAATGGGATTGTTGTTGCAATTAGTTCTTTCTTTTTATTTTTCTTTTATTTAAACAAAATGATATATTCATCATTTCATACCTTTTAATCGAAAAAAATGGACGAAATTGATCTTTTGAGCAATAAAATGTGGAAATAGGGGTGAATTTTTTTTTGTTGAAAAAATGACGTTTTCCATAATAATAGTGAAATGCAAGGACGTTATATTCTGATTATCCTCAATTTATTAACTTATCAAACATGCTCAAAAGTATTCATATATCACTACAATATAAAAGAGCCGAAGGAGTTGGCAGCTACGTGTCATTATTTCCCGTCGTTGTAATTCTTTTTTTTTTTTTCATTCATTCACTTTCACACACCACCTCCACTACAGTTTTCTCTATTTCCATACGCAACTTCTTTCCCAAATTCTTTAGTATTTCTAATTTAGCGTAAGAATGTTAAAATCTAGGTGTTTGACATTCTTAACTCCAGATGAAGGACTCGAGGTACCGTTTTTCGGTTTTTTTTTTCTACGGGTCTTTACAATTATGTGAATATTTGATTGAATCCAAAGTTTGAATTGATTGTGAGATTTTTTTATGATTTTGGGAATTAATTAAAATTGTTTCTTATGTCTAATATGTAAAAAAAAAATGGATTTTTGGATACAATGTGCTTCTCAACGCTCTAAAAATCAGCTTATTTTGTTAAATTGTCTGATTCATTATGTGATATATAGCCATGGCTCACCTGAGAATAATGTGTAGGAAAAGTATTTGATAAATGGGTTCATCCACCTTCTATGTATTATTGTGTTATATGGCTTCAATCAACTATTTCTTGAGTTTTAGTTGCAGTTTTCATTTTATAAACTTGGGTTAAAGTTTGAGTGATAACTAGAATTTGTAATGAAGTTTTTGTGATAGTAGCAAATAGATGGAATCAAACCATTTACAATGGCTTTGATGTATATGATATAAAAAAATTTATCTCCGTTAAGCATGGAGACACGGTTTGTGTCTCAGTTAAGCACGGAGACATGGCTATGATATATATAAAAAAATTGTCTCCGTTAAGAACGGAGGCACGGAAACACTTGACCCAGGATTCTTCTATAGCCGGTAATTAATTTCATGTCAGCTTCAAGTGTATTAGTGTCATGCCATATACTGTGAGAACTGAATTATTTCGCAATAATAGGTTCAATGCGCCGTTGAGATTTCATAATTACAGTAAGTTTGATTCTTGCAATTTTCATACAGTTAAAATATTTTTTGTTCAAATTTCAAGGAACTAAGTGTGAATTGAGTAGGAGGGATGTTATGTTAAAAGGAATTGTTGTTGTTGGAGCTTCAACTTGAGATTTTCTACTTTAATAATTAGTTTTCCTACGCGTTATATATAGAAACTTATTCTTACATGTTGGATTTATTATTATATAGCACTATTATATAAAAAAAAAAAAAATCTACGTCTAGCACGGAGACATCGTGTCCGCAGGGTGTCCGGACACGAAGCGAACATGACGCCCATGTCCACGCACGATGTCTCCGTACTGCACTGAGACACTTTTTTTTTCTTCCAGATACCTAAGCATTTATTTCTATTGTGATGCTGTGAATGGTGGAAACAATGTTGAGCATTGGCCTTTTATGTTTTCGCAATATTTTGTTCATAATAAAGGTGTTAAACTCTTTGGTTTTACGGTATATTTGTTTATTTGATTCTTGTCGTCTCTTCGCCTCAGTGTCTAAAGAGAGATTTTTGACCAAAAAAATCTCCGTCCAGCACGGAGACACCGTGTCCGCGGGGTGTCCGGACATGACGCGAATATGATGCCCATGTTCGCGCACGATGTCTCTGTGCTACACGAAGACACTTTTTTTTTCTTCCATATACCTATGAATTTATTTCTATTGTGATGATGTGAATGGTGGAAACAATGTTGAGCATTGGCCTTTTATGTTTTCGCAATATTTTGATGTGAATGGTGGAAATTTTGGCCTTTCAGTGTCTAAAGAGAGATTTTTTATTGTACCTAACCTTGGGACAATGTGAATGGTGTTATTCATAGTGTGAAGATGTAAACTTAAATGAATGCAGTCAGGACTTGTTTAAGAGTGAATAGTAAAAGCTGTTTTTCAAGAAACCCCATGTTCTGATTTCATATTTATTGATTTCCCTTAGATTGCCAATTTTTCCGAGTGGGGACAGGGGGTTGGAGCGGGGGACTACAAGGCTGTAGCTATTTCTCTCGGTTAAAGGTTAATTCATGCCAATCACGTTGCATTTGCTGTGGCATCATATCACAACTGCTCTTTGACTTGCACATTAGAATTTCTTTTGTTCAAATTGAATACAATAAAGATGTATTGTATTGATTATAAATCGTGAAGAAGAAAAACCCAAAATATATACTTCAGTTGTCCTTATCTTTATGTGTAAAGCTGGATACATAAGTTGTAGGCACAATGAATTTCTTTAAGTTGATTGTATGTTGTTTTCTACCATTTATAAATTTCTTCTGCAAATGCCATTTGATATGAAATTTGGTAATGGTTGTATTTTTATTTTTTAACAGACACCAGCTGAAAGAGTCAAAGCCAAGATGAAATTGCAGCTTTCAGAAACCGGTAATTATCCTAATTTTCTGTTTGTAATTCGTTTGTGTATACGAGTCTCTGATGCTTTCAACACATATCCTTCTAATACCTTCTGCTGCTGGATTCAAACAATGTCAAATGTTAGATTTGTAGTTTGTCCCTTGAACCACCCTGAGAACAAACTTTGCCTATGTCCCTTTGATTCTGATCCTTTGTTCCTTGTATGTTATCCTGTGAGGATTTTTAGTCATTGCATGCAACTTTAAGTAAATTAGCTGTAGGAAAGATTTGATTATAATCTAGGTTAAAGCGCTACGATGCACAAAAATTCCTTTAGAATATCTCAGGATAAGCAGTAATATATGGGGAAAAAGAGGTACTTAGAACTTTAAGCTCATTGCACCTTGTGTGTACGGTTGGACGAAATGAGGGTGCCAGTTGATAATTCTTTAGTTTAACAAATTACATGTCTTGAGAAAGAGTGAACTAAAATGAAGTCGAAACGATGCAAAAAAATGTGATTGTAATAAGGAAATTTCACCAAGCAATGGAACTAGAGATACAACCAGCTCTGTGGAGTATTTATTGTTCTGTGGATAGAACATCTGGCATGCATGAAGAACATACCATACTTCACAAATAATTTGCTTAAATCAATAGCTTAAACTATGTGGGTATTCTTGCAGCTAATATATTAAAGAGTTGGGCTTCGGCTACAATGTTTATTAGAGTTGTTCAAAAGTGTTTGCACAGATGCACACACACAATTATGATGCTTTGGATGCACAATTATGTGATGAGCCTTTGTGTCACGCAGTGAAAATGCTTAACTTCCCATTCGGCACGGCAAGCACGCTAACAGCTAGGCGCGAAACCTATCTTACCAATAGTGCACTAATGATATATGATCATATGCAGATATTCTCCCTTATATCCTACTCATAGCATGCATGTATGCCAGTTATTCGGGCTTGTCGGCAAAAGAATGAGGGAGAGGGCAGCCTTGAGGTGTTGAACCTCAGGAGCCAACTTGCGATCCGTGAAAGTTGGTATCAGAGCGGGACCGCTCGAGCATGCGGTGTTGTTATAAGACAATGTCGTGTGTTCTTGCAGAGAAAAGATTTTGGGTCGCGGATCGTGTCGGCAAGCTGGTGAGACACAACAAAAGAGGATGTGGGGAAGAAAGATCAAGAGGGGTAGTGTTGCGCAATTGCCTGGGTGCCTTTCAAAGGAGGTTTAGAAGAGCGCACCGTGCAGGGCACAATTCGACGTGCGTTGAAGCGCTGCGGTTCGGAGACCGTCCACCCGAGGAACCAATGCTCAGAGGGGCGGAGGGTGAATGTTGGTATCGGAGGCGGCAAATACGAGTTACTACAGGTTTGGAGGCATGTCCATGTGGAATGGTGCCGTTGTTATCCTTGTAACGAGACGGATGCATGTTGATGTAAAACTCTCTTCTCGCTACGAGGACGTAAGCGAATTCGAATGGGGGAGAATGTCACGCAATGAGAATGTTTAGCTCCCCATTCGACACGACAAACACGCTAACAGCTAGGCGCGAAACCTATCTTACCAATAGTGCACTAATGTTATATGATCATATGCATATATTCTCCATTATATCCTACTCATAGCATGCGTGTATGTCAATTGTTCGGGTTTGCCGTCCAAAGAATGAGGGGAGGGCGGCCTTGAGGCGTTGAATCTCGGGAGCCAAACCTACGATCCGTGAAATTTTGGGTGGCAGTATAAATTCGAGGGAAAGTGAAGGAGGCTAATTGTTGCTCCCTAACAGTATAATTGGGGTTCTTTACTCAGCCAGCTGATGTCGATTGTATCTACAGGAAACCGATTCAAATAAAAACCTCGAATAATGGACCAAAGAAAGAAATCTTTTAAGAAATTGGAAAATATAAAACAACATAATTATGGTTGTCTTGTTGCTGGTAGCCACTTTCATGAAAACTTGATATACTTAAACCTGCTATCCAATATTATCGTTGTATAATCCGTTACATAATATTGTGACACTGATCCAGGAATTGTGCACGTGGAAGTATTTGATAAATCACTCTCCAGGCCGTACTTTTTGTAGGAATTCACAATACATTTTATCTTTCAGTCGTCAGTTTCACCAAAAAATAAACATTGACAACATAAATAGGTGCGACTGAAGATATAATTGCATATTGGAATTTTCTTTCGATATTGTCATTTACAGATGAATTTCTCTAAAATTTACAAACACTTATCTTTAACATTAATCAACGTTTCCTTCACTAGACTTTTTTAGAAAAACAAAATTGTTATAAAAAAGGTTGTTATGTGAATAAGCAAATTTTGACAAAAAAAAATTATATGTTTTAGAATTTATTTATAATCAATTTAAATTGTAAATAAATAAAAATGAGTGATAAATAAGTGACTAATAATTAGAGATTCAACCAAATGTGTGAATAAAAAGTAAATTCCGTATAATGTGTTGAAAATTTAAACTGGTGCTTAAGACGTGTTATTCTTTTATGTAGTCCTTGTTTGGTATACATTCTTTCAAAACTCATTTTCAATCACCAATTCTTTAATAAAATAATATTTTTCATCACATTAATAATTTTTTTTAAATTTTTAATCACATATTTCTCATCAAATACAAAATTATCCATATATAGATTATTTTTTATTTTACCTGTGCCTGAGCTTAGGCAAACATTCCCAATTACTTTTTAACTTTACATATCCGAATGTAGAATGTCAAGGACTAAAGTCCAAAAGGAGCAAATTCTATAGACATGATCAATTCTATGTCAAGGACTAAACTCATTTGGATTTGTTTTACATGAAAATTTTTCATTAAAGTGATAATTTTTTCCACAATTGGAGTGTGTTTGGTGCACATTAAAATGAAAGAATACATTTTTTTGAAGTGATGTGATGAAGAATATGTTGGAAAACTGGAAAAATGGGCTGACTTTGGCACTAGTTTTGAGCGGGACCCGCTTGGCTATTTTGAAAGATGAAAGTTGATTTGTGTTCTCCTCCGTGAGTACATCGAAATCATATACTTACTTGTCAAAAATGATGCTTGGGTGAATGAAAAATTGAAACTCAAAGTATGCCATGTGAAAGGAGTTTATGTTGGTGGGAAAAGAAAAATTTAAGTTTTGTCCCACATAGGAAGTGGATGAAAGTTAAAACCACTTTATAAAGGACTGCACTTTAGAATGGTATAATCATGTGTAGCATAGAGGCTCTCTCCACGCGCGCGCGCACAGGGGGGTGCAAATCTTGGATCGAAATTGACTTCAGACCTTGAACTTGTGTGCGAGCGCGACCTGCGTACACGAATGTCGGACCGAAATGAGCAAACCTTAAGAGTGTCCACGTTTTGCTACATTTTTTAATTTTTTCAATAGACTTTTGGTTTTCCAAAACTGTTGAAACTCCTAAAACTCCAATGTTAATTGCTATGTAGTTATTGAGCAATTATCCTACAGTTAGTCTATATAGTCATCTCGTTTTTCAGTCTGCAGTACACGAATTCTCCTGTCTGCAGTTTCTGTTTCCCTACATACAGTCTCCGTTTTTGCATTTTTTTTTTCCGATTTTGTTCGAGTCCGGTGGTGATATAATTCAGGCACATAGTCAGTTCGCCGGAGTAGTCTCTGCGGTGCTCAAAAACTACTGGTTCTACCGTTGTATCCTGGGAAGCAGACGTTCATATCAATCCTCAAGCACGTACGATGAGGGGACGAATCTGTTTTAAGGAAACTGTGTTTGACACAGGCCTCGGGTTAAAAGTGTTATACAGTTTTAATAACTTCTGGTTGTTCGATTTTGCATTTTGTTGTTCTGCAATTATCTTTTGATTGTTTACTGTAATTTACATATTTTACAATCTGTTATAATATGCGCAAACTGTATTTGTAAATACAGTGTTTAAACTATTCATCAAAAATTGGTATCAAGTTGTAAATCCGGTATCAAAGTTGAAACAATTTTCCTACAAGCTTAAAACAGATTCGGTTATTGTTTCATTTGATTTATTGGATTAATATTAGTTTATTGAAAACTAATATTTTTGTTTCATTTTCAGAAATGACAACCGAACAAACTAACATGGATGTGACACAAACTGTGGCTACTGGAAAACAGGCTGTGGGCTCTAGTTCTGGTGTGGCTCAGACTGTGGCTAGATTGCCAAGTCATGTTGTGAGCCAACCTATGGCTACTGTTCCGGTTAATCATAATGAAAAATCGGAGAAATTCAATGGCTTGAATTTCAAAAGGTGGCAGCAGAAAATGTTATTTTATTTGACCACCTTGAATCTTGTGAGGTTCTTGACTGAAACTGCTCCAAAACTCAATGAGGGTGAGGGAGATGTTCAAGCGATCAATGCACTTGATGCTTGGAACCATTCGGATTTTCTATGCCGAAATTACATTATGAACAGTTTAGCAGATTCGCTGTACAACGTGTATAGCACTATGAAACCTGCTAAGGAGTTGTGGGAGTCTTTGGACCGTAAATATAAAACTGAAGATGTCGGGGCTAAAAAGTTCATTGTCGGCAAATTCTTAGATTATAAAATGGTGGACTCCAAAACTATAATCAGTCAAGTGCAAGAACTCCAAGTAATTCTTCACGAAATTCATGCTGAAGGGATGGTGTTGAGTGAGACTTTCCAAGTGGCTGCAATTATTGAAAAATTGCCCCCCGCATGGAAAGATTTCAAGAATTACCTAAAGCACAAACGAAAGGAAATGAACGTCGAAGAACTGATTGTTAGACTTCGAATTGAAGAAGACAACAAGAGTTCCGAAAAGAAGTTGTTCAATCCTAGTGTTGCTAAAGCCAATGTTGTGGAGCATGGTCAAAGCAGTAAGGCCTACAAAAGTAAGGCTGGGTCATCCGGTGGTAAATGGACCAAGCTAGGACCTAAATGTGGAACCTCTAAAAGGAAGTTTCAAGGAAAATGCTTCAATTGTGACAAAGTGGGTCACAAGTCTTCGAAGTGCAGATTGCCAAAGAAGAAGAAAGAAGCAAATGTGGTTGACTACATGGCGCATGATGTGGCGGAGATGAATCTAGCAGCCGTCATTTCTGAAGTGAACATGGTGGGCTCTAACCCAAAAGAATGGTGGATTGACATCGGAGCTACGAGGCATGTGTGTTTTGATAAAGAACTGTTTGCTGCTTTCGAAGCAATTGAAAATGGAGAGAAGTTGTTCATGGGAAATTCAGTAACATCTGAAATCAAGGGACAAGGCAAAGTGGTTCTGAAGATGACTTCGGGGAAAGAGCTAACTCTTAACAATGTGTTGTATGTGCCGGAAATTCGCAAGAACCTTGTGTCCGGGTCGCTTTTAAATAAGCATGGTTTCCGTATTGTATTTGAGTTGGATAAAGTTATTTTGTCTAAGAGTGGAATGTTTGTCGGAAAAGGCTATGTTTCCGATGGTATGTTTAAGTTGGATGTAATGGTTATTAAACCAAAAATGAATAAAGTGAATTCTTCTGCTTACTTGCTTGAGTCTTCCAATGTGTGGCATGGTAGACTAGGACATGTTAACTTGAATTGTATACCCGCGTTCCATATTGATTCCAAACATAAGTGCGAAACTTGTGTTGAGACAAAATTGACAAGGTCATCATTTAAATCAATTGAACGGAATACAAAACCACTTGATTTAATTCACAGTGATATATGTGATTTAAAATTTGTACAAACAAGAGGTGGCAACAAGTATTTCATTACTTTTGTCGACGATAGCACAAAATATTGCTATGTATACTTGCTAAAAAGTAAGGATGAAGCGATAGAGAAATTCATTCTCTACAAGAATGAAGTTGAGAACCAACTTAACAAGAAAATTAAGGTGATAAGAAGCGATCGAGGTGGTGAGTATGAAGCACCATTCGCTGAATTATGTGCACAACATGGAATCATACATGAAACCACCGCACCTTATTTCCCGCAACAAAATGGTGTTGCTGAAAGAAAAAATCGCACCTTAAAAGAAATGATGAATGCGATGTTGGTAAGTTCTGGGTTACCTCAGAACATGTGGGGGGAGACTGTGTTATCAGCAAATTACCTTTTAAATAAGGTGCCCCGAAAGAAAATAGAGAAGACCCCTTATGAGTTATGGAAAGGAAGAAAGTCTTCCTATAAATACTTACGAGTGTGGGGGTGTCTTGCTAAAGTGGTTGTCCCAACACCAAAGAAGGTGAAGATATGACCGAAAACTATAGATTGTATCTTCATTGGATATGCTCAAAACAGTAGTGCTTATCGGTTTCTTGTGTATGAATCTAAAATTCCAGATATACACAAAAACACGATAATGGAATCGAGAAATGCTTCTTTCTTTGAACATGTATTTCCATGCAAGTCCAAAGAAGAGACAAGCTCTTCTAAACGGACATGTGAGACTATGACTGAAAATAGTCCGGACCAAGAATTAAAAGATGAGGTTGAGGTTGAACCAAGACGTAGCAAAAGGGAAAGGACAGAAAAATCTTATGGTCCAGATTTTCTGACCTATATGCTAGAAAGTGAACCTCAAAGCTATCAAAAAGCTGTGAACTCATCAGAAGGACCTCAATGGAAAGAGGCCATTCAAAGTGAAATAGATTCCATTTTGCAAAATCATACATGGGAGCTAGTGGATCTTCCTCCAGGAAGTAAACCACTAGGCTATAGATGGATTTTCAAACGTAAAATGAAAGCAGATGGATCTATTGAAAAGTATAAGGCTAGATTGGTAATAAAAGGTTATAGACAACGAGAAGGCCTTGATTACTTTGATACATATTCTCCAGTAACGAGAATAACATCTATTAGGATGATACTTGCAATTGCTGCTCTACGAAATCTTGAAATACATCAAATGGATGTTAAGACTGCATTCTTGAATGAAGATTTAGATGAAGAAATCTATATGGAACAACCCGAGGGGTTTTCATCTCCAGGGCAAGAAAATAAAGTTTGTAAATTGGTGAAGTCGTTATATGGCTTGAAACAAGCACCAAAACAATGGCACGAAAAATTTGATAATGTCATGATGGAGAGTGGATTTAAAATCAACGAGTGTGACAAATGTGTTTACGTTAAAGACACTGGAAATAGTTATGTCATTTTATGTCTTTACGTTGACGATATGCTTATTGTTGGTAGTGACAATAAGATGATTAAATACACTAAAGATATGTTAAATTCGAGGTTTGACATGAATGATATGGGTTTAGCTGATGTTATACTTGGAATCAAAATTTCAAGAACATCAGATAGGCTTGTTCTAAACCAGTCACATTATGTTGATAAAATTCTAGAAAAGTTCGGTAAGGATGATACTGAAATGGCTAGAACACCGATAGATACAAGTCAACATCTATCCAAAAACAAAGGTGAAAGTGTATATCAAGTAGAATACTCGAGAGTTATTGGGAGTCTGATGTACTTGATAAGTTGTACAAGACCAGATATAGCCTACACAGTGAGTAAACTGAGTAGATATACGAGTAATCCAGGAGCTGATCACTGGAAAGGAATAGTAAGAGTACTAAGGTACTTGAGATGTACACGTAATTTGGACTACACTATACTAGATATCCAGCGGTCATTGAAGGATATACGGATGCAAATTTGATATCTGATATAAAAGACTCAAAGTCCACGAGTGGATTTGTGTTCACATTGGTAGGTGCAGCTATATCCTGGAAATCCTCTAAACAAACTGTGATAGCCAGATCCACTATGGAATCTGAGTTTATAGCTTTAGATAAAAGTGGTGAAGAGGCTGAATGATTGCGCAACTTCTTAGAGGATATTCCAAGATGGTCAAAACCTGTGTCAGCAATTTACATATATTGTGATAGTCAATCAGCAATTGGAAGGGCACAGAGTAACATGTATAATGGTAAGTCTAGACATATATGTCGTAGACACAATACCATAAGACAATTACTCTCAACTGGAGTTATCACTGTTGATTATGTAAAATCAAAGGATAACATTGCGGATCCACTAACCAAAGGGTTAAATAGAGAGTTCGTTGAAAAATCATCGAGAGAAATGGGACTTAAGCCTTTGAATGGATAAGTTAATACAAAGGAAAATCCAACCTAGTTGACTGGAGATCCCAAGATCTAAGTTCAAAGGGACAACCTAATTGTAAAGACTTAATAGAATCATTGTGGGGGATATTACCTCACGTCCATTCCTATGATGCACAGTGATGCTCGAAAGATAAAGGATAAGCAATAGGCTTTTAATGATTCTTATGTGTCGAAAATTCGAGCCAAGTAACGTGGATTACTTGTAATGAGAAATCACCTATGTAAGAGAGAAATGGGGTCGCTTCTAAGGGAGTTGTGTGGGGTACAATTCTTGTGAACTCTCACAGAACCAGGCATATGTTCATGGCCAAAACGAACATAATAATGAGAACGAAAATGTATTAGGAAGAATCATGTGTGGAGTATATCATCGTTTACATAAACGGCAGAACAGTTCAAGGACATCGCGTCTACTGGTCAGCCAGTAAAGTAAATATGCTTTCACAAGGGAAGGTTCAAGGGGTAACTCCTACTTATCCTATGCAGGTTTCAACTGTTGAACTATATCACCTAGTCTTCATGTGTCACATTCATGTGTCGCTTCCTATTTTCATTCATGTGGGGGATTTAGGGGTGGGCGTAGATTGGGTTGGGTCGATTTTTCCCCCAACCCATACCCAACCCAACATGGTCGGTTTGACATAAATTCAACCCAACCCAACCCATGTAAAGATTGAAACCCAACCGAACCCAACCCAACCAAATGTCGGTCGGGTTGGGTTGGTCGGGTTAGGTTGGGAGTTGGGACGACCTATGAACAAACATTAAAGCCACCAAAGTACTAAATTTAAAGCAACATTAATATATTGCGTTAAAGAGAGATGTAATGGAAGATAGATCTCATCCAAAATCACAACCAATGTTGATGATTTGGTGAGACGACGCCCGCCGCGTGAGAGAGATGATGGAAGATATGTTAGTATTTTTTTTTGTCTCTCACTTTTTTTTTACCGGGTCTCTCACCTTTATTCTATTTTAGTTTGGCAAAGTTTTTTAGTTTTTTAATTAGTGGGTCGGGTTGGGTGGTTTTTGTTGGGTTGGATGGGTTAACCCACAACCCAACCCAACCCAATCAACTTAACCTTGCCATCCAACCCAACCCAAGAAAAAAATGGAAAAAATCGACCCAACCCGGTCGGGTTGGGTTGGGTTGGGCGGGTTTTTGCCAACCCCTAGGGGGATTGTTGGAAAACTGGAAAAATGGGTTGACTTTGGCACTAGTTTTGAGCGGGACCCGCTTGGCTATTTTGAAAGATGAAAGTTGATTTGTGTTCTCCTCCGTGAGTACATCGAAATCATATACTTACTTGTCAAAAATGATGCTTGGGTGAATGAAAAATTGAAACTCAAAGTATGCCATGTGAAAGGAGTTTATGTTGGTGGGAAAAGAAAAATTTAAGCTTTGTCCCACATAGGAAGTGGATGAAAGTTAAAACCACTTTATAAAGGATTGCACTTTAGAATGGTGTAATCATGTGTAGCATAGATGCTCTCTCCACGTGCGCGCGCAGGGGGGTGCAAATCTTGGACCGAAATTGGCTTCAGACCTTGAACTTGTGTGCGAGCGTGACCTGCGTACACGAATGTCAGACCGAAAGGAGCAAACCTTATGAGTGTTCACGTTTTGCTACATTTTTTAATTTTTTAAATAAACTTTTGGTTTTCCAAAACTGTTGAAACTCCTAAAACTCCAATGTTAATTGCTATGTAGTTATTGAGCAATTATCCTACAGTTAGTCTATATAGTCATCTCGTTTTTCAATCTGCAGTACACGAATTCACCTATCTGAAGTTTCTGTTTCCCTACATACAGTCTCCGTTTTTGCATTTTTTTTCCGATTTTGTTCGAGTCCGGTGGTGATATAATTCAGGCACATAGTCAGTTCGCCGGAGTAGTCTCTGCGGTGCTCAGAAACTACTGGTTCTACCGTTGTATCCTGGGAAGCAGACGTTCATATCAATCCTCAAGCACGTACGGTGAGGGGACAAATCTGTTTTAAAGAAACTGTGTTTGACACAAGCCTCGGGTTAAAAGTGTTATACAGTTTTAATAACTTCTGGTTGTTCGATTTTGCATTTTGTTGTTCTGCAATTATCTTTTGATTGTTTACTGTAATTTACATATTTTACAATCTATTATAATATGCGCAAACTGTATTTGTAAATACAGTGTTTAAACTATTCATCAAAAATTGGTATCAAGTTGTAAATCCGGTATCAAAGTTGAAACAATTTTCCTACAGAATATGTGGTTGAAAAAAAAGGAAAAATTATTGATGTGATGAAAAATATTATTTTATTGAAGAATGTGTGGTTGAAAATGAGTAGAAGAATGAGAATGAAAAAAATAATGTGGGACAAACAAGGGCTTGGTTATAAAATCTGTTTCTATTACCAAAAAGTAAAAAAAAAATTCTAAAAAATTAATTTTTCATCAAACATGGAAATTGTCCATTAAATTGAATTTTTTTTTATAATTTGCTTATGAAATTTGTTTCCATTGGAAAAAAAAAACCTGGAATTGCATTTTCCCACCAAAATGGTGAGAAAAACAATTCCCCAAATTTGAGGAAAATAGGCGCATGGTGGGCAGCCATGGAAAAAACTTCGCCTAGAAAATTTTATTGTTCAAACATGCCAAAACCGAGAACTTGAAAACTCCAGGGAAAAAAATCACAATCAAACAGGCACTTAATGAAAAAGTGCTCATTTACCCTCCCCATCTCCATCTCTCTTCACTTAGCATGCTAATAACCTGTTTTGTTGAGATAAAAAAGGGTAATAGTTTTGTGTCTTGTTTTTGTTTTGTTTTTTTTTAATAAAAATTAACTTATTTTGAAAGTAAATATTAAAGTAATTCACTTACTTTTAACTGTTGAGTTTTTGGTAAAAAAAAAAAAAATCATCCCCAGCCTACTCCTTGCACAATCAATCCCTTTCGACCTATCGTTTATGTGTGATATCAGTAATTAAAGACATTTTATCCACTTTATCCATAAAATTCATATGGGAAGTACATATTTTAATGTGTCAAATGCACTGATGGTCACCTAATTTTAGCGGAGATGCATTTAGGTCACTCGTCTTCAATTTGGCGCAATTAAATCAATCAAGTTGTCCAAAATTGACTTGTAAATCTAGTCATTTTATACATAGATCTGCCAATTAACCAATGTAATATACTAAGCGTGTGTTTGTTACTCATTTTTCCAAGAATGAGAATGAGTTTTCTTGCCGCTGCTAAATCAAATTCAAATTAATCGTGAGAAGGAAATCAACTTTGTCAGGCAAGTGGAGCCCAACCAACAAATCTATTTTTTTTTTCTAGAAATGGAGAAAAAATGGGCAGCAAACAGGGTGTAACTTGAAAAATTAAAACTAACGTGACTACCCGTTTGTCTACGTCACAACAACACAAGTTATGTATATTAATATCTAAAAAAAACGTATAAACTCAAATAACAATTTTACACATCCACTATCATTATATTTAACATTGAGATCAACATGTTTCGTTAGATAAATTGGACAATAGTTCAAAAAGTGATCGGATCTACAAGCAGATAGAAGTCAATTGACTTAATTGCACCAAATCGAAGATCACAACCAAATTTGTAAGTAAATCGAAATTATGATATGATTGCACAAAATTGAAGACTAGTGACTTGGATGCACCTTCACTCAAAGTTGGACAACCCATGTTGTGCATAACTCTATTTTAGTAGGAGATGTACCCTTTTTTAGCCTCATTTTGATAAGAAGATTTATTTTGGAATGAATCATGTTAAGTGTATATTTCTAGATTTACATTTTCTTTGACACTGTGTGGGAGTTCAAAAAGTTTTGGGCACGAAAAATGTATTTTTTTTTAAACCGTCTATTACTCCTCATTTTTGAGGCTCTAGAAAGAGGCACCATGTAGCAAGTCACGTAAGCGAAAAGTCAAATAATGACCATATGATGTCAAAATATAAAGAAATCAAACAAAATCGAGGCTCCTCAAGGTCTTAACCGAGGCTCCTCAAGTGCCTAGCCGAGGTGCCTAAAGAGTGCCTAACAGAGGCTCCCCAAAATGCTAGCTGAAGTGCCTAACCGAGGCTCCTCAAGTACCTAGCCGAGGTATCTAACGAGTCCCTAACAGAGGTTTCCCAAAAGGTTAGTTGAAGTGCCTAACTGATGCTCCTCAAGTGCTTAGCCGAGGTGCCTAACAGAGGCTCCCCAAAAGGCTAGCTGAAGTGCCTTGCTGAGGCTCCTCAAGTATTTAGCTGAGGCTCCTCAAATAACTAGTTGAAGTGTCTAATGTGGCTCTTCATAAATGAAGTCCTATGGGCCTAACCTTGATCCATTAATCACTTGGCCCATCTGCATCAACATTTCTCTATAAATATGTAAGTTTCATTCATAATAAGGGACGTTCTCTTGCATTCTCTTTACATCTTTTGTTCGGCCGTTGATCGGCGGCCTTTGCCTCCTAACGGGGTGCTACGTGTGCAGGTGATGTCCACGTGGAGGGGACGTGGTGGGATTCTGTTGAGTTCATTTTTTGGGGTCAACACCGTCCATTATGTGCCGATACGTGACATAATGTCAAAAAAAAAATGTAAAACAAGACGTACATGTAGCATGATTAATTTTGAAATAGTGATTTTTGAAGAATTTGTAATTAAACAAGAAAACAAATTCGATATACTTGTAAAATTATTTTATAGGAGAATGTGTGGTTGAAAATCAATTTTCATAAAAATGAGGCCAAACATAGCTTTATACCTTCATTTTGTTCGTTAAAAGTTATCTGCATCCTCGATCATCTTCTTGACTAACTACAAGATTAATCAAATTTTGATTGCTCACAAAGACCATAGATTGGGGACTGTTTGTGTCATTAAGTAACTTATTTACTCATAAGTAACTTAGCCTTCATTTGCATTTACTCTCTCTCTCTCTCCATCAACTCAAGTCACTTCTCCATCAACACGCTCAAACACACACTGGAGTTCACAGATTTCTCAGATTCAGCAGCAATTATTTGCAATACAAAAAGCTTATAGACCAGATTAACAATGGCGAAACCAAACCATCGCAAGCCACCAAGTGGACGCACAAATTTAGCCTCGTGCATAGTGGCTATAATCTTCCTAATGTTCATAGCCATCGTTGTTCTTATCGTGTTCTTCACTCTGTTCAAGCCCAAAGACCCCAAAATCTCCGTAAACGCCGTCCAGCTCCCTTCCTTCTCGATCTCTAACGGGACCGTCACCTTCACATTCTCACAGTACGTCACCATCAACAACCCTAACCGCGCTGTTTTCACGCACTACGACAGCTCACTGCAGCTTCTATACGCCGGAACTCAAGTGGGGTTCATGTTCATCCCCGCCGGAAAAATCGCCTCCGGCAAGACGCAGTACATGGCCGCGACATTTTCCGTTAAGTCATTCCCCCTGTCGGCTAACCAGCCGGAGAGCATGAATTCGGGACCCAATGTGACTGATGGGCTGAGTGGATTCCGGGTCGGGCCTGCTATGGAGATTGAATCCAGATTGGAGATGGCGGGTCGGATTCGGGTCCTGCATTTCTTCACGCATCACGTGGAGGTGAAATCTGAGTGTAGAGTGGCCATTGCTGTAAGTGATGGATCTGTTTTAGGGTTCCACTGTTAGTGTTTTTTTTTTTTTCGTTTGTAATTGCCATTTTCCTTTCTTAATTAATCATTTACTTTCGTGTGTGTTCAAGAAAGTGTACAAAAATGAATTTCAGACACATTTAATCTTGGTTTATGGTGCAAGTACCGAATTTTTATAACGAATCTTTTACACTCCACGTGGGGACCATAAATCGAAATTTTTAAATAAATGTGAGTCCGCTCGCACTTGAGAGGGGCAACTCATTCGGTAAATATATATATATTAATCCTTTAATCTTTGTGTTTAACCGTGCTTAAAAGTGACATTTTTCATTTTTATATGAAAGATGTATTTAGCTTTTCTACTCTGGCTCCTTTTGGATTAGTTGTAGAGAATAGAAAAAGGTAAAAGTTTGAGCCTTAAATGGAAGTTTTGCTGGAAAGAAGCCGGAAATCCTGCGTGTAAGAAAAATCAAGAATGATAAATGGGATCAAGTCATGGGCAATTTGCAGGCTATTTGTGCCAAATTTCAGGACAATTCGGTGGTCCTGTGGTGGTCTTGTTGTGGTGGAGGACTGAGGGGGACAGAGGTGGTGAGGACTTTGTCTGAGAGGACAATTATTTAGCTCTACTTTCTTGGGATTAGAGTAGGGAATCTTTTTGACTTCTACTCGGAACTGCATGTTTGGCTAGCTTAAAAAATATACTTATAAGTAGATAATAGAGTTTTAAACATAAACTTTTTATTTATAGTGAAGATTGTTTACTGTAAAAAAACAATGTTTGATAAAATGATAGACAAACATGGGCTAAAATTTTCATTTTCATTCTTCTACTCATTTCAACCACACATTTTTCAATAAAATAATATTTTTCATCACATCAATAATTTTCCTTCTTTTTCAATCACATTCTTCATCAATATATTATTCCAAAATACATTCTTCCAAAATAATGTGGCTGAAACACACCAATAATTTACTCTCATTTTTTTTACACTTACAATTAAGGGAAAATAATTTATTATATCAAACTACCTCGTCCATATATTGCACAAGTTTATATATAAGCCCTGTTTGACAACCATTTTTACGAAAAAAAAAAAATTCTCAAACTTATTTTCAACTACACATTCTTACAATAAAATATTTTATACATAAATCCAAACAAATTTCTTACTTTTAACTACGATTCTTTAAAAAAATTACTATTTCAAAATTCATTTCTTTCAAAAAACATTCTTTTTAATGGTTGTCAAACATTAGCTAAATTACATTCACACCAATAATGTAAAAGTCAGCCTCAGCATTGACTCAAAAAATAAAATAAAAAATGAAGCCAAAAACTTGAATCAAGATTTTAACGTGAATTGGCGAGATTTTGGGTTGAATTGATATATTTAAAACTAAACATGCTGGTTCTCGTGTGATTTTAACAAATTTTTGGCCTTTAATCATACCGTTTCTTTTCTTTTATAGTTGAACCGATTGGTCCGACTCTAATAACATGGGTAGAGACTCAAATACGATACACCACTAATTGCATCCAAGAAGAGAGGTGACGGTACTTTTTAAAGGGTGAGGATGTGATTGATGTAAATTCTTTGAAGATATATTTCGTGAGTAATGATTTTTTTTTTAAAAAAAAAAAACTTGTATGGTCCAAAAGTTGAAAAAGTTAGGAGTCAAATTGTAAAATTATTTTATTTGTTGAAAATGAATTTTTAAAAATATGTACCAAACAGGGATAAATACATATATTTCTTGAAATCATGAAGAAAGAGGAACAAAATAGCTTTCCTAACTAATAACGTTTTTAAATTTACAATGAAATAGAAGTTGAACATAATGACCTCAAGTAGAAGGCTAAGAGAACAAACAACAAATCATAATGATACATCGATGGCATCGAGAATGCTCACAAGTTTGGTCAAGCAGTCGAGCATAGGTACATATAAAACGGGGTAAAGATCCCTACGATGAAATATCAATAAACCAAAAGATACCTCATTTGTAATAATGAACTTTTGACTCGAGATTCAGATCAGGTCGCCACCACTGGTGAATACCATGAGCATCTTTGAAGTCCTGTGACGGAGTGCGATTAACCGTCAGATTTGCTGAGGGAATAAGGTGCAGTGGTTCGTCCGACTCCTTCTTACCCATTGCATTCAATAAAAGACTCCCAATAGAGTGTTGGGTTGCCAACCTTTCGATACCTCCTATCCCAATTTCCTCCATCTTTTTTCGGTGTTCAAAGTACCCTATGTACTCTGAGCAAATGTGATCAGCCGGGTTGACAAACAGACATGGCAACCAATTCGACAGGGAAACAAATGAATCTGCCAACCGATTGTTCGTGTTCTTATGTTTCATAGCAAAAGCAAGTCCAGCAGTAATCACACTGCCCGCAATTCTAATCCCGTGTTTCACCTTTTTATTTTTGATACCCTCGATTGGGGCCGAAAAGAATGGAGGGTTAAACAAGAATGCTTCAAGAAAGACGCCACTCTTTGCCATATTCTTCCCAGAAAGCATTGCCATGGCCGACCCAAGTGAATGGCCAGCTAACCAAACACCACAATTTCCAAAGGTGGCCACCACGTGTCGGACAGCTTGTATGGCTATCTCAAAGCGAGATGTCCCGTGAAGACCATTTTGAATAATGTGAATGTCCAATTCGAGGTCTCGTGAAAATGCATCCCCTTTGGTAATAGTGCCTCGAAAAACGATGACATACCGAGGGGCTTGTTGTGCTGAAAGGCAATTGCTTGATGCAGTGCAACTGAGTTGATAGATAGCACCAAAGATGGAAGAATCGGCATCATCAATAAGTTGTCTGTATAGCTGAAAATTGAAGAACTTCCACCAAGGAGGGGCAAGGGCTTCAGTTCCTTCGCGCTTCTCCTGTCGATCCCGCTCCAAAATATAAACACTCTGAACTAAACTAGCTGAAACAGACCTTCGGTGACTGGCATTTGTCCTGCCAAAAACAGCGCAAAGGATCAGGCGCATGTTTATCTAATCTTAAAATTAATTTAAATAAGTAAATAAGTTTAAATAAACATGTTATGTTGATGAAAGTTTGAAATAAGTAAGTTAATTATTTTGAAAGTAACTCCTACCTTACTATTCAAATAACTTCTTTCACTTAAAAAGAAAAAGTAACTTATTCAAGCATGTCCGGAATAAAAGCTACCGAAAAGTATAAGTATTAAGCTTAACCAAAAGTGCAGCAAGTGTTTAACTGAAACTATTTTCATTCTTAACACAGACCTTCCTTGGGATGAAATTTTGAAAGAGCAACTCGCAGGCATAGGAGATTATTTTCTTTACAAAAAGTAAATTTATCTCAGACTGAAGAAAAAATGCCGCTTTATGCAAGTTATGTCAAGAATTTAATATAAAAGGAGATTACTTTTAGATTGTGTCCTTAAACATTGTGATGCAATCATATCACATCTCAACTGGGCATGTATCTTTCTAGGCTTTCACAGTTTTCATTTACATATTTATTGAATATTTAAATGATACCATGAGCACTTTAGGGCAATCCTTCAGATAAGTTTTCAATGTGTGCCGTATTTGCAGCGTAATAAATCCCCAGATTATTGATCATTACTTGTATGTTTATTCAGTTGAGTATATCAGATTCTTAAATGCAAATTGAACATATGATACCGGGAAGACAACTCTATAATCCATATCCTTGACATCTCAGATATTCGAAAACATCATTGAGCAAGTGTCATACCAGTCAACTGTTGTCAGATGCAAGGGTCCTGAGCGATCGAAATTTTCCCTCTCCAAGCCCATTATTTATTTTTATCTTTGTACTTTTCTCTCCTCAGATCTGCACATAATTATATGAAAAGATGTCACGAGCATTCTAGTCTAGTATACATTAAAAATCAACATAATTACAAGGTCGAGTCAAATCATAACGAAGAGAGGAGGGCAATATCATCGTATTACTTCAAATTATATATAAAATAACAGTTATCAATAAATCAAGTCTTATTTCCAAATAAACGTGAAGTTGGCCACATCAAAGTTTTTCTTGCAACTCAGTTCGACCAACGCTATTATCTACTCAAAAGTCTAATGAAATCTAACATCTTGCGATCAAACCTCTCTCTTTTAAATTGTTCAACTAGCCCCATTGCTCTGTAAAATAGTGCTCTTTAGGGGTACGACGAAACATATGACAAGCCATCTAAGTTGTTCTTCCCTTAATTTATACATGTTGGCGTATATTCCCATTTCTTATTTTATCTTTTGTAATATGATATATTCTTCTTAGCCTCCATTTGGGAAGAAAGTATAAACAATTTAATAGATAGGAGAGTAGTGAAATAAGTAGATATAACTAAGGATGCGTGTTCGTGTCCAATACGTATCGTATCTCCAAAACAGATGTCCAACACGCAATGTGGTTTATCATATGAGAAAAGTTCTACGAACTTCATGTCGAATTTATTTTACATACACAACACAGCAGATGTCCAACACGCAATGTGGTGTATCATGTGAAAAGATCTATGAACTTCATGCCATTTTTTTTTATATCTATTATATGCAATTTTAACATAACAATTAGCTTCTCGTCAATTTAAAAGATTTTAGACTGCACTGACAGGCTACAACAATCAAAACTTTAAAAGGATTGATTTTATTATTAGAAAATAAAATTATAAAAATAACAATATCACATATAAATGTAAAGAATATATCCTACTTTTTTGAAAAATCAGTTGTCTGCTTCTAAGTATTTTTCAATGTAAAACATAACCTTTTTTGGGATTCAAAACGAAACATTATCCTAGCAGCATTTTATTTACCTAATTTTTTAACCACCTATTTTCCATCAAATCACCATTTAAAATGCATTCTCCAGTCAATAATGTGCTGGGTCTTAGTGAAATATTTTGCAAATAACCCAAAATGAATGACTTACGTCATCAGATTACCTAAGTCAATTTCCAGATGTATCACCACCAACTTCACCGACGGCCACCGACACCAAGAAACTATTTTCATCATATCAATTGAACCCGGTAAATGAAAATCAATCTTTCATGTAAATAATTTCTACAGAAAAAAAGTTATCGTCCAGACACACCGAATATCAAATACAACTACTAAACAACCAACGGCAAAAACACAAACACAAGATTCATAATTAATATCTTGTACCAAAAATATGTACAATAAAAAAACTCAATAATTCAAGAAAAATAATTAAGCATTGCATGCATTACCAAATTAATTTCAAGTAAAAAGTTACCTTCAACAGAATGTTGATTTGCAATTGAATGGAAGATGAGATCTAAAGAGATTGGTGTAATTTATTTTATTTATTTTTTGTGTATGATTTTCTCTTTTCTCACTCTAGGGATTAGAGAGAGAAGAGAGTTTAAGGGGAGTTGAAGTGTCTTTGTCAAACTTTGATAAAAGGTGTTTTTACGTAGTTTATTGTTGCTTTTGGGGGCCCACCATACCCCTCTCGTAAATAAAATAGGAGTGCTAGCTGTCCGATTTTACCGATTTTTGACAATTTTTCAAACCAAATTGTTTAGACCGATTTAAGAAAAACTTAAACCTAAACCAAATCATTTTGAACGGTTTGAATTCAATATATATTTATATTTTACTACCAATAAATATAAAACAAACTAAATATATCTACTACAAGTTTAAATATCAACTAAATCAAAGTGAAATCACAATAAACTAAAATATAGTTTTTTGTTTGCCATTTTAGGCTAAGACTTTACGATAACGTTACAATACAAGTCTACTAAATTATATATAAAGCCCAAAAAACATAATGATGTTCTATAAGACCTCGTGATCATTATATTTGAAAAACAAAACTACTGATTAGACAGAGAAAATAACCAACAATAATAATAAATCAATTGTTTATAATATCTAAACATAACAATTACACAAGTTTACTGTTGTATATTGTTACGAATTCAGTTTCTCACATATACTCAAACATCAATTATTGTCACACATGATTCATAGTCTCCATTGTCAAATAAATGCTTTCGTTACATCATCATAGTATTGAATACTAGATAGATAAGAGAATCTTTAAAAATACGGTAATAGAAAATATATGTCACAACTTTCATTGAATCATCAAATGCTTTCACTTCATTTAAATATTGGTGTATCACTATAAATTCATTCTTAATTTGCAACCAATTCTTTTCGCATATACAAGTCTCAACCATTCTTGCACCTAATAAACTTCTAAAGGAAACAAGTATCCGACCTCCAATTGAGAATGCAGACTCAAAAGCAACTATAGAAATTTGAATTCTGAAGAGGAAAAAAGTTTTTGATAGATTATGTTAGTTTTTAGATTATTAGATATAAATTAGAATTATGTGGTAATAATAATATATATGTAATAGAAAATTATAAATTGACAAAAATACACACAAATGACAAAACTATTGAATTTTACATATTTGGATGAATTTTTTTAAAAAATTATTATTTTTATTTTTATATATTTTTTCGCCGGTCCGGTTTGGTTTGGTTCAAAACCATTTCGTTGACGGGTTCACGTGGCACCAAACTGACGGTTTCTAAAATGCAGTTTCGGTTCGATTTTTCGATTTGACGATTTTTGCTTACAGCCCTGAGATAAAGGGAGTTGACATATATAGCACTAGAACTTCTGAATTGAACACTCTTCTTGTTTATAATAATTGATAAATCAACCAAAACAATATTATCTAACCTAGGGGTGATATTTTTTCCGAAAATCGTTGGAACCGGACTGGAATCGAATAGTTATGATCGGTTCGATTCCAATTTCTTTATTAAATGGAACGGTTTTGGGACCATGCATTGAGAATCAATTGGTTACGACCATATTCTTAGTATTGCTTTAAGAACCAACGGTGAACTCGGTTCTTTCTAATTTTCTTTTTGTCGATATATTGCTTAGATATTTGAACATTAGATCTAAAATTATTTCACGCCAAAATTTCACTTTCCATATACATTTTTTTTCTTTTACAGTAAAACTTAATAAGTAAACTAAAATTATATTTTAAAAAATTTATAAATACTGTACAAAAATTCATATTTTTAAGCTTTAATGCAATCCTAATAGGGAAAAGTGTATTTTTAGTTCAATCTTTCATAAGAATTCAAATTTATCGTTGTTACCAAAGTGGTCGATCAATGGAATCAAGATCTTCTCCTTGAAGATTATTGAAGATAATCAGACTATAAATACTACATACATTTTTTGATATATATTGTTGTATGAATTGTCTTAAAAATTAATTTTTTATCTAAACTTTACAGTTTATATTTTGTTTAATAATTTATCATTTTTATGCACTTGTTAATTGATCTCGAGTCTTAAGAGTTTATTTTTTATTGTTGCCTTATTAAATTGATTTTTATATTATTAGATTACAAGAATAAGAGATAATTGCAGGAAAAGTCTCAAACCTTTGAAATATTAGCAGACTTTCCCCAGACCTTTGATTTATTGCAACTATCACCCCTAACATTTTCAAAACTCTGCAGGTGGGGCCATTTTGGATGATTTTCGTCCATAATTCCGTTAGTTGACCAAAAAATTAACTTTGACCACATTTTTAATATTTTTAAATGGGGCAAAAGAGTAACTTTATATTTATTACATTAAAAAAATAAATAAGAAAAAAAAAACACACACCCACTCACTAGTGTCTTCTTCCTCTACCTCCAACCACCGGTGTCTTCTTCCTATACCATATGATTAAAGTTTCAAGCAAAGGCATAAATATTGAAACTACGTTTTGTTCTTGAGAGACTTTCTTAGTTTCATCAACTTGTGCATGGTCATCTTCCTTTTCCTTTTCTTCTTCACACTATCAGCCCAGATACTACGAGAACTCCCACCAACGGTTTCGTCATAGGGTTCAGATCGAATTGACTCAATTGAAGAAGAAACTGGGTGCAGAAAAAACCTAAAAGAAAAGCTCGAGTAGAATTGTGAAGATATGGGAGGATCCAATCTTGAATCCGCTATTTTCCTTTGACAGTAAAGTGTGGTTTGATAAGCTAATATAGTGGTTCGAGGGAATTGGGTAAGCAAATATGGTAGCGGTAATGGAGGATGGGAGATCAATTTCGTTGCATATAAATTCTAGCTTCTCGTGAATTTCTGGAAGATTGAAGCAACCATCTAGAACTAGTGGATATTTAATTTTACGAGTCTATCACTGAGGTAGGGAAGAAGACACCGATGGGTGGGTGGTTTTTTTTCGTTTATTACTTATTTTTTATTTAATTATTTAATGTGATAAATGAAAAGTTACTCTTCGTCCCTTCTTAAATTATTAAAAATGTGGTCAAAGTCAATTTTTTTTATCAACTGACTGAATTATGGACGGAAATCATCCAAAAGAGCCTCACCTGCAACGTTTGAAAATGTTATGGGGGACGGCTGCAACAATCAAAAGTCTGGGAGAATTCTGCTAATGTTTCGAAGATTTGAGACTTTTGCTGCAATTATCCCCAAGAATAATAAGTGATTTTAACTTTATTTTATTTATTTTTAATCTGACAAGTAGTTTAATACTTTCTTTTATAAAATTTTTAATATAAAGAACTAAGCAGGATCGAACCAAAATCGATTCGTTTGATTCTAGTTCATTTCTATTCTGGTTCATTTCTATAGTTAGATATAGAACCAATGGTTCTATATCTAAAATTCTCATTTGTACTGGATTTGATTTGATTTGATTTCCTTCATAACTGAACCAAACCGCACCCCTTCCTATTCTAACCTCTATTGTTTTGGAGGTTTGGATTAAACTATAAACAACAGCGTATTTTGGTATGAACTTTGGAAAGAGGTACACAAGTAGATGCATGGGCGGACCTAGGGGGTCCTGGGGGCATTTTGAGAATTTTTTTTAGTATTATTATAAAATCATGTTTGGTATTAATTGAAATCTAAATTTTAATCCAAATCATAGTTAACAATTAATTTTAATAACATATTTCATGGAATCCATAATTATTTAACTTTTATCAAATTTTACTAAAAAAATTGATTCTAATCTCTACCAAATAGGGACAAAACCACAATAAATTTGAATTTCGATAATATGCTAATTTTAAAAATTCTTCAACGATCGTACGCTAATCGAATTTACAAATTACTTATGTTATCTCGAAACTTATTTCGAAAACTACGTTATTGACATATCGAATAGTCCAAACAAATATCGAAAATAGTTAAAAATACATTAAACGTAAGTTTTAAAAAAAAACGTCTAACTCGCATTCTTTTTTAAAAAAATCAATTATTTCATTAACAATTATTATTTTTGCGATACAAATTTCTCAACGTAATTTTCATCATTTTATTAGAAGATTTTATATGGAATATGACATCAAATCTTTTTTGAAATTTTACATTCGAAAAAGTTATATCCCATGTAAATTTGTGGATGCAAAATTACATTGGGTATGATTTTCTTGGACGTAAATTTTCGATTGTAAGATTTCTCATAACTTATTTGCAAGTTCGATTGTACCTCCCCAACTTTAAAGTTTTGCGTCCACCCTTGGATAGATGAGTAATCAAATCCAAATATAAAAGAACATTTATTGTTGTTTATACTCTATTATAAGGAAATAGAAGAGTCTCTATTTTTTATCCAATCTCCACCATTTTTTTTGGGGGTACATTGTCGAAATTTTTAAATGTACGTGAGCCCCACGCATTATGTGAGAGGGGTAATTCAACATGAGAGGGGTAATCCATCATGTACAAACTATCATATGCAAATGGATTAACCCACGATTTTAAGCCTTCTTACCTCAACAAAAATGTGCGTTTAACATTGCCTGAGAACTATTATTTTAAAACTTTTTAATTCTCATACTTATTTTCAACAACATATTTACACAATTGAGCCCCCATTTTACAACCATTATTTGTCAAAAATAATATTTTGGATTTACATGCAGAATATTTTATGGATCAAGCTACATATACCTAATATTCTACATAATCTTTTACTGAATCGACAAGTGACACCCCCCAACAGAGCCGTCACTTGTCGATTCAATAAAATATTATGTACAACAAGAATAATCCATATTTTATTGTGTGAATGTATGATTAAAACTGAATATATAGATAAAATAGTTTTCAAATATTTTGCACGTAAACCCAAAAAAATTTCATACTTTTTGACCACACAATTTCCAAAAAATCATTATTTAAAACTTCATTTTTCTAAGAATAATGGACATCAGAACAATTAAGCCTTTATTATTAATTGAAAGTGGAAATTAAACTTCATTGAAGTGCCCTCTCATAGCCAGACCTCTTCCTCGGGTTTTGTCACGAATGTGGCACACGACAAAGTATGGTTCTAAGACCACCCTTTCTCATAATTACATTTTTATTCGATCCGTCCCTTCTCAACATATTTAAACCGAATGTTATCTTCAAAGTTTCAACCGTGTACTGGCATTTCTGCAACAAACATTTTCTAAACAAAAAGTATTAAATTTCAAACTGCTAGGGATACAGATTCATGATACACGACAAAGAGGGTCAAGAATTTCATATACACTATTTTCTTGCTATACATACTGCACATTGACCAACAACAGAATCCTTGCTTCATCTCTGAGTTGCGCGAAATGCAGTAAATCCTCAAAGTTAGGAGAGATCTGTGCTGCCATTCCATGTTTTCATTTTTTTCTAGTACAATACCTAATGCTTATCATGACATCAAGCAATTCAACCAGTGAAGTTCAAGAACAGACGGATATCTTCTTTGATCCACAGGGCTATAACTAGTAGTAGAAAGAGTGATCAAATACAGTTGGGGAAAACAAAGCAGGAACAACGATACCTCGACTCAGGTACTTTCACCACTATCTATCGAAAATTTGTTCTGCAGGTATTCGTTCAGAGCTAAGAATTCTTTCAGCCTCATCACTTGCCTCAGCTTGCAGCTTCCATTTCTGCAGACAACCGTCAACAAAATTATCGCGTGGAAATAGTCACAAAACATTTTTCCTCCTGAGGATCGCCTCAGGGGGGTTGGGGGATAAAGTAATAAACATGCCTCCTCAAGGTTTTCAATCTCCATGATTTGCTGTATTTGTTCCGCAATACTTTCCTGCAAAGAGGAATAAGCATGGAATAAAAGCATTGGAGGGGGATCATTCGCACACAATTGTTTTGTACATACCAGGAACTGATATTAAAAAAATTACACACTGCTGGCATTTTGACTGTTTTAAGGTCATGGCTTTGGGGATAGGGATGGTTTATATGCCAAAACACAAATTAGCATGTTTGGCTAAACATACAAAGTTCACTTATATATTTGCTGATGAGTTACAAGTCAGTTCTATTATAAATATTTTTTCTTATCGATCAAAATTACATATAAGTTACTTATATTGACTGCAATGCAAGAGTTACTTTCAAAATAAGCAACTCTTTTACTTAGAAGTAAGAAATTAACTTATCCAAACCCGTTTGGAGACGAAGCAATGGAAGAGAACTTAATGATGTGCCACATACCGTGTTACTCGCAACTTCAGCAGCAAGAACATCAGAATCAAGTTCTACCTCAATTTCTATCATTGAAGAAATCTGAAAAATGAAAAAATTATCATTGCACGAGTTAATGCAGTCATGTAAAGTAGTTCAATTGAGTTTTCTTCCATTTTTGTCTTATTCAACATGGATAGCATACTCTTGCATAGCTTGCAATCAGTTCAATCCTATTCTCAAGGGAACTCTCCAGTCCTTCCCGCACCCTTCTGATTTTACTTCTTTGAGCACTAAAACCAAAGGTAAAAGCTATTTAACATGCAAATAAGGAGGAAGCCAGACTAACTAATAAAATTACAATATTAGAGAGGTAGTGTCTACCGATAAGAAGGTTCTCCAACAGCAACTATTTTGTTCTCCAATTGGCACATACGTGCCAACATCCAAACCTGCAAAATAAAAAAATAACCTAAATTTATTAATGTGCACGAAAGAAAACAGCCTATCATTTACAATTTCATATCAAGAGAACAATTTTACAAACAATTTAAAGCGAACTAAACACCCTTCTCCACAAATTACAAAGAAAGAATATACTTTCATGAAATAAGGGATATTTATGACAAATCATTAAAGGCCTGAATTTCTCAGGCAACAGTTATTCAACAAAACAAATTGTCAAGAAACACTGAATTTTGTACATTTTTGAGGAAGCACTAGTCCTGTCTTTGCTCAACTAAATCAAAGATGAGTCTTATTTTTGGTTTCATTCATAGCTATGAAAGGACTTAGTTAACTCAACGGCTAAACCACAGGCCACAAAATTTCGTATGAAATAACAATCTGACTATAAATAACTAACTGGCCATCCAACAGGGGACAATATGGCGAATGATTACTTTGGTGTAGATATTGTTTATTTGTCTTCTTTAGATATATGAAACCGAATTCTAATAAATAATCAATGAACCAGTGAAGTCACTAAACTCCTGTTTGGACTCTATTATTTTCAAAATACATTTTTCTAAAACTCATTATCAACCACAAATTCTTCCATAAAATAATATTTTACACGCAACCCCAAAATTTTTGCTTATCTTTTAACCACACATTCTCCAAAAATCACTATTCCAAAATACATTTTCTCCCAAAATTACATTAAAATGGAGTCCAAACAGGGGCTAATATTCCAAGAGTACCTCATTCTCAGCAGCTTGCTTCAACTCCTTGATGCGAGACTGAAGTACATCATACTGAGATAACAGCTGCTGCCTGATAGCAGTTACGTCCACTAATTTCTGAGGAAGCTGGCACAGACAAGAAAAAAGATAAAGCATAATGTTAGACACTGCAAATTCTTATGTTTAAAATTTAATAATGAGAGATTTCCCTATCTCATAAGCAATATATTATCGGCAAACTAAACAGTATGCGAAAAAACATTATGTAATAGGAACACATTTAGTTAGCAGATGCCGTATATTAGAATTGAGAACATTCAGCAAAAGAGAACTACCTTGTTTAGACGGGGAAAAATCAAATTGTTCAAAGTTGCTCCAAGGGCAAGTGAAGAAACAGCTGCAACTGAAATTAACTGAGGCAAGCTAGGATCTATCATTCCAGAGGCAGCATCGCCAGTGGCAAATACAGCAATAACGGGAAACAATATAGAAGGGTTCAGTAGGGATGTGCTCCTATCTTTTGTGGGAGCTCTTAGTAATGATGATTCTCGGCCATCCCTATGATTTGTCAGGCACATAGGCTCACCAGGGTAGAAATTTGGGACTCTTGGACTAAACTTCAATGGCCCAACCTCTCGGTAAACATTCGATGGAGCTGCTAGAGCAATAGTCACTCTTTCTCCTTCTTGGGCAGGGAGGTCAACTGTTTGAGTTGCAAACCTGTGTGTTCTTGCCACTCCAGACGGGGTCTCCACCTGTAGATGGGAAAAATGCAAAATTAATCTTAAAACAATCTTGTTAAAATAATTACACAAGAAAAATAAAAATTACCAAAGTTTCAGACTTAAAATAAAATTTGAAAGAAGAAAACATAGTCTATACATAAGTCATGAAGTATTTATTTCAAAAACAAATGATGTTTAAATTTTGATGAAGATTTTGAGATTTAGGGTGTGTTTGAACCACATTATTTTGGAAGAATGTACTCTGAAATAGTAGATTGATGGAAAATGTGTGGTTGAAAAGGAAGAAAAAATTATTGATATGATGAAAAATATTATTTTATTGAAAAATGTGTGGATGAAAATGAGTAGAAGAATGATAATGAAAATTTTAATGTGTACCAAACAGGGGCTTATGTTAATAAAATCAATGCAAGTTGAAAAAAACACGCCTTTACCATACATCACCAAAAATAGAAGAAGTCCAATTATAAAGATCATCAAGCATAATACTGAAATATGTACCACAACGGAGTGAACAGCAGCTGGAATGTTTTGCTTCACTATTTGCAGGAATCCTAGCCGCCTTTTCCACGCAGGAACATCCATGCTGCGTTCGGCAGGAGGAGATCCTTAGAAAAAGTGAATATCCCAGTATCAACAACACACATCAATATACTCTTTTATGACAAACTGAAGCAAAAACTAAGAGAAAATAAGTTCAATTATTGTGGAAGAATATTGATTTTGACAGATGAGCAGTCGCCAACTGTATAAGCTGTTTCCCAAGAATGAAGCAATAACAAGTAATTGCACAACTAGAGTAGATGGATCATAGCAGAAATGCAAATCAAAATGAAGATAACTAACCTAATTTCTTCTGATTCTATAGCAAGGATGACACCCGAAATAAACTCATACTTGTAGCGGCACTTGGAACAAGCAACGATCTGCAGAATTGGGATATCCATGTCAAGTAAAATAAAAATAAGAATAAAATATGCTCAATGAATAAGATATTAACTGGAACACATCCAGAGATGTTGAAACTATTTATGAGAATTCAATAAATTCCATGCATACACTATGTTAAAACTTCTGGTTTAATTTTATGAAGAAGTGCACCCAAAACTTGTTTAATTAAGATAACACGAAAATTGCACAAGTTTTAAGTTTAACCAAGATGGAAGAAATGATGGTAAGAAGCCATTATCTGCAATAATCTACCACAAACTGGTCACTGAGAATGGTTTGTTCTATTTTTCCTTTCCGATAATCCAATTCCACCCAAAGTTGTACTCATCACAATCATGTAGTAAACACTATTAGACACTACTTCTATCATGCCTGAATAGTAAACAACACAATATTTTTGGAATAAAAAGGCATTTTTAGTGATCAGGAATAAAAAAGAAATTCAGCTTCACTCTGAAAATCCTCGAAAAGTGAACATTTGAAATAAAGGGCCTGCCAGTCCATAGTAGTAATCTACCAACCTCTAGAGAGTATTTTTCTATAAATAAGTGCCAATTGTGAAAGGATTTAACACAAAATCAAGATTCAATGCGCATGCCTGAATACCATGCTGCGGTTGAGAAACAGTGGCAGCTATCATACAACTGGGACATCGCACGACCTTACCAAATGGGACCTGCACATTCATCTTCACTGTAAGTTAGTTAAGAAAGAAGCGTACGAGGCAGAAACATGAGCACTGATATTATCACTTCCTAAAATACCACAGTTGCATTTGAACTAACTAGTACAGATGTTTCACAGTTGGGTCACACAAGGTTGCTTTCATCATCTCATGTAAGTTAATTATTTAAAGAAACACTGACTTCGTGAAACTTTAAGAAGGTTTTGTGAGGTCTTTTTTCTTGACATATTGGAATTAGATTCCTTAACATTGTGTTCTATTTTTTTTTTAATATTGTTCATGAGATTGTTATGGTTTACAACTATGGACCTCGATTTGTTTATTTACTTTGGACCCTCGTTTGACCATTTGACTACAAATTCCATAAATTATCATTACCGTCTGCCACCCACAGCGTTGCACACATAGGTAAGTATTAAAGAGAAGTTTCTACCATGTCTTACAGGCATAAACGAAAAGCTACTCACAAAAAGTATCCATAAGCAGCTAAGTTACCTCTTCACCAGGAGACACTCCTACTCGGCAAACAGAGTCAATCATTTTAAGGGCATCCAAAACCCTCAGTGAGGTTGCAAGACCCTTAACTAATAATGTGTAAGTATGTACATCTGGCCTTGACCACATCCATCTCTGAACTGGTATAGCTTTGTTGCTTACAACTGTCTCTCAAATGAAAGTTACCTCAGCATCCAGTACGGAGAAAAATCAACAAGACGAAAAGGAAAAGCAGTAAACTGGAACGAATCAATTTTTTTTTTCGAAAAACGTGGGCAAAAACAAAGTAAATAATTCTCTTGATTTGTGTGCTCAACAATTTGGAAGAAAAATCCATTTTATCATGTTCAAAACTTCTTTCTAGCATTTGGAAGCTAAGCCACACTTTGGTAATCATTCTTTCAAAACCTGTTTTTTCTCATGCTCATTTTCAACCACATATTCTCGCAATAAAATATTATATAAGTAAACCCAAAACTTTTTCCTACTTTTTAACCACACATTCTCCAAAAAATTACTATTCAAAAACTCATTCTTCCCAAAAAATGGCTGTCAAACGAGACCTAATATCTATCACATTTAGGCATTATTATAACTCATTGGTGAAATTAAATTAAAGTCCGTTTTCTTTTCACAAGACAGATTTCAAGAATTTGGAAATAGAACTAAAAGCAAATTCAAAGGAACATTGCTATTGAAGGAAACAACTAAACTATCAAGCAAATAAGGCCAATCTACTTTGTTGCCATCTTCAAATTAAGAAAAGATCCAACGGACCTCCATCACACAAAAGCTCCATTTAAGGATCCATAAACTAAAAGGTTATTTAGGCCACTCAATGTACCAGTGTTTGTTATGGTTTTAATTTTGCCAGTTATAAAAAATGATGTGAATATATTCATAAATCGAAAAAACAACTAAACTAAAATTCAATATACAAAGCACCACCTTCAATCAGACGCAAATATGCATCTGCACTGGTGCGCAAACATACACTTATAATGCACATTCAAAGTTCAGAACTATCTTCTTCAAACCAACAATAAAAATATGAAAAACCAAATTTTGTATCCTCAGAAAGAACCATTCGTCATCATACTCTTGAAATCATAACTGTGAATGTTGAGTTACATGTGCCACATCAGTTAATCTAGTATATAAACCAGACAACTTCTGTAATTGACGCTTTAAAATGAAAGATGTACATGTAAAAATGAATTTGATAAAACAAAATATACACGTTGATTACCTCGTGTAAAAAATTAAGCCTGAGAGAAAGGATGCATTTATTTATTTAAGTTTAGTCTTAAGCATGTCCCGCACAAGAGTGTATTTTTTAACAAAGGCCTAACACGTGCACAACTTAAATGCTGAAGCTTCGCCACTGCATAAAAAGTTTAAATCACCTCCTCTTAGAGCTTACACCATTAGAGATGCGATGTAAACGTCCTGTTTAATCTGTCAAACCTTTATATTTATTTAAATTCAGTCTTGACGTTACATACACATGTTTTGGCATACCTGGGTTGAAGCTGGAACGCATGGCGGAGAAAACAGAAAGTGCCAAATCAACATTTCCACTATCAAGGGCGGCCGAGATAATCAAACGACAATCAGAACTGCTCAAAACTCCACCATTTTTCTTCGTTTTCTCCGCAATCGCATTCAATGCTCCACTAGCATCCTCAGCGGCCGCAATAGCACTTAAAATTTCGCTATCCACCACTTCCGAAACCAATTCTTCCTCAGATGATGATGACACCTCGTTCTTGCCCGAAAAATTAATGAAATTCTTAGAAATGCGAAAACCCTGAAATGTAGAGCGGTTCTTGAAGAGGAAACAGTAATTGTGAAGTGGGGTTGAGAAGTTTTGGGGGAAATAGTGATGGGGAAGGCGGGAGATCCAAGGGGAACAACAACACAAGTGAAGAGTCATTCACTCGTCTATCAATTAGATGTTTTTTTTTTCTGTGTGGAAATGGCAATTCGATTTTGTGAGGGTAGAGTTTTGTGAATTGGTGGAGTATACAGGTGGGAGTGTGGGAGATAGAGATTAGAAATGTGAGGTTGCAAGAAGAAAAATAGTGGTGTGGCGTGGGGCTGGGATAGGGTAGTGATGATGGTGATGGAGGGAGGTGTAATTTTTCTCCGTCACACCCCCATCCGGTTCATACAAATGCTTGCCGCATACACGTAACATTATGTTGGCCAATAGGTGCTGGCCATGTGGCCATTTATGGATAATGCTGCGTACATGTAACATTATGCGGCCTGATAGGCACCCCTCCTATGGACGGCCACGTGGCCATTATGTGAATCATGCTATGTAGCATGATTTATGCTTGCCGAATATTCCCACTTGTACATCAAGTGATGTACATAATGGACGACACCCCTCTCACATGGGAAGTAGAATCCATTGTATAAAATATTTTTTTATTCAAGCGGGTTTCATCCCCCATGTGAGAGGGGTGTACACCCCGATGTAAAATGTGATGTACCCCAAGCATTGCTCATGCTTGCCACACTAGGTAGATTGAGGTGGGCCCGATTTGTTTAAAAATTTCTTAGCTATGCATATGGCAAAATGGTTCGTTGATTCGGGCTCAGCCCGAAAAAAGCCCGAGCCAAGCCAGCGGGCTCGATGGGGGGGCCCGAGCCCCATTTTGGGGGCGACTGCTCGAGCCGAGCCGGCCCGTGAGCAAAAAAAGAAAAACTTGCTTGCAATTTCTCTCTTTTTTTAATATTTTTTCATTTTAGCTGTAATTTTTTATATGTTAATATTTAAAATACGTATAAATTGCACAAATTTAAAATTTTTTTAAAAAAATTAAACTAATTACGAATTTAAAAGAAAAAAAAAGAGTCGGCTCAAGCCGAGCCCGAACCGGCTCGCTAAGGCCCAATCTGCCGAGCCAAAATTTCTCGGTTTGACTCGGCTGAGACAAAAAAAAAAAGAAGGAACAATACATAACTCATGATTTTAAAAATTACGTTTCATAAATAACAAACACATTAAAATATTTTAAAAATCGAGTGGTAAATAAATTTATTAAATATTAAAATATAATATAATATACATTAATTATTTATACTCATGTCATCTTATCTATCACATCATATTACCCTACTACACTACATTCCCTCCACCTCTCTACCGGAAACGGCCATCAGCTCCAGCAATCACTCTTGCGACTTCTCCGGTGGCCGTTCGACGACTCAAAGATTTCCAGGAAATTAAAATTGAAAATCACACCCCCACCTCCATGGATCTACCTACCACCACCCCGTCCTTGCCTCCACCTCCTAGAAAATTATCAGAAAAAAATTTTGTGTTCAGTGTGATTGTCTGTGACTAATGTGACCAAGTGTGCATTCATTGTGACTAACTGTGACCAAATTTGTGTTCAATGTGACTGTCTGTGACCAATTGAATCTTAATTGTGACCGTATATGATCAAATCACAAATCGGTCATAATTAACACAAAATTGGTTACAACCAGTCCCAGTACACACATTTGCTCACAAATGATCACCACAAACTAGCACCACAATCTATTACCACGACCACCTGCACCACCACCCATGCAGATCTTACACTACTATCACCACTGCTACGCAGATCTACAACATACCACCACACAAATGTACTCATCTCTATCACCACCATACTCACCTCTGCCACCAATCTCCTCCCCACCTCCTTTACCTACAGTACAATTACCACCACCAAAATCAGCTCGAACTAGGCTGATTAATCGGACCACCTTGGGCTTGGAATCGATAGTGTTGGTGATAAAGAAAGCTGTGGAAACCCCAATTGAACTGTAGGCAAAAATAAGCCCGATGAGGGCACATCGTATGTAGATATAGGTGATGGCATACATCCAAATGGCAGTGGAGACAGCAGAAGCACCACATTGAGATTGAACTCTAGAGGAACCTCATGTAGGGGGAGATCGGGGACTCCGTCAATGCATGTACAGTCGGAAGCGGTGGAAGCAGCGAGAATGGTTGCATGGCCCATTGACCTCCCGCTAACCCATCTTTTCACTATCCCCATAGCCTACGCTGCTCAGCACTGTCGATGCGTGCACAGCCGTGACTCACCTACGCTGCACATCGCCGCTCCCATAGCCTCTCGTCACTACGCGCGGTGAGACCACCACTACAATATGCATGCTTCGTCGCGCGCACAATGACCTCCATTGTTAACAGGTCATGGTTACTTGTTCAATTGCCGACAGTGAAAAGAGACGAGAGAGACACAGAAAGAGAGATAGTTCTAGGGGTTTGAAATGAATGGTGGGGGATGTGTAGTGTATGTAAATTAGTTTTAATTAAATTTTTTATTAATTATAATTATTAAAATCTAATTACCACCCCATTTCTGAAATAAATTTTTAATCCTCCTATTTTTTGAAAATTAATTTTGAGATGTAGGATTTTTGGTAATTTTTCCAAAAAAAGAACTCGAAGTATTTTTACTCGAGTCGAGTTTGAGCAAAAAGTTTCAACTTGCGATTCGATTCAATTCGGCTCGTGGACACCCCCTATGCAGATCTATTGTTGTGTCTGTGATGACCAAAAAATCGTAGGCCTACGATGCCATTGAATTGAGAATAATTATATTTAAAATACCACAAAGAAATGATTTATGATGATGAAAGTGTTTCGGACTACCTATTTCTCTTTCGGATAATCTGATCATAATTATTCTGAGTCCAAAGATCTCTCTCTCCAAAGATTTCATCGCACCTCCCATATCATCTACATTTATTTTCTTTTTTCTCTTCATCCTCTACACGCCAAGGTTCAAAATTCCTCGGTGCACCACACTCCAGAACATAATCCGAATTATGTGGATCCGTCCTAGGACATTCTGAGAAGCTTTATAAAATCTGGGCAGATTTATGCAGTTCAAAGGGTACGAACTAGAGTAGAAAAAGATCTATCAAGACAAACTCAAACTTTTTCCAGAATTTCTTTCCCTCTTAGGAGGCATCAATGAAAAATTCAAGCTTAACACAAATCCTAACCTTTTATCTCTTTTGTTTGGCTGAGAACAAACAATATCATAACATATTTTCTAATGATCAAAATCAATAAAAATAAACACTTCATAACAATCTAGACTTTGTAGATTCTAACAATCAGAAAAAGCCTTCTGAAACTGACAAGGGGTAACCACATTATTACAAAGGGTATAAAATGCCATAAGCAAGAGTCACAAATGTTTAGTACATTATTTCAAGTGATTAAGGTTGGCAGGTGGTTTCCCGCAGAATAATGTTGAAATTGAAATTATTCGGATAATTTTGTCCTTTTAAGTACCCACTCTTTACATGGGGATCTAAGTTGCGAGAAGTCTTTAAAAAAATATAAAGAGAAAAAATGTCATCAGTTGGCTCCATAGATCCACTTCTCAGCGTTGTTCGTGTAACTAACCAACTCCTCTGGTTTAAACCATAGTTTGATTTCATCCTTGGCTGTGTCCGGACCATCACTCCCGTGGATTATATTTCTGGAAGCAGAGAATTATCATATAAGAATGAGATATCCAGAACAAGCAGGGAAAATCTGACTGTTGCACGAGAGACTTCTTAGTATACAATTTTTAGGATTGATTAAGATAAGAGATTCAAGGTTAAGATTAGAAGCTTCACGATCTGATTGTAATTTGGCTAAAATGTTGCATATATAGACAGACAGATTCACACAATTTTTGGCGAAATTTCTTGTTGGCGCTGAAACTTTTCATTTTACATTTATTTATTTATTTATTTCAAGCTGGTTATTGAACTTAGAAGTCCTTCATATCCATTAGTTTGATTACAGAAAAGCTAATGTAACTGCCACATCAAAATTTCCATTAGTCAACTAAAGGAAATGGACGGAGCAATCAAATTGTAAAAGAGTTTAAGTTCAATGACTAAGGGTCCGTTTGGCATGGCTTTTGAAAAGCTAAAATGAGCTTTTGAGGCTTAAAAGCGGCTTTTGGACCCGTTTGACAAATTTTATAAAAGTGCTTTTGCAAAGCTGGTCAAACGCGGTTTCCTCTAAAAGCACTTTTGAAATAGAAAATACTTTTAAAAATTAGTTTTCAAACAAAAATTAAGGTAACTTCCTCCAAAAACTCTTTTACAGGAAGCAAAAGCAAAAATCATGCCAAACATGCCCTAACTTGAAACAATATGAAGTTTAAAATCACAAAATTTTCAGTTGCTGAATGTTTAATGATCACTTCTATTTGACCATATTCTGAAGGAAAGGATTTACCTTCCAACCACAACGGCCAAATCCCCTCGGATGGTTCCAGGTTCTGATTTCTGGGGATCTGTAGCTCCAATAAGTTTACGACCATATTTTATTACTCCTTCACCTTCCCAAACCTGAAGAAATAAAAATTTGAGCTCAGTTTCCTAAAGAATAGTTTGAAGCAAGCAGATTCAGTTGAACTCTTCTAACCATTGCAATGACTGGTCCAGAGCTAAGAAAATCACACAAGCCATCAAAGAATGGTCTCTCCTTCAGATCATGATAATGCTTCTGGGCAAAATCCTTTGAAGGAACCAAAATCTTGATAGCAACAAGCTTATAACCTTTGCGCTCAAAGCGAGAGAGGATTTCTGAAATCTGATACCCATGGAAACATTATCAGATCATGCAAAGTTAGGGCATGTTTATAATCTGCAACACAAGCTCAAAAGGAAAGAAGTGGGGAGGGGATCCAAGTTTAGACTATACAACTGAATGCAGAAATATTGTCAGCCCCAGTTCAGAAACTAATAAAATCAAAAGCATAACATAAAATCTGCGATTTTATCAAAGCTTGCCAATATGGTATCTGCAGAAAGGAACCTTCCATTAATAATAAAATAAGCTTGAGAGAATAGTACCAGTCCTCTCTGAACTCCATCTGGCTTGATGGCAATGAAAGTGCGCTCCATCTTCACAAAGAACGAAAAATGCATTGTCAGCCAACAGAGAAAAGAATGGACAACAATGACTCACTTGAAGAATTAGGTGGGGCAACTCAAGTACCTCGGCAGCATGTGCCTCTTGCTCCTGGAGCACGTAAGCTACGACACAAACAAAAGATCAAGTCAGAATTTAAAGTTGAAAGAAGGTGTGTAACAGGGGTAAGAAAGGGGACGGGCGCTAGGAAGATTTTGAGATATTGACAGTGCAGGGCTACTATGTTTAACAAAAGGTGGTTGTTTGAGATTACGAAGCATTGTGGGGAGAAAGACAGGAATATACTCAAATGAGAGCTATGATTTGAGCAAACTGTTTCACCCCATTACCATGCAGAAGCATGAAAATAAATTTCTGAGAAAGAGGTACCAGATGTCAAAATGCAAAACTCAAGGGACGAGGCAGCTCTTCTATTAGCACACTTATAAGCACTTGGATCCTCTACAACCGAGTTATCTTACAACTCCGATTCTCAAAATCTGAGTTACTTTTTGTAGTTTCACCAGTTAAAATAACTTGCATAATGAAACATGATGTTGAATTTGTACCGGGGATAAGTCAACTACGTAATACAAAAACAACCTTGTTCAAAGGCATTTAAAGGGAAAAATTTTGTGATATAGACCTGCTGTAGGAAGGGCGAGAACTCCAGAAATCCAACCCCTAAATGCATTTCCTGATTCAGATGCACCATAAGAAGATAGAGCCGACACTCTTCCTCTAAAAGTAAGAGCTGCAGCCGCTGCTCGTCCTCCTGAAATTACAAAGATAGATAATTTTTCCTTTCCTGGTTTTGACGAACTTTACAAATTTAAGCTTATTTATTTTTGTTAGAAACTCCAATAAAATTATAACATACAATAAAGATTATATTCACACAACATTTTTTTATATATACACCACATTTTAATTACATCAAACGTCATTAACCTGTATTCATTATTACACTTATATACTTGATTTTTTTTCTTAATCACCTTCTTATATTTAACATTTCATCGATCAGAATTTTTTTTCTTTAATTATGATTTTTTGTCCAAAAATATTGCTAACGTGCTTTAAAATGAGGGTCAAATATTTAATTACATTTTTGCATTATTATTTGTTTTGTTTATTTAAAAATATAATGGACAAATGAATCTTTTTACTCTATCTTCAAGAAATTTTTGGCGAGAACCCATAATCACGAGCAAATTATGTTAATTTGAGAATACAAATGCGATGAAAAAAAATTTGGACATAAATGTGATAATATATGTAAATTATGAACCTTTCATGCAATTAAAATATAACCTAATTATTAAAAACTGTTGTGTGAATATATTTAGCCTAAAGATTACTTAGGTCAAATTTAGTTAAATTAAAATTCAACTAAAGCACTTATTAAATAAATACCAGCACAAAATGATGGGTTTGCTTAAAAATGAAGTCAATTAATTACATCACTAAAAACAAAAAATAAAAAATGCAGGTAATATCTAAGAAAGATTCAATTACTAAAATGCAAACAAAAAATATGGAAAAAAAAAAATATATCATATTTGCCAACATTTCGAAAGAATACTTGCACATTCAAAATAACAACTAACTTTAATCTTGGATAGTAAAATGAAAATGCTCAAATTACATTAGCCCTTATTTGATTCCCATCATTTTCAAAATACATTTTCCTCTCTCTTCTTTTCAACCACACATTCTTTAATAAAACAATATTTCATGTAAACTCAAAACTTTTCCTCATTTTTTAAACATTATCCATCAATCTACCATTCTAAAATGCATTCTTACAATAAAATGAGGCTCGAACAAATGAAGTCAATTAATTAATTACTTAATTAATAAATAATTAAAATGCAGCAAACGTCTGATAAAGATTCAAAAGATAAAAAGCAAAATAAAAATTATGGAAAAGAAACAATTTTTCATATTTTGCGAACCAGACATTTCCAGTGAAAATGAAATTACTGATTTTATCTTGGGTAGTATTATCAATGAAAAAGCTCAAATAAAATAAAATAAAGTCAATTAATTACTTAATTAAAAATAATGAAAATGCAGTAAACATCAAAGATTCAATTTTAAAGAAACAAACTATAAATATTTACTAATCAAATATTTCCAAAATGCAATTCACGGAAACTTTTGAAAAAGTTTGAAATTACATGACACTGAAGTCACTTAATTACATAATAAACAATGAAAAGTGAAACCTCTAAATTACTTAACTTATAAACAATAAAAATGCAATAACATCTAAGAAAGATTTAAAAAAATGAAAAGCAAACTAAAAAATATGGAATTTTTCTTCATATTTTAGGATTCAAGCAAATCCAAAGAAAACATTCCAAATGCAATTCACCATAATTTTAGATAAAATATTGAAAAAACCAGATAGCGATTGATAGGTCTGCATATAAGCAGCAGAGAGAATCTTTCAGTAAAATTGAAATATAACTATAACATACCTTATCGATTAGTCAAATTCGTTTTTAAGTAAAAGATTCATCCAAAGCACCTCACGGAATGTGTGTTTCGAACAATTAACTGAAGCACGCAATAAATATGAAGGGAAAAAAATTACCAACGGTTTGGAATTGCATAAAAATGCAATCAATTAATTACTTTAAAAAAATTAAAATGAAGTAAAATACCAAGCCTTTATTTGATTTTATTTTTATAAATCACCTTTTCAAAAAATAAAAATGAAAAAGGGCTGAGATTCATTTATGAAAAGCTAAAAATATAAAGATATTCAACTTTTTTCATATTTAAGAGAACGGACACTACCAAATACATATTAATTTTCAGAAAAATGCAAATCACGTTAATTTTCAGAAAATTATAAATACCGGTAAAGGAACGAGAGGTCTGCTTCGAAGCAGCAGAGAGAATAGTCCTTGCAGATCTGCAAATCTGAGACCTCATTTTTTGCAAAATAAAAATCTCTTATAATGATGATTCCTATCTGCTAGCTTCTGGTTTCAGTGCGAAGTGTATCCAAAACTGAGTGGGGCATATAAAACGAGATCCACTGTTGTACCTTATGCTTTTATTTTTGTACTCCAGTTGTTTCATGGGGATTGGCTGGGTCAAAACCCTAGGCCCAATATCTTGGTAAAGCAGTTGATTTCGCGGGTCGTTATAGGAGCTTGTACAGTGTCGTTATCGACCCTCCGTCCCTATTTGGCCGCCATTAAAATTAAGGATAAAAATATTTGTACATAAAAAAAAAATCTATCGAATTGTTTACCTCTTTTCACATGCATATGAGCCCTGCGTGAATTAAAAAATCTCAATATATGGTCTGCACCTCCTATTGTGAGTAGTCGGTTAGAGATTATATAAAAAGATTCGATACATATAGCATAATCCATTAATTAAAGTTGCGTAGGTCCCCCATCATAGGGGACACCATGTAGCCATGTACAATCAGTTTTGTTTTTAAAATTAAAATTCATTTTTTCTATTTTCTTATCAATTATTCATTCTCCAATAAAATAATATTACACGTAAAGCCAATTTTTTTTTCTTTTTCAACCGCGCATTTATCCTAGATAAAATGTGTTAAAGGTCGAACTCAAACCACATTATGTGTAATCCAAATAAAATGTGGGTCCAACTTGAATTTAGATCAATCTTTTAAAGCTAATGGATTGATCTTGATCGTGCAAATAACAATTTATTGTCTTGACCTTTAAATTATCGAAGAATACGATAAAAAATCATCATCGTACAACTCTTACGTATCTTTAGATTCATCTTAAATAAGTGATGCCAAATCTAGAACAATGTTGAATTGTACCCAGAGTCGAGTTAAAACTAAATTTGGTTAAATATCAGAATAAATTCATATGTCGTAATTCAAATAAAATGTGAACCGAACTTCATGCTGCATCAACTTGGACCAACGCTAATAAAAACTAGTGTTGGACCTTAGACATGCTGATATAAATTTATAGTGAATTGAGAAGGGGCCTCATTGTATCACATAACATGAAAACAAATAAAGTTACATTGCATTTTTCTCTTATTTAATCGTATCGAATTCAAATACCTACTAAACTAATAAATAAAAGATTGGTAGAATTGTATTGGCACGTCATCTTATTACAAGTCTTTATGCACAGAGTCCATATACACTAATCCTAGTAAATATGCATCCTCGATTATTACGATTTTAGTACAATTTTTCTTTATCGCTTGTAATCAAGAACTTGTTCGTAGTGTCTCATCCAACGTAAGTTTTATAGGATCCGCTTGCATTAACTTTCAATTAAGAAAAGAAGGGAGAAAGAAAGAAAAGTGGAAAAAGGAGAATATAAAAACTTATCTTGAAAGAAGAAGAGAAATGAAAAGCTAGAATCTTACCTTAAAGCAAAGTAACAAAGAAGGGAAATGAAGAATCGTGGAATAAAAGAGGTAAAAATTAAAGTATTCGTGGTTTTTCAAGTTTGAATAATGAGGTTTAGTTCTGCAATTTTGTTTGATTCTCTCCTTTTAAAAAAAAAAAATTGTGTTCACATTCTGCTACGATTAGGCTCTCCTCTAAGAATAACACTGCTTGAACATGCTTTGAAAACAGAGTTTTGGGCTAAGTTTTTTTTTTTTTCATATCGTCCAATGATATTGAGCCACGTGCTACCTGTTTTTAATCATGTCACTGAACCTATTTGTATAGCATGATTGCACTTCTAATTATGGTACTTAATTAAGATCCAAGTATTTTAGTTCGATGATATTTTTTTATGTCATTGTTTTAGTGAATAAAGATTATTGATAGGGTGATTATATTTACATCAATTCTTTTTATAAAATAAATCACATTTTAATTACATTAAAGGTTATTATCCGTTATTCATTATTACACTTATATTTTTAACTTTTTTCATCATATTCTTATTTTTAATATTTAATTAATCAGAAAATATTACCGTTAATCATGGTTTAAGTCCAAAAATATTGTTAGCATGTTTAAAATGAGGGTAGAATATTTAATCGCATTTTTGCAATAATATTAGTTTTGTTTATTTAAAAATACAATGGGCAAATAAGTCCTTTTATTTTATCTTCAAAAAATATTGGAGAGAAACCATAATATGGAATAATTTGTATTAATTTGAGAATAAAACAACAATGAAAAAAAAAACGAGACATAAATGATCAACTTGTTTAAAGATTATGAGCATTTCATACAATTAAAATGCAATCTATTAAAAAAATGTGGTGTGAATATATTTAGTCTTATGATATTATATCCAGCGATGTCAATGAATTAGATTTTGATCCGAATCCGATCATAATGAATTAACAGGAGATGGATTTAGGGTCTCAATCCGCTATTCTGATCAAGATTCGAATTCGATAATCCATTAACTAAATGAAGCGAATATGTATATAAGTCAATTTGATCCAATTTTTTATAATAATATAATATATTTTATAAATTGCGCACAATTTAATACACATATATTTTTTTTCATTTTGAAACTTGTATTATACTTTACACATAATTTTCAAATAATAAATAATATTAGATAATAGTATGATATTGTTAATTGAAATATTTGAAGAGTTTTAAATTTTTTATTAATTAAAATAAGATTTAAAAAAAAAAACACAACAAAGTGACAACATTTGGAATTGTTTTCATTGTGCCCAACTTCCCACATTGGATACCCACTAGAATATCACAATTCACAAGATTTGCAAATTGTGGGCCAAAAAATGGATATAAAGCTATTTGAGCCTTTTAATTCTATTGCTTAGAAATTGATTAATATGAAATTTTTATCTTCCTAATTTCTTCAATTTTGCATCGGATATTCGATAACACCATAAATCAGATATGGATTTAACAATCAAACATCCATTGAACTATCAAATTGGATTAGATCGAATTGAATCAAATATAGGCAAATCCAATTCATATTCAATCCATTTACAATCCTAATTATACCAAGTTAAATGCATCAAGGATGATTATACTCTTCACAATGTTTCTTATTGGACATTGAACTTAAAAACATTTATTACTAGCCGCCGAATTTACCAAATATTTACACTATCAGTCATTCTGTCATTAATTGTTTAAAAAATAGATAGGATGGATTGTAATTATTAAAATGTTGGTAGGAATTTGCTTAGATTGTGCAAATTCATTGCATAGAAATCTAAAACTTTTATCTCTGTAATTTGAACAACTGAATTATGGGAGAAGGTAATTGCAAAGCACTTGAAAAAATTAGAAATAGTTTTCTTTCCCATTGTCATAACTTTCTTGATTTAAGGTTGCCAATAGAAAGATCTCTTTTTTATGACTTTTACTTATCAAATTCTACATTACAGTTGATGTCTAAAGAGAGCATCAATTCCTTTGTAAATATAAGCTTGTATTTAACTCATATAAATAGCAAGTGTATCTTGTAATTCCCTCTGTTCTAGTTTGCATTATAGTTGTAGATCATGCACAGTTATGTATTTTGAAATGTGAGCTTGCACGAAAATAGAACAAAACAAAGAAGGTAGAAGGATGGAATATTGTTCTTGACAAAATTTTCCATTTTTTTCCCTATGGCGAGCTCTTGGCAGAAGATGGGTATGGAACTCTTGTCATCAAGCATTGGAGGTGGTCAGTGGAGGTGGCAATGGGCTAAGTCAAGCCTGCTCAGTCCCACTACCCATAAGCTCGACTCGGCTCATATCTTAAGGGCCAGACTTGGCACATGAGCTCGACGATTTTTTCCTTTTTTTAACCCTTATATAATAATTATTTAGAATTAAAATTATACACGAATAACTTGTTGCACATACAAATTATTATTATTATTATTTTTCAAATCAAGCATTAGAAAACAAAAAATTCATTTCGACATTTCCTTAAGTTCTTCTTGGCATCCTCGATGAGGCATCCGCCAAACACATGAACCAAGCACACTTTATGTGTTTGATAGCACAATTCATTGATGTTACTGAAATTTGAGGAAAATGATTATTTGTTTTCAAAGGCTTGCTTCTATTGATACAACAATCTTTGTTTTCGTTAAATTGAATGTAGAGAACTGATACGAGGTTTGAATAATTGAATTGTATGAATATGAAATGTATAAAGTTGTATAATTAAAATGTATAATAAATTGAATTGAGATTTGAAATTAGATGTCTTTTTTTTTTTTTTTAATTTCATTTTGAAAACCCTCATCTTTTTATTCGGGTTCGGAATTGACTACTTAATTTTCGAGTATACGGAATTAAAATTGCACACGAACAACTTATTATGTGTATAATTTTTTAAAAAACCAAAATATTATTAATAAAATAACAAAATCTATTATATGACGAAATTAAATATCATTTACCTGACTACACACAATTTCAGTATACTTATTTTGGAATAAAAAATAATAATAAGCATCTTGCCAATCATTTAAGCAAATCAATGCTTCCAAAATGTCTAATTTGAATCGGCTCCTAACCTCGGATAAAGTTCATTTACCTGCACTAAAAGCAGATTTCAAAACTATAGTACTAATCGAATGCGTTGGTAGATCTTTTACAATCGTGGAAACGATTGGATATCTTCATTCTTTGTTCTTTCGCCAAAAATCAAGTAAATCACATTGTATTGCATCAACATGCCCTAAGCTCCAAAGTAATTGATGATTAAAATGGCTAAGTAATTCAGCGGCATTTCAGACGAACTTACGTCCGATGTTTGATTATACACAGGAGACATACTAGAAGAAACTCATGCACTAAATCTTTCATCCATAATGCCTCCAAATAAATTTACTACTTCTAAATCGTCTTCTTCAAGATTAGCGAAAGGGGTGAGCACGGATGGTGCCCAACTTACATTTGCACCCAACCACTATGTATACAGTTTATATATGGAGGTTAACCTATTTTCTAAATTACTAGAATAAGTGATCGACGCATCAAAGTTTAAAGAGTTCGTGATTTTGTCTAATAACATATTTAGTACCTTTCAAATTATACATGTGGGCCATTACACATGTCAAAGGAAATAATATAGGCAAGTTTTCATAGTACTTTACAAACTTCAATTCCATAAAAAAATAAATATTTCATTAAAATTAGAATCATATCAACGTCATTTAAATCAATTGGATAACTACTTTGGTGAGCATCGTTAATGCCCATTCCCAGCAAATCGTCGGGAATCGAGACGTCATTAAAATCTAAAAATTCATTATGGAATTGAGATTGTGGAGTTATAGGTGAGTGGCCACCGAACAAACCCTCAACAGAAGCGTTAGGATCCATGTGTGTATATAATAGAATAGAATGCTTGTTAAGAGTAAAATGAAATAAAATTATAGTAAAGAATGTAATTTGAATGAAGATGAAATGTATAAACTAGATATTGTAAAATATAGAGTAGAGAATAGAATTGTCAATTGAGAGAATGTATGTTAATAGTTATAGAATTGAATGTAATAGAATGTGTATGTGTATGTAATATAATGGAATAATTGATAGTAACTTGATATTTTGAATGTATAGAGAATGTAGAAGAGAGTAGATAGTTTGTTTGAAAAGTGGATTGAAGTTGAGTAGTATTTATATGGTTAAAAAAAAAATTTAATTCAATGACCATTGGAAAGTGACCATTTGGTTACTTTAGCTCGATGGGCCACGAGTCAGTGGGCTTGCCCCGGAGCTGCTCATCTAAAATGGCAGACTCATCACGATACACGAGCCCAAACTGCTCGACCCTTTTGCTATCTTTACTTGGTGGGCCAGTTACTGTAAAAAAGGAACAAATTAGATTAATACACTTTAATCAAATTAAAACCTCTAACAACCGTAAATAATACGTCCCCAACCCCAAAATCATCCAAAAAAAATTCCCAAATCAACCCAAAACCACGATTCCATCATTCTTGATAGGTGGGAGAACCAAATCTGGTGCTGGGGCTGGTGACTCGATAGGTGGTGGTGGTGGTGGCGGTGGCGGCATTGGCGTTGGTGGTGCCGTAGGTGGTCGAATTGGTGGGGGTATTGTGGGAGCGGGAGCGGGTGACTTTATTGCTAGGGCTAGTGTTGGTGGTGGCTGTTGGACAGGTGCAGGGGATGCTTGTGGTTGAGGTATAATCGGTGGAAGTGCTGGTTGTGAAAGAGAAGGGTTGGACCAGAATGTGGGCGTGAAATAAGAGGTGAAGTTTGCGTTGCAGTACTCAGGTGCTGCTAGAACTGCTTCATTGCCTAGAGGAGTTGCAGTAAGTTTGGCAATATCATCGACGAGTACGAGGTTGGAATCTAGATAAACAACCTTTTGAATGCATTCCCAGATAGTTGCGGGCGTAGTTGAGTGGACAATCCAGTGCAACACGAATAGAAGTTGCGATCAACCCCGCCATTGGCGAATCATCGAAAGGATAGATGTTGAACTAAAGGTAAGGAAATTACTTTGCGATTGTAAGGTTGAGGTGGGAGGTGTCGGCGGCAACGGAGACACAAAGTGGAAGATTATATTTTCAGGGGAAGATGAGTGTTGAAGGACTGAAAGAATAGCAGCCATGGATCCCCTGAGGTACAGCCGGTGGAAGTGAAACTGGATTCCAAACCGGGATACCCACAAGCCATCGGCATTGGGTTGCATCTGCTGAAATTTGGATTGCTGTTGTCCAAATTTGGAATTCTGTTTCCCGGGCTTCTTCGTCTTCTTCCAATGCCTGATTAATTAACATCTACATTTATCGAGTAGTCTTTACTTTTTTTTTTTTTTGTCCTCACAATTTCATACATTATTCTTATTCCTGTTGTATTCCTTTTGATGTTTATTTTAGCTGAGTTTATCCTCTGAATTTTTGTACTCCCAATGTCTAGTATTTTATCCTTCGAATACTTGTCTTGATATTTGTATCACAGCAGGTTCACCAAATGAAGGGGTATAATTTGTAGTGTAGAATTTTGTCCATCATATTATTGTTGTAGTGTTTAATTTTCTTTTTGATCTCTGTTTTGCCACCAGCCTTAGCCTCTCGTTATTGAAGCTAAGTCCAGAACTAGAAGAGAGGACAACAATGCTAGCTAATCTAGTATTGGTTAGAAGGCACATATTCTGCTTATTCATTTATTTGTTTCTTTTCTGAATTTGATTCTCAGCATGTACAACTAATAGTTCCTACAATCGAGATTATTATCAAGGGGGAAGTTAAGTGTTTATCACTTTTTTTTTAACGTGTGCAACTTTTTGAATGTGTTATTTTTAAAAAAAAATTCGTCACTTTTTAAAAATTTATGTCACTTTTTTGAATTTTTGTCACTTTCTTAGTATTTGTCATTTTTTTAGTGTTTGTCACTTTTTTTTTTGAATTTGTCACTTTTTTGAATTTGTATAACTTTTTAAGTGTGTCACTTTTTTAAGTTTTGTCACTTTTTTTAAAAATGCAAAAAATTGACAATTTTTATAAAAAAAAGTAACATTGTGTCACTTTTTTATTTGAGTTTTGTCATTTTTTGTGAGTTTGTCATTTTTTTGAATTTGTATCACTTTTTAAGTATGTCATTTTTTTTTTTTGTCGCTTTTTTTTGAGTTTGTGTCACTTTTTTTTAAAAATGCAAAAAAGTGACAATTTTTATAAAAAAAAAGTGACATTGTGTCACTTTTTTATTTTATACAGTATTTTTTACTTCCTAAAAATCTTTCACATGATTTTTCAAAACATTCCCAATTTTAAGGGTATTTTTGTAAGTACCCCAAAGTTATTTATATTTTGTAACATACTTCATATACGAATGGAAGTCAAGGAAAACTAGGTCGGGATATTTATGAATTTTTTCTTGTTCTGTTACAATTTTTTTTAACAAGAGAAGAATTTATGGTACATCCCTAACAAGAGAGAGAGCTCCATTTACAAAACCCCAATTCGGAATACATCCTCTGAAATCCCATATCAAAAAAATAAAAACCCAAATGGAAACTCTCACGGAAATTCCCAAAAGTCAACTCAAGTAACATTTTTTAACAAGAAGATTTGTATGAAATCGTTTTGAACCCAATATTTAATCAAAAATTGGCAAAATTTGAAATTTTTTGAAGTGTTTAGGCCTTATTTGATCTACATTATTATCTCATTAAAATGAAAAATATGAACATTATCAATCACATCAATATTTAAATTCAAATTTTCCCATTAACGTAGAACTTTGATTCATAAGCGCTTACTATGTCTGACCGCATTGTGTTAATAGAGACCATAGGATGCAAATAAAACATTTTGCGATATGTAGTTAATGGGAAAAGTTTGAATATTTCAAGAGTATCGAGTATTCTTACTTCTTGTTATTATTTAATTGACATGTAAATAAAATTATTTTGACATTTAATCAAGATAAAATAATATCTATCGAATAGTAATACGGTCAGTCATATTTCGACGGTCTAGTATTCTCAGTTTTCTGGTGGGTAGACCAAATGGGCGGTGGACCTTCATACAAGGATTCAAAACTTTGGTTTAAGGTTCTACTTGTTTATTTATTTTTAAATAGTAAATATTTTAATTGATATACAAATAAATCTAATCACACATCGTAATTTTAAGGGATATTTGAAATTTTCATCTCAAATATTTAAAATTTAAACAAATCTACTCTCATCCTTTTTGTAATCCTGGCCATTAAATGACATGTGTTACCCCCCCCCCCCCCCCCCTTAAATAAACAAAAATAAAATAAAACAAAAAAATAAAAAGAAAAATGAAAAATTTGTAAAGGAAGTTTCGTAACATTTCAAAAGTACAAATAAGTATAACTTAAAATCATTGAATACGCTTCATCATTTCCGATCAAACTATCCCACTCACACACCCAATCCCCACCAATGTACTATTTCCAGAAATGCAATCATGCCTACGACAACACCACAACAACCTTAAAAAAATTAACCACAACAGTGGGCACATCATGAGCTTTCTACCATCCATTTGCAATAACCCAATCGCAAAGGTTTGGTTACGAGTTCTAAGCTTTTTCTCTATTACTTGGTTCTTGCGAACAAATTATAAAGGGTTGGTGATGTGCTTACTGCTGGGTGTGATTTTGTTACGGTGGGTGGTGGTTTGAGTTTGAAGAAAAAATATATTTTATGAATTAACTTTTCTAAGGTGGTGGTGGTAGTATTGTATCACATGGACGAATTTCAAGTAAATCACTTAGTCAAATTTCGACCTATGATGGCACTAAGTCACACTTAGTCAGCCATCCAGAATTCACACAACACCCACACACGAAGTAAAAGACAACAGTATATAAAGAACACAATCTTTGCTCCGAATCCACACACGTTTTCCTTGCCCCGAAACCGAAGTTTTAAATAAAAGTGTTAATCATGAGCATCGTTTATCAAACTTATTTTTAAAAATAATATATCTAGAAGTGAAAAATAATACTCTTAGCAATAAGTTTTACCAATTACATGACAATATTATAAGGACTAAATCAAAACGATCAATTTGATAAAAAAAAAAAATTATAATCAAAGTGAAATTCACTGAAAATTATGCCTATTTTATTTTATTCAACAATTTTTATTACCTATTCAATCTCAGTCAAACCCATTGTCTATAATCGATTTAAATTATACAAATAAAAATAAGTGATGAATAAATAATTAATAATAAACAGAAGCCGAACAACGTGTGATCGGCCCTCATAATTAATCAATCATTGATGCCTAAGTAGTTGTGCGATATCCAAATAGAACCATATTTGTTTTTTCTATTTTCTACAATGGGTTATTAGCAAAAAAAAAAAAAGGTCCCTACTTGTGTAGTTTATTGTGCAAAATGTCATAATGTTGCATTTTCATCCCTATTTACATCTTTCATTGTTAAAATTATCATTTTCATCAAATTTCTAAATAAAAAGTTGAGAAATGACGATTATACCCTCTGATTTAAAAAAAAATCGAAAGAATTAATTACAAACACATCCCAAATTTTGTAAAAAGTGCAAATAAATTCCAAATAAATTATTAAAAAAAATCAAAAACAAGAAAAAAATAAAATGAAAATCCTCCTCCTCCCCCTACCCCTACCCCTACCCCTACCCCGGTCCTTATCTCCAAACTGCAAACGAAAGCAAAAATTTGATTATGAAATAGAAGGTATAGGACTTATTAAGGATGTACATGTGTTGGGTTGGGTTTGATCGATTTTTACCTCAACCCAAACCCAATCGAACATGATCAATTTGATCAAAATTTAACCCAGCCCAATTCGTGTAAATGTTGAAACTCAATCCAATACAACCTAACCCAATCAAGTATCGGTCGGATTAGGCTTGATTGGATTGATCGATTTGGAACACTTTGTCAATGAATATTAAAGTTATCCAATTTCATATTATACTAAATTCGAATACACCAAATTAAATAATAAATATAATTATCTGTTATCTTATTCCATCCTAATTAGTTGAGCCTACAAAGACCAAAGTCGATTTTATTTTTTTGAAAAGTAGGTAGGTCGGGTTGGGAAGATTTATTCGATTTTCATGGGTTAACTCATAATCCGATTCAACACAATCTGTCTACATAGTCAAAAAATCGAACTCACTTAAAAACAACAAAAAAATCAACCCAAATCGATCGGATTCGTTTGATTTTGACGGATTTGATCGAGTTTTATCGACCCATGTCTTACAATGATAAGATTTATCACATAAAAATTTGATTATCCCTACTTATATAAAAGAGTCAATCCGCCAAATACTGTTCATTTGTGAAGTATTTTGTTTTCCCATTGTATCCTTCCTTAACTGTTCATCATGGACAAATTGTCAAGAATGTAGGCGGTGGCTTAGCAATCCGCTAAATACTGTTCATTTGTGAAGTATTTTATTTTCCCATTGTATCATTCCTTAACTGTTCATCATGAACAAATTGTCAAGAATGTAGGCGGTGACTTATCAATCCGCTAAATACTGTTCATTTGTGAAGTATTTTATTTTCTCATTGTATCCTTCCTTAACTGTTCATCATGGACAAATTGTCAAGAATATAGGCGGTAGTGAAAGGCGGTGTTGAAAGGCAGTGGTGAAAGGCGGTGACTTATTTTTTGTGCTATTAGAGAGGTATATATATATATGTAGGATGAAAAATATATTTTCATTCCAGTGTAAAAAACTTGCGATTTCCTTCACCCTATATTGTTTAGTCTTGCAGCCCCCTCAGCTTCGTCTTGCAGCAAAAAAATTTAAGATTTCCTTCACCTTATATTGCTTTTCAGCGTAAGTATTTATTTTGTGTACAAGTTATTTTTCCATATATTACTTTTGCATGTTTAGTATATTTTTTTCAATCCAATTGTGTTCCCATGTTTAAGATTTTATAAGTAGTTAAGTAATAGTTAATTCTCATTTAGTTCATTCTGCCATAATGAGATCATTCACTTTACACATTTGATTTGATAATTTTCCACCGGTTAATAAAAGCACTAGTTTAGCCCCCTCTTCCCCCCCTCCCCCCTTCTTCTGTGAGGGTTGAATCTTCCGCAGAGACACATAATTTCAATCTCCTTGGTTACAACTGTGCTCATTTTTTTTATGGCTACTGATTTTCCACGAAAAACCTCATGTTCATGCAACTTCATTTAGGATATGCTCATGTAGTTTCCACAGCTTTTTTTCCATCTACCATTTGGAGAAATTCGCTTTCTCCGTGCGCGCACGGAGAGTCACCCTCTGTGCACGCACGTTCCCGTCCTGGGCCTAGCACTAGTATACCACCAACCCGTTTTCTTCCCGTCTTCTTTAAAGGTAAAGAGGGAGTTGAACTGGGAGACGTCCATCTCTGGGTATCCTAACTGCTTCCACAAAATCAAGGTCGCTATCAAGGTCCTCCACCCGTTTGGACACAACTGGGTAGGGGCTATTCCCCAGGAAGAAAAGAATGACCTAACGATCTTCGGAAAGGGCAGCCTTAAACCAGCCTGCAGAATGGCACCGTTAAGGGCCACACATCCTTCAGGGGGGCTGTTAGCTCGGTCGGAAAAAGTTGGCACAACTAGCTCTACGGAAGGGGGGATGCCATACTTAGCCCTAACTGCAGCTAATGAACCCTCCGTCACCACCGACCCGAGGCTACTCGCTCCCCAAGTGTCACCCCCACTACTGCTCTCATCGCGTACCCTCTCTTCCCTTAACTTACGCCTATGCTCCATACTCCTAGGTGAATTTGATGTTGGGTTAGGAGGGGGCGGAGGAGGATAAAATGACGCGATAGGGGTGGGTGTGAATACTTCCTGGCAATCGGAACTAGCGGACGATGCACTAAATGACTGAGTGGACGAAGATGGTACAAATTCTTCCTGTTGATTTCCCCAGGACTGCACACGGGATTCGTCCGAGCTCATGTAAGCGTGTTAAAGAGTAAGTAATGCGCAAAAGAAAAGGTATCCTAAAAATGGCAGGAGAATACCTGGGCAATTATCTTGGTCGGAAACTCAGGGAAAGGAAAAGGGCCGAAGAATCTATAGATTTCGGGACAAGGAAGGTTGAAATTCGATAAAAGGCTAGGGGAAGATGGAAGGGAACGTTAAGGAAGGGCAAAAGGCAGGATATGAACCGTCAGGAATGGCAATAAATGCAAAACGGCTGTCAAATCAATGCCTGAAAAGAGATGAAACGTCCAGCCACCCTCTCGGCGACAGGTGTACCTGACGGCTATAGGGGTAATCATTATACGATTTGGAACTTGTGCCATGTCATTTCAATAAGGTCAGACTCTCATTTAAAATTAGACCTGACCTGGGGGGTGACTGTTGACACCGACCTCCGAGGTCGTTGGGCTCGGATTGCCACATCCCGATGAGGATAATGAAATTGGAGTTCGGTTATGCGAGGTCAGATCGGCAGGAGCGTAGCTTTCCCAGCAAGCCATTGTAGTCTTTCAAGACGCTACAGTGGCTAATGATTACGGATCACTGACAAGATCTTTGAGTACCAAACGAGAGGGATACACGTGGAAAGGTCCTGTGTCAGCGCCCACCTATTCCTTCAATCAGAAGCCTTAGCTTGCTCTAATAGGCAATGCATTTACTACCGGGATCAACAAGTCCCATCATCCTCAGTCGACAGTACAACATTGAGCTCGGGCGCCAATCCCGTTAGGACAACGCACAAGTCAGCCCAGCTCGACCTCTGGGTTGATAAGACAGGGGGATTAGACGTTATTATACTCCTACTATAAAAGGCTCAGAGTAAAGACAGGACGGGGAGGCAGACAGAAAATCTAAAGGAATACACTAAGGAGAAAAACCCCAGTGAACCCTTTGAATATTCCAGACTATCTGTAAAAAAGAAGTAATTGATACAGAGACAATCTAGCACTCTTCTTCATTGTATCCTTTAGACTACTTTCTGCACTCTTAGTTGGCTTTAATCTTGTTCATACAATTTTGAACGTCAACAATAATAATAATAATAATAACGTTAATTAATAAATCATTCAAACATCTACCTTTTCCCCATTTCTACCCTACTACCTTTAAATGTCTAATTTCTCCTATAAATTTACTTACAATTGTTGACTTCCCAACCCTATCCTTAAGGAACCCAGAAGACAAAAACCAACAACTTCTTCTCCACCCTTTACCCTCGATATCAAATCCAAATTCCTTACCTCAATTCTCCACCGACTGTTAGTGCAAAAAATATCTTCATCGAGCTCACAAAAGCAATTGGAATTGAGCTTTAACTTACAATAACTAATCCATCTTTCCGTGTTCGAATTCCCACTGCAAATATAAGAAGACTGTGAGGATTTTCATATCTTTGTTGCATTGAAAAAATTAGTTTAAATCGAAATAGGCCTTATGTGTTGTAAGAGCTAATAGAAAACTTCAAGATAAATTACATTTGTGTGTGGAAGTTTTTAAATAAACATCATAAGGTATGTGTGTTCCTTCTCTTATCTTCTTCAAATCATACCAAATTTTGAACATGCAAGATCCCTTCATCTGCCAATCCTGTATTTTTCTAAATATATTGAATTAGTTATATAATTCTGTCTTTTTAATTATGTATTCTTTTTTGAAATTCTTTGTGGCTGATGGAATAGAGATAGACATGCTCAATTTAAAGAGTTTGCTTTGTATTTGAAATATGGATGATGTTAATTTAACTGAGTACCATGGATTATTGTCATTCCATTTTCTAATCCTTCATTTTATTATGGTTGGTGGGTATTTTTCTTTGATTCCATTTTTTTTTGTGTATTTGGGTTACTTAATTATTTCTGAGTATGAAAATAAGTTATTTCTTCGACTGTACTGGACAGTTTGCATTAGTTGAAAATATGTCAAATAAGTTAAATATATTTAATGGAGATTTTATTCCCACTTATTTTTCTTCACTTTTTCTTGGTTGCTCTTAGCCTCAACTATTTCGTATATTGTTGTCATGGATGTTCGGAATTTCGATGAAGTTATTGTTTCTTTAAACTTCGAAATAATGTCCTCTCGCCAACAAGAAACCAAAAGGCAAAGAGAGCGACGGCAACGGCTTCGTACTGGACGCACTGATCGTCGCAAAAGAATAGCATTTGGACATAATAATTCTGATGCCGGTCCTATGTCATCTGAACATAATAATTCCAATTCTGTGCGAATACAATCTCCTATGATGAATCATGATTTCCAAGATGTTGAGGTTTCTACTTCAACAAACCAAGATTCTCCTAATCTTTGCAGCTTTGAATTACAAAAAAGTTTTAATATATTCAACATACCAACCACTTCATATGTATTACCTACATGCACTATTTGTAAACATTGCAGTGCAAGAAAATTTTACAGAGAAAGCAAAGGTTTCTGTTGCTCTGATGGAAAAGTTCATCTTCCTATTCCTGATTCGCCCTCTGAATTGTACAACTTATTTACGTCCAAAGAATCCAAAAATATGGAATTCAAGAAGCTTGTAAGAGGGTATAATAATCATTTTGCTTTTACTTCATTTGGTGTTAAATACGACAAAAATCTTTTCAAATCATACAAAGGTATTTACACATTTCGAGTACAAGGGCAAATATATCATTATGTAAATAAACTTATCCCACAAGACAATACGCCTTCTTATATGCAGTTATATTTTTATGACACGGACAATGAACTCAAAAATCGTATCCAAATTTCAGAAAACTTTGTTCAAGATACTTTGATTTATTTACTTGAAATTTTGAAGGTAAACCCATATTGTAGATTTTTTCTATCTTTATCTAATAATACCTAACTTGGAAGACCATGAAGTACACATAAGATGCGATCCAGGACTTGATCAACGCGTCTTTAACACTTCTACAGTATCTCAAGTAGCTACTATATGGGTGGAAGATGATACCAATGCCAATGTTCGCGTTCGTGATATTATTATACATGGTCATTCTAATGATGTACATAGAGTCCATTATTATTACGGTTGCTATGATCCTTTACAGTATCTATTACTTTTCCCATACGGGGAATCTGGTTGGCATGAAGGTATTAGGAGATGTATGACGACCTCTGTTCAACCTACTTCTGAATTTGATGCTATACCTTCAACAGTAACTTCTGCAGCTGAATTTATCAAACACGAAAATAAAGGTTCGTAAACAAATGTTTTTTCCATATTTATCTCATTTGTATCATGTAACTATTATAAATGAATGATCACTTTTTTGTAGTGCTTAGTGGAACGAAGCACCGATCTCAGGTTTCTTGTCGAGAATATTATTCATACAAGCTGCAAATTCGGCCTTACGATAAGTCTGTTTTGCTTCATAGTGGTCGATTGTTTCAACAATATGTCGTGGATATGTATGTTAAGATTGAAACTGCAAGATTAGACTATTTTCCTAATAATCAAAAACAAATTCGAGCGGAACTTTACCAGGGTATTGTAGACATTGTTCAAACTGGAGAGACGAGAGGCTGTAACATTGGAAGAAAATTTATTTTGCCACAGTCTTTTACATGTGGTCCTAGAGATATGTTAAGGAGATATATGGATGCAATGACTATTGTGCAGCATTATGGAAAGCCAGATATCTTTTTGACTATTACATGTAATCCAAACTGGTTAGAGATTAAGCAAGAACTAAAACACAATGATGAGATTCAAAATCGCCCAGATTTAATTGCACATATATTTAGATCAAAATCGCCCAGTTGAAAGATGATTTATACAAAAAAAATATCTTATGACATGTTGTTGCACATATATATGTTATTGAATTTCAAAAAAGAGGTCTTCCTCATGCACATTTTTTATTGAATTTCAAATCTGGACACAAAATTTGTTATGCTGTAGATGTTGATAGAATAGTTAGCTGTGAAATTCCTGACCAAACCAGACATCCTCATCTTCAGTCCGTTATTGTTAAACATAATATGCATGGTCCTTGTGGATATTTGAATCCCAAAAATGTATGTATGGAATCTGACAAAAAATGCAAAAATAAATTCCCTAATGATTATTGTAATGTCACTACATTTGGTGACAATTCATACCCTTTGTATAAACGTAACAATAATGGTATTTGTGTTAAAGTTAGGGGTCATATGTTGGATAACCGATGGGTCGTGCCGTACAATCCTTATTTAAGTGCAAAATTTGATTGCCACTTAAATGTCGAAGTATGCTCTTCTATTAAATCTGTAAAATATTTGTATAAATATGTGTACAAAGGACATGATCAAATTAATTTTTCAATTGCACCAACTGAAATAATGAAAGAAATTGATGAAATTTCTGTTTATCAATATGCTAGATGGATATCTCCACCTGAGGCAATGTGGAGGATTTTATCGTTTAATTTAGCAGAAATTCATCCAACTGTTTACTCTTTACAGCTTCATCTTCTAAATTATCAACAAGTGCGATATAATAACGACGATGATTTAATTACTATTATTGAGAATAAAGATACAGGACGAACAATGTTAACATAATTTTTTAGAGTGAATGAAACAGATGAATTTGCTCATACATTATTATACCGAGATTTTCCAGCACATTTCGTTTGGAATTCATCTAAAAAAATTTGGACTCCCAGAAAGAAACATATTGGCATATGCCGAATTGTTTCAGCAAATCCTTCTGAAAGCGAACGATATTTCCTACGGGTACTTCTCAATCATATTCGAGGTCCAACGTCATTTCATCATTTATGAACTTTAAATGGAGTAACTGTAAGTACATATCGAGAAGTAACACTTTTACATGGCTTGTTAAGCGGAGATAATCATTGTGAAGAATGTGTATCTGAAGCTATTGTTTATAACATGCCTACTTTTTTAAGACGTCTGTTTGCTACACTTCTTATACTCTGCAACCCTGATCATCCAAAACTACTATGGAATAAATTTAAGAGTTATATGACAGACGATTACGTGCATGAAAATAAACCTCCAGATGTTGCTGAATTACATGCATTGGAAGACATAAATTCTATTCTAGAATCATTGGGTAAAAATATAAATGATTATGAAATAGTGTCATTCAATGTTAATATAGATGAAAATGAGAGGTTGACAAGAATGATTGCAGAAGAGACGACAAATTTAGATATTGAAGGGGGTTACGCTTGTGCAGCAAGCTTAAATGATGGACAAAAAATTGCGTATGATACTATCATGGAAAAAGTAAATTGCAATTCAAGTGGAGTTTATTTCATTGATGGTCCAGGAAGAACAGGTAAAACTTTTCTATATAAAGCACTCTTAGCTGGTGTGAGGTCACAAAATTTAATTGCTTTGGCTACTGCATCATCTGGAGTATCTGCATCTCTTTTACCTGGAGGACGAACAACTTATTCAAGATTTAAAATTCTGTTGGAAACAGTTGGTCAAGTAACATGTTCTATAAGTAAACAATCTGATTTAGGAACTTTGTTGAAAATGTCGAAGTTAATACTCTGGGATGAAGCGCCTATGGTAAATCGTTGTGCCATTGAAGCTGTTGATAAAATGCTTAAAGATATTACTGATTGTAATTTGCCTTTCGATGGGAAAGTCGTAGTTTTAGGAGGAGATTTTCGACAAGTTTTACCAGTAGTACCAAGGGGGAAAAAGATGACATTATGGAGGCTAACTTAATGTTCTCTGACCTATGGCCTTTATATTCACACATATCCTTGATTGAGAACATGAGAGCAAAATTGGATACATCATTTTGTGATTACTTATTTAGAATTGGGAATGGAATAGAGCAAGAACATAATTGTCATTGCATTAAACTTCCTGAGGACATAATTGTACCATTTGAAGATGAGATTACATCTCTCAAGAATTTAATAAATCATGTATTCCCGAACATAGAAACGTATTTTGATAATTTACATACAATGGCAAATCGAGTCATTATGACGCCTCGAAATGAATGTGTCGATCATATTAACAGAATTTTACTTGATGAAATTCATGGTCAAATGTACACGTATTATAGCTTTGATGAATCGGTTGACAAAACAGAACAAAGTTTACAGGAAGATTTCTTGAATACTTTGACCCCAAATGGAATACCACCACATGAATTGAAACTTAAGATTAACTGTCATGTAATGTTATTGCGGAATATTAATCCAGCTGAGGGCTTATGCAATGGAACACGTCTTACTTGTAGAAAATTTGATAAAAATGTCATTCTTGCTGAAATTACATTTGGTGAATATTGTGGAAAACATGTTTTCTTACCAAGAATCCCTTTTATACCTCTGAAAAGTGATCAATCTTCAATTCCACTTAAGCGAACTCAATTTCCAATCAGACCATGTTTTGCAATGACAATAAACAAAGCACAAGGTCATACACTTGAATTTGTTGGTTTGTATCTATCCGAACAGTTTTCTGTCATGGTCAACTTTATGTAGCATTGTCAAGAGTTAAAACAAGCAAATGTTTAAAAGTTTTACTCAAACCATCAAACACTCAAACTATGCACTCTACATGTACTAAAAATGTTGTCTACAAAGAAGTTCTTTCATTCATACATACTTAGAACTATAAATGTTTTGTACGTATTTTTTTCACACCTCTTATCTACTATTTTGAAACATAAATATTGTACAAATTTTTAAGCAGATGGCTTGTGGAAAATCAGGTTTAGAAAAATGGGATATGAAAAGTAAACAAGACTTTCTCTGTGTCTTGGGAGTTTTCCAGAAGATGCATGAGATGGAAATAAAGCTAACTGTTATCATCTTTTCAACAGTTCTGAATGCTTGCAGGTACAATAGTTTAACCACTCCTCTATCTCTTAACTTGTGCACTTATTATAATTATATTATATTATATTCTATGTTAATCGTTATTGTTATGTTCATAATTTTCCTTTGTAGTAAAAATGTTTTAAACAATTGTTATAAGTCTTAGAAAGATTCTTGATTTAACTCTTACCGTCCATTCTCTTAAATTCCAACCCTTTTGAAAAGCTGTTACATTTTTCAAAAAAATTTCTTGAGTTATATTGTTCAATGAACCATTTTTTGTTTTCACCTTCATTTCAGTTCTATCTCCCGAGCGTAAAAAAGAGACCCAATGGTTCGAGATTAGTCATGAATGGATTCCTAAAACCTAATTGTTTAGGTTGGGTTTTTATGATATTTATACCTACGATCACTCTAAATCAAGAGTAGAGTTTTTAGATACGAGTAAATTAAACGATTGATGTCATTCTCTGAGATAATGGAAATTTACAAGTTAGGGTAGGTTGCTGAATTTTGTTGTCAATTTTTTGTTGACAAGTTTGTTGCTTAGCTAAACACAAAAAAATATATGAAAATCTTTGAAAATTTTTCGTTATTTTTTAATGCTTTTAAGCATAATAAAATTCCTTTTATGCTGGTTTCAATGTGTTTAATGAACGTATAAAATGTTTGGAGTTTTAAATATTGAGTATCCTGATCTGAATCCATTGCAAAATTAGAGGAAATTGTGCTTTTTGTTAATGTTGGTGCCAAGGACTCCATTGAACCAGATTCCAGTATAAGCTTTCTGGGTGACAAATTCTTTGAAAGGAGAGATACATTTCAAACTGAGGAGTTAATCAGTAGTGTTGGTGACTATCCATTCATATATCAATCAGCAAGATTGGGAGATTTCATTTACCACATTCATGGTCTTCCCCCTGGAGATTACTTTTTTTATCTTCATTTTGTTGAATTAATAAATATATATGGGCCCAAAGGAAGATGAAATGGCAAGTTGGCTGATTATTAGTTCAATTACTTTGTTATTTGTAATCCTAAAGTATTCGTGACTATAGCTTATAAGTTGGGGTTATCTTCAATGCAGATTTTATCTGATTTTGATATCTTCTCAATCGTTCGTTCCAATAAACTTTTGTAATTAGTTAATGCTAAAATTACCTATAAAAAAAAATTAGTTGATGCTAGAACCTCTATTAAGGATGATGGGCTACTTGTGTTACGCTTTGAAGGGATACTTGGAAGCCCTGTAGTCAGTGGTAATAGAATCTCGATTGTCTTGTGATGGTGCGGCTGAAGGTAGAGAGTCAAATTCGTGTTCCGTGATCGTCTGAGTTGAATATCTTCATCGCTTCTCCATATGATGTTGTAACATGAATACTGAAAGTAGTTTAAAGCAAACAGATAAAATAAAAAGGAAACAAATGGGAAAATGCAAATAGGATAACCACGAACTAAAAATATCACATTCTAAACAAGGAAACAAGGACACAAATAACATCTGAAAGGCCTATAGAAATGATAATAATAAATTTTACATATGCCTTCAATTACAGAAAAATAGGTTTGGGAATATATTTTGGTTAAATAAAAAAGATAAAGAGATAAATTATATTTGTATGTGGAACATCCTAAGGTGTGTGTATTCCTTCACTTATTTTCATTAAATAATACCAATTTTTTAACAGGGACGGTCCCTTAATCTGCCAATCGTGTACTTTTTCTAAATAATATTAGGTTAGTTATATAATTATGTCGTTTTGATTATACATTATTAATTTATTCAGTGTCTCACACACCTGCCATGGTTCTTTGTTTTTCTTTTTTCTATTATAAAGATTTCATAATTTAGTTTTTAAAAATTGTGGCTCAATTAAGCTCATTTCTTAATTTCATCTATTATATATACGCTAACATAACCTCCAAAAATATGACAGCCATGCATTACGTGGGCCAAAACTAGTGAAAAAAAAAGTAATGAAACTGGGGGAAAACTTGGCGTTAGGACCACAAAACATATCTAAGATAACCCTTCGCTTATAATGATTCATAGACAAAAAGAAACAACAAGAAAACATCAAAGTGATGCAAGCTCAATAGTAGGAATTGTCGTGACTATCTCTCCAAGTTTGTGCTTGTAGAGATTGGTTGTTTTACGAGTAGCATCGATATTAGCTATGAGAAATCGAATCTCTTTCTTGGCAAATAGCCGACTGAAGGGCTTGGCGAAAGACAGCCCCATTTCTCCACTGCCAACTCCAGTAACATTAAACATTTCTTTCGATCAGAGTTCTTTTGTATGCCAATTGCAATGTTTCCTTCCTGAATTAGGAGGAGCTTTTCTTTACGTTTTTTTTGGGGCTTTGCATATGACTGTTCAGGGATACGGGTTGGGATGAGGAAGAAGATGATGATTTTCATTTTAATTTTTTTTTCTTGTTTTTAATTTTTTAATTATTTATTTGAAACTCATTTGCTTTTTTTTTTTTTGCAAAATTTGGGATATGTTTACAATTAATTAATTATTTTTCTTTTGTTTTATTTAATTATGAAGGTATATTCTCATTTTACAATTTTTTATTTAAAAGTGAAATGAAAATGATGATTTTCGAAATGAAGCCCTTGAGTCACATTATTTTTTTAATTCTTATTATTTTACTCATTTTTAATAACATATTTTTTAATAAAATAATATTTTCATTCTTTTTTCAATCGCAAAAGAAATGCATTGGACGTAAAATTTACACCAAACAGGTGGAAATGTATAAATAAAAGTGAAAATGAAAAAAAGAAGAAAAGCACGTTTTGCACAATAAACTCTGGACATCTTGTGCCAACAACCCCTTTACAGCGAATCAAACCTCAGTCTCTATCTCTAAATTCAATCCTCTTCACTTTTTTTTTTTTTTTTTAATCTCTCTATATCTACCTATTGTATGCACACTCCGTATATGTAACAACACTTTCTCATTTTACCTATATATAAATATACGTTTATTTGATATACAGTGGCGTAGAAATAGGTTCTGTGTTTTTCTTCCGCCGCCATCGAGCGATTTGATTAGTTAAAGTCGTCGGAGTGTCAACGCTTGATTTTCCGGCGCCGAAATTTTGGATTCCAATTAGTGTTTAACTGGAGATAGGTTATTTCGATTGGTTTCTATTGGTTTTTGAAGGTTTGATATGGAACCGTTCTGATTAGGGTTTTGAGATTTTGAAATATTAGGGACTTTTTGCGTTTCTTGGCGAAATATGCTGCATTGAGAATCATATTTCGATTTTTTGTTGGGCGGTAATATTTGGAGAGAGAGGGCTTGGACTTGTATAAGGTTAGAGAAGTGAAACTAAAGTTATGCCCCAGAGTTCGAGGCACAAATCACATAAACATAGCAAACACAGTTCGAAGGAGGCTAAGGATAAGGATTGTTCGGATTCTGAAGACGATGTAAAGATGAAGGAGAAAAGTAGCAGATGTGATTCCACGAGGGCTTATCGAGATTCTGCCAGTGGCGAGAAGCATAAAATTTCATCGCAGGCCCGAAAAGGCAAGGATGGTAAAGATCTGAGGTGTGACGGGAATGGTGAAGCTTCGGAGGAGTACACGTCTTCGAAAAGGAGAAAAGAGAGAGCTCTCCTCATCAAGGAGAGGGCCGATGTAAGTGGAAGAGTTAGTAGTGATAGGTGGGATGGGGCTGGAGAGGAGAGGGGGCGTAGTGATAGGAATCTGGAGAAGGAAATAAATAAAGTGGGAAGTTCAAAAATTGACTTGAAGTTAAAGGGAAGTAATAATAAAGGGGAAAGTTTGAGAGTTGAGTCTAAGAGTAAGGGTAAAAAGCATGAGAGTGGAACTGGCGGTGAGAGCAAGGAGGAGAGTGTGGAATCCTTGGTGGTGGAGAAAGATGAGAGTAAGAGTAAAAGGGAGTCAAAGAGGAAATCTGAGAGGACTTCATCGGAATGGAGAGAAGGGAAGGAATTGATGGATAAGGAATGCCGGTTGGACAAAGACAAGAAGGGTGGTCAGGAGAGTAAGTATGGTGATGCTGAGATTAAGGCTATGGACAGGAATCTCGAGAACAATCAAAGCTCACAGTTGAGGGATTTTAGTGCAGATAGACAGCGTAAACGTGGTAGAGAAAATACTGGTAAGGTTATTATTGTGGTATGCATGGGACTTATTTATGAACTTTGTTTTTGACGTGCCAATTCTTGTTTATGGGCATGATAATATGGTTGTTAATAGTGGTAGCAATATCGTTTAAAGCATTTATGAATTATGAACATTGAATTTTGAGTACTTCGTCCTTTTTGTGAACTTCTGACATGCCAGTAGAGTTCTGATCAGTGTGAAATTTCAGTTGGTGTCCAGCTTCTGTTTTGTGATCAGTGCTTTCAGAATTATGCCTTAGCATCATAAGCAGTTGCAATGTACTATAAGCGTCTATATAAATTTATATTACTCTATTATGTATCCATAAGGTCTGGCACTAAAGGTTATTTTGAAAGCACCAAATATTCTTAAAATGTTTCATTATTTGCACAGAAACTTAAGTTTGGTGTGCAAGAATGCTCAACCTGTTAAATAAGTAAATTTTCTGATGGTGATCTTCTTAATTGTTATATCTTCTGGGATATACAGTCTAGCCTAGGCGTTCTTCAGGGTAGATCTCCTTATGGTCTCCACTGTTTTTTGTGTTCATTGTTTCTGTAAGATGTAATAGAATTATTTTAAGAGTATCTCTGAATTCATAGATGACAAAAGAAGTTTAATGGAGAATTCAAGAAGAAGCTTTCAAATACTCCCTTGCGTCAATTTGTCTCCAAAATAACCAATTGATATGGTTGATGCCTGGATATGACTGGTTGGGTTGGGATCCTAGGTTGACCATTAGAATTAGAATTGTGGTCTTATTTTGCTCCAATATTAATTTACTTTTTATTCTCTCCAAATGCAGACTTAAACAAATGCAGTAAAAAGCCACTCATAAAACTTTGAGGTGCAATCATATTGGACTATTTCCCTTTTAGGTATTGACTGTGGACAATTATGTGGGATTTTTAGAAGAGATTTCTATGTTTTATAAGGTTGTACAAACAGATGTTTTATTTTTATTATTGCTCTTCCCCTTTCTGTGCATTGATTGTTCTTCTCCGTTTGCATCTCTGAAAATTTGCAGTCTCTAGACTTGATGATATGGTGTTGACTGTGGCATATTTAGATGTATATTAGTGATTTGTTGATTTTTTTATGTTTACTTTGAATTATTGGCATATTTTCTAATTGGTCAAATTTTTTTATTTTACTTTGAATTATATGTTTACTTCTATTTTTTACAATGGATTTAGTAGAGTAGTTGCATATATTTATAAAGCGTTTCTTGAAAGTGGATTTTTTTCTTGCTGTTTTTATTTGATTCTTATTATGCTTTGAAAGACAACGAAATCTGGTTTAGAGTCATTAGTCACATTGTTTGCAGTGAACCTTTGTGTTTGGTTTGATGATTCGAACAGATTCTGTTTTTATCAGTTTTGCAGAAATGTAGCCATATATAGGGTATTATCAGCAAGATATCTCTTTCCAAAGTTTGATTTCTAATTCATGGAAAAGATAGGCTGCCAATGCTCTGTGGTGTTATTTTTGTTTGGTTGCTGGATTTCTGCTTGCATTAACTTGAAGTAGCTAGTACTTTCTGTTTATCAATTTTTTCTTTTCTTTTTGAAGCATGGGACGTGCAAGATGATTTACAAAATTCTGAATCAGAGAAGGAACTTGAGAAAAGGATGCGAAGGACAAGAGAAGGTTTTACCGATAGAGAAAATGATGACAAACGATTGTCCTCAAGAGGTCACTGCAGTAAGGATGTGAAATTCAGTGACGAAAGGCATATGGGTGGAAGCTGTGGAGACAGGTATGAGGGTAATGGTGACCGAGATGATAGACGCGGAAATGACAAGCACGGGGAAGATGCTGACAAAGAGGTTAAACATCGGGATATTAAGAATCAAGCGGATAGTGATAAAGAAGCCAGACATATTGATGATATATATCGAGAAGATGGTAACAGAGATGGTAGGCGCAGGGGTGAAAAGTATCGTGGAGATGGCGAGCGAGAAAACAGATGCAGGGATGAAAAATATTGGGATGCTCCTGAAAGTGAAAGGGATGGCCGACGCAGGAACGATAAATACAGTGAAGATGCTGAAAGAGAGAGTAGAGACCGGGATGATCGTTATCGTGAAGATACTGGCAAAGATGGTAGACGCAATGATGATAGGTATCATGAAGATGGTGACAAAGATTATAGACGAAGGGAACGTACTTATAGAGAAGACATTGGTAGACATATTAGACATAAGGAAGAGAAACATTGGGATGATATTGAAAAGTACAGTCGGCATAAGGATAGAAAGCAAGGAGATGATTGTGATAGAGAGAAAAGACACATAGATAGTAAGTATGGTGATGAGCGTGGTTCAAGAGATCGTTTTGGTGATAAGTCTGACACTAAGCATTCAAGGGATGATGGTTATGCTGGTGATTGCCATTCTAGGAAATCAAGCATACATGATGATGGTGTAAGCCAGGAGGATGGAATTGTCAGGTGTGGAGACGATCAAGGTAGGAGAAATGATGTAGAGGATTATGGTAATATTAGAAGTGCCCAGGATCAAAGATCTGATGCTGAAAAGAAATCAGCAGGCAGTATGAGAATGGACGGTCTTACTGATATAGGGAGGTCTACCTCTAGAAATGTTGATGTACAGATTTCTTCTAGCCATAGTAGACGACGCAGTTCTCCCAGCTCAAGTTTTCATGCTACAAGGGAGCAGAACAGGTACCCATTGACGTTCTGTGATTTATTAGCTGCAAGTTCTTTTAACGCATTGATACATTTTTAAGGAATAAGGATATATATCTTGGATAAAGTAAACATCTTTTGATCATATATTCATTGCAATATGCTTTTTTTTTTTCTTTCTTTCCAAACGTTGTATTATCGTCTGTAATGTACTTCTGCCAGTTTTAATGCAATAGGATACACTGCACCTGTAAGCAACAAGAAGATCGTGAAAGGGGGAGGGCGGCAATTAAATTATGTCCATGCTTTGTCTAAAAGCATGAAACTAAAAGCAAGGATTTTGTGAAATTTACAGTTTCTTCGGCTGTCATCTTGGATTGTTTTGCTAAAAATTCCACAAGCGCTCATAATTCTTTGGTGTATGAAACTCGGATATGCTTAAGCACTAGTCTGCATCTATAATGAATACTGCATTTCAACGAGTGTGATTGTTGCATTAGATTTGGGTGTTAAAATTTCAAGATATAGTAAAGAAGTAAACTTCTTGCGTGTAGAAATGCTACTTCTATCATGTTACATAACACTTTTCACACAGATAACTTCCCATTTCTTTGTTCGAGCGTTTGATTTTGAAAACATTGGAATTACCGTGTATACTGGGTTATATTTTACTAATTGTTGTAATTCCTCTTCTTTTCTAGTCAATTTCATTAATGTTGGGTGTTTGGTTTTCTATTACCCTGATATTTTCCTTTCTTTTGATCCCATGATGAATGGTCCTCTTGTGCATTCATATGTGGGATTTTTCTTTCTTGCCTAGGCAATATGTATTGTGTTAAAACTAAAATGTGGGATGATTTTTATTTTTATTTTTTCCTTTTTTTTTTTTTGGGTGGGCTGGGCTTTAGCTGATGCAAAATGGATTTCCTTACTTAGGGAGTTTAGCGGGTGAATAATTTGTAAGAACTGAAGAGGTTTGTCTGGTTTGTACTTTTGCTGTCTTGATCAAATACATAAACACCACGGAGTCTTCCCATTCTTGTTCTACAGCCTACATACTAAACTTGAATTTGGTTTGCTCTATAAATTGTTTTGCTACTTAATTGGACTTGCCACATGTAAGAAAGTCCTCACTTTTCAATAATTTAGCTGCCTTGAATAGACTTATTCTGAGGTGCATATGCAGCATCTTTAGATTTCTTCACGAGTTTACTACAACAGACATTTAAACGCCTTTATTTCATTTCAGGCTTTCTAATGAAATCAAGTATAGCGATTTTGCTCATGAAGAGAAAATTCAGGACAAGATAACTTCTACTAGAGATTATGCTAGTTCTTCTGGAGGGGCTGAGAAGATTTCATCATCTCAATCCCTGGAGAAACTTGGTCAAAAAGACATCCATCTTGGAGAGTCGTCAGCTGAAAGGCATCTAAAATCAGATATTCACACCTCATCCCTGCAACCGGTATATAAGTCCCCATCATCAAGTGCTGATCGGAGACACTTGAGTAAATCTAATGTAAGGCGGAGTCGTGACATCGAAGACTCAGCACAGTGTAATAGTGGTTCTAGGGATGCAAAGGATTACTCTGGCAATGAGGGCAGGGGAAGTCGTGAGCTGTCCATGGACGTTTTTCCTGGAGATGAACTTTCACGAGCTGATGGAGATACTTTATCTGTTTCTTCACCTTTTAGTAGAAATAGCCATTTATCTAGCAGTGCCAAGTCATTGCTACCTCCTCCTCCCTTTAGGACGGGGATGGATAGCCGTCGTAGGAGGATTGGTGATCCTAACGTCGGAAGGGTTCAAGGAAATGCATGGAAAGGTGTTCCAAACTGGCCTTCACCTGTAGCAAATGGTTTCATTCCTTTTCCACATATGCCACCTCCAGTTGGTTTTCATTCCATGATGCAGCCATTTCCAGTTCCGTCAGTATTTGGTGTCAGACCTTCAATGGATTTAAACCATTCTCAGAATCTGTACCATATGCCTGATGCTGACAGATTTTCTGGCCATGGGCTGCCCATGGGATGGCATAACCCGGTGGATGATTCACGTCCTCTCCCATTACATGGTTGGAATGCAAGTAATGCTGTCTTTAGTGATGAATTTCACATTTATGAGAGGCCAGACTGGAACCCTTCTAGGACTCTTCCAGGTGGTCAGGGCTGGGAGACAAGTGGAGATTTGTGGAAGGGCCCTAACAGATCTGCAAGCATGGAGAGGCCATCTTCTTCCGAGAAACAGAATAATTTTGTTCGAGGCGTTGACGAAGTTTCAGCTGGACAGAATGAGCAAACTCAACGTGATCAGCAGGCTGATAGTGCTGATATTAGTCAATTGAGTGATAGCTCTGAGAAGAATGCTGATGCTGAAGTTCCCCATATTAGCAAAGAAGAGACTCGTAATCTTGCTAAAATGTCAAGAAAGGATGATGTGCAGTTTTGCCACGTGTACCTTTCCAAGCTTGACATTTCTGCAGATATTACCGAACCTGAGTTATTTAAGCAGTGGGCAAGCATAATTGATACAGATCAAAACATAATATCTGATTTAGAAGATTCTAAAATTCTATACATGGAGGTAAAAATTACATTTCAACTCTTTATTTCGTCTAGTGCCTTATTGTTTTCTCTATCACAATTCAAGTCTAATCAATTATCCTTTTCCCATGGCAGCAAGCTGCGGAAACTCAAGCGGTGTCTCCTGGAAAAACTTCAACTGTTCCACTGTTTGCTGTAAAAAATGATTTTGTCTTCCTGGTACACAGTTGTCCTGAATGTATATGCGCATTTGTGGTTAAAAGAAATATTTTTAATGTAAAACAATGCCAATAATTTACGTTTCTTGTTGGAGAGCAGGGATTCAGTTAAGAATAATGCTATCTTGCACCACCTGTGCTACAAAACCAATTTAGGTGACACTATATGACATACTCAATTAAGCCTGTGTTTAACATCCATTAAATCAAAACTCTTTTTCTTCTCTAACTCATTTTCAACCTCACATTCACACAATAAAATATTTTATACGTAAACCCAAAACTTTTTCATACTTTTTAACCACACATTCTTTAAAAAATCATTACTCCAAACCCCCCCCCCCCCACCCCCCCCAAAAAAAGAACTCATTAAAATGGATGTTAAACAGTGGCTAAAGGTAAAATTATGTGATTCATTTACTTGTGCCTCTAATTTAATGTCACTTAGTGCCACTTAGACCGGTGTTATAACACAAATGGTGCTAAATAATATTATTCTTTAGGTAAATACATCTACTTTTTGTAGCTGAGGTAATATTTGTGCATATGCAAACTAGTCTTTCATATACGCCCTTTTATCATTGTAGAAGTAGATTCAAATGATAGTTTGTGGGCATCAGTGATATGTGTGCAGTTCATTTGAGGCCTTTCGGAAATGCCCTAGTTTTTATGTTAGGTATTCTGAATAATTGTCATTGATTGTAGCACATCATCTTGGGCAAAGTTTTAGGGTAGCTAGAGGGGCCAAAGTAAGAGAAATTACTTTCTGTGCTTTAGTCCTTGAGAGCATGTTTGGTATGCAGCAGCACCCGGCACAATTGGACAATACAATAGATAAGATTTTATGTTCTTTAATACTCTATGGCCCGCTTTACTAAAAAATAAAGCAAAGTTGCTTTTATGAATCACATAATTGAAATTATAAAGGAGTTGATTGTGCACAACTCAGTAAATGGTGAACTAATCTTTCTCTCTTCTTACTTCGGTGTTCCCTTGAGATTGCAGAAAGCAATGTCCCATTATAAGAGGCAGACAGAAGTCTTTAGTGTTGTAAATGAAGATAAGCTCTCACTTTTGAGCGCTAAGGTCAAGTCAATTCCTAAATCAAATCAGGAGGAATTGAATGTAGAGAATGATAAAGTTGAGGAGCCGTCTCCAGCCGATGATATGCGAGACATTGAGGATGGTATTCCAAACTCTAACGAGAAGTTCGAACATCGAAATTGTTCTCCAATGGTGGAAGGGAGTTCTAGGAAGTTGCATCAGAAGCTCGGCGTACCTGTTAGTACGAAAACGGAGAAATCAGGAGAGTTGATTCCTGCCTTGGACCATGTAAACACGGATGTGGATATGGATTCAAACCTGGACCCACATGAGCATATTGCTGAGAAGAACCAATTGTCTGTGGATAACGGAGGATCCGGTACTCATTTGCTTGCTGGGATCAAGGAGGTGCCTACAGAATCTGCAAGTAATATTCAGGAACTGAAGTCGGGTCATACTAAATGTGGTACCTTACTTAATTCTGATGTGTCTGAAGCATGTGAGGGAATAATGCCAGAGTCGAATGAGTCCGGGTTAGTAAATTTAAATCAGTTACATAATTCTCCAGAAAGTACACATTGAAACAATTTAATTTTCTCTTAAGTTCTTGAAATGCCATTTCGTATTTCCGTTCTTCGTCATCTTTGTTTGCTGTTCGCTGCTGCTGATCGATAAGATTTTTGTGTTTTTCGGTGTTCTCTTAACTCCATTTTTGTGCCCAGATGTGAATTTTTGTCCTTACCTTTATTAGGGATTTTCGTAGTGGTTGCAACTATTTTTTTGTCGTTTAATATAAAAATAAGCCCCCGTTTGAGCCACATTATTTTTTCATTCTCATTCTTCTACTCATTTCAACCACGCATTCTTCAATAAAATAATATTTTCCATCACATTAATAATTTTTCCTTTTTTTTTTTCAACCACGTATTTCCCATCACATCAAACAAGTGAAAATAATGTGGCTCAAACAAGGGTAAGTCATTTTGGTTCAACCCGACCCACTTCAAATTTATTTAAAATAAAGTTTAGCTTGTAAGCCAAATTCGGCATCCTATGTTATTTATTACCTTCCCATGCAGTTTTATGACAAGGGAATGGGACCTCAGCTTAACATTTTTATCTCATTGAATAGAAAAAGAAATTGGGAACTTTGTCTCTCAAAGCAGTTAATTTAGTCCTTTAAAAGATATATTTGGATCATTTTGTAAAAATTAAGATCATCTTTCAAGAAATAAAAATAAAATAAAATACTACCCTCCTTTTCATAATTGTTATATTGTTCTTCTCTCTGGTCGCGCTTATTTGTTGAACATGTGAGTCTAATAATTTGCATTCAATTATTTATTGAGAATCTTTAAGATAAATATTTTGTTTCTTCTCTTAAGAAAATTGTCGATATATAGTCAAATAAAAAATACTATTAATTTGACATTGAATTCATATAATTTAATTTACTACCTATTTTGTGGAGACGTTGATACTGTTAATTTTTAAGATAATTCTATTTGTATCGAACATGGTACACCCTCTCACATGCACGTGGGGTCCGCATAAATAATGAACTAATGTGTGGTTTCCATACCCTATTGTGAGTGTGTGTCAAAGATTAGATAAAAAAGAGGGTACATGTCGCATTGTCTTAATTTTTAAATTCATTTTAGGGTTGATCTATCTATTTTAAAATGGGGTGGGGGTAGGCAGGATAGGTTGGGGTAGGGGGAAGGAAATTCTGAGATTTTATAGGATTTTAATAAACAAATTTATTTGTTAAAATTATTATAAAATAAACGAATGAGATTATTTGAGTGATTTTATAGGATTTTAATAAACAAAATTTATTTGTTAAATTATTATAAAATAAAAGAATGAGATTATTTTTTAAATTCTTTTGTCAAATATTTTGGTACGGAAAAACTCCATTTTTTTAATTATCTATATATATTAAACGTTCTCGTTTCATAACCTAGTACATTATTGCTTTCTTAGCATATAATAATATGATAAAATTTTGTAGATGTCGTGCTAAACAGGAGTTAGTTGGTGATTGTGGGTTGGATTGGGTTGATTTTTGCCCCAACTCAAACCCAAACTAACATAGTCGATTTGATCTAAAATCAATCAACACAACTCCGGTGTAAATGTTGAAATCCCAACCCATCAAGTGTCGGTCGTGTTGGGTTTGGTTGGTCGGTTTGCCAAAGAATGTCCTTCGAATCGATGCCATCAAAATGACTCAAACAATTCCAATATTTCTAGAATTCTGTCTTTTTCTCAATATCACAAATACAATTGCAATCAAAAGATTTGCTTTCTCGGGTAATTTATCTCCTAAAACTTAGATGCATCAATCTAAACTCTACCGTGACAAATTAGTACTCATTTGACCAAGTGAATTATCTGTGGTGCAATGCCAAACCAATATGAAAAGCACAATCAAAAAATCGACCCAAATCGGTCGGTTTGAGTCGGGTCAAGCAATTTGATTGAGTTGGTTTGAGTTTTGCCCACTCCTAACCAGAGTGATCAAATTTATTTCCTTAGCTTTATTTGGGCCACTTTGTAATAAGATCTCAACGGGATTACAATCCTCATCCCACTTGACCACTTAATCACGTGTTTATATTGTGAAATTCACAAAATATTTATTCATTTTTATTCCATTTAAAAAATTATTATAAATATTTTCCTAAACATGCATTCTTGGGGACAAATCTTGCTACAACTCAAGAATTAAGATCATATAGCCAATGAGTTGATTAATTGGTGGAAAAACGTGTGTAGCAATGAAAATATCAGATATGGCCACAAATATTTGTGGCCATTATTAGAACAACAGATATTTCCACTCTTCCTCTACCTCAATTGAGAATCCATAGCGGCTTCTCTTCATTCCCAAACTGTCAAGGTCCTCGTTCTTTCACAAATCCCACTTTCTTGGCCAACCCAATTTCTCCAGATTCATATCTACATAAAACAAATCTCACATTCCAAAACAACCCTCATCTTTCAAATCTACTCCCACAGCAAAATTCAACCTCTATGAGATATTGGGAGGTAGAGGCCTCTGCAATGGAGAAGAAGGCCTCCTGAAAGAACTGAAAAAATCTCCCGCCAACCCAGAGGAGGCGGCACCACCAGTGGACACCCCGCAAGAGCAAGTAAATCCACCACCGCCATCATCAGAAGATGGATTTGAAAAGGAGTTACTAGGCTTAACTGGTGGATTTCCAGGCGGCGAAAAGGGACTCATGAAGTTCATTGAACAAAATCCACCACTTAAGAAGGGAGAATCAGCCATTGCTGAGTTTACTCCAAGCTCTGTAAAGAAGCCAAAAGCACCTGAATTGCCACTGTTATTACCTGGAATGATAGCCATTGTCAAGAACCCCAGTAACCCCTTTTATATGTACTGTGGTATTGTCCAAAGAATTACTGACGGCAAGGCTGGGGTTCTGTTTGAAGGTGGGAATTGGGATAGACTCGTCACTTTCCGGCTTGACGAACTCGAGCGTCGCGAAAAGGGGCCGCCAATGGTGAGCCCAAGGTCTGCGATCCTTGAGAGCATGGTAGAGAAAGAGAAGAACGACTCATGATGTAAATTTAAACTCATCCGCTATGAGAACTTGCTTTAACGGTACTTTTTGTAACTTGCTTTAACGGTACTTTTTGTACAATAATAATGCATAATCAGCAACTTACTGGAACTGGTTTTTAGCCTTTTGTACGAAGAGGGAAATGTTTGATATTCGGTAACTTGTGTTTTCAAATGAGTGAAAGGAAATGTAACGCAATTGGTGTCTAGTGAGAAATTCATTCACTTGTATAATCTCCGACTTAGTTCAAATTCGGACAAGAATAGACATTTATGCACGTATCTTATTCTCTCTCCATTTGTGTACATACCATCAATCAAAGACAGTAATTAGCATGCTCATAAAGTTTCAAGAAAAAAAGTCCGTCGAATTTTTCCCAGATGTTCAAGATGGATATGAAGCAGACTTGTTAAAATGTTGTTTCTCACTGCAAGATTCCGCGAGAAGTTCAGATACAGGCATACAGCCGCCCAACTGTCAGAAGAGAAAATGACCAGCAAATAGTAAGGGGAAAAACGAGTTACTAAATGCCAAAGCGAAGATTGAGAACCCATAACAAAGATCTATCACTCATTCAAGGCAAAGATTTGGACACTATTTATAGTGAGGATACAGGTACAATCCTGATTAATAAAGTACCAACCCACCAAATTTTCAAATTTTATACTATTAACTGCAAAACCAAGATAAGATTTCTCTATATAATATAAATTGCTCAACACATTATTCGAAGTGGAAATTCCATAACTAAATCCAAATCGAGGCTAGCCCAGTTCACCTCACATTGGCATCTTGAAACACAGATTTATTTTATTTTCTTTTAGAAGAAAGTACGACTGAATAAAAATATATAAAAAAAAAAAAAAAAATGGCCCAAAGTTACCATTGTGTGCTTTGATACCAAGAACTGAAGAGACTGGATAATCTTTCAGGCAAATCAGAGTAGTCTGAAAGAGGTGATAATAATTATGTGTTCTCTGTGGTTCTTACGTATCATGATAGCCTCAATCTCTTCTTGAGACACGTAGACTTTTGGGCTGGTCAGAAGCCTTTCCTCCCACGGTCATGCTGAGAAAAATGTTCGAGAAGCATCCCCTGCTGCAGACGTCTCTTGATGCTGAGATGCAGAACCTGGAAAGAGGATCTCTTGCTAATTAGAACAGGAGACGAGACTGGGCTCTGCCCCCGCACCCCCCCAAACCCACCAAAAAAAAAAAAATAATTAATTTTGTAATTTATGTTTTCATTTTGGGGCGGCCCGTACATATTTCCTATACCAAAATTTTTGAAATTTTTTAATTTTTTTTTCCATTAATAATATTGAATAAATAACTTACATTTTAAAATTCAACCATAAAAAATATTAGATTCTAAACAAAAGATCCAATAGTTACTTAAATAAATAAATAGCCCAAATCCAATCCAAACATAAGTTTCTCAATTCTCAAGTTCTGTTTAATGCATAATGTTAATGCATGTTTACTTGTTTTGTCTAGTGTTATAAATTTTTGATTTCTCATTGAAAGGAAGATGTTGAGGTTGTGATTTGTGACTGGTGCACTATTTAAGTTGATTTCGTCATTTGTGTGTTCAATCCTAATAAGATCTTATTTTTTTTTGAATATTGAATTTAAGAATTAAGTAATAGAATAGTCCGTAGTGATTGAATTGAATATTGAATTTCAGTACTATTTTGGTACTCAAAATCGTCGTTTTCAATTTCTCTTAGTTAAAAAAAAAAAAATTCGGGAGCTCCACCCCCCGTATTTTCGCTCTTCTAAGATTGAAATTCTGACTACGTCCCTGCCCCCTCCCACCATCTCCTTCCTTCTCTCTCTCTTATGTGTGTGTGAGGGAGAGCGAATGAATCAACTCTCAAATGCATTAAACAAGCTTATGAAGAACCAATCCCTGACACTGCACTATCGTAAAAATGGAACCAATTATGAGTCCAGGTCTCTACCTTGAGTAATTGCTCCTTTATCCACAATGTCCAACATGTGTACCACCAATTTATTAACCCATACTAGCACTCGCTGATTTAATTAATTGATAGCAGTTTATTTCCCTCAATAATTCCACAAAGAATAGAGAAAAGGTTTTGACAGAATAATAAAATGTTGGAATTTTGTGTCGGAAATTGGTTTGTGACCAATTTAAGGTGGAATTCGTTGTTTGGTAAATGAGAAATTAAGCCAAATTTAAACCACTTCATACTGAAATTTGTTGGAAATCGGTGTAGATATTGTAGGAATATTCTAAGAGCTGAATGTAGAGGAAAAGATGTGTCTTTTCATATTGATCATGACTCTTGGAGATCGTGACTTTTGGTATTATTTTTCAATAATCGTCTCTTTATGTAGAGATGTAATTGTGTCTTTTTATGGAGAGAGATAAATTTCAAGAGATGTGTCTCTTAGCATGGATGTTCCAACTACTATATAAGAGATCTCACATGTTTGAATTTTATGAAGGGGTACAAACTCAATTGATAGTTCCATATCATTCCATTTCATGTTTTACTTTAGTTTTGCATAAAACATTTTGTATAAGTGATTATTTCTTGCATAAATCGTGGTTATGGTCGATAGGGAACTCCGTTTGAGTTTGTTGGTTTAAGTTATTTGGAGTGCTCCTATGACTAGACTGGTTTTTGTATCTTGGGAGATGATTGCCGAGAAATCGTTAGCACCGATGTGGGGCAAATTCATCTTAAGTACAAAAGTGTCAAACACCTTGCCTTTGACCCGATCGCATCACTTGCATTTCATTTTTTTTCCTTCTGATTTTATTTATTTATAAAAAAAAAAAAATATTGTTAATTTATTTATGTGGTTTATTGAAATGTTTGAATTAAAGAGAAGTGCGTTCAAGACTGGGAATCGATGAATCTATATTCTTATATTCGAAGTCAGTAATTTACAAATTGTCTTCTCAATCGATTTCGGTAAGTCGATGATATTTTTGATTTCACGCAAAATGTTCTTAGATTAATATAATATGCAACTATATCGATGTAATATCTCCAACATAAAAAGATCTAGTACACGATATTTGTCCTAGTTGAAATCATCTTCATACCCTCCCAAAAAGAAAAAAAGCCAAAGAAGCAAAATCATTACCATACATCTTAAAAGTATTAAGACACAACAATAAATAAAAAATATGTAATTGTTGTAAAATCTTAGATTTAGCCTGCTTTCAAATTATGCATCCAAAAAAGGAAAACAAATTTTTTTAATTTAATATTATAATTTGTATGAACTTAATTCGCGAGGCTTTACACTTGAAAAGATTATGAGTATGAACGACCATTCCAAGCAAAAATTGTCATTCAATGCCCGTCTTTTCTGTAACTCAGAACTAGCATCTAAATTGAGAACATTTCGAAGAGAGAAGGATCCTCATGTTTTATTATTTTCCATCAAACCACTTTTTGATTTTGAATTTGGATTAAAGTACTTGCATACACAAGGTTTACACCTTGATTGACTACACCCATGTGTCTTAAAATTTGACAGTTGATTTGAAAAAATGTGTTGTTAAGGATCAATGTATCAAAATCTGCCAACTCACATGGGTTCTAAACCGATGTATCAATCCTTTAGGTACATGTATATAGTCCTTTTAATTTAATATACACAAAGAAAGTTAAAAGTCTCCCCTATTAATTTGGGGACACGATCATTTGATGCAATTCATCTTATCCACTTGGCATTTGTCGAAGATTAACTACGTATGTTAAATTTGGTTCAGCTTTCCTTCTACTAAGATCACATTACTCTTTCTAACATGAACTTTTTTTTTCAGTATATGCAAGACATGTTCTGACCATCGAAATCATTATTTCCTTATTTTATCCACAATTCGTGTCACCTTGACTTGCATGGTTACACTCGCATATATTACTTTATGTTGATTTTGATAACTTCTTCAAGAAAACAAGTAAATGCATAGTGACGTAAAAGGCCATGTATCTAATATTTCCAACAACTAAAGAACAATAAGATTAGTGCAAGTATGGAATGATTTTACAAGTCTAGGAACCAACCATAAGAAAAAGGTCCAGAGTTTTCTATTTAAGACTGCATAAATTGTCATCTCAACTTACCACACATGATGCATTACCCCAAAACAATCACAATCAACATGAGATGAGACAAACTCAAACAATGGAGTTAGAAAGTGAGCACCTCCAAGTGACATTTTTATTACGAAAGACTGCAGTGGTGAATGGGAGTTGTAACCATAAAAAAATAAAAATAAAATCACGTGGTATGTACTATGCGGCCGCATGGAGTAAATGGTCAGGGCCAATTTTGGCCCTGACCTTGTTGTTGCGGCCGCATGGAGTAAATTGGCCCTGACCTTGTTGTTGCGGCCGCATGGACTACCAGCATGCTATTTTCGAATTTTTTTTTTTTTTTTTTTTTTTTTTTGATTATCATAGGAATAAAATAGTGCAATGCAACTCTAAGTAGAGTGGAAAACACATGCCGACCCCGAAAGAGTTCAATGTGGATTGGTGTGCACCGAAAACTCGATATTGGAACCCCCAATGCCATTCGATGTTGTGATGCTTTCACGACATGACCACATGCATTTTAAACCATTGTGTGTGCGTGAGAATCATGAATTCCACTCTAAAGGTAATTTTAGACTCCCGGAAGCATAGGTGGATCCCCAAAAACATAAGATTTGCTTCCTTCACCCCCGAAACACGTGAATTGTGCACAAAGTGAACAAATGAGCATTTAAACACTCCCACATGGATTCTCAACATAAGATAAACTGCAAGGGACCATGCTATCATGTGTAAGGCTCGAGATAGCTGGTGAACAACCTAACATGCCACAACCGACAGAAAACATGGAAAACTCAACTTTCACCAAAAACCTCCATTTTAGCTAACACCCCCAAAATTGTTTCAAACCATGATTAGGCATTACTCGAGGTGCGGATGAACAGTAATAATGAATTAGACACCAGTATCAACCATGAAATCGCATGTTGGACTTATAAAGATGCCCAAAACGCTCCTTTGACCTAGATATGCGAGAGTTGGAGTTCTAACCACCCAAAATTCATGCGAACACCACACATGACAGGTTTAATGCATGCAACAATAACATGAATTATGCATGGACACGTGGTGAACAAAATAGGGGTACTATGACTAGGGGTACTATGACCTAAAACTACCAAAAATTGCAGAAAACTGAAAGTGTATAAATCAAAAGAAATAAAGCGGAATAAGTAAAAGGGTGAAAATGATGGGTTGCCTCCCATCCAGCGCTAGTTTATAGTCCATAGCTCGACTGTACCGAATGGAGATCACCCTGGTGGCTTAAGATGAACGGTGGATTTGTCTTTTGAGAAGTCCCCGCTCCAATAGTGCTTTAAGCGCTGTCCATTTACCTTGAATGTCCCTTTGCTCTTATGAGTGATCTCCACTGCTCCATGTGGGAACAAACGTGTGATAGTGTATGGACCAGACCACCTCGACCTCAGTTTTCCCGGAAAAAGCTTTAGGCGAGAATTGAACAACAGAACCTGCTGCCCCACAAGAAACTCCCGTCTCTGAATATGCATGTCATGAAACTTTTTAGTTCGCTCCTTGTAGATTTTGGCATTCTCATAAGCCTCTTGACGAAACTCATCCATTTCATTTAACTGAAGTAATCGTTGTTCCCCCGCTGCTTGCAAATCCAGATTCAACTTGCGAAGTGCCCAATAAGCCCGATGCTCCAACTCCACTGGCAAGTGGCATGCTTTTCCAAACACTAGGCGGTACGGTGACATCCCGATAGGTGTCTTGAATGCCGTTCGGTAAGCCCACAAAGCATCATCCAACTTCTTGGACCAGTCCTTGCGTGAAGAATTTACCGTAACCTCCAATATTCTCTTTAACTCTCTGTTAGAAACTTCCACTTGCCCACTGGTTTGAGGATGATATGGAGTAGCAATGCGGTGTTTGACCCCATACTTACTCAACAACTGCTCAAATTGGCGATTACAGAAATGTTTGCCGCCGTCACTGATGATAGCCCGTGGTGTGCCATAACGAGTGAAAATGTGCTTCTTGAGGAATCCAATCACCACTTTTGCATCGTTAGTAGGCAAAGCTACTGCTTCCACCCATTTCGAGACATAGTCCACCGCCACTAGAATGTACTGGTTGGAGAATGAAGATGGGAATGGTCCCATGAAGTCAATCCCCCAAACATCAAATAACTCCACTTCCAGAATGCTTGTCAGAGGCATTTCATTCTTTCTTGAGATATTCCCCGTGCGTTGACACCGATCACACCTCTTCACGAATTCAAAGGAGTCTCTGAACAATGTAGGCCAATAAAACCCCGACTGTAAAACTTTGGCTGCTGTCTTGGAAGCTCCAAAATGTCCCGCATATGTTGATGAATGGCAATGTTCCAAGATCTAATGTACCTCTTCTTCAGGCACACACCGTCGGATAATCTGATCTGCCCCTCGCCTATAGAGAATTGGGTCTTCCCAAAAATAATACTTCAGATCTGTAAAGAACTTCTTCCTCTGATGAGCAGAATACTCTGGTGGTTGAATAGACTTGGCTAAATAGTTCACGACATCAGCATACCACGGTACTGTCTCCACACTGAGGAGCTGTTCATCTGGAAAAATCTCATTGATTTCCACTACTGCATCTGGTTGACTGAACTCCAGCCGGGATAAGTGGTCAGCTACCACGTTCTCACTGCCCTTTTTATCTCTGATTTCTATGTCGAACTCTTGTAGCAATAATACCCAGCGTATCAATCTTGGCTTAGCGTCCTTCTTGGTCATCAGGTATTTCAATGTTGCATGATCAGTGTAAACAACAACCTTTGACCCAACCAAATAAGGGCGGAATTTATCAAATGCATACACAACCGCTAATAACTCCTTTTCTGTAGTTGCATAGTTCATCTGTGCATCATTTAATGTTTTGCTGGCGTAGTATATCACATGAAAGACTTTGTTGATGCGTTGTCCCAAAACCACTCCCACGGCGAAATCACTGGCATCACACATTAACTCAAATGGTAACTCCCAATCTGGAGCGACTACTACTGGAGCCGAAGTGAGCTTCTCTTTTAGGGTGTGAAAAGCCGTCAAACACTCATTATCAAATTCAAATGAGCTGTCTTTCATCAATAAGTTGCATAGTGGCTTCGTGATCTTCGAGAAATCCTTGATGAATCGTCTGTAAAACCCGGCATGACCTAGAAAGCTGCGAACGCCCTTGACAGAAGTTGGTGGCGGTAGTTTCTCGATGACTTGAATCTTTGCCCTGTCCACTTCAATTCCCTTCGCTGAAACCCGATGTCCCAACACAATGCCTTCCTGCACCATGAAGTGGCATTTCTCCCAGTTTAATACCAGATTTGTTTCTCTACATCTTTCTAACACCAAGTTCAGATGTTCCAAGCACTCATCAAATGAAGACCCAAATACAGAGAAATCATCCATGAAGATTTCAATGAATCTCTCAACCATGTCGGAAAATATAGCCATCATGCATCTCTGAAACGTGGCTGGAGCATTACATAAACCAAATGGCATCCTACGGTAAGCAAAAGTACCATAGGGGCATGTGAATGTGGTTTTCTCCTGGTCATCCAGTGCTACTGGAATCTGATTGTAACCTGAATACCCATCAAGGAAACAGTAATGTGAATGACCTGCCAACCTCTCCAACATTTGATCAATGAAGGGGAGAGGAAAATGATCTTTCCTAGTAGCTGTATTGAGTTTGCGATAGTCAATGCAAACCCTCCATCCCGTAACTGTTCTGGTAGGTATAAGTTCATTTTTCTCATTAGGCACAACTGTAATTCCCCCTTTTTTCGGCACAACTTGAACTGGGCTTATCCATGCACTATCTGATATAGGGTAGATAATGCCAGCATCCAGAAGCTTCAATACCTCAGCCCGGACCACTTCTTTCATATTTGGATTCAACCTCCGCTGACTCTCCACGCTCGGTCGAAAATTCTCTTCCATGAGAATCTTATGCATGCACAACGAAGGACTGATCCCTTTAATGTCTGCAATGGTCCATCCTATTGCTGTTTTATTTTCCCGAAGTACCCGGAGTAGTTTCTCTTCCTCCACTTCACTGATTGAGTTTGATATAATCACTGGAAGAGTGCATGATTCCCCCAAATACGCATATCTGAGGTGCGGTGGTAGTTGCTTGAGTTCTAGTTTAGGTGGCTGCTGAATGGACGGTACATGTTTGTTGGTTCCTGTTCCAAGTTCTTCAAAATATGGCAAACGTGGTTTCCGGATGTATGGTGGGTTGGTCTCCAAAAATCGTGCACAAGTCTCCATCTCCAGTGAATCAGAATCTATTGATTGAGAATGAGCGATGCATGCCTCATATGCATCTGAAGGATGTTGAAGTAAGAATGTATCATTCACCACCCTGTCAATGACATCAATTTTGAAACAGCTATCTGCCTCTGAAGGAAACTACATGACTTTGAAAACATTGAAGGATATCTGCTCTTCACCCAACCTCAAAATTAGCTGCCCCCTCTGAACATCAATCAGAGCTCTGCCCGTGGCCAAGAACGGTCTACCTAGAATTAGTGGAACATCTTTGTCTTCCTCCATATCTAATATGAGGAAATCTGCAGGGAATATGAATTTTTCCACCTTGATGAGCACGTCCTCGATGATTCCTCTTGGGTGAGTCAATGATCTGTCAGCGAGCTGCAACGTGACAGTGGTTGCTTTAGCTTCTCCTAGGCCAAGTTTCCTGAAAACAGACAAAGGCATCAAATTAATACTTGCACCAAGATCGCACAATGCTTTATCAAAGAAAATTTCGCCAATAGTACAGGGCACAGTAAAACTCCCCGGATCTTTTAATTTTGGTGGAAGCTTTTTCTGAATCCTAGCACTGACTTCTTCAGTTAACATTACTGTCTCATGATCTTCCAGTTTGCGTTTGTTTGATAGAATGTCCTTCAAAAATTTTGCATAACTAGGTATTTGAAGGAGTGGATCAGCCAATGGAATGTTTATGTGCAGTTTTCTGAACACTTCCAGAAATTCCTTGTACTGCTGCTCCATCCTTTGCTTCCTCAAGCGTTGTGGGAATGGAATTGGTAGCTCATAGGGGTTCATTGAAGTATCTTGATGTTTCTGTGGTTCTGTCGGAGTTTCTTTCACTGGTGTTTTCCTGATATTGTCAGCATGTTCCTCATTCTCTTCTATAGATAACTCCACCTGCTCTTTAATTACATCTGGCCTCTTGACATGTATCTCAGGTAGCTGAACTCCGCTTCGTGTAGTAATGGCTTGAACATGCTCCCTAGGATTTATTTCGGTGTTGCTCGGTAATGCACCAGGTACCCTCCTTGTCATAGACAGGGCTAACTGCCCCATTTGGGTTTCTAGATTTTTAATTGCTGCACCTTGATTTTGGAGGTTTGTTTCAGTCTTCCTCATGAATTGATTTGTGGTTTCCATATATTTATCGGTCTTTTCCATGAACTTTACAAACATGTCTTCCAACTGAGGTTTTTTCTCCTGCTGAAACTGCCCTTGAGCCCGATTATGATTCTGATTGTGATTTTGGTTTCCACCCCAACAGAAATTTGGATGATTTCTCCAACCTGGATTGTATGTTTCAGAATAGGGGTTATTTTGCTGACGTTGACCCCATTGGGCAAAATCCACCTGTTCCAGTCTTTGTGTAAGGATAGGACAGTCGGCTGTGGGATGTTCTGCTCCACATTCTTCACAAATTAATTTCTTGACATGTGCTGAGTTCACTGTCTGTGTCATATTCTCCATCTTGTGGAATAGTGAGTCAATTTTTGCAGACAATGCTGAGTAGCTATCCACCTCATACACTCCGACTGATTTCTTTGTGCCTCCTCTATCTGTAGACCACATGGCTGAAGTATTAGCCATTCTTTCAAACAATTCCCAGGCTCCAGTAATTGACCTAGTGCTTATGGAGCCGTTTGATGATGAATCCACCATACTTCTGGAGGCCGGAGCTAGTCCCAAATAGAAAATCCTAACTTGTGTTCTCTGATCGAACCCATGTTGAGGACACTTCCGTAGCATGCTCTTGAATCTGTTCCATGCTTCATCGAACGACTCAGTATCATTTTGGCTAAATATGGATATGTCGTGCCTCATTCTTGCCACCTTGGCTAGTGGGAAGTATTTGGTACAGAATTTGTGAGCCAAGTCATTCCACGTAGTTATACTTGCTAGGGAGTGAATCGAGCCATTCAAGTGCTTTATCCCGGAGAGTGAGCGGGAACAGCCTCAGTCTGATTGCATCTTATGATATCCCTGGGTACTTAAAATGTTGATACATAACCAAGAAACGGGACACATGTGTATGTGGGTTCTCGTTGGCTGTCCCGTAGAATTGCTGGCCATTCTGAAAAAGCTGAATGACCTTCGTCTTTAGCTGAAAATTCGGCTGCTCGAAAGCTGGGTAGACAATGCTAGATTGGTTTTGAACAACAAACGGTGATAGGAAATCCCCAAGCAAAGCATCCCCACCATCGAGTGCTTCATCATCGGCCAGAGCCGCAGGTGCAACCATCAGTGGTGGTTGTTGATTAGCCATTTGGATTATTTCTTGATTTTCCTGTTGTGCTGCTCTTGCTATTTTCTGTCTTCGATGAAAGGTCCGTTCAATTTCTAAATCAGTTGGGAGTAGTTCACCGCCAACTGATCTTCGCATGCACGAGCGAACTACCTGAAGAAGTGAAAAGAGTTAATAGTACCAAGTTCAGCCTGTGTAAATAAACTTAATAGCATAAAATAAAATAAAATAAAATGCAACGAAAATGAAAACAAAACACGTTCGAATTAGTGTCTAAATAACAAAAATTAAGTTAATACTCAATCCCCGGCAGCGGCGCCAAAAACTTGGTCACGAAAAATATGTTTCGAATTTAAATCACCGCAAGTGCACGGTTCGTTGACAAGTAATAAAGTGGAAATCCTAGAATTTCGAGTATCGTTCCCACGAGGATTGATTTAACGTGATTATCATTATCTCGACCTTAACCGAATCTATTAAATTCAAGATGATTGTTCTAGATTTTATGAGTAACTATGACTAAAATGTAAATTAAACTAAAATTTCGACTAAATGCAATAATGATGGTTAAATGCAAAAGTTGAAGAAATTAATGTATGAAAAAGCGTACTAGGATCCCGAATCACCAAGCAAGTTCACTTTGTAACTCCTATTTCACAATTTGACAACACGAGGAATTGATTGAAGAATCAATGTTTCTAACTTATTCAATAATCTCTTTCGAGTATAATTGAACCTATTCTAATATACCATTTGACTATATTTCTATGACAAATGCAATATAAAAGAATGCATGACGTTTTGTAAACACTTAGAGATTCACATAAAGCATAGCGGTATATTTCTATCCCCTATCGGACCTTATGATGATTTATACCTTGTAGAATCTATTTCCCTTCTTTCGAATGCATAAAATAAATCACCCAAACTCATACAACTATTGCGCATATAATTGTAGAGGCAAGAAAGTGTATATAAATCATTCAACATCCATCAAACGTGTTTAAATATCAAATTGCAAAAATAGAAATTAAAAGTTCACAATACGAGGTTCATCGTTCACCTAGTACAATTAAAAACCTAGCCTAGCATGGATAAATTAAAATAACAAAGAAAATATTTAGGAGAAGACATCACCCAATTCTTGAATGTAAAGCTTGAAATCTTCGATCTTGGAGTGAAATCCTTCGTCCTTGCCTTCGTTCTCGCTCCAAAAAGGTTGTTTTTCTCTCTAGGAAGGCATAACCCTAGTTTATGGACGTATTTTAGCTTTTATAGTTGCCCTAGAATCATTACCATACGTGTTGGAGTCAAATAAGGAAACCAGAAAAATCGCGCCGGATTTCTTCCTTGCGGCCGCAAGGACAAATTCCTTGCACCCGCAAGGAACAAAATTTTTTCCAAAAATTTTCCCTGCATCCTTGCTTGCAGCCGCAAGGAAGATTACACCTTGCGGCCGCATGGAACAAACAACTATCACATATCTTCATTTTGGTCCTCCAACTTCATTATTCTCTTGTTTTGACCTCTTTTGTTCATTCTTGTCCTCCAATCATCCCATGCATTCCTCAATGTATGATTAAGCTTATGTCCACTCTTGAGTTGGTATCGGGTCATCTTTTGATTATTTGCATTTTGGTCCCTGAACTTTTGTTTTCCTTCGTTTTGGCCCATTTTCTCTACTTTTCTTCTAATTTCCACCATAATCTTCATTGTTGCCCTACAAACACAATTCACACAAATTAAGCTCTATTCCGAATGTTTATCGACAATTATTCATGTTTGTGAACCAAAATAAACGTATAAAAAATGCCCTTATCAGTACTATTAGAAAAACCTAGTATCCAAATATGACTACCTCTTTCCTCATTGTTAGAGTACCGACCACTGGCAGTCCTATGAAAACATTATCAAGTCTTGTGGAGACTCCAATTTTGTATTCATTGGAAATGACCCATTAATCGGTTTTGGGTCATTGGATACAGCTCATTAATTGTGTACACCCTAATTTTTTATTCATTTTATTCATTTCTCCTTCGCTTCTTTTCAATTTACACAGCACCGCAACACGTTGGCACCACATTTCATCACGTCAGTGGAAGAGACTCTCTCAAGATCGAAAGATGAAATTGGTCACTCACTTAAAAATCATTTATATTATTTTTTTCACCTTGATTGTTTGATGAATTATTTGCGTTCTTCACATATAAATAGAGAAAAATCTAATAAATATTTATGAAATATTAAACGGTTAATGGTTGCATGTAAAAGTGGATGTAAACATTTTGTATAACTCATAATTCATTGTGATAAGTTGAACTTGCTGAATGTTTGATATATATATATATATATCTGTGTGCGCGCGCGCGCGCGCAAGTCAAAAAATTTAAAAAATGAAAATAGAACCAAATCAAATCAAACCAAAACCGAATGGGTTTTGTTCCATATCTTAAATAAAACCATTTTGTTCCATTATAAAAAAAAAAATCATTAGTTCATGGTTCACTTCAATTCTCTTGGAACTAAAACCAAATGTAATCGTATCCACCCCTAGTTTCACGGGTAACCTTTTCTTAGCACAGAAAGGGACACCGTGCGGCAGTAGTCTGCTCCGCTAGACTACCTTCCGCCTAATCCTCGGTCGCGTCGGGACGAAAGTAAATTTTGATTACAATTTTAAGAAAACGAGCAACATGAAACTGAACACAATTGAAATAACATCTTCATTGATTGCTAGAAAGCAAGACATTACAAGAGACGAAAGCAGGAAATTACAAATGGCTAGTGCAGGGGGAAAACACTAGTAGCTTGAAATAGTTTTGAAAGACCAATACCCCCTATAATAGACCGCGGGACAAAAACCCAAATAACGGGAGTAGACGTTATTTGGCTCTAGAATCATACTTTTTCTTTTCTATTTTCCATCTATTTTATGAATTAAATGAATATTTACAACACGGGGCTTAAGCACAGCTGCAGCCCGTGACACCTAGGAAGCACTCCCTTGTAAGTAGGTGCGCTCAATGATCATATCGTTTTAACTGAATTTTGATGGATTCAAGTTCAAAAATGTTGAATAAAATCATATCTTAATCTTTCAATCCAACATATCAATTATGAAAATAATTTTACTGTACTACATTTTATTTATTTCAAATAATAACTATAGAAATTAGAGGAAATCACTATTTAAACAATATTTCATGAATACTTGTACACAAAAAACAAAAAAAGTAAAATTGATACAATGCGCATCCGGGGAATCGAACCCCGGTCAGTACCGTGGGAGGGTACTATGATACCACTACACTAGATGCGCTGTTGTTCGTCGTGAGTAAATATAAATATATATATATAATCTTGACGTTTGTTAGATATCGCTATTGGATTAAAACAGTTTGGTGGAGTTGGTGCTTGTTTTTAGCTATTTTTATTCCTCAATTATTCAGTCAAAAAATAGTAATTAATGATAGAAAAGGATCCGAACTGAGATGCGTTTATTAAGAACTTGTTCTTGGAAATTCCCTTTTATTTTTCTCTTTCATTACTATTTCCAAATACATGTAAAAAAATTAATTATGCTACACAAACATGCTTAATCACAGATGAATACACGTCGACACATGATTAGACAATTTGAAAAATAAAAAAACAAACACCCAATCAAGTGTTATTAAGTCAGTCCGTCCATTTTTTTTCCATACATTGAGCTTGTTCAAGCATCATTACTGAAAAAAAGAGTAATAGTCTAATCATTATAAAATTTCTATTAAATTTATTTTATGTTCAATTATGCTTACATTCTAACAAACAAGTTTTCCTTTCCATAAAGTTATAATCGAAACCGTTATCTTAATTTCAACGATATTTTTGAAACTATACATATATTTTTGCCGTGCTTTTTGAAAGATTTTCAAAATAAAATTGAATCGTTAATCTTTTTTATTCGTATTCAATATTGATGATGTCATTTGCATTCGAAATTTACGTCGAACTAGTAATAACGTTTTGTAAGTGTATTTTTTTCCTCCTTTTTAATAACGATGTACTGATGTTATTAAAAACCTAATTATGACTAGACATGATTTGGACATACTAGCTGTTGAAAACTTGGAATTGGTCACTTATAAACTATAAACCGTGAGGAACATGTGGTTTGGACCTACTGATGTTAATGAATGCCTAAAATGAAAAGGTTTATGGAGTCGAGGGATTGCGAATTAAACAGTTAAAGAAAGATAGAGTTATATAAAAATCGATTTTGGACAAGCCGGCTCGTGGCTCGGCCCCACGAGCCGCTCGTCAAAAAACGAGCTGAGCTGGCTCAGCTCGGGCTCGGGCTCGGGCTCTATTGCCACCACTAGATAGATGACATATCCAATCAGTTAGTTCATGATATAATATAACTCAAAAATAAAAAAAGATTTTAAATTCTTTTCTTTCAGCTTGTGTTTGACACCCATTTTGGGGGAAAAAATGAATTCTGGAATAGTGATTGTGGAAGAATGTGTGGTTGAAAAGTAATGAAAAATTTTAAATTTATGTGTAATATTATTTTATTTGAAGAAAAAAAAAATGAGAATGAGAATAAGTGTCAAACAGGGCCCGGAGTCATATTTCACATGTTATTCAATTCTCTTTATTAGCTAGATCATTAATGTTTTTGTAAAAGTTTCATGTATCAGAAGTTGGTAAAAGAAAAATGTTGAACTCGTACATAAAAAGCTTTATGTAGTTCACAATTGTAGTCGAATTGAATCAACTACGCGTAGCTTAGTCTATTTTCACACTTATTTCCATGCCTCATAGTTGACTTTTTAGAACCCAATTAGTCAATTTAATTAGGTTTTTTTAAGGTTTTCTTGTTCATTTTTCTTTGTCTGAAAATGAAGTTGTACTTGTCTTAGTTTTCTAGAACCACCGAATAGCCTAATATGATTGGCACAATTTTTCTTGGCACTGATAAACTGTTACATAATCAATTCTTATCTGTGTTTTCCGACTGAATAAAATGCACGAACACTAGGAAATCTGTCACAAGGCGTTCGTTTCCCTTGTTCTGCTGGAATCAACATAGAATTCTGTTTATTCAATCACATGGAAACCTTAGCACTGTTCTTCTTCTTCTTCTTCTTTTCCTTTACACAACCAGTTCTTTGTGCTGATGTTTGCAGCCCTGCATCTTGTGATAGTGTTCAAGGACCGAGTATCCGGTTTCCGTTCCGGCTGATAGGCCGGCAACCGAAGCATTGTGGCTATCCGGGCTTCCACCTTTTTTGCAACTATCAAAGCCAAACAATTCTTAGCCTTCCACAGTCCGGTGAATTTGTAGTAGACTACATAGATTACACTCGTCAGACCATTCTTATCAATAATCCTGATCGCTGTGATCCAAAAAGAATCCTGAATTTCAGTCTTTCGCAAACTCCTTTTGAGGGTACCTATACGAGGAAATTCACTCTCCTTAACTGCTCCTCCGACTGGGCAGAGTACATGTCATATGATCTTTTTCCATTGTTTTGCCTTGGTGGTGAAAACTATACTGTTATGGCTATGGCTTCGTATTCATCAGCTCAACAGATTCCACCGTCCTGTCGCATGATTTCTAATGTTTCAGTTCCCGTACAGGCCTATGGTTCTCAGTACCAGTCATCAAGTCAAATCAGGGAGGATTTTCAGTTGACATGGAGTGAACCTGGATGCAGATCTTGTGAAGCTAATGGTGGGATTTGTGGGTTCAAAGACAATACAGTTCTTAAAGTTGGTTGCTCAAGGCCTCCTAATCATGGTAAGTTTTATTCTATCTAACATGGAGTGCTGGGATTTTCCTTAGCTTTGCACCAGAATTATAGCGAAAATAACAACAAACGAAGTCTTGTCCCAATAAATTTGGGGTTGGATGCATCCCTTTTTCGCACTTTATTTGGTTTATTGCTAAATATAGCAGAAAAATTAGGTCTGATCAATGGGACTAAAGGAAATCCTTTTATAATAATTCAATTCCAAGACTAATTCTATGCGCCAAATAGGTTCTAGAGTTTGCATGTGAACTCTCCTAGGGAAGGACTGTTAAATTTGATTGAAAACCATAAGCTCGTTTTGCACAACAGGCTCAAAGTTTGTTAAAACCTCCGTGTTTAAAATTTGTTCTCATTTAAAATGTTTCGATCAAATTAAAATAGATATTCATTGACAAACTATTCATCGGAAGAGTTATTTTCTTTTCTGATTCTAGTTTGCAGGCACGTCTCCCATGAGTCCCACACACACACAGCAGTTGGCAATGTTGAATGTGATAAATTTAGCTTTGGTAGTTAAACAAACAGTGGTCAAATAGTTCTGCCGGCCAGAAAGCAACGTTTCATCATAATTTATATTAGTATACATTTAAATGTAGTCACGGTCCAACCTGGTTGTGATACTCATTAATCTCGATTGTTTTTATTCTGATCCCACAAATATATTGAACAGTCTTTTGATCATGATTGCCCTTGTGATTTAAACCTGATGTGTATCATGTTGGTCTTATAAGAGATTAATCTACATTAAAGTGCTTACTGTATGTTTGGTAAACTCGATTAAATAAGATTCGACGTGATAAATGAGCGCTGCGACTTTTTATTTAAATATTGACTGGATTGCGAAGACCGTGAACACTAGCTTTAATAATGTTGAAATGAGTCAAAAATGGCGTCGAAATAAATATAATTTATCCATGAAAATACCTAATATTTACCAAAGGTGACATGACATCAGTTTGGATTGTAGTATGATGATTCAAGGAAGATTATTCCACTTGTTATACGTCTTTATCAATAGATTAAACGAAATGATGAATAAAATAGTGCTTATGGCTGTGTTGATGCTGTTTCTCCCAGTATTTTGTATCCTTTAAGAATGCTACATTATAGCTTGGTACTTTACTCACTGCATCTGTTGTTAAATTTATATTTCAGGTCTTCCCAGAAGTGCCAAATATGGGATCATCGTTGGCGTTGGAGTACCGGGACTCTTGTGCTTAATCGGACTTACCTGTATCGCATTTGGTAGGATCAGGGCTTTGAGTCACCATAGTCGTTTAAACATTAGTGAGCTCCCTACCATTACAATCTCTCAGCAGCCGGTGGTCAGAGCTGCTGGCCTCGATGGGCCAACCATCGCGTCATACCCCAAGACAGTGCTCGGGGAGAGCCGAAGGCTTCCAAAGTCTAGTGACAGCACTTGTTCAATATGCCTATCCGACTACGAGCCCAAGGAGACATTAAGGTCCATTCCAGAGTGCAACCACTATTTTCATGCCAATTGCATAGATGAATGGCTCAAGCTCAATGGGACATGCCCCGTATGCCGCAATTCACCGGAGAGTTCAATTGGGACGCCCTCGTCAATGTCTTCCTCGTATTCATTGTCATCCTCGGACCATCAATAGTCCGGCAATTTTCGTTAGCCTTATACTTTCATTGATATATGCATATAATGAAATTAATTGAGTTACAGTGCCAATTTGGCTATATTGTCGATTGACAGTTGGATTAACAAATCTCTAAATTTCATGGAAGTTGTTGTGGGCTGGTTGGGGGGGGGGGGGGGTGAGGGTGGGAATGAAGTAAATTGGGCACCCTCCTTAAATTTGATATATAAATCATTAGAGGCTATCCTCGTGGACTTAGAAATAAATTGGGTATTTAAGGTTGACTTCTACGTAATGTAGTTGTAAGAATAGTATTGGAGCAGATTTGAGGGACTTTCTGTAATGACCCGGGTTCCAGTTAACAGGCTATCCCGGTCGTTAGATCGACAACGTACTGTCCCCACTGTATCAACATGGATCTTTTCAACATACTTTGTCCTCACCCGCACCCTTCCCGAAAAAACTTTCCAGGGGTCGCCCATCATAGAATTGCTCCAAGCCAAGCACGCTTAACTATGGAGTTTCTAACGATGGACTTTCGGAAAAGAAGGTACACCTTGTTGGTGTGAGTAGTCTTTTAAGCTTTCGTACACTTTCACAAAAGAGAGACTTAGGAATAATGTTATTAAGTAGAAAATATTCATTTAGCTCGAATGAACATCGGCTCTAAAGAAAGGTGAACTCTTTCTACTACCTTATAGTTCCATATTGAACCTGTAAAGCATGTTCTGTGAGATTATAGTCACACGGCACCCTCCCTCCCCTTTACAAATTAATTTTAAAGGTGAATTCTATCAAAGAAGACTACAAAACTACTGGAAAAGGATAACAAATAAAATCATAAAGAAATTGGAATGAAAATTGTGCATTGGTAGAGGGCTATGTATGTTTTATAATTGAAGCACTTATGAATGCCATTGTAACTCTATTTATTATTAATTTTAGAATTTTATTGCGTCAAATTAGCATTAGAAAGGTGGTTTAACGTTGACGGATGGCTAATATTGGCAATGACACAAGGATTGAAGGAGTGCAAGCCTTGTTCTAAATCAGATTTATTCGAAAAATATTTAAATTGGTATACTTTGATTTCATCAATATTGGTGATGTAGACAACGACTCACAATCTATCTCGATCCAAGTGTCACAAGTCGCACCATTACAAGCATTATGATTTACTATGACATGCTTTAGATTTTAGAATGACGACCAATGAAAAATATGACTTATAAATATAGAAACATATTTGGTACGTCGATTTTAATAAGTTGGCTCATTATTAGGGGTGGACAAAACTCAAACCAACCCGACTCAAACCGACCGGTTTGGATCGATTTTTTGGAATTTTTGGGCGGGTTGCAGGTTATGGGTTTGGTAATCAGGTCAGGTCACGGGTTAGCAACCCAAACCCGACCCAACCCGACAAAAATAAAAAATAAAAAAAAATCCTTAAGATACCAAAATCGACACGGCCAATTTGTTGGATTTTACCTCTCAACACATTATGAATGGCATCCCATTCAAATAATCTATACAATAAAGTTTAAATCTTTTACAAATGACACTTCTTGGAGTCATTTGGCCTAGAAATGGACAGTTGCATCTTAAATAAGACCATCAATGTATTGCCAAATAGACGCGCATTATGTTACTGAGATCTTTAAGGAATTTGGTTATGAATTTATAAAATTTAGACGTGTAATTCCAATATGATAGAATATAAAAATTACCTTGACTGCAATTTCAACAAGATTTGCAAGTTAAATTGGTAATTTGATCCACACATCCTTCTTGCCCTGATAAATAACTTCATCAAACAATCATAAAAATTACAGAAAACCAGAAATATTTAGGATGGTGTTGAATACATTTTAGCCCCTATTTAACACCCTTTAATTTCTATTTCTCTTTCTCTTTCTCTTTCTCTTTCTTCATTTCAACCACACATTCTCCAAATAAAATAATATTACACACAAATCACAAAAATTTCATCACTTTTCCACTACACATTCTCACATCAATCACTATTCCAAAATTTCTATTTCTCCCAAAATGGGTTTCAAATAGGGGCTTAGATAATTTCTATTTTTTATTGACCACAAGAAATCCATGCCATAGTAAAACTTAAACAGTTGACTCTGCAGTACATCATCATTGAGCAATCTTCTAAAGCATGTTGATAGCTTGCAAATTCTAATTACAACAAATAATGA